>JADMNL010000023.1:35182500-36382500 GCA_016271365.2 Neoceratodus forsteri
ATTTAGATGTTGGGTAACTGAGGGGCAAATATATATTTTTGTGAACTTTGTTTCCTCCTGGTCACCAGCTACTGTAGCATCTCTCAGACAAAGGCCCACTCGACCTCACCTTCACTGGCCACCTGCAACCCTTCCCGACTGAGGAATTGGGTGTTGAGTCCTCCCTCTCCCACCAGGCCCACATGGAGGAGGCGGGACCATGGAGAGTCAAGTCAGGTCAGGGCCAACATTGGGCATGTGGGTTCAGCCCTGGAGTCTCGCTATTGCCTCCCCAGCACCTGGGGTTTTCCTCTTAGTTCCTCCCTGAGGCACTGATGTGCAATGACGTCTGTGTGGACACAATCTTGCCCCTTCTGCTGATGTCGCCATTGCCTCACCCCTCAGCAGCCTGCTCTTGTAGTGACCCAGTCTCCACTGAGAGCCACTACAGAGCGAGGGGTCCCTGATGCTCCACCCCAGGAGAGGAGAGCAGTTCTCTGAATGCTCAATCCTCTCCACCCTTGCCAACCCCAGCTCCCAGAGTCCGATCTCGAACTCTGATCACTGGTGTAGCACAAGGTGTGGCATCTCATGCCTCAACCCTCAGCACCACTGGTGCCAGCTATTCAGAGGCAAATAGGTGTAAGGTTGTCCCCATGCTCCAGAATCTACCCCACAGCTATCCCATATCTCAGTATCTGCCCAGAACAACAACAGACCCCATATTTTGCCCACAAACTTGATCATACTTAGATGGTTGCTCTATAAATTGCTTCACCCTTGTTTTTGACTCATAACTATTGCACCCTCAGTACCTACCCATAATCAACTCACTCCCCAAAAGCTGACTATACTACTCTTCAGTGATGTGAGAATTAGTTTAGGAATTGATTATGGGTACAAACATACAAACATATGAAAATTGTCAGCAGAAAAAGCCCTTATGGTCTACCAAGTTTGCTCAGTTGTGCATCTAGCAGCTCTTATTTTGCAGCTGCCCTCCTCCCTTGACCCCAACTCCTTTGACCTCCCCTTGCCCTGTCCCATCCCCATTTGAATCCCCAACTGTTTAACTGGATACCACCTCTGCCAGTAGCATGTTCCACCTGGCCACCACCCTCTCGGTAAAAAGCATCTTCTCTTCTCTTCTCCCTCCTGAACCTTTCTCCTCCAGTCTCATATCATGGCCTCGGTGTCCTTCCCTCCCTTAGTTTGAAAAGCCCTCCATACAAAACTTGTTTATCCCTTTCATACTTGAAGGTTTCAATCATATTTCCCTCTCCTCCTCTCCTCCAGCGAGTGCATGTTCAAATCCCTCAGCCTGCTCTCATAAGGTAAGTCTCCCAGACCATTGATCATCTTTGTTGCCCTGTGTTACCTTCCAGTAACTTAATGTCCCTCTTCAGGTACAGGTGCTGGCATTGCATGCAGTACTCCAGGTGTGACCTAACCAGTGATCTATACATGGGTAGAATCACCTCCCCCTCCTTGAGGATATACCCTAACAATACAACCCAGCATCCTGTTTGCCTTTGCAGCTGCCTTTCTACATTGTGTTGAGTTGTTCATTTCTTCCTAATGATCCCAAGATCCTTCTCCTCCTCAGTCACAGATAATTGCTCACCCCCAGTTGGCAGCTCCTTTCTTGTTTTTAGCCCAAAATGCAGTGCCTTGCATTTTTGGCATTGAACCAAGCTGCCAGGTATCTGACCAGGATTTCAGCTTTGATAGATCCTCCTGTAACCCTTGCCAACCTTCTAGGTCATCCACCACCACTCCCATCTTGGCATCATCAGCAAACAGACAGATTTTGCTCTTGATGCCCACTGAAATGTCTGCAACAAATATCCCAAACAACACTGGTCCCAACACGAGCCCTGCAGACTCCACTCATCACTGCCTTTGGGAATGATAGCTCCCCACCACCATCACTTTCTGCTACCTCTCTTGCAGCCAGTTTACTACTCAGACCACCATCTTCTGCACCTGCCCCTGTAGCTTGTAGCTTACTACATAGTCTCCCATGTGACACTGAGTCAAATGTCTTAATGAAGTCCAGGTACAGGACATCCACTGCATAGCCCTTGTCCAGTTGTCTAGTTACCCAATCATAGTACTCCACCAGGTTGTTCTGGCAAGTTCTACCAATGTACGTGGTAGCTGTGGATCAAATACTGGGATATGGTGGTGGTTGTCAGGCAGATACTGGTATATGGGTGGTTTACATGGATACTATGGTGTGGTGCAATTGTATGATGGATACAGGGACAAAGCATAGTTTCTAATCAGGTACCATGGTGTAGGGTCATTAAAGATAGAAACACTGGTGAGTGTAGACTGAATAAATACATTCATGGCTAGTTCCAGGGCAGATACTGAGGTGTGGTGTACTTGTTAGTATAATGTTGGTTAGTTTTGAAGCTGATACTAAAGTATGGGTATTTGTGGGAAGCTACTGTGATTTGGGGTGCCTACTGTACTAGTATGTGATGTTCTAGTTTAGAGCAGATGCTGAAGTATGGGGCAGTTGTGAGACAGATATATGGATAAAGGTAACTGCTTGGCAAATGCTATGTTGTTGTTTAGTTATAGGACAGATACAGTAGTGAGAGATAGTCGTAGGGCATATAGTCAGGTCTGGGGTAGTTGTATGGTAGAATGCTTGTTAAATGTCTGAGTATTACTAGACCTGGGTAGTTATGCAGCAGATATTAGGTTACAGGGTAATTACAGGACAGAATATTGAGTAGCTGTGAGAGTGTCACTAAAGCTAGGATTGCTGTAGGAGCAGATACCGGGGTGGTGTAGTTGCAGGGCTGAATTGTGGGTAGCTGCAAGTGTTTTTCTACAGTGAAGGCAGTTGTGGGGCAGATATTGGGGTAGGGTGGTTATGGGGCAGAATATTGGGTAGCTATTAGAAGGATACTAGAGTTAGGGTAGTTGAGAGTCAGATGATAGTGTTGGTTACTTGCTGGATAGGATGTTGGATAGCTAGCTGTGAGACACTACTAAAGTGGGAGTACCTGTGAGTGTGAGGTAGCTGAGGTCAAATACTCACTGTTTTTGTGGACAAGTCATCTTTTGTCAAAATCCTAACTGCATACTGCAGACAAAATAGTAATATTATGAATGGGCCACTTGTAAAGAAACCACACTACTCTCAAACATGAAAACAGGTGCACCGAATCAGATTATTAAGAGTCTTCATGTAAACAACATCACAGAAAACTGACTTCTTCAGAAATCTGATCACTGCTTGACATGTAAACATAGTGATTGTGTTCATATACAGTTAAAGGCAGTAAACCTGCTATGTGAAGTCATCTTGCCACTGCCATTACTGAGTCTCCCTGGGACCAAGTTAATGCCAAGACTGGTTGCTTTATGTCCTCAGCTCAGTATTCTCCAAGCCTAAGCACATCCTGAATCACTGTTCAATTCTACCAGCTGGGGGCACCATGTTTCAACTGAACCCAGGGCAGCCCCCTGAAGAGGAGGGAGCAGGACTCCAAGAGCCCTGTTAAAACTTTTATGTACAGGAGGAGCTGGGCTCAAGGAAAGTCCTCTGGGACTGAAAAAGCCACTGCTGGGTCACAGGATATGTCACCAGTACAGTATATTAACAAGTTTTCAGACAGCACATATGCCCCTCAGAACATTAACATTTTTGTGCATGCACTGCATGCTTTGTCAAGATATGGCATCATCAAACAAAGCCCACTGTTATGTGGCTAAATCTTAAAGTGACAGTGCAATAACCATTACTCACTAAAGTGCAAACACACAATAGTGCATTCCAAATTGAAGGCGTACAAGGCAATTCCCACAAGAAACAGGCCTAGCCCTGTTGCCAGTCAATATGAGTATTGTACAGGCCTTACATAATCATGTACAACCATGGTTTATCTATGATCAAAGAGAGGAACCCTTGTTAATAAGAGCCACGAGCACACCAGTGGGAAATGAATGTGTTTTCCAGTGTGCATATCACAATCATGCAAAAGCCAGTTTTGTAAACGTTATAATCTTGCACCACTTTTTAGTTCTAGTGCCTCCCACACTGAATGCAAACAGCATAAAAAAAGACAGCACGCTGCTGGTGCTCAAGCAGTACCAAGGTGAGGCACAGCAATGTGCAGGTGGCACACTACAGCTGCCAGGCTGAAGAACATGTCCGCTTGCAACAGAGTTTACTTTTCAGTCTCTGTCTCTCTCTCTTTCTCTCTGTCTCTATCTCTCCTCTGTCTTTCCCTCCTCCCTCCCCTCTCCTTTCTCTCTCTCTCTCTCTCTCTGTCTCTCTATCTCCAGTGCACCACAGGAGAATAACCAGCACCTCCAGCACCCTGTGATGTGAACACAGATCTATCTAGATACACAGAGATGGGCAATATGTCTCACTCCTTGATAAAGATATGGTGCTCGATTTAAATTAATAACTCGGACAGGGGAGCACGCTCTGCTGACAATGAATTAACTTCATATCTTTCCATTTCTCACTGATAGAGAACTGCTCCTTGTAAAGCAGCTCTATATCATGTTAGCCCCCTGGCCCTTTCTGTATTGGCTAAGAATCTAAGAATTTATTAAAGAGACATCAAGTTATCCTGAGAAGCCCCAGTTCTTCAGTAAACTCAACACAGACGTATTAATTTTAGGTATAACAAATAAAAGAAAGTAATTTTATGTTTCCTTTTCTCACTTACGCAAGATAAGATCCTTGGCTGAATTCTGTGAAAAGAAGGTATTCTACACTGCAAAAACAATATCTTAACAAGATATATATATATATATATATATATATATATATATATATATATATATATATAATATATATATATATATATCATTGTGGGGGCATGTGTGATTTTATATATATATATATATATATATATATATATAATTTCACTAACTAAAAATCTTTTGATTTGTAATCCCAAGATTTTCTCTAGAATGTCTTTCTTATTCATTAGAAAAGTAATCCAATATCATAGCAATTAAATTGTTTCAACTTGTCAAGTATGGCAATATATAATTCTTACTTTTTCGTCTAACAGATTAAAATCTTGTTTTATAGCTTCATGACACCATCCTTTTTCAGACTAAAATATTGTTTTTGGGAGTTTTGCTTTTACCTAACCAGTTTTAGGATTTTACATGTTGGAAGCTTTTTCTTTCTTTCTTCCAAGGCAGTTGTTTCCTTCATTTTTATGTTTGCTTGCATGTGCAAAAACATAGTGCCATCATCGGAGATTTCGGAGGTGTGTCACCTCCTCTCCAATTCAGGCAGTGTGCTGGCAGCGCGGCCCTGTAAGCCAATGCATTTTGGAGCTGTCTATGACACGCTCCAAATGCAGTGGCATACAGTTGAAAGGGGAGCTACGCTTGAGTGAGCAGCGATAAGAAGCTGCTTACGCAGCTCCCCAGCCCTCAGGGCATGCGCGCCGCATGCAGTGTATAGCTGACGGGTGCCCAATCCCTGTCGGCTGAGCTGCATCGCCCTCCCTCCTCCCAGTAGTTGGTGCCACGCTGGAGCCCACCCCACATGGCAATCAGTCATTTTGCCGACGGGGTACCCAATCCCTGTCAGCTGAACGCCCCCAAAGTCCTTGTGCCACACTGGGAGCCCACCCCAGCGTGGCAAGCGGTCCCATCAAGTCTTTTTTTGTTTTAACCTGTAAACAAAAACGGTCCCAGCAAGCACGCCTCCTGAACCCCTCCCACAACCCACACCCAGCCCCTACACCCCCCATCATACTTACCTCCGGACCGCGCCGATGATCTTCGTGGACCGGGAACACATCTGCACTCTTCAAAGCCGACCGCGAACTGAGGAAATGCTGGTAAGCTGTATAATGGGCTAGATAGGAGGGTTCAACTTTATTGCATACCTCAGGCATTTTGGGAATTTTGCACAAATTTTCAGCATGGGTTTTGGGACCTTCT
Source organism: Neoceratodus forsteri (assembly GCA_016271365.2). Lineage (NCBI taxonomy): Eukaryota > Metazoa > Chordata > Ceratodontiformes > Ceratodontidae > Neoceratodus > Neoceratodus forsteri. The sequence continues at coordinate 35,188,423 of JADMNL010000023.1, forward strand.
CGTAGAATGATGTCACTGTCATGGCGTTATCCGGGCTCGAAGGGTGATTTCGGCGCGGTGACTACGCGGTGACTGTGAAATCACCTTCAGGACCAATACCACCATGACAGTGACATCATTCATGAGAAGGAGCTTAAACCCCATGTTGAAAAATTTGTGCCAAAATTCCAAAATGACTGTTTAACGAGTCGCTATGCGCGCAGTTCCTACGCAGGCTCGTAAGTTCAAGAAATTTCAATATTTTACTCCAGATTTTCAAAATTGCCATTTCACCACACCATCTTATGAGTAGTATAGCTGTCATTTTCACATCACACCCAAATGTGTTCCGCGCTTGTAGCGCAGAATGGCGGAGTTCAAAGAAATCAATGCACGGGACAAATTAAGAAAATCACAGTGATACTGTTCATGAGCAGAGGGCTTGAAATGGCTATTTTGAAAATTTGGTGAAAAAATTCCTAAAATGACTGTTTTATGTAGCGCATGCTATGCAGTTCCTACGCACGCCATAGGCTTCATGTAATTTTCAATATTTCCACCCAGATTTTCAACATTGCCATTTTTCCACACTTCTTATGAGTAGTACAGCTGTCATTTTTACATCTCACCCAAAATGTGTTTCCACTCATGTAGCGCACAATGGCGCAGTCATTATGCTAACTCAGTGTATGGGATACATTAAGAAAATCACAGTGTCACTGTTCATGAGCAGAGATCTTAAAATGTCAATGTTGAAAATTTGGTGACAGAATTCCTAAAATGACTGATTTACTGAGTGCGTTGCACAGTTCCCACTGCACTCGTAGGTTTGTGAATTTTCAATATTTCCACTCCAGATTTCAACATTGCCCTTTTCCACACCTCCTTATGGGCAGTACAGCTGTCATTTTTCACATCCTGCCCAAAGCGTGTTTCCGCCATATGGCGCACAATGGCGCGGTCGTGTGCAAACTCAATGTATGGGACACATTAACAAAACCACAGTGACACTGTTCATGAGCAGAGGTCTTAAAATGGCTATGTTGAAAATTTGGTGAAAAAATGCCTAAAAATGACTTTTACGAGCGTTGCACAGTTCCTATGCATGCTCGTAAGTTTGCAAATTTAATATTTTCACTCTAGATTTTCAACATGTCCATTTTATTAAACTTCCTTATGAACAGTACAGCTGCAATTTTTCATATGTCACCCAAAATGTGTTATCGCACATGTAGCGCATAATGGTGCTGTTGTGCGCGAAGCAATGTTTAGGACAGATTAAGAAAATCACAGTTACACTGTTCATGAGCAGAGGTCTTAAAATGGCTATGTTGAAAATTTGGTGACAAAAGTCCATAAAATGACTGTGTTACGAGTGAGCATTGTGCAGTTTCCACGCATCCTCGTTAGTTCATGACTTTGTAATATTTTCAGTCCAGATTTTCACTAGTGGCATTTTCAACACTTCCTTATGAACAGTACAGCTGCCATTTTTCACAACATGGCAGTGTGTTTTCACACTTTCAGTGCAGAATGCGGGTCACTGTGGGAAATCATTGTTCGGCACAGATAAAGAAAATCACAGTGACACTGTTCATGATCGGAGGCACCAAAATGCCTGAGTTGACAATCTGCATGAAATATCCCCAACCTAATTATATAACGGTGTGTTGCACAGTTTCTATGTACGTCGTGACTTCACCATTTTTTAAATATTTTTACTACACATTTGCAACATAGCCATTTTTACACCTCCCATGAAAGAGTACAGCTGTCATTTCTTACATCCTGTTGAATATTTTTGCACCTGTGGTGCTAAATGCCGTAGTCACTGTGCATAAGCAGCTTCCGCTGCCAAACTGATATTCCCCTGTTCATGAGGTGGGGTCTCAAAACAAACATGTTGAAAATTTGGGTTAAATACCAACGAATGCCTGAGGTTTGAGCTTTCTACTAATCGCCCAACCCTATAGAGAATGACAGGAATCAGGGTGTGACTTGGGATTCTTGCCTGTGATGCTCATACCATTCCACACCCTGCAGTCACTGAGAGGCATCGGGTATGCCTTGGACTCTTGACCCCAAACTTCACCCCATTCTCCTATATCACCCATCTCACCGTATTTCCTAATGAAATGGGTTGCGATAGGGCCAAAGACCCCAGGAACACGTGATTCATTTGTCAGTCTCCTGCAGAGTGGGTGTGGTGAAAAGGCATGGTCTTGCTATGCCTGGCACCCAAACGCACACCCCAATGCCTGTCACTCTCTGCAGGGTGGTGGTGGGGTTGGCTTTAGTTCAATATTTCACTGCCATTCCTATTACGCAGCTCTGTAACTTCTACACTACCACTGCCAATGCCAGCAAGCAAACATTCGGCATTGACAAATGCTTGTTGGTATTGCCTCTTTAACTGAGACTTATCATTCCTCACTTTCAGGGTGGTGAAGCTTATGCGTCACAATGCACCATGTACTTATAATTGTAGTTTTGTCACTATCATCCTACCCTGACTACCTCCCACCAATCAAAACTACAGACTCCCGAGACACACATCACGCTGAGGGCAAACCCCATCTTACCTTTTTTTGCTTGTGGCTATACAATTCAAGCAATCATTTTGTTTTACTTTTCTTACCAGCAGCACATATGACATTGTTATTCCAGTTCTTTATGTTACAGTACTGCATGCTCTGGAGTTATTGTGCACTTGGCTGCTCTCTATGTCTTCAACAAGCCATACTTGGTAACTGAGCATATATTGCCCCAAGCACATTGCTCAACCTCCTCATCACAGATCAGGGACAAGGCTTAAATGATCAGGGACAAATGACCAAAATGGGAGCACCTCTGAAAAAATGGTAACATTAGTCCCAGTAGTTGTGTATAACATGCTTCTTAGTGTGAATATCATTTCCTTAGTGAGAACTAGACTGTAACACTAATGGCTGATATTATTTTGTGATTCAAATCTCTACTCTTCAGTGACAGAAATGCCAAATATATGAAGGACAGAAGAAATCTGAGGCAAAATCAGGGGATCCCTGAAAATCAGGACAGTTGAGAGGCATGGCCCCCAAGTAGTGTTGCTACCAAATGCTTGGCTTATGACTCTTTTTCCAACTATAAAATCAACCCAAAACATTATCTGCAAAATTCACATTGATGTTCTTTAACTCATGTTTTTCTTTTTCATACCATTGACAGAACGATGCAGCTGTTATCTGGTCAACATAAAAATCTTCACTACATAAATCGTTATTTCTAAAATAATCATGTGATTCATTTCACTAAACATATAAAACTGTATTCACCAGACATTTAAAATTATCAATATACACACTGTGTGTCCTTGTAGTTAATGGGCACATCTCAAAAAAAAATGCAGGGCTGCATACACAGTCACACATTTGTGCTGCAAAGTGTTTGCAAAGACCAGTTTTCAGCACATGTCTGCATTGTGCCCTTCTGTGCTGCACACAAGGTGCATATGTTCCTTGCACTTGCACACAGGTCAGTGAGCTAGCACAAGGAGTGGGTTTGGGAGGCAGAAGGAATGAGGGTGTGGGTATGCGTGAAGGTACCATGCTGTGCACACTGGTTCCCATCACCTCACCCTTGGCTGCAAGTTGTTGCATTCCAGGACAAGAACTGCTGAAAGCAGTTCTTTCAGAGGTCACTGTGTTGCAAGCCAGAACTTCTGTTTCAGCAGGGAGAGGATTAGGTGGTGCAGAGCACCATCAAACATGGAATAAAATGAACAGGGCTTGGGAGGGGGGCCCATTGGATGCCAGGGCAGAAGTCATCATTAGGTGAAATTTGTCAGCTACTGGGCCACCAGGGAAGACTGGCAAGAGCCTTATTAAACAGGAGTCCATGCAGCATGGAAGTTGCTCTTTAGGTTTGGGGAAGGGGGTGAGGATGGAGGACAACCTAAGCAGTAGTACTATGTGCCCAGGGCATGGGCTGTGGCATAGCATCATGCACATGGTGCCATACCTGGACTGACCTCTGTGGCTGTCATATTTCCAGAATGTTTTTAATTGTGCAGCCAATGTGCGGCCACTAATGTCTGGAAAGGCAATCTGCATTACTGTAGGTACTGTTGCTGACAGCTGCTGGGGACAATCTGTCTGTGTATGGCAGTTTTGGTGGGTGGCAGTACAGAGCCCAGTGCATCCCTGAATACCACCACACATGACTACAACTGTATTTGGAGTCCCAGTACTTAATTGACAGCCCAATGTTCTGTCCATATGAGCAAGAATTCAAGATATAACATGTTATTTTGTCATTGTATAGGCTATTATATTTTGGGAGGTTTAAGCCCGAGTGCGATGGATGGAGCAACAATGGCACTCCCCATCGAGCTTAAAGGTCACACATCCTGGGCCTCGCCAGATTCATTTTTGTTGCCGTCAGGCGCTGCTCCTCCACGCCTGCAGTTGATTTCTTGGAAGCACCTCCGTCGCTAGTTCCATTCCAACTGAAACCCTACTGTAGCTGGCAGCCTTGCTTCCTGACTACCTGCTCTCCTCTCCTTTTGGCTTGTTTCACCCACCGCTCTTGTGGCTGCCGGTCCTCTCTCCATCTTCCATTTATACTGCCCCATTGCTGTGCTGGTACTGCATTTCCTGGGTCAGCCTGCTTGCCCTACCTTGTTGGATGTCCCATACCATAACTTCGGGATGCCTCTGGTGCTCTCATCTCGGGAAGCCCTTCCTGCTCCTCCATTTTCTCTGTGGGCATTCCCATGGCTTGGGGTGGTGCTCTGCCAGCTGCTCCATCATTTCTGGGGTGCGTTTCTCCACCCTGCTCTTTGTTGTGTGCTCTCACCATGATCGCCGGTTCATTCTAGGCACCCTCTGCATGCTGTCCTACTGACTCGGACCATTTCTTCCATCTACCTGGCCATTGCCTGGCTTGAACTCTCCTCTCTTCTGGCAATGCTACCTCTTTAACCTGCAGCACTTTGTTTCAGCTTTTCCTGCTGCTCCTGCTGTTTGCAGCTCTGGCTGCACCTGCACTTGCACCTTTGGCTCAGTGTTCTGCCCGCTGTCTAGTTGGTTATTCCATCATTCAGCTCAATCCTTTAACTCGATCACTGCCTTGTCCCAATCTATCTAGCAATGCTTTATGCATATCTGGAGCCTCTATCAGATGTGGCATAGGGAGGATTTCCTTGCTTGGGTTGCAGTCCAGATACTGCTGCCTTCCTTGCTTGCCGCTTTGGGCTGTACAGGATTCTACCTTGCTGTCCATCCAGGAGTATGTCCCATCCCATTCCAAGCCCTTAACCTTGTCTAGTACATCCGATGTGTCCCGGAGCTGGGATACTGGATTGACCTCATGGTTCTTGAGAAAACACAATCCATTTATTTATGTGGATCTTCTGACAGGGTTCTCATCCAACTATGGTGGCTTGGTAGGGGCTTTGCTTTTAATTCATCCTTAATTTGTCTGCCACAATTCCACTTGTGTTTCTTTGGACTTCAGAGACCTTGTTTCTAGCCTGATGTGCTTGGCTGGGACTTGTCCCTTTCATCATTCCTCCTTCCTTATCTTGCTTCCTCACTTTCGAGCCTCTGGTTCCATATGCAGGTCTCATCGCTTATATGCCTTCTTCATACCAGCCATTGGGATTCACCTCCTCTGACTCGCCTCCTGTAGTACTCCTCCCACACCGGCCTTCATGGATTCACCCCATTGTGGCCTGCATTCTATTTTTTTTTGGGCATACCTATCATGGCTCTTATGCCTCCTCATCTCCATGCTACTTCAACTCGACTCGATATCCAGTTAAGGACATGCTGGTCCATGATACCTCACTCGACTTGCTCATCTATTTCAGTCACTCAATCAGTATGCCTCGGCTGTCTCCATCTGGCCTGCACTAGATATGTCTTTGGGCTACCCTCATTAAGTCTCATGCTACCTAATTGACTTGCTGTACTCCTGCAGGATCATCATCATCCGTATTCATCTTCCTCAGTCACCTCAGTTCAGCTCTATCTCCATTCCTGGCCATGTCTTCCTGTCCATCGCCCTTTGCTGTGGGTTGGTTTGCTGCTCTCCACCATCATTCAAGTTCTATTGACCTCCATGGCTTCACTCCATCATCGTACTTCCTCCATTTCCTACATTTTACCTTCCTTGTCCTAGCTTTTCTAATACCAGCCATCATAGCTTCACTCCACTCTTAGTTTCACCCCTCATCATACATCATCCAATTTTGCTCCTCGATCTCCCAACCTGAGTTGCCTCTGGTTCCAGACATGCCTTCTTGGCCTTGGAGTCTATCTCCTTTGAGGAGCCTACTTTCATACTACCTTAGCACAAATTCATTTTCAAGTTCATTCCTGTCTCCTCCTCTTCCAATTCTGTACCGCTTTCTGGGATTCACTCCACCTGAGGCCTGCAATTGATATTTCTTTTGGTGTACCTATCATGACTCTATGCCACTTTATCAACCCAGCCATCCTGCCATATATCGGGTTCATAACTCCAGTCATCATTCACTCAGTCTTACCTCAATGTTTATCTATTTACATCGCTACTCAAGCATTCCTATCATTGAATCCTATGCTACATCATCAACTACAACCTCAGGGTCTCATCATTCACACGTATAATCAAGCATGCCTCATCAACTCAGTGTCTGCTCAACTGCATCACCTATCAAGCCAGTCTGTATTATCCTTCCAGTCTGCATTATCCTCGGTCTCCTCATGAGCACATCTGGAATCTCCTCATGGGCATGTCTAGATACCTCATGCTTCTCTGACTTCTACATGGATCTACTCCCTCCCATCAACCACTCGAGCATACCCTTCTTGGGTCCCTGCTGCCTCATGTTCCCGCTTTACTCTGCTTCTTTGGTGTCTTTCCTATGCTGTCATCATCCTCCTTACTCATATCCCTCGTTAATGGACCATTCTCTTTACTGACATATGTTCTCAAATCAAACGTCCAGCCTGGAGGAAGGCGACTAGGCCTTGATCCCCAGAGGTTTCCTCCTCAAAGGTTTTTTCCCTCCTCTGTGCCAATAGTCATAATATTAGTAGAGTTAGTGCTTTCTTGTAGTTAGTTAGGTCCCACTGTTGAATGGAGGCAGATGGTGGCCCGGCTTTCCAGCTCTCTCTTAGGGAGTCAGCCCTTATCATCTTCTCAGAAATCATTCATCATCCTCGCCTCTTTGAAGCTTGACATCTTTGGGTATTCTTTGGGATTCTTCCTAACCTACCTTTAGCCGATACATTCATTTCTGCTGCACTTATAGGGGGGGAACCCTCTTCTAGGGTTCCTTGAGTCGCACTCTACAGGGTGGTAATATCCCATGGATAGAGAGGCAGAAAGCCATAAACAAATCAAGTTAACAAGCATCATCTCATATCATTTCATCCAGTTGCATAAGCATCGAATGGGAGGGCTTTAAGACTGAGGGTTCGATGGCGAGAACAACAACGTCACTTCCCCTCAGCTTAAAGGTCATGCATCCTGGCCTCACCAGGATTCATTTTTGTTGCCCACCATCCACCCCTCCTCCTCCCATGGCTCATCTCTCTTCCCATGGGCTTCTTCCTAACCTACCTTTAGCCGATGCATTCATTCCCACTGCACCTGTGGGGGGCCTCCTCTAGGGTTCCTTGTGTCGTACCCTACAGGGTGGTATATCCCATGACAGAGAGGCAGAAAGCCACAAAACAAATCAAGTTACACAAGCATCATCTCATATCATCTCATCCATTTCAGTGTAAGTACATCAAACTGATGTTTTACACATTGTTGCCTTGTTGTTCATCTGTTTCCAAACTATATACTGTCCTATGATGTATGTTTGTCCTTTCAGTGAATCCCACTTCCATTTTGATTTACCAGTGGGGATGCAAGAAAGACATGGATTCACCTATAGCACTTCAGTGTTCCAGTATCATTGAGGATTCCATGCCATATCACAGACATGCCAGGATTATAATGAAGGATGCAACCTTTGCCTTTAATTTTAATGTTTCTATAGGTAGAAAATGTAGTTCAGCAGGCAATGGTTTCCAGTATTGTATTTAATTTCTTGACTTTAGCAGATAATAATTGCTAAAATTTGAAAACAAGAAAAATGATACTTCAAATAAGAAATGTAATTTAGTACAATGCTAGGCTGCTGTTGGTACTGCAACCTCTCCTTCACTCTTATAGTGGTGCAGTATCAGAGATGAACTACTAGTAGGCTCTGTGTAGCATACGTACCTTCAGAGACTGGAATACTGCATGGGCTAAAGATGTCAAATTTCTGCTGTGGTTAAACTGGATGGAAAAACTTCAAGGGTATCAATTTGGAGTGAGTAACAAGGTGTCAGATCAAATCAAGAAAGGGTGCTAAGATTACTAGGTGAGGTGGGGTAGTTTAAATTAAAGGTTTAAAATGAGGAGATTGTTGATAAGCAGCTGGGTAGGTGGCTGGGGATTTAATATATCCAGGAAGAAAAGGTGGGTCTGAACAACTGACAGGAACTGCTAGAGAAAAATAAGATATTACAGAGAACTGGAGTCAGAATTTGAAAAGTTAATCTTTAATTATGTATTTAGTTTTTGTTGACTGGGTAAGTGCACCGGATAAATTCTGCCTTTTTCCAGGCACGCCACCGGGGAGGGAATACAAATGAATGCCAACTGATCTTGAACCAGCTTAACCTGGTGATGGTATTTTTAGTGATGTTAAGCAGGATGTAACACCTGAGCCAAGACAAATAATTTTGGTCACTCAGGAAAAGAGTAAAGGGCCAACCATATACAGTAATTCATGCAAAAAGTATATATCATCTCTTCACAGCAACACAATGCATCACTGCTGCTATACAAAACATGCAAAAAGAGGTCAAATAAAGTGCAGATAAACAGATTAACCCTGGTACAGGCTTGTAGTATGAAACAGTAAACTGCCCAGTACTTCGCTCTTAGAGTTTCAAGGGGTGGGAAGGGCGTGACAAAGCTCTAGTGAGCAAAGTACTAGGGTGGTGTGCTTTTTGTGGCTCTGCCATGGATTAGGCTATATATCTGCACTCTGTCTATTTGGAGCATCGCCCATTTTCTGTATTGACGTCCTCTGCTGTGACCTGGCCTCACACTGGGGTCCCAGGTACACCTGAACTAATGTGGCTTAGAAATTAAAGCAGCAGTACATATTACAGAGACTATGATGGACCTATACATTTTCAATTTAATTTAAGTGTTTTTTCTCTTAAGAGGACCTTTTTCCCATTTTAAATCTGCCTTAGCTTTGTTTTATCAAGATTTAGAATTATTGTGCTATTTTAATATGACTGTCCCCAGGTTTTGTCAGTGTTCTCAGCTGTCTTTGAATACCCATTGTGTAACATCATTTTTCTTAGACACTGTTCTCTGGCTTTATAGCACAACTGGTGTTCAAAACAGATGAGAATGTTGAAGAAAACCTTGTATAGCCATATTAAAGGTGAACTAAATTCATTATTTCAAACAGAGTGGGACTGGCCCACCAGGATACCTACACATTTCCAAGTGGGTCTCACTTGTTGAGTACCTGCCCACTTCCTGAACTCTGAAAATCTTTGCAATTATTATTTTTGTAATTAAATGGTGTGTCAGGGGCACTGTAGGTAACTGTAAGACAGAAGCACAAGCTAGTGTATCAAATTTAAGTGGAATACTGAGTGTGTCACTCTGGTCCCCCTTTATTGATTTTCCAAGTGGGCCCATGTATCCACTTTTCAGGTAGGCCTGTACCCCAGTCTGATCCTGATTTCAAATGTAGAAAAATACTAAAGCAAGCTGGCCCAGTGGCGCTGGATGCCTTACCTTAGGCTACACCAGCGACCCATGTTTGGGAACAAGCACAGATCGCTGGGGTTGGCAGGGCTGGAGAAGGACTGAGTGTTCAAGGGACTGCTCTCCTTCTCTGGAGGTGGGATGCCAGTGGTCGGTATTCAACTGGCCCCTAGCAGATGCTGGGGCAGTACAATCGATGTTGCAGAAGAGGGCGAGACGGGCAGACGCCTGAGGAGTGCATGGACCATGTGTGTTCTCTGCTGGTGTCATTGCATGCTCCTCTCTGCAAATACAGGGAGAAAATGGAAAATGGGAGTCCTCACCATGGATGATGATTGCCCCTTCACAGCGCCACTGGAGGGTACCCCAAATAGGATCTGGTCTGGTGGTTTGACAGTCCCCCCACAAAGGGTAAGTCATAGGGGTTGAAGGAGATGGGGTCTCATACCCGGTCAACGTGGGGAGGGATGTCAAATGGCAGGCGGACTCCAGGAGAAACAGCAACAAAAAAAAAAAAAGAATTGCTAAAGCAATCTCAAATTTCTGAAAAGAGCATCATATAAACAGATGAAAAAGGGCATCCTAAAAAAAGAATACAATTATTTTGGTACAAATTAGAGTTCAAGTAGGGAAGCAGAATTTGGAAGTTCCTGCCAAAGTAACATATAAGTAGACACAGGAGCAAGGAGCATGGATTCAATGGACAGTTGTGCCCCTTCTGTATGAATGCTTAGGGAACACAGGTCAAGATTAGAAGGGTTTTGTAGGACTGGAAGAATAATAAAGAAAGCAAATGATTTTAAGAAAGGTACTGAGGTAGGGCCGGCCCGTCGGCACAGCGGTTGAGTTTCCGCTTGTGACGCCGGGCGACCCGGGCTTGAGAACGGACTTGGGTTGCTGGAGGTCCGCCAGGGAAAAGAAGGATAGAGGTCCTATGGACTGCTCTTCTCTGGGGAGGGCGGGTAGTACCCGTGCAAGAAGGACTCTGCGGAGGCCGGAGTTGTGCAACTGCTGGCACTGAATGCAATGGAGGCAGGGTGGACGCCGGATGTCTTTGCATGTCCCTGCCTCCCAGGAGGAAAAACAAGAAAATGGAGGAGAGCCTCCATCTGTATGAAGCCCTCCCAGGCTTCAATTTTCCACTGCTGTCACACTCCCAACCAGATATATACGCAGCCTGGAATTGAGAGAACCAGAGTCGTGGCCCCGCCCGGGGGTAAGCTGGGGTAACTGGGAGATTGCAGACATAGGCAGTTGGTAGAAGCCCGGGGCCGTGACCATGGCAGAAAATGATGTAGGCCTCCGAATAAAGGAAAAAAGAAAGGTACTGAGGTAGTCTGAAAGCACTATATATAGAATGCTTCTGCAACATGATTGCTACTTGCTTACACCCTCTGCCCCTGCTAAAGTGATTATAACCCTTTGGGGACTGGAAAGACATAGGAACCCTCGGGGAGAGTTCTACCCCTAGATGTGTTGAGGGATGAAGTTTCCTGAGACTAGTGATACCTTATGGAGGAAGGGCCAACCTTAGGAGAAAGAAAGGTACCACCTACGGAGGAAGGGAAGACGGTGGTAGCAACAAACTGTGTGTCAGTAGGACGCTTGTGTATGCCTGGTATAACTACTGCTTAGTGAGGGGCATGGTATCTCACCCACTGCCCACTGAACCATGGGAAAATCCTTTCAGTTCTAAATGGATTCTGTGAGGTCAGAATTCCCAGTCAAAGACAAATAGAGGAAAGATGAAGAACAGCGCAGACATGTAGAGACAGGAGGTTGCAGTACTGTCAGTCTACTGGCACAGAAACAAAATGTGGTTGGTGGTGGTTGGAGTTTACAGTATTTTAACACTCTGACAGGGTAATTGCAGTATGGGGGTGAAAGTACTTTGGCAGCCCATGGGCAAGTTTCAGTTCATTTTATTTTATTGAAAACAAGATCATGTAGAGATCAGTTTAGCCAAGGCTCATTTCCAACGGCAGCCTGAGCATTATAATACAAATAACAAGTTACACAGCTGAGGTGAGCAGGGGGATTGTACTGAGTGGAGAGGTGGGGAAGGATTAGGGTTTGCATAAATATTTAATCTAAGAATGGACTTCTTCTTATGAGCTATAAGCTTTAACACTTGTGTGACCTTAAAGAGAACCTGACGTCTCATTGTAAACTTTGTAAAGTGTAATTTTAGATAGCTGTGATTGGGATTTCATATGTTTTATATGTATCATCCAATTGTTCTTTATAACTATGCACAGCAACATGAGACCAGGATCATTGCCCCTAGATATCCTCTGTTCTTGTTATTTGTCTCTACACCTGATGACAGAATCCTCTGCTTGCAACATCACAATTTGTTGCTATGGAAACAAGCACGATATCAGATGATGACAAGCTGCCAGAGCAGATTAAGTCTAGACAGTGGTTCCTTTTCATGTCACTGTCAGTAATTATTAAAGAAGAGAAGTACAGAGAATTTGTCAAGTATGAGACGAAACGTATTTAAAGGTAGGGGCTCAGGTCTCAGATGCAGTTTTATCTGCTAGAAAATAGGGCCGAAACTGCATCCCATAGTACTGATATGTCAGTGTTAGAGAACTAGAGATCAGAGATGTGGGATGGGATCCCCAGCACAGATCAAAATGAGAATGAATCCATACATATGATACAGTGTGCAAACATGGCTTGAGCACAGTCATGGCACACAGTACCACCCAGGCATGTACAGTGTATGCATGGCATAGTGCCATACACATACATATCTGTTGTGGTATGTGTGAAGCACATCTCACCACCCAGACCCTTTACCATTGGCCCACTTGGCCTACAATGGAACACCACTCTAACCCTTCACAGTCTTCCTGGTGGTATAGTGGACCTGCAACCTATAGGATAATCCTAATCACCTTGTAGTCTGCTGACCCACCTTCCTAACCCTGGCCAACTGCACATGTCATTTAGCTCAGTGGTATTCCATTGGAATGTAGTCCCCTGACATGAGAGTACAGCCAGTGTTGCACTCTGACACCCCTGCCCAGAAACAGTGCTAGCATGCACCAAAATGGCAAAAGTTGTAACCTGACCAGAAATGGCCTCATTCCCATTGGGTCCAGAGTCATGAACAATCTGTATAACAATGTCTTAAGAAAGTCAAAGGAAATGCCAAAGTAGTTGTGCCAGATTCAGGCTATTGTGCCTGAGAAATCTGTACTTCTGATTAGCTTGTCCCAGTAGGTTCCTGTTGTGACTCACATTTTTATACCAGTGAATCTGATTAGACTCAGGTTTTAAAACACACCAGCACTGTCAATGCCCTTACTAGCAGTTTTTCCTGGTGGTAGCTAGGGGTCGCACACTGGTGCTGCACTGGGTGTAATGGCAGTATTTTGCAATGCGAATGGTAATGCATGCCATTTACATATCCACTCCTCCCACTTCTGCACAGCAATGAACTCTGATGTGCACTAGAGCAGAAGCATTCCTGACTCCTTTAAGCATAGCTCAAGGAGGTCACAAGCAAAGGATTGATAATAAATCATTTTGCAATTGTTTACTGCCAGTTCTGTGTAACTGCGAAATGGGCCATATGTTTTCTAAGTTTTCCTGTGACATCAGGGCTCTTCTATGCAGCAGTATTTGTTAGCAGAAATAAATGCCATCATATAGTTTTTAGTAACAGTGTATTTCCGGCAAAATCATCACTATGACCTTTTTCATTGTAGTTTGCATCTGAATTGAGAAATGAGGTTTTAGCATTTTAGAAGTCCTGCTCTCTGGCCACACACACTGGGGCCTAGGCATTATGGTGAACATTTCTATGCATCATGGATCCGTGGCATGCTGGAAATCTTACATTGAATGCCATGCACTGAGGGGTACTGTGGACCCCAGCAGCATTCTTGAAGGGGACGATGTGCCTTCTGCACTTTATCCCCCGCAGTTTGTAACAGTTATGTGCACAAACAGGCTGGGGATGTGTCTGGGGGAGTGCCAGTACTGTGCAACCTTTCACGGTGGTATGGAGTGTGGGTAAGGGGGTGCAGAATATGGCAGCAGGACCCTGCTGTATCCTCTGTGAATCACCATTGAAGATGCCCGGACAGCAGAAATAGAGAGGAAAATGACATGCTGTGCAACCCCACAGCTCTAGTCATGAAAGGAGGGCGTGGGCAGCAATTCAGGCACTTGACCAACACGTCTAACATTTTAGGTCCCATGCTGTCCCACAATCCCCTGCTCCACATGGAGCAGAGATCCACTGTGGGACCAGGATGAGCATCTAATTGACGATACCTGCATCCTCCAATCTGCCCCGACATAGCAGCATGCCAGGAGTGGGCCCGGACAGACTTAGTAGTGGCCAGCATTTGTGCAAGTCATCCACTACATGCCTGTCCATGGGTGTGGAGCTGCATGGCCAGGATACGCCGCTCGCATGTACCCTGCGCCACTTGATCCATAGACCCCACTATGAATAAACTAACAGTTTTGTGTTTTGCTGTAATGTTTTCCATCATAAATGTGTGCTGGCACCCTGCTATTACATCCACAGTATAAATCCACTATATGACATCAAAAGAAACCTTGAGTAAAGGAATTTAAAAATTGCTAGTGACAGCCATCTTTAATAACTTGAGCATTAATTAGTAATTGGTAATTACAGCTGTTTTACAAACATCATAGAGAAATAAAAGTATACTGAGGATGAATCTATTTATGTTATCTGAATTATATTTAATGCTAAAAGACTACATGATGATTTTTTTTGCCAAGTAACAAATACCACTGTTTTAAGTCTCAAACAGAATTGTGGGACAAGATCCTGAAATTTGTAAGGAGAAAGCAAATATTTGAAGTAAGTAACACTTTACCCAGAAGCATATAAAATGTTCCTTCTAAAACTGGGACTAGGCAACCAAAAGCTACTGTTGTGCTGGCCCAAAGGGCAGTGGGGCTGTTCTACTTCATTATGGCACTGGGTCAGAACAGTGCCGACAATAATAGCATGGTTGAGAACCACGTGGAAACAATAGCACCAATTTTGTTGTTTTGTAGCCCCCTGACTGAAGAATTCTCACCTCGGGAATCATGGGGAAAGTTATTCAGGGGCCATGGAATACTGTTTCCATGGCCCCACATAAAACATTCTAAATGCCTAGTGCAGAAAAAGTGGGAAACTAGGATTAGAACTCTTGTTTCCAATGCCACTGGCTGAGCTGCTCAATGCCCCAGCCCATGCCACAGGAGCAGCTCAGTCAGCCTCCTGGATCCTGGTGCCCTTGTGTGCCTTAAGCACCACAGACAGCAACCAGGGAGTGTTTACTAAAGCACTGTAAATCCCTCCTCGTTGTTCATGTTGGCTCTATAGGGACTAGCACTCTTTGTCTGGCATTATTCCTGTAGTGCTAATCTAACTGGGTACCTTCATTGCACCACTTGATGTGCTAGTGGTTAAATTCCAAATGAAATCCACCAAAGCTGAGCCCTGAAAGTGGACTGAACCAAAGAGAAGAAAACACAACTGTTTAAAGACCCAGGGCAGGATTTTCAAAAGGTGGCAGAGGGCGTGCATCCAGCCCTGCACCACGGAACTTTGAATTCAACTGTGTACTGATCTCTTTATACAACTGCACCTGAATTTCCATTACCAGGTGCAGTTGTGACAGTTTTGTGGTTTATGGCTGCTTGCTCCAATATTTGGCACAAGCACCGTGACTTCTTGTCCCGGAGAGACGGCGAAGCAAGACCATACTTACGTGGTCTGAAGCGACCTCTGCTGGATGCAAGGATGAAATTCACGTCACCTGGTGAATGCCATAAGCCCTGCAGCTATATGTTGGCGCACCGATGGCTTCAGTGCATTCATTCGTGATGGAAAATCCTGCCCAGTCTCTAGTATTTTAGAGCCATCTCATTTGTATTAACCTAAGTCCTATGTCCCTGTGTTTATACTAAAGCAATAAGGAATGACAGGGAGTGCATTATGAAAACAATAATACTCAACAGGGTTGGCAGAGTTGTGCTGTGCCCACAGCCCAAAGGTGTAATGAAGTTGGATAGCCCAACAGCATCCACTCTGGAATGTATTACTGTGCTTAGAAAACATGTTTTTGTTTAAATTTTAAATAAAATGTTTAAAAATGTAGACAGTAAAAGAAACCAATAAACAAATGGTGGAAGTAATTCCTCCACTGGTAGAACTGCCAATAGGGGCGCTGCTGTGTTTCAAAGTTTTCATGCACTACCCTTAGTTTGATTGTCTCCCCACCTGAGTAGCAGTCTGTTTATACTTTTAAAAGTGGCAGTTATTTGAATGCCAACTGGGAGAGACAGCATTTAAGACGACTTGCGCCACAGTCTCTGTTATGTGAAAGGTGAGGAGCATGATCAGTCTGTAGCTGGGGTTTCATGTTACCTGAAGTGATGCTGGAAATGGTAGATGTGGTAAGAAGAGGCACATATCATAACTAGGTATTGAACTAATTTTTATTTATTCTAAAATAAAATGTATTGAATTTTATGAATTCTAAAAGAACTAAGAGGAGAACTAGTTACACCACTGACTATCCTTTTAACAAATCATGGGAGGATGGTGTGGTACCTAATGACTGGAGGAGAGCGGATGTGATTCCCCTCACAAACGTGGGAGCAAGACAGAGGCAGGAAACTACAGACCTGTCAGTTTGACCTCAGTGGTAGGTAAAATGATGAGATTACTTCTGAAAGAAAGAATTGTTGAGTACCTAGAGGACAGTGGGGCACAGGAACCAAGGCAGCATAGATGCACAGCGGAAGGTCAGGTCATGTCGAATCTAATTGATTTCTTTGACTGGGTGACCAAAGTAGTAGACCTGGGAGGCTGTGGACATGGCCTACCTAGACCTTAGCAAGGCATTTGACACTGTCCCACACAAATGATTAATAAACAAATTAGCCAGCCTGGGAGTTGGTCCCAGGGTGGTAGCTGGGGTAAAACATTGGCTGGACAACAGGACACAGAGGCTAATAGTAAATGAAGTCCACTCTGAAGAAAGGGAGGTTACTAGAGGGTACCGCAGGTTCAGTACTGGGTCCGGCCCTTTTAATGCCTTTATAAGTGACATTGCAGAGGGACTGGAAGGAAAAGTATGTCTCTTTGCAGATGACACAAAGATCTGCAACACGGTTGATACCCAAGGATGGGTGGAAAGGATGAAAAGGACTTGGCAAGGTTGGAGGAAGGGTCAAATGTATGGCAGCTTAGATTCAATGCAAAGAAGTGCAAGTAATGTACCTGGGAACAAAACCCAGGAAGGGTACACAAATGGGGGATGGAGGTAGTAACAACAACATAAATGGAAAGGGACCTGGGGTAGTCATATCAGATGAAAAGGCAGTGGGATGGCTGGGGGATACCTGGATGTATAGGAGAGGCATCACCAGTAGAAACAAGAAGTTGTTATCCTTCTGTACAGACAGTTGGTGAGACCCCATCTGGAGTACTGCATGCAGTATTGGAGACCCCATCTCTGCAATAACATAGACTGGATGGAGGCAGTCCAGAGGAGGGCAACTAAAATGGTGCAGGGTCTGCAACAGAAGCCATACTAAGAGAGACTATGGGAGCTTAATATTGTATACCCTTGAGGAAAGGAGGAGAGGGGAACATGATAGAAACTTTTAGTATCTCAAGGGAATCAACAAAGTCCAAGAGGATAGCATATTTCAGAAAAAGAGATGTGCAAGAACAAGGGAACACAATTTGAAGATAGAGGAGGATGGCTCAGGGCAATGCGAGGAAGTATTTTTCACAAAGAGGGTAGTGGATGCATGGATGGCCTTCCTGAGGAGGTCATGGGGTCAAACAGTGCAAGAATTCAAGAATGCATGGGACAGACATAGGGCAATTCTTGTGGGGGTAGAAAGAAGTAGGCTGTTGGTTAACTAGATCTGTAGCATATCCAATAGGTAGGGAAATGGTCAGAGTAGGTGGGCCAAGCGTCCTTATCTGCTATCAAAGTCTATGTTTCTATGTTTCAATGTTATTGTTAACAGCCTTACATAAATTGAAGAAGGAGTAGCATGGTGCCAGCTCAATTGCGAGTAAAAAAATGTCTGACATCTAGGAGCTCAAAATTCTATATGAGCTCAAAGTGATTTTTTGGTTAAAGATAGGCAGGCACAGGGACTAGTTATTTGCTGGTCTCGCTGCCTGACACCTGCCTAGGAGAGGGGTGCTGAGAGTCATTCAGGAACCAGGATGTCCCCAACCCATTTTCTAATGTGGGACAATGGCACACCTCAGGAAGACAGGTGGGAAGCAACCTTGAATGTCTTTGCACACAGCAAGTGTCATATCCTTGCAATTACACATACCCTGGGGTAGCTTATATGGACAAAATTGTGCCTAAGATTTTTAATTTAAAAACTAAGTAATGAGGTTCAGAAAGTTATGTATGTCTGACCTGTGCTGTTGTGTTGAATAAAACATGGCTATTTAATCAAATATGAAAATTATAGGTCTTGGTTTCTCTATCCATTTTATAAGATAGCTTATCTTCTACAAATGCAATATGACATGCAGGGTGTGTAATCATGAGTCAATAACTGCAATCCTCTAGTGCCTTGCAACACACTTTAATAGTGTGATTATTGATTAGAATTGCATCCATGAAGTGTATTATTGTCATTATAAAAGAGGTCCAACATTTGAACCTGAAAAAAGAAAAATCCAGCTTTTTGTGGTGCTTGTTTTTTTGGGGGTGGGCTACGAGGACATTGACATTTCTGTGTCATTTTGTTGGGAACTATAGCATGTGTAATAAAAGAAATAATTACACAAATTGGAAGGGTCCTCAGCCAATGAGAATTCAGGATTCTTGAGACCCCTTCTACAAAAGTCAGTATTATGTAATTAATCTTAACATGCCTGTCAGCTGTTGTCTACAGAGCCCCTTGTAAATGAATTGGTGGGTCTCAAGGGAGTTTAACCTGGGAAGAGGACATCACATGTAAGCAAAGACACAATGGGTAGGGGTTGTTCTACAACAAGAGCATGCCCAGGTGCACTGTGAGGCACGAGGCACTTTGGCGCAGTGCTTTCAGCACCTAGGAACTGTTCTTACCAGACAACAGCCCACATCCCCAGTGTCTTATTGCACTTGTGAAATGGGTTTGAGGGAAAAATATGAACTGAAACATTTAAAAAAAGAATACATGTATTTTTAAAAGGTGTGTTGGCTGTGGTTTTAATCAAAGTAGCTCTTCCTGTTGTAAACTTATAGTGTTGTGTTGATGTGGTTAGGCCAGTAGAGGGTGCTTGGTTTCAACCCAGTTCCCTTGCTTTACTTAGCATGGAGCACCCTACACTTTGTTTGCTCATGTGTTGGAGACAAAAGAAGCGCCAGTTGGCAAATTTTAAGGGTCTTTAAAAATTCATCCATTTCTGCTGCTGCTATAAGGATTGCATGTGAGCAGCTGATCAATGCGCCTGTTGTTAGCATGAGGACAGCGGCACAGCTTGAAGTGAAATATACTTCCTTCCCCTGTGACTCTTGCAGTCTTAAGGGGTGATGAGAGAAGAAACGCTGCATTTCTGTGCTTAATGGATGTGTTGCCTTGCTTTCATCAAGGAGTAACACTTTAGGTGCTGGTGGTGTGGTTTAGCACATCAGGGGTCAAATATTCAAGAGTTAACGCTGGTGCTAATGGGGTCATCACTCACACTGTCTGGGTTTGCTTCCACTTTTTTGAGGGGGGCTATATTCAGAGGCCCCTGTAGTGCATGTTAAACTTGTTAGTGCCCAGGCACTACATACACTTGCACTCTATGCAAATGAGGTGGGCCCTTCCTGCATATGGAGCACAGCGGCATTTGGCAAAGATTTGCCATGGCTGTAAATGGCACTGAAAGCAACATATTTACCGCCATTGAAACCTCATTTGAACTGGGTGCTAAGTCTGCACCTCACCCCACTAATGGTGGATGGCTGCACCGCAGCCATCCATCCTGATCGCTGGCATGCAGCAAGGTTGCAGAACTTGGTGTCCAGTGGCACCCCTCATCCCTGACCACCCATTCTGTATAATGTACACCACTCCCTGGTGTCTAGTGGCATCCCTCGCCTCTGATAACCATCCCGTATATATCATACACATATCCATGGCATCTAGTGGCACCCTCCTCCCCATGGACACCCATCTTAAACACCTCTACCTGGTGTTTAGTGGCCCCCACCTCCAACCACTCATTCCATATAATGTACATATCTCTGGTGTCTAGTGGCACCCCTATCCTGATCACTTATTCTGTATA
This sequence comes from Neoceratodus forsteri, assembly GCA_016271365.2. Taxonomy (NCBI): domain Eukaryota; kingdom Metazoa; phylum Chordata; order Ceratodontiformes; family Ceratodontidae; genus Neoceratodus; species Neoceratodus forsteri. The sequence continues at coordinate 35,208,497 of JADMNL010000023.1, forward strand.
GTGGAACACATATCCCTGGTGACTAGTGACACACTCTGCCTCCCAATCAGCCATCCCATCTATTTAATACACACATTCCTGGTGTCTAGTGGCACTCCCACCACAATCACATGTTCCATATAATGGAACACATATCCCTGGTGTCTAGTGGCACCCCTGCCCCTATCACCCGTCACATATTGTACCATGTATCCTGGTGGATAGTGGCACCCCCACCCCTGCTCATTTGTCCCATGCACCTTATAATATTCCTGGTGTCCAATGGTACCCTGCTTCTCCTCTGAATGCTGTTTGAGAAATGGACCAGCAAACAGCAGTAGCCACGGGCCTCCACCCAACTCTATGCACCCAGAACACCACATATCCAACCCACCTTAGCAGTTAGTCCAGGGCTGTGCGCTGAATCCTGATATGGTGACTGGAACATCCTCCTTTCAACTCCTTGCCAGCCACTGTATGAGCTGACAGTGAGCTCATGTGGCTTTTTTGCAAGTTTGATTTCTTTCTTTAGATAGTGGAACCATATCCTCATTCATGCAGGTCCATTTGGGATCTGCCTGAGCAGATGCAGATGTAGATGTGCAGGACCCTCTGGCCTCAGTCAAGGGAAGAGTCTGTCTGTTTGTAGAAGTGTGGCAAGAATATGTGGAGCTGCATGGCAGGATGTATGAGAGAGGCAGCAAAATTAAAATTTGCCGGTGAAGTCCCGCAAAGTCTACATTTTTGCATCCACGGAGCAATCAGCAAAATTTTGCAGTCAGGTCACAAATTCACCTATCAGACTTTGCAGGGATTTTTTTGCAAAGTTTTGCTGCAAAAGTGCTGAATTTCACCCACAAATGACAAAATTCCTCCTTTTAGGCAGATACAGAAGCAAATGATTTGATACCTTTATTGGACCAACATAGATGTAACAAAAAGAACAAAGTGCTTTAGCTTTTGACCAACAAGTCCTTCCTCAGAAGCAAAATTCCGCAGTTCACAGGGGAAATTCTGCACTCACAGGTAAGACTTCGTGATCCGTATTCATGAAATAATCTGCAAAATTCACCGATAATTTAGAGGAGTGAAATTTCCAACTTCACACATCCCTAGCTGTATGATGGGCTGTGAAAGAACAAGGCTTTCTGTGCTTTGTGCTTCCTGATGCTACAGATATAGACACACAGGGCAAAGTGAAATGGGAAATTGTTTAACTAACAAAGGCACTTAAGCCGGAGCTTGTTTCCAGGTGCCACCTGGGAGCACAAGGAAGTTAAGTGACTTGCTCAGGGTCACACAATATGCAAGAGGGGGCTAATGGATTCAAACCCATGTCTCCAGGTTTGTAGATTAGTCTCCTTAACCACTACACTATACTGCCTCTAACTGTTTAATTCAGGAGAATGTTAACAAAACATAATATTTAGACAAAGTTCAGCTTGTATTTCCCATTAGTTCTATATTCCTCTTCCTATTATTTATTACTGAGGTCATTAGCATGAACACAGTATATTTGCTCCTGATCAGTTAATCTATTCCTGCTGCTGTCTCTGTACATGAGGTCATATGCACTGCTTGTGACATCGCAGTTACTCCCATGGCAACAGACTGTGATGTCACAACAAAAGATTAGGACTTGGAGTAGGAGTAAGCTACAGAGGTACAAACTCAAAATGAATGCTAAGGCATGAATATCATATATTTATACACATTTCCTTAGTAATAAATGATGAGAAAGAGAAATATATAAATAGAAATGGAATACAAGCAGAATTGAAATTAATTATTATGTTTTTAAAGTTTTCTTTCAGGCGCCAGTAGCTCTTAAGTTCCCTAGTTGTGTACAGGGTCCAACAGAAAACAAAATTTGAAATTTGACACAAGATCAATGTTACATGATAATAGGTCTACTTTGTTATACATGCTGATTGTTATCATGTAAGAATATTCTGTTATTTGATGAAACTACCTTTCTGAACTTTTATATAATGGTATATCTCTTGTATAGTACAGGAAACCAGTTGAGTAGTAACATTGTCTTGTATCCTTTTATATAAATTCACATTATACCTTGTAATATTATACATACTTTGAAAATAAAGGGTGCTTTGACCCACTTGTTTAGTTACTTTACAATAAAGGAAACCTCAACTCCATTGTGTGGTTGTTTTGCATTGTCAAGATTGAACTTTTATGAAGTTGCATAACCTCACACGTTCTTATACTAGTATTTTGAATCTCTAGGATAAGAAGCATAAGAAGATCCCTCAATTTATAAACAGGTGGTACATTTGGCTACTTTCTAAATCTGGTAGTCAAATACACATTTATAACAACCATAATTATTATGAATGCAAAACTCAGTTCATGGAAATGTAATCTATTGATCATTATGTTTTAAATGTACTGGCATGCATAAACTCTTTCAGTAGCTATTAGACACAAGATGACCTATAATATTTCACATTAATCAGAAAGATTGGGCTGGCAGAGGGTTGGTCATGAGGACTGCTATTAACCAAGTTTAAATATATCGGCCCTGTATGAGGCATGACGCCATCGATGCACAGCCCTGTTCCTATACACTGGTCTGCACTTATGAAGGTAGTGGACATAGGAGAGGGAGTGAGAATTGTACATAACAACTAGAGTTGTGTGAAGAAAACTTCTGCTGGTGGAATTTGTGTGAACGTCAGACTGCTTTCATGAAACTTCAGAAATCACATTAGCAACTTTCATGAAATTTCGACTTATAATGGCAGAATAAATGTATGAATGGCAGATTAATGTATTGAACTGTGGAAACAAATTCTGCAAAACTGATAACTGTCAGAGGCCAGTTCTGTGGAATTTCTTTCTGCAGTTTAATACATTAATTACTTTGCATTCATACATTCATTCCACAGTTCAGTGAGTCACTGAACTGCAGAATGAAAGTATGAACTGTGTATCACTGGTCCAATATTAATTTGTTTCCTGGTGTCTAGGGGCACCCCCACCCTCCGAGCACTGGCCCTGTATTAATTTAATAATATGTTTTCCTGCTGTCTAGTGGCACCCCACCCTTTGCTCACTCACCCTGTATTTTTTCCCCTGGTGTGAAGTTGCACTGCCCACCCTCCGATCACTTGCCTGAGTCACCCTGTATTTATGTTTCCCTGATATCTAGTGGCACCCCCCACCCTCTGATTGCTCACCCTGTAATTATTGTTTCTGGTGTCTAGTGGCACCCCCACCCTCTGATTGCTCTGCCCATAATTATTTTTCCCTGTTGTCTAGTGGCACCCCAACTGCCTGATTGCTCGCTCCATAATTATTGTTTCCCTGGTGCCTAGTGGCATCCTCCATACTCCAATTGCTCAACCCATAATTATTGTTTACTTGGTGTTTATTGGCACTCCCACCCTCTGATTGCTTGCCCCATGATCATTGTTTTCCTGATGTCTAGTGGCACCCTCCACCCTCTGATTGCACATCCCATAATCATTGTTTCCCTGGTGTCAAGTGGCACCCCCACCATCAATCACTCATCCCAGAATTATTTTTTCCCTGGTGTCTAGTGGCACTCCTACCCTTTTGATCACTTGCCAGTGCCATCATTTAAGTCCTGGTGTCTTGTAGTGCCCTCAATACTGCCCCATCGGGTTGGTAACCAATCTGCCCTGCTTTGTACATAGTCATCATTGGTCAGACTGAGACTACTCAGGTGGAGAGCCCATATGGTGACTGGCACAGCCCTCTCTCTCCACTCAACCGGATGCCATATGTAATGACAGGGAGCATGCAACCTAGTCACGTGCTCCCTGTCACTACATATGGCAGCAGATCGAGGTGGCTATAGAAGGGCTCTGCTAGTAACTGTATGGACTTCCCACCTGAATAATCTTATTCTGACAAGTGACTATGAATGGAAGGGGTAAGCAGGTTGGTGTATCCAACCCAGTGTGGGTGGTGTGGGGGCCACTAGATGCAGGGAACTAAAAGGGTTAAGGGACTTAAATGGTGGTGCTGGTGAGTGATCCGAGGGTGGGGAGTGCCACTAGACACAAGGGAAACAATAATTATGGGGTGAGTGTATTGCTTCATGAAAAGGAAATTTACACTGCATCAGAGCAGCAGTGGAGTTTGGGAGGACACTAGAGAAGGAGCATTTCTTAAACAATAAGTAATGCACTCCAGAGCAAGCAAGTATACTGTACATGTGGCAACTTTAGTTGAAAACAGTTTTAAAGTGCTCTAATTTTCTGATTGTAGCATAGTAAAAAAAACATTTGCAACAAGAAGTTTAAACACTAGGGCCAGAATTTCAAGGCTCTTAGATTGATGCAAGGTGCTTGCATCGAACAGGTCTGATGCAAGGGCACCTTGCACCAAGGGCTGCGCCAAGGTGAGCCCAAAGGCAGCCTGCATCATCCAGCAGGCTGCCTTCACCAAAGTGTGCTAGCACCAGCCTTACTCCATGAAAGTGGCTGCGGCATGGCACTAGGGACTTGTGGCAGACTGAGACTGCCGCGAGCCCTCGGATCTGGATATTCAAAGACCCCCCAGGAATGAAGTGCCAAGTAGCCTTAGGCCAGAGAGGGGCTGGTCTAACAGTACTTAGACAACCCTGGTGGGTCATCCAGTATGTGCCACTGTGTGGTCTGCCCTGATCCATCACAGATGGGCAATCCCTGGTGGTCCGGTGGCCTCCCTTACCCTGTCATGATCCCCGACACCCATGTGTGTGCATATTGCCATCCCCAGTGGTACCCATCTCAACTCTCCACCCCTCCATACCCGATCCAGTGACTGGTACAGCCCTCCACACACATTGCTAGTTGTCGAATGAGTTGTCACTGCATGTACTGTATACAGTATACAGTACATGCACTGACAGCTCATTCGGCAGCTGGTTGAGGTGACATCTGGAGGGCTGTGCCAGTCACCAGATCGGGGTAATGGAGGGAGGTGGGAGTGCTGGAGATGGGCACTGTCTGTGGGGGGCACTAGCCCTCCAGGGTAGTGGGTGTGTGCTGCGCAGGTGCCGGCAGTGCAGTGGTGTTGGGGGGCTGTGTCTGTGCCAGCCCTGTCAGTGGGTGCTGCTGACTCCTGCTGCGTTGCAGCATTCCAGGTGGTGCACCATATGTTTGCTGCAGCACCCTTTGCTGCAAGCCACTGACTTTTGGCCGGAACCTGTAGAATTGAAATTCAGGCTCAGGGTCCTGGTGCACTGCACTCAGTGCAGGTTGCCACTGTCACAGCTTGTGTTGGGGCTTTGAAAATCCAGCCCTAGGCAAACAAGGTAAACATAAAGAAAGGAATAAGGTTTGGCATATCATATTACAAACATAATGTAGCTGTTTAAAATGTTTTCAAATTATTGCCCGAAATGTTGTAGTTGATGCAGCAGAACAACCTATCTGGAAATTATTCTGACTGTAAAAATACAAGACTTTAGTGTTTGTTGAAATAATTAAGGTAACAATTTGAAATGAACATTGAATTGTTTGACACTACATTAAATAGAGGTTGAAAAAAGTGGTGTTGAAATGATGGATTCACATAGTTTATTTATTCATTTAGGATTTTGTTAACTAGGTAAGCCCACTGAGACCAGCGGTCCCTTTTCAGGAGCGACCTGGAATTAGTTACAGAAAAAGACATTTAGAAGCAGTTATTTGCATTAGTTACATTTGTTACACAGTTATACATTAGCGACATTATACTGGGGTAGCAGTCAGGTTTACATTCAGGCTCACGCATTATTTACAGTAGTTACATTAGTTACACAGAGTGTACATTAGCAGCAGTATATAGGGGTGGTAATCAGTTCCGCGAATAGGCCGGTATTAGTATTGCATGACAATTGAGTTTCCCCAAGTTGTAGGAAAATAGACAACACCAGAAAACTGACATCATAGTTTTGGAGATACATCCAAGGAGAAGGAGGTTCAAAGCAGTGCAGCGGCCATGGGACCTGGACTAGGAGCTAACGGTTACAGCCACAGAGACTGAGATTGAGAAGATATAGTTTGAGTCCAGATTTGAACTGGGTGAGGGTGGCTGAGTCTATCAAGCTAGGTGGTAGAGAGTTCCATAGGTGGGAGGCAGCAAATTTGAAGGAACATTTGCCTTGGTTGGAGCGATCCTAGGGATGTCGATGGGGTGATTTGCAGTTGATCGAGGGCTCAGATTTGTTCTTTGGGGAGAGTAGTCCACTAAGATGGAGAGGGGAACCTAGGGTAGTGAACTTGAAAGCAAGGCAAGCAATGGGGTAGGCTAGTTTGTGCCAAAGTGTGGGCCAGTTTAGTTCCTTAAGTGCCTCGTAATGATGCCTCCTAGAGAGGAGTTTGTGAAGCGAGCCACACGGTTATAGAGTATGGAAAGTTTATTGAACTCCATTTCATGGAGGAACTGCATAGAGGTGCTCCATTTAGGATGGAGGGGAGAAGATTGCAGCAGGCAATTGCTCATGCGGCAGTCGAGGATACAGAGTTCCCAGATGGTAAAGGAGGCCAAGCTTTGATTGGGTATTGGTAAAAAATGGATTGGGTTACCTAAGCACTGATTATTATATTTATATGAAGCAAATTATGTTGTATTTAGTGAAATGGAGTGGCTTACAGCTTATTGATCTCTAGTTTTATATATATATATATATATATATATATATATATATATATATATATTTTTTTCTTTTTTATTTAATATGCTTTATTAGAATTTTCCACAACAGAGAAACAGGAACAAACACCCAGTACAAAGCATGGTCCAACGTGCACAAAAATAGGCTGAAGTGATACAAACCCACAAATTTAAACATCCCTCCCCACCCACTACCACCCCTTCCCTCATCTGCAAGCTTACGGAACTACAGAACTCCAAAGCAGGATAGGTGCCTTCCAAGGTCATAAGGGACAGAAAGTCAAAGGCCTATGTGAGATCAGGTGGAGCCTTTGGGTGCCCTAAAAGGACAGTTAAGTATAAAGAGACTCCCAGGTGTGGGGAAAAAGTTGAGGTCTCTTTCACATTGATGCTATGTGTTTTCCAATTGGACAGCCATCAGGATCTCATGGTTCCTCTCAAGAAGGATGTAGGAGTGTTGTCCTTCCAGTGTCATAACATAATGAGCTTGGTCATGGCAGTCACAAGGGTCAGATGGACTTTTCAAACATTAGGGGAACCTTGAGGAAAATAGCCAATAAATATCTCCTGGCATTAAAAGGTCATTCCATCCCAAAATGGGGTCTAGAGCTTGCTGGATGGAAACCAAAAGGCCAAATCTTGACACAATCCCATAATATATGAATCAGGGATGAACCTCTTGGCACCAGGTGCACAATGGTGAGGGTAATTTGCCCATCCTGTACAGTTTTAGCAGAGTAAAATACAAATCACGCTGGATAGTAAATTGAACTAATCATGGCTGATCCTGCTTTATAAATCTATATACTTTTCTCCAGAGAGTCCTCCCATAATCCTCATCATCTGGCAAATGGAGCATGTGGACCCATAATAACAAACCCCATTAGGGAGGTGTGGATCTCTAGTTATATTAATGAAACAGAATATATTGTGGCTGTGCATTCAGAAAGTCGTTGTATAAAAAGCATATAAAGTGACAAAACATATTTTAGATATTTGAAATTTAAATTTTTGAAAAAGAAAATATAAGAATTACAAGCAGCAAGTAGAGAGTGCATAATCAGTTGGAGCAACAAAGTAATGTGAGATTTTTCCTACTCCATGTTACAAGTTTTATTTCAAATCTAGTCAAATGTATCAGATTATGGATGGATGTTTCATAATTTAATGTTTTTAATATTAGGGAGGTAGAGTCAAGGCTACCTATGGAGAGGGGACAAGGCAGACTAGATGAGCTGATGAGGTCCTTTACTGCTGACAATGTTCTATGTTTCTATAATAAAATTTCGGCCAAAATTCCTGAAGAAGAGATCTTAATGGTTTCAAAACATTGAAAGAAAGAATTTTAGCTGATGAAAAAATAAGAGTTATGCACTTTTAAATCCATCATTTTTGGTCCAAGACTTTGTTTTTCTGCACTGAGTTTAATCCAGTCTTATATCTTAGACCACATGGAATATTAATAAGGACAAAGAGGGACATCCTGGACTTTCTATTTTATTTCTTTCCTTTGAACTACATGAAGTTTCCACCCAGTAAGACCAGAACCGTGTCATGATCAGTCTGGCTGATAACTGGTCTGACACTGACCAACCACTATCATACCAAAATGTTTACTTTGTACAAGCACAAGGGTGAACATAACAACGACTTAAAATTCATATATTTTTAAAAATTTAAATACATAATTCTACATTTTGATAAACATCCTGAAACCCCAAGTATAAGTCAAACTTCATACCTTTTATGTATATTTTATAACACAGTAAAAATTAATGAACCTTCCTGCAGTTTAATACAAATATACACAAATATCACTTATGACAAAATAACACAAATCACAGACATAGTTTACAATGTTTGAAAAGCACAAACAGAAAGTAACTAAAATTATGAATTATAAAACAAAAGTAAATTGTATGTGCATCTTGCTACTATTGTAAGCACTTTACAAAATGCACACACAGCACATGACTATTATAAAATGATGTGCAAAATTCACACAGTATGAAAAACTTGTAAAATATAATTATTGTATTTAACACATGTTTAAAATTCATTTATTAGCAATACATATACTGCTTTCTTTGAACATAAATGTATTAAACTGTAAGAAATAATTTAAGAAACTTCAGATATTAAACTATTAACACATCACCCAATTAAACTATAACTCCTAACTTTACCCCAACATATAGCTATTAATGTTTACACTAAATATCAATAATGAAATGCATAATATTCTTTTATAATAGTCATTTTATTTATATATGCAAATGTACGTTACTATACACTATTTTCATAATCAATCAATAAAGTAAACACACCAAGATATAAACCAATTAAAATGACATAAAATAAAACATTTTGAGTTACTTTTTTTAAAGGTAGCAAGCAACGGAATACTCACATAGACTTTTAATTAGATTATATCTTTAAAATACATTCTACAAAAACAGATCAATATAACATTCACATATTTCAACACAAAATGAAATCTATTATAAATATGAATAAAATGACAGTACTGTTTCTAAAAAGAACATAACATTCTTATCTATACACAAGCCTAACTCACAGCTCAGCTCACCCATACCACAACACTTAGATAGATTCTTAATTAAATTACATGATTGAAAATACATTCTACAATACAAAACAATACATCAATATAACATTCACTCATTTTAACACATAACTAAACCAATTAAAGATATGAATAAAATAACGGTACTGCATTCTACCTCAATACAAACATAACATGTATTTAAGTACTGTACATACAAACCTAAAGTATAACTCATTTCTCCCATACAGCATTTGGATTTTAAAACAGCAGTAATTTATCATACCTATCCATTTTATAATATTCTTTTCACTAATGGATTATACAACATATTACTACTGTATCATTTCTAGTATGTATCACATGTCAATCAAATTTCTATGATATAAAAATAAAAGCAGTACTTTAGTACTACAAATGCCAGATAAAAGGAACAAACCCTTATGCAAATTTCATTTATATACTGTCTAAAACCCATCTAAAATTAACCAGTGAAAAAATTACCTATTGTTTATCAGAAAACTAAGATAAATCTGAACACTGCATCAATATAAAAAGCAATAATTATGACTATGTAATCCAATTCAGCCAATGGAGAAGTAGATTATACTTTAAAATCTAGTAAACCTAAAAGTAAACCCTGTATTATGTAAATAAAAAGTTAGACTGCATTCTTCAAATTAACTAATCACAAGAAAATGTAAGTATAAGCCATGACAGGGTGTGTATTATAGCATTATAATTAATGGGTTTTGTTTTTTTCAGTGGAGTCCTGTAGTGTAATTTGCAATACTAAAGGAGTGTTTATTATGGCAAGCACGCACTGGGATTCCCATCTTCTGCTCATGTGCAACTGCTAGCGCCATTCTTTCACAATGCCAGAAGCCATCCTAATCCACAGAGACCAGACCAGACCACCACTCTGACTTGGCAGTAAGTAGTTTTTAAAAACAAAAATGGCAGCCACCAAAATGATGCCTCCTAACAAAACTAATGAAGAGAAAAAAGTCTTCTTCCAACAGCACACAGACTGCTGACCCTGCTGAACTCGGTCAGACGGCAGCTGCACAGAGACGTCTTCTGTTCTGTTTATTTTATATAATTGCAGTGGTAAAAAAATAAAACCCAACAATTATTTAAAATAAAATATGGTGTGATAGCGTAAATTCAAATTGTATACACCCCTGGTGTTGGATGCGAGATAAACCCCTCGAGCTTCACTCTGCGAGTTTATGTGGCATCAACATCTCAGGGGTGTGTACAATTCTCATTACACTATCACCCCATTTTATTCTTATTTTTAATGCATTCTTCAGGAGAGGTTTGCAGTGTCAGTGGCTCAGTAGGTAGCACACTCGCCTCTGAGGCCAGGAGATTAGAGGGCTGTGGGTTCAGTTCCCACATCTGGCAATTGGGTTAATATCCCAGTACTGACACTGTAGTGCAGCATGAGAGGGTCTTTCGGATGAGACATTAAACCAAGGTCTCATCTGCCTAGATTGGTGGTAGTTCAGGTGGATGTTAAAGCTCCCATGGCACTTATCAAAAGAGTGTCCTGGCCAAATTTCCTCATTCACTAAAACTACCACCAACAGCTTAATCTGGTTCAAGGTCAGTTGGCATTCATCTGTATCCTCCCGGTCGTGCCTGAAAATAGGCAGGATTTGTCTAGTGCACTTACCAGGTCAACAAAACTAAATAAAATAAAAAAAATAGTAAGGCATGAGACTGATAGCTGAGTGCCCTTACGCCCTGGAAGTGGATTAATATCCTATGATGCACACCCTGGAGAGGCGACACACTTATAAAATGGCTCTAAATATTTTTTGAGGGCAGAAAATGAGATTCGGCACTTTGTACATTTATAGAGATTTAATGCGTAGTCAGGTGATGGCTCTCAGCCAGTGAAATTTCTAGATTTTTTTCTTGCCATTTTAAAATTATTTTAAACCCAATAATAAAAGCCCAAACTCCAAATGCCTATTCACTATAACTTAAATAATAGTTATGGCTACTGACCACAAACCACAACAAACTATTATATCACAATCAATCAAACCATTCCAAAATCAAAAGCCAAAGATTTATGGCCCCATATTCAGCCAGCTGCACATGCACTGTACTTGCAGTGTACTGGTGTTAGTGCCTGCACATGCCAATAGAGGTATTCAGAATTAGCACACCCATAGTAACACAGCTGAATATTGGGCAACAGCACAGTGTGCACATGCAGTGTAACAGCATAGCACATCACAATGACACAGTGCAGGGCACAAGTGAAGCACCAAACAGATTACAGAATATAACGCTAGTACACAGGTGCAGCACAATAGTGCAGAGAACGGTACAAGAGGGTGGGAGAGGTGAGCACCAATGAAACACACCTGCCAAACAATGAAGAGCATACTACCTGGGGCAGTGAGCATTACTGACATCACCTTGGTGTTCCAAGGTGGCAAAACAGGGAGATACCACACACAATGTAATGCATCCCAAGGCACATTACAGAAGCAGGGCAGTATGAATGATGATCAAACCAGTAGATGGCACAGCCTCTCCCATACCACTTTGTCAGTGGCAGGCCAGTGACTCATGTGCCAGATCCACAACTGCTGAGGTGCTGCCCTCACAGGCATACGACACTTTGGCCAGGATTTCTCCAAGTGGGCCATCACAGCCCAGCAGAGTTGAGCCTGGGATTCAGGGCTAGATTCAGTGGTCCTAGAAAGAGTTCTGACCAGTGACAATAAATGAGATGTGTGAGGTGATCTCTGAGATGCAGCCAGCAATTTATAACCTGGATCCAGGTCCAACGTGTCTACTGGTGAGCTGTGTGGGTATCTGGGCTATGTTCATTAAGATCGTCCGGTGCTCCTTGTCGGAAGAGATCTTTCCAAAGTCACTGAAAATGCTTTGGTGAAGCCTCTGCTGAAAAGCCATCATTGGACCATGATGTCTTGGCGAGTTATTGAGCAGCCTTTAATGGCCCCTTTTTGGGAAGGTTATTGAGAAGGTGGCTGCTACAGCTCAGGGCACACCTTACTGCCTTTAGCATGTATGAACCCTCCAGTCTGGGTTGAGGGCAATGCATAGCATAGATACTGCACTAGTTGAGGTGCATAATGACTTGCACAGGGTGAGAGACAGGGAAAGTGGTAAATTCTCGTTCTCTCGATCTCTCATCAATGTCTGACGCTGTGGACCATTAGCAATTTTTGGACCAGTTCAGGGATATGTAGGACTCACTTGCAAAAGTAATCAGCTGGTTTGAGTTCTACCTTAAGGACAGGACCCAGAGGGTCATGTTAGGAGAATACCTCATACTTGGTGGCCCTGTCCTGTGGAGTACCCCAGGGCTTGGTCCTGTCACCCATGCTGTTCACAGTATATATGCTGCCCCTGGGTGAGATCATCAGGCAGTATGGGCTTGGGTTTTATTATTATGCTGATGATACTCAATTATACCTCTCCTTGGCAGCTGGGACTACGGATGAAGTTGATGTGCTTAATAAGTGCTTGTCTGAAATTCAGACCTGGATGTTGTCAAGCTGGTTGAGACTGAACACTGAGAAGACTGAAGTGCTAGTGGTGGAGCCAGGTCAAAGTGGGGAGTAGAGGCTCAGTAGAGGGAGACTGGGCTTTGGCTCAGCCCCGCTAGGTTATTAGCCTCCAGCAAGGTAAAAATCTGAGAGTCGTTCTGGATAATGGGCTGACACTGGAGGCTTAGGTGGTGGCAGTGGTCCAGAGTGGCTATTGTCACCTTTGAATATCCCTTGTCCCACCTAATGACCTGGTCTTACTGGTATATGCATTCATGACTTTGAGGCTTGACTACTACAACACTCTTTACCTTGGGTCAAAGGAGGTGCACTGTGATGTAACTAGCTGCTGTAGGACACTGTGGCCCAGCTACTGATAGGCCTTTCTTGGTCCTATCATGTGTCATCTTTGCTGCGTGAACTGCACTGGCTGCTGGTGAAGTGGCATTTCTTCTTTAAACTGGGTCTGCTGACTTACAGGAACCTATATGAGCTGGGCCTGGCTACCTGTTAGAACTCCTGCACCTCAAGCTCCAGGGTGTCCACTCTTCTCTGCTGAGAAACACCTCCTGGTAGTCCCAGGGGCGAGACTAAGATCATCCAGGGACCGGGCATTAAAGGTGGAAGCCCCAGTCCTTTGGAATTCATTGCTTAGACTCTGAGGGAGGCCCCTCAGTAGAGCCTTTAAATGGAATCTGAAAACTTTTCTATTTATGAAAGCATTTGGGGATTAGCTATATTTGATTAGAAACATAGAGTTTGACAGCAGATACGGACTGCTTAGCCCACCTAGTCTGCCCAGTTCCCTACCTACTGGATAAGCTGCAGATCCTATTTAACCAACAGCCTATTTCTTCCTACCCCCCAAGAATTTGCCTTATGTCTGTCCCAAGCATTCTTGAATTCTTCCACAGTTTTAGATCCCACAACCTCTTTAGAAGGCTGTTCCATGCATCCACCACCCTCTGTGAAAGAAATACTTCTTACATTGCCCCTGAGCCGTCCCACCTCTTTTTCAAATTATGTCCCTTTGTTCTTGCACATCTCTTTTCCTGAAAGATGCTACCCTCTTGGACTTTGTTGATTCCACTGAGGTACTTAAAAGTGTCTATCACGTCCCCTCTCCCTCCTTTCCTCAAGGGTATATATATTAAGCTCCTTTAATCTCTCCTTGTATGGCTTCTCTTGCAGACCCTGCACCATTTTAGTTGCCCTCCTCTGGACTTCTCCATCCTGTCTATGTCCTTGCAGAGATGGGGTCTCCAGAACTGGACGCAGTACTCAGATGGGGGTCTCGCCAACTTTCTGTACCGAGGATAACAACTTGTTTTCTGCTGGTGATGCCTCTCCCATACATCCCGGTATCCTCCCAGACCTCTTTACTGCCTTCTCACATTGCTTCCAACCTTAAGGTCATCTGATATGATTACCCTCAGATGCCTTTCCATTTTCGTTGTTGTTATTACCTTCCTCCCATTGTGTAATCTTCCCTTGGTTTTTGTTTCCATGTGCATTATTTTGCACTTACATATATTGCCATACATATTTATTTTATGATTATTTTATCTGTATCTATTTATTGGGCAGAGTCTTTATTTCATGTTATTTTGTAATGGCACCCTGAGTCTCCAGGAAAGGCACCACAAACAGATAAAGACTACTGGTGAGACATACACATATGGACATCCCTTCCAAAGGTGGCATAATGCAGACATGCAACACAGACTCTGAGACACAAAACACAGAGTGCTTGTCTGAGATGGACAGGACTGCACACATACTCATTGGACAGACATGCACAGCCATGCTGTGACTCACCAGTATGTGAAACCATAAACTGGGCACAGCTTCCACAAATTCCAGTGTTGTAGCTAGGACCAGCACTGTGTATGCAATATCTGTTTGGTGCCCCAGTGCCACTGTCTTTGCACACATTTCCAGCATACACATACATGTCAGCTAAACCCCAAGAACAACTCATATTACTTAATTGGATTCATGTTGCCTAAGGTCTTATACAAACTAAGTACAATAATCATACCATCACAACAGAAGGGTAGATATCATTCCATAGGTGTAACCAAACACAGTGGCAGGTCCTAGATTCGCACAAACCTCCAATACAATTGTAAACCATTTATTACATGTCGATGTGTACCTGGACCTGTGCTACATACCACGGACAGCATATAGAATAGACACTGGCTGTGCAATATTTGTTTGGTACACCTAACACCCTGGCTAGAAGTCACACCAAGATATGGGACATATCTGTCCAACCTGGACGAGTGCCTAAGAATGTACAGTTATCATGTCTCTATGTGGTATCACACACCCTTGGTGGTATGGCAAACAGATCCACAGTGGTTCCTGTATTGTACAGGGCAATGGAGGTACCTACAGGACAATGGTCCCATAGAGCTGCAATGGTTATATAGGACAATACAGCAAATCAGTTCCCATTGGACAAAGTGTAGTCAACAAGTACACATGGGTACATTGCACATCTCTTCAGAGACAGCAACAAAGCAGTCCTGTAGCATGGAAATAGTATTGCACACCAGTTACCTCAACAACCATACATGCAGCTGGGTGTACTCACCTAGCCATGGCACAATGCCACTATCTACCATGGCCTGCAGCTGTTGCAGTCACCTTGACTGTATTCAGTCATTGTATGCCAAATTGTGCCTGCAGCATATAAAAGAAGACAGCACCACAAACTACCACAGAGATACTGCAGGAGGCTAGAGGTTAGTGTGGGTTATAATGGCCTGCAAAGGGACAGGGTGTTCATAGCAATGGGTTTATGCTGTATTCAGAATTGCCTGTAGCTGTATCTGCACATAATACAGTCTTTGATAGGAAGGCAGCTTGTTGTGTGTTTGACCCTGCTCTGGGGACAAGTACATGTGAGCCAGGAGTCACTGGGGCCTGTACACCCCTGTACCTGTGCTCTGTTGTGTGTACATGATGCTCATAGCTGTCCTTCCTACCCTTCCAACAGGTATTATGACTGAGGATAAGAGAATATGCAAAGGAAGTTTCTGGATGGGATCTAATGGCCCTGGACTATAGATATGTGGCCAGGGAGGAACTGGTGAGCTGCCACAGGGGAACAGGGATGAAATCACAAAATCTGGCATGATATCACTGAGTCTTTGAAAGCTGTCGAAGGCAGGGGCGAGATGGTGGAGGAGGTGAGGAAGAGGGCAGGTGACCTTAAGGGCCAGATGGTGGAGGAGTTGAGGAAGAGGGCAGGTGATCTTAAGTGCAGAGCAAAGGGCATCATGGCCAGGGCCCATTCTGACCTCCTACTGAGCGCAGTAGCCCCAGATAACTGAACCCCAGCCCTGCAGAGGTGCTGATGTCAGGCACATTTCAGCCTGTTGCCATAACAGGTGTCCCCGAGCTGTCTATGAAAACCAGATTGGACCGATTCAGCCATGTGAGTGACTATAATAGCTCCAGCACATTGTGTACACATACACCAGTAGTGTAGGGAGTGGTATCACCAGCAGCATCAGGAGGGGAGGTGGTGTTGTCACATTATAGGTCACAGTTGAAACATCACCTGAGTACTGTGTTCAGTTCTGCAGAACACATCTTAGGGTAGACATAGACAGTGTGGAGGCTGTCTAGGAGGGCATCTAAAATGAGTCTGGGGCTGCTCCAGAAGTCACATGGAGAGACTAAAGGAATTCAATATGTACATTTTGAAGAGATGAGGGAGACTGGGGACATGCTAGAGACCTACCAGTACCTCACAAGATTAAATAAAGTATAAGTGGTGAGCATTTTTCAGAGGAATAGATGCATGAGAACAAGGGAACATGCAGTGAAGGTGGAGAGGGTAAATTTAAAAGATGTAGGAAGTACTTCTTCAGGGAAAGAGTGGTGCATCTCTGGAACAGTCTTCCAGTGGAGGTGATTGGGGCAAAACAGTGGTGAGCTTAAGAATGCATGGGATAGGCACATGGAAATCTTTGTTGGGAAGTGGGAGAGTGAGCCACAGATCAAGTAGGGTCTGTGGTGGCAGTATAGGCAGGGAAGAAAATGGGCAGACTTGGTTGGCTAAGTTGTCTTATCTGACATCAAATTCTATGACTATGTTTCCATGTTGGGGGTTGCATGCTTGTTGCGGGCACTGCACCGTAGTGATGTGGGCACAACTGGCTAGCACAGAGGGCAAACGAAGGATGTACTGCAGAAATTGATGCTCAGCAAACACATCCTATGTAGCCCTATGTACTGTATGCATCCTGCATCAGTTTTGGTATACCGTGCATGTGGGCCCTACTGCTGCATGCACTTTCTGTGATAGTGTACCTGTTGGATGGGTTACACAGTGGGGGTAGGCTGTGTGGTGGCATTCAGATATCCTGTTGGTGTGGACATCTGGAGGAACCCCTACTGTGCCACATGGGTATCATATACTGTATGATCATTGGTGATGGGAGGTGTGTGGTGTGAACATCACTGGGGAGTATTGTCACTGCACTCACACTGGGCCTGCATGCTGGTATTTTCCAGCACCTGCTATGTGCATTACTAATCAAGGTCCCTCTCTTCTCTCAACAATCCAGTCATTGGTGCTGGACACAGTTGATGTGAACATATCTGCCATCCAGAAGGATGCTGCTTCTGCAGCCAACCTGCTGGGGCACAAGAAGATGACACAAACAGTGACTGGGAGACACTTGTGGAGGAGTGGAGACAGCGGCATGACACAGTGGCCAGTTCCTACTCCACTAAGGGAAAGACAGTGGCAGGGCTGTCGGCTCATCACACTACTCCTGTCAGTGGACACCATCCCTGCTGGTCCTCCTGCCAATTGGGCCCATTCAAATGCACTCCACAGACCAGCTACCACTGTGCTTTCCCAAACCCATGCCCCCAGCCAAACCACCGCTCTGCTGCCCCAAGCCCATGCCCCTGGCTCAGCCACTGCTGCTTCACCCCAGTCCAATCCTCCTGGCCAGCCAACACTGTACCACCCTGGCTCACTATTCAAGGACAACACTGACTGTGGTGCCACCCCAGCCCACATAACAGGCTAGTGTGCAGCCCAGCACTGTCTCCCCAAGACAGTCCATGACAGTAGCAGGTGGCAGCCAGCAGTCAGCTGCCAGCCACCACTGGGGCTCAGGAGGCCCTTCAGGCTGAGATATGCCACATGCAGACAATGATATAGGACCATGATCAACATGCAGAGGTTTGCCATGTGGAGTACATGGCAGACTGCTAGACTGGCTTCTCCAGAATGGAGCAGTCTATGGTGGCCAGCTATGGAACAGTGACTGCCCTGCTGGAGGTCTCAGCCATAGTCTAGGAATGTAGGTGCAACCCACACTGCTGGCCATTCCAGTGGGGGAGTGTCACCCCACAGCAGACACCTTGGCATCTGGTCACCATCTACAGCGTGGGCACAGATGTGCCCAGAACCTGCAGAACACCCCACATGCTAGTCCATGGGGCCAAATGCCACACATCCCTAGCCATAGCCTGCTTTTCGATGGGATCAGTACCCCATGGGGATGTGGCTGTTGGTGGCTCACACCAATCTTTCATTGCATGGATGATGTCCCCTTGTTGCCCATCTGCAAACATTGCACATGCAGCCTTGTGTTCATGGGGGATATGGCTGCACATAGAGGTGTTTATCACACCTGTGCCCTACCAGAGGTTTTCCACCTTATGCCCCTTGTCATAAACCATGTTTCCCACTCTCCTACCCACTTATTTCCTGAATGGCTATGTTTTGGTTTGAATACCACTTCTCCCCCATCTGGATGGCTATGCATTTGCTTAGCTCCCATTTTTCTGCCTTCCTCTTTATTCTTCCCTATCTTGTTTTAACATGCTTTTTGTTACTTATGTAATACTTTTGTTAAACCATTACTGTCTCCTTTGTGCTGTGTAGCAACTGTGGAGAGATCTGCAATGAGGTGGTCTCTGTACTCCTGGACTTCCTGACCATCCTGGATTCATGACTACTGAGCTGCTCATGCATCCTCTGGACCACTGGTTCAACATCCATGTAAATGTTGCCCTCTGAGAGTGGCAGGCATATTCTACAGTTCAGCACCATGTTGTGTAGTATACAACAGGCAAGGAATATGGCACAGGCCTTCTGAGGGCTGTATTATAGGTCACCACCAGAATAGTTAAGGCATCTGAACACACAGGACAGAGATCTACTGGATGACACTGTGTGTTGCAATTTCACCTATTGCTTGCCTGTCTTCTGCAGCAGCTGTGGGTTGTAGGACAGATTTTAGCAGCCAGGATACAGTGGGTATGCTACTGTCCCTTGTGTGGGAAAAGGGCATTGGTTAGTGAAATCAGTGGCAGCTATGGTTAGTGGTGGGGGCCTGACCTTTGTGTTTACCAGCAAGGTGCCTACTTGGCATGTTCCCACTTTTGAATTTCTGGCACAGAATGGAATTGTGCCAAATGAAGGCATGATGGGTGTGACGCTGGCCAGCTGGTTATGATTGTTCTATGCTATTTGTAATACAAAAATTATAGCCTGTGCTTATGGGTGCTACCCCATCAGAGAAGCTACAGGATATATTAACCTGAAACCAAGAGGTAATTAAAGAACCAGAGAGACTTAATTAGAACTGACCCAGTTACCAGGATCTAGGGCTTATAAACTGTTATGACATCTTAGAAGAAAACATGTTATACCACCATGGTGTGAAAAGTTGCAAAATGTTTGACCTGCCTTGGGAACAGGAAACCACACAAGATCAAAGGAAAGGCTTGATTAAAGACTGTCATAATTTGGGAAATTCCTTTTGCTGAAGTCACAGTATTTAAAATATCTCCTGACAGGAAGATTATTGTTTGTATATTTTTATATTCTAAAAGGAGGAGCTAGATGACATCATAGAAGGGTGTGTGAGAGAGAGACACAGTTTAACTAGGACTCGTGTCTGATCTTTGAGATATATTATTTTTGGACTCTTAAGAAACAAGATTTAACTATAAGCACTAAAGAGGTAATACAGTAAATAGAAAAAGTCTAATTGTTTTGGGGTGGGAGTTTATTTTGCACTTTAACCTTGTTCTTTAAGTGATTGTATTCTTTTTGATATAGTGTTCTGTGTTTACATTTTACATATTTTATCCATTTTAGTGAATATATTATTTTGAAAGACTGCCTGGGTGTGTCTTTGAAGTTCTTTTGCATGTGACGATAGAGGTTTAAGACTGACAAAACTTTTAAAGCTTGATGGTGTTACTAAATTGGGAAAGGGTAAGAATATACCTAAGGTCTTTTATAGAGTTTTAAGGGTTCATTTTGGATACCTGGTTAGGTGCCCTTAGGTGAAAGATATCTTGCATCCCCTGAAGAGAAGATTATTTGAGCCTGTACATTTGGGTACATTAGCATAAGTTGCACAGTTTGAATCCCCAGAACTTGAGACTAAAGGTGATTCAGACCCACAAGCAGACATGAGGGTTACCCTGTCTGTTACCTGTTCACACTACTGCACTTGGAGGTTGGCACTATGGGAGCAGAGGGCCTGACCTGCTGAGTGCATTTGTGACAGATTTGGTTAGCAGCAGTGTGCATAAATTTGGTAATACAAGCTTTAACTATTCAGTGTGTCAGCTTAATATTGTACAGCTCACTTGCAAAAAAGGCAATGATTTATTTTAAAAAGGAAACAGAATTATATAATTTTGCTTACAGTCAAGTTCCTACCTGTTTTATTTTTTCTAAAGTAAAAGTTAGAGTAGCCATAGTAAGGGAAGAAGATGGCTCAACTACAGCAGGCACACTGTAGACAACTTGAGGCAGTTATGCCAGGACAGAGAAGTCCTGTATGGGGAGAGCCACCAAGCAGACCCTCATGGATGCCCAGAGCATCAGGTCACTGACTGTGACTTTTAGGAACCAAACCTTGAGCGTGGAGGGACGAGCAGCCAGTGTAGTGTCCAGATCCGGTGAGAATGACAGCAGGGCCAGTGCCAGCAAAGGGTGACAGCAGCAGGGAAGGTCACCAGCATTCTAGAGCCAGAAGCACTCAGACTGCAGATTGAATTGCGGAATGTAGCTGGAGTTCCAGAGGGAGGCTGACCAAGAACGGCGAGAAGCAGAGCGAACAGTGAGAAGCGGAGTGAGAGAAGTGAGCCGCAGAGAAGAAGGGGAGCAAGAACAGTGAGAAGCGGACTGTCAACAGCAAGAGGTGGACTGTGAGGGAGTGAGCGCCCAGAGGCAACATGAACTGGAGAAGCTACAACTCCAAGTCCCAGCACCAGAGCAGGTAAGTGGCTTGGGCTAACTGAAACTACAAGACTGGGTTACAAATTGAATTCCAAATTAATAGCTGAATTTTAGAGGGGAGGATATGGATCCTTTTAAAATTCCTTTGAAAAGTTTGTATTCAGGCTAAAATTCCTAGAGGGTCCTGGAGCTTCCAGCTATCCCTGCTACTTATCGAAAGCTCGGGATGCATTGGGTCAATGGACAATGAGGACAGTAATGATTACATCAAACTTAAAGCTGCACTTTTAAAAAGTTTGATTAACTGCAGAAGCCTACAGAGCTAACTTCAGTTAGCTCAGAGAAGCCCTGACATGAGCTATGAGGAGCTAGCCATGAAATAACATCAATGTTTAAAATGTTGGTGGGAGGGAATTGAAGCAAACTCTGTAGATAAAATTGAAAATGCAATTTTGTTGGAACAGTTTTTGGGCTTGCCCAGCAGAGCTGAAAACCTGGCTGGAGGACCGAGATCCCAAAACAGTGCAAGATGCTGCTGAAGTCTCAGACCACTATGCCAAGAGCAGACCTGCTCTGAGAGCAAATGGTGCAGGCGTGGCAGTAGAAATGGAAAAGCATGCCATCAAGGAACAAAACCCTCACTGCCTCCACTGAAACCAGTTAGCCCCAGGTTTCAGAGAAAAGACTTCTCTGAGAAAAGACATGAATGTTGGGTCTGTAAAGAAACTGGGCATATTGCCAGACAGTGGCCCAAAAGGGCAAACAATACGCAGAATGGGGCTAGGAAAGAAGTGGGTTGTTTGTGTGTCCCTGGAAGCATGCTTTGAACATGAGGGAACACAAGCACCCAGTCACGGTGAATGGTGTACAGAGACAAGGTTAAGGGACACAGGGACATCCCTGACAATGGTAAAGGGGGATCTGGTAGAGCCTGGTCAGCTTATACCCAATGAATTTGTAACTGTACATGACTTTACTGGTGAGGAGAAACATTTCTCCTCGCTAGTGTTCCCCTAGACTGGGGTGAAACAGGGGTATTCTGCAACAGGTGGCTGTAGCCAAAACTTTAAAAGCTGATGTCATTCTTGGCAACAGTCTCAAACAGGGTATGGTGTGTGCAGTTACCCACAGCCAAATGGCAAGGAAAATTGTAGTTCACTGGATCCCACAAAAGCCACTGTGGACACCACTGGGAGGCTGGTTCCCAGCCTGTGTCTCCTGATAGGGAGACTAATGAAAAGGGGTAGAAATTTCCACAATCGCAGTTAACCAAACAGCTATGGAGGGTTACTCTGAAGAAGGAGGGTGGACCCATTGTCAGTGGGTTAGGGATGACAGAGATCTTGAATGCCCTGACTCTAATGCTAAGGACCCTAGTTTAGAGACTGAAGTGGACCTGTCCCATGCCTTGGGAATCGTAAGGTGTTTGAAACTACTCAGAAAAGTGACCCTAGTCTAGAGAAGCTGAGGGCTTGGGCAGACTCTGACAGAGCACAGGGAGGTGATGGTAAACATAAGGTTTATTGGGAAAATGGACTGATGTATACTCAGGATATGAAGACAGAGGGAGGAGTGATAGGCAGGCAGCTTGTTATTCCCCAGGGGTATCCTGAGCAGTTGCTCAAGATTGCACATGATATTCCTTGTCTAGTCATCTAGGAATTGTGCTCACTATGCAGCGGTTGGCCAAGAATTTCTATTGGCCCAACTTCACCCAGCAGTTGAAAGAGGATTGCAGGTCTTGTCACCGGTGCCACGAAATAGGGAAGGCAGGTAAGAAAACCCAAGCCACACTAATTCCATTGCCCATAGTGGAGGAGTCATTCCAGTAGGTGGGAATGGATATTGTAGGGCTTTAAATACCCCCAGCTCCTCTGGGAAAAGGGTCATCCTGACTGTGGTGGATTATGCCACCCAGTATCCAGAGGCAGCCACCCTATCCTCATTGAGAACAGACGAAGTGAAAGATGCCTTACTTGGGATTTTCTCTCATGTTGGGTTTCTGCAGGAAGTTATAACCAATTGAAGGTTCCTTCATGTCAGACCTAATGAAATGTTTGTGGGAGAAGTGTGGGTGGTGCAGAGGTGCACAACATCTTATCACCCGCAAGCCAATTGGCTTGTGGAAAGATTTAATGGTACCCTGAAGTCAATGCTCTAAGTGGTGGCTGAACAGCATAGGAGGGACTGGGAAATACCTTCCCATCTGTTGTTTGCATATAGGAGGTACCCCAAAAGTCGACAAATTTCCCCTTTGAACTCTTTATATGGACGCTGGGTATGTGGGCCTCTAGACTTGATCCAGGAGGATTGGGAAAGGCAAGCACATCACCCAGGGAACTCCCATAATGGATTATGTCCTTGGATTTAGGGAAAGGCTGAAGGAGCTTATGGGACAGCCCAGAACAACCTGACAGCTGCCCAAAAGAAACAAAAGTGTGGTATGACTGCAGAGCCAGAGCTCACTCGTACACGGTGGGTCAAGATGTCATGGTCCTTATTCCGGTCTGGGAAGAAAAGCTGCAGGTTGGGTGGGCAGGACTGTAAAAAGTAGTTAGAAAGGTAAATGACGTGAACTATATCATAGAGTTACCTGACAGAAGACAGACAGAAAGAATGTACCATGTCAAAATGAAGAAGCCATATGCTAATAGGGCTGACGTGGTGTTTACAGTATGTAGTCCTGGGAGGGACGGATGAAGGAGACTCCTTCTGGACTTGCAGGAAGAAAGCAAGCAGGAGTCCTGTGTGGAGGCAGTTAAATTGTCTCCCAGTTGGCCCCGGACAAGATCCCCCACATACAAGTAAGTCCTGTCGCTGCCTTGCAGTTCGCCATGAGTGTGCATTGCCATAATTAATTTTCAGCGACGTACACTCGCCCAAATGGTGATTGCCCTTCCGCGTCACTGTTTTCACATAGAACCTGTGTGCAGTACTGGTGGCCGTACCTGAAAAAGGACATTAAGTTGTTGGAGGGTGCAACAAAGGACAACAAAAATGAGCCCGGGCTGGGGGATTTACCATACAGAAAGCAGATTGAGGAGTTGAACATGTACTCACTGGGGAGAGGAGGGACAGGGGAGATATGATTGAAACCTTCAAGTACATGACAGGCATCAACAGGATGGGGAGGGTGGTGCTTTTAAAGTGAGGGAAGGAGGGATACATGAGGCCATGCTATGAGATTGGAGGGGTTGGTTCAGAAGGGAGATGAGAAGACACTTTTTACAGAGAGGGTGGTGACAGAGTGGAAAGTGTTGCTGGTGGAAGTGATATCTTGCAGAACAGTGAGCAGCTTCAAAGTGTGCTGGGACAGGGGAAGGATTGAGGAGGATGGGAAGGAGGGAGGGGCTGCTGCTGAGCAGGGTGGCCAGCTGCAAAAATTGAGCAGACTTGATAGGTCTTTGGGCCATTATCTGCTGGCAATTTTATATGTTCATACGTTGTATCTAATGTCAAGTAGAATTGAGTTTGCAACAATAAATAGTTTGTGCGTCACCATTTTGCTTTCACCTTCACTGTTTTGTACTTGAAAATTAGTTGCAGCTTGGTTGGGACGTGTCTACTTTTCATATATTAGAAAGTGCTTCTGTCTGCCCCTTTCCTGCTTGGCTGGGTTCTCATTAGCCAGACTTAAGGAAGCAGTGAATCCACTGAAGGATGGAGGGTACATGTAAGTGCAGAATGATATGCAGAAAGTACATCTATATTCATTAGACCACCAGGGAAAGGAAAATAAACAAACAAACAAACAAACAGATAAATAAAGAATGGAGTGTGACAGGAAGAGAGAGAGAGAGAGAGAGGAGAAAGCTCTAGAGTAGGCTGTGATGTCAGTGATATTCTAATACTGGAATATGTATGTGTGTCACACACAGAGACAGGTCATGTGATACCTCCAATTCTAGTACAAATGCCCCTTTGACTTAAGGAGTAAAGCTTTATGAAAGGCGACATCCCCAGTGGCAGTCCTCCTCCTCCTGCCTGAATAGAATCATCAGGCTGATGACACAAACCCAGTGCTTCCACTACATCACCAGTATAGTACTAGCAAACTAATAATAGGGAATGGGGCCTGGAAGTCTCTTGTCCTGTAGTAAGGAACCGTACTTTTGAAATGACTTATTTCTGTTCAGTGATTAATGAGCCATTCAAGCACTATTACTAGCCTCTGTTGAGTTTGAAAAGGTAATATACAGCTAGGAAAAGGCTGCAACTCATCAGCAATTAATGGGACACTGTCAACCTATTTTGCATCATGTTATTTCTTGGAGAAAACCCACATTTTACTATTGTTTTGTTCTCTAAAATTCACTGATGTTGCTGGTTGTTTAACACGTTTCCTTTCTTTGTAGATCTGAAATGCATGCTAATGATGTAATTATGACCAACCTTGTTTTGTTTCAAAACCATGATCAACTGTTATTACACCCCACACAGTGCAGTCAC
Organism: Neoceratodus forsteri; assembly: GCA_016271365.2. NCBI lineage: Eukaryota > Metazoa > Chordata > Ceratodontiformes > Ceratodontidae > Neoceratodus > Neoceratodus forsteri. The sequence continues at coordinate 35,233,899 of JADMNL010000023.1, forward strand.
TTATGATTCAATAAGTTCATCTCCTCCCTTTGCATCTTGAGTGGCTAGACTTTGCTGTGGGTGTTTCCAAGTCCAGGCAAGATGCAGTAGAAGTTTATCAAGGAAATGTAAACAAACATATTTTTGTGTGGTAACACCAGTATGGTGGCCAGTCAGTTTTTCACTTTTTAAAAGAAAAAGGAATCAGATTCAAACTACCATTTACATGAACAATCTCTACAGAATGTGACCAATCATAAAATGTGTTTTTTAAACTTGGGACATTTTGAGGCCTAAGGGGTAGTTGATAATGTCTGGATAACACTAAAACATAGAAAAAAGCATACTGGTCAATGTGATGACCAGTAAATGCTAGAAATGAGGAAAAAATGGTTGCTTGAACCCTCAGTAGATGCTGCCTTAAGCAATTGATTACTGGGGATTATGGTCCTCTGCTGGTGGACAGTTAATGTGCTTTCAAATGGTATTTTTCCCTTTGTTTCTAATTCTCATTCCAGACCTTTGCAATAATGCTTGATTATGCTTTCTCTTCCTTTTTCCAGAAACTCAGTAATCCATCACTGTAATTAATTAGGATCCGGGGAGCTGCACCTATTGCTCTCCACTGACACAGAACAATGGATCTGCCTGTTGACATCAGTTAAAAGGGCTAAAAGGAAAGTTTCCTTTCAGGAAATATTATCCTGTTAAATGGTGTAAGTTCACATAAGCCCACTAGCTTGAGACTTGTGAAAATGAATTTGACTGTCTAAAGCAGCAGTATTTGTTTTATGGCAAAATATTTAATCACATAAAATAAATTTTAGTAGTATTGTGTTTGTGGTAAGTCCCCTGTAACTCCCTCCACAGGGATTGGCTACGCCTGGCACAACATACATTTTAGGGGGCTTAGAGGGTCTGTCTTTTAAACAGATGGCCTCGAGTTCATGGTTTTAAATGCTTTTTTTCCAGTATGGCATGGTGACTCCACTTGTGCTAATTTATTTCTAGATTTATCAAGATATACTGCCCCTTAGGAAATGCACAGTGATACAATGGAGAAAGGAACATTGTTTAACCAGGAGTAGACACTAAGCCAAAGCTTGTTTCCAGATGTGACCTCGGAGCACAAGAAAGTTAAGTGACTTGCTCAGGATCACACAGTATGCACCTAGGTGGCTGTGGGATTCAAACCCAGGTCTCAGACCTTCAGCTCAGAGCCTTAACCACTGTGCTATACTGCCTCCTTAAACAATGGCTTTTTTTATCCCTTGGGGCTGGGTGGTCTCAGGTACCCTGCACATAATTACCTTCTTAAAATGAGAACAAAAATCTAAACATTACACATTTTATCTTTAAAGCAAGCCAAGTTATTGCCACTGGGGCAATATACAGTAATTACTGTATCTTTATAGCTTAACAAGATTTTTCAAAATAAGAAAATAATTTTATTTTTAGAATTTGAGTATTTTATAAAATGAATCAATAAGAATATTGAAGGAGGTCAAATCTTATTTTAAGATATTAAGTTCAATTTTAAGATATCAAGCCTTCTGAAAAAATAGATCTTAAGCTTATATATATATATATATATATATATATATATATGTAATAGTGGCACAGTAGTGCCACCATAGTTAAGGGTTGAGTACCCCATTTAATGTTAAAGTGTGAAATGTTGCAGCTTAATAACTTTTGCCACCATATCACAGATTTGCTTGACATTTGGCAGACATAGAGGGTGCCATAGATCTCTGAATCTGCCAAGTTTTGTAATGGTTGGATATACGGTTGCAGAGCTATAAAGCACAACAGAAAGTCATATTTACGCATTTTTGCATACTTTGCTCATGCCTACGGTTGCATGGTTTGTGGACTGGTCCAAAACCTCCAGGGATCATGCAGCCAGGGTCCCCGATGTGCCTTTCAAAGATTTCATGAAAAATATAAACGGTTCAAAGTTATTCAAAATCAAGTTTCCCATTATAGTCAATGGGAAAAGTTAACAAAAAGTTTGACTGTGTCACAAAGCAGTTTTAGTGTCGCAAATTACCCCTGTCATGTCATGAGTCAGCCATTATTTTTCAGTTACTGGTCACAGAAATGCTTGGCATTTAAATTTGGGACCATCTAGGGACACAATTATTTTTGTGTTCGCCTAGTCAAGCCCGGAGGATGCTAGCTATGTCTTTTTGTGGGGTTAAACACCCTAGAAATATGTTTTCAAATGTTTGTAAACTGTAGTGTTGCAAAAGTAGTGTCGCACTTGTGACACGTTCATGATTTTTGGAGAAAGTGTTGTGATTTGTGACACTACTTTGCAACACTATGCCCAAAAGAATAGGAAATCTTTACACCCTGCTGCAAAAGAACGGTTTGGTCTTTTGGGCTGAAATTTGAAGGAAGAAAGCCAAGATCCCATAGATGTGCCTTTTGGTGGTTTAGTGACAAAATATTAGAGGGCTGCAAAGTTACAGTACTCCAAAGTTGGTGATTTTTCTCATAGACTATCATGACGGCTTCTGCCACGCCTTTCGGGGCCCGCATCTTGGAAATGCGTCGAGATACAGACTTTTTGTTGGAAAAATGCTTAGCTCTCCAGCAGGGGCTAAGTGCAAACTAGCCAGAAAATGATAAATTATATGAAATTTAAATTTTTTCTCGTCAGTACGGTTCCTGAGATACAAGCAATTTAAGTATTCCAAGTGCTCATTTTCTGCTCCGAGGCCCATTATTATGCATACATTCTTTGCATTCACTGTGTTTCTCAATGCAACTTTTGGGGAAAAAAAGATTTGCACTTTCGTTACTGTTACAGTTAAGCGTTTCCACTTATGTTTCCATAATCATTTGCATTAGTGTTCCTGTTTACACCACCGTCCGCGTTTTCCTTTGCATTTTCATTTAGCTTTGCGTTTGTGTTACTGTTACCATTTGTGTTTCCATTACTGTTTCTGTTTGCTTTTCATTTGCATCACCATGTGCATTACCATTTGCTTTTGCATACGTGCTTCTGTTTGCGTTTGTTTCCTTGGCATCATCGTTGGTGTTACTAATAGCATTTGCATTTCAATTTGGTACCATGACCATCGCATTACCATTTCTGTTGCTGTACATGCTTGAGTTTGCATTTCATTTGCATTTCTGTTGCTTTGGCATCATCGTTGCTGTTACTGTAACTGTAACTGTTTGTGTTACCGTTACTGTTTACGTGTTAAGTCACCATTTGCATTTCTGCTGGGTTTAGTGTTTTGGTTGCCTTTCCATTGTCGATTGCTTTACTGTTTCCTTCTGCGGTGCCGTTGCCTTTACTGTTTGCATTTCAGTTTAGCGTGTGTTACCATTTGCATTTTCTTACCGTTTGTGTTTCTGTTGGCATTTACGTTACTGTTTTGTTACTGTTTGCATTTCTGTTGCCGTTAGCGGTTGCATTACCGTTTGCATTACAATTTCTGTTTTCATTAACATTTGCACTTGGATTCTCTTACCATTTGTGTTATCATTTATGTTTGCATCACCATGTCGTTACATTTTAGCTTGTGTTTTGCGTTACCATTAGCTATTATTACTATATGACAAAAAAATCACATGGTGCCCTGCACTCCACCACCACATTCCATTCACTGTTTATAGTTCTCATTCTCAAAGAAGAAATTCATGTCAAAAACTCTGTTTATTGCATCAGTTAGGGTTGTTCCACAGCGATAAAAGTGAGGAAATTCGATGTTAGGGTTCCCACCCCTTGCACCCACCCCACCCTGCCCCCACCAACAGGCATTGGGGTGTGAGTTAGGGTCATCTTCAACCCTGGCTGTGCATTAGAAATGTCTAATGCACACACTGGAGTGTCTTGTTGTGCTTATAAAATGGGACTGTGTTTTTACATGGACATAAAAATTAATATACATATGTTTAAACAGTTAGAAGTTAAACTTTTAATAGGATTTTATGTAAAATAGTTCCTCAGCCTGCATTTTTTTAGGTTGGGAAGTTTGTCCTACTGTGATTTCCATAGCTGTAGCTCCCCAGCATGCCTCTCCTGCACACGCTGTATAAAGTAAGATTATGAAATGGGTAGAAATAATGCTGAATACTGATTGGCTGAGAGCTTATTTCAGCTGGGCTGTTATCAGTACAATGGAAAGCAATATATTTAAAAATGCATAAAATTTACTATAAATGACCCATTTCATAATTGCCATAAGGCATTCCAGGGGTGCTTTATGTTGGGCTAATGGCCCTTCTCGGGTGGTGGAAGCACCTGCTATGCCTCGTGCTTCAACCCTTCTAAGGTGGGCTGTTATCCACCATAGCCCCATCATGCATAATTAGAAAGGAGGAGAGGAGCAGGCACTTAAATCTCTATTAGTTATTGTCACTTTCTAGATTTATTGACTGTTATGCTGGTGAGGGCAGGTTGATGACAGATGAGTGTGCAGGCTGGTGGCCAAGTAAGTGGGCGGACGAAAGGAGCAAGACGCTTAGTGCAGAATTAGAGTGCTAGTAAGAAATTTCAAAACAAACAAAAATCTCATTACTTACTGCCGCTTATCTATTAACTGTGGTGCCAGGAGTGGGCAGGTGGATGACCAAGTGAGTGGGTGGACGGCGGAAGCAAAGACACCAGTGCAGAATTCAGACTGCTGGTAAGAGATTTCAGACAAACAGAAGTACACAAACTTCTGATCTGCAGTGTTTCTTCATTTGTACCTGTGTGCTTAAAGTTGCCTTTTAATCCTTTCCCTGCTATCCCTTTGAGTGTCTATGACTGTCTTAACATGTAAGGACAGGGAGGGGAATGAGGCTGGACCAACGAGAGAGTGGGAAAGAAGTGAGTGCAGTATTCATAATGCTGGTAAGTGATTTGAAATGATAAATGTTTCACCAGCTTCTGATTTGCATGTTCTGTTTATCAGCAGCATAATTATACTCTACTGTCCTGTAAGTCGCACTTGTGCTTACCATGTAGTCACAGTGTTGGTGGGCTGTGGTCAGCAGGGATCAGAAATGGGACTTGATGGTATGGCGGTATGATTGCAAAATAGAATTTTATATAATAAATGATAGTGTGACTTTTGAAAAAAAAAACTGAAAACCTAGAGTGTAGCGAGAGAAAGTAAAATTTAAAAATGTCAACATGTGGCATGAAAGTATGATTACATTTAGTTTGACCCACTGAGTTACTGTTTACTTTTTGTTTGTTTACTAATTGCCACTGAGTGATAGGGATGTGTGATGTGGTTCAGGTTTTATATGAAAATGTTCTAACATGAGAAAAAATGGTGGAATTTTCAAAATCAACGTTTTAGTGGCACATTGGTTTTATGTACTATGTCCAGTTCCAAAGCACTTGTTTTACCTTGCATTAGACAGATCTAATGCACAGGTACTAACCAATCAGGAGGCAGCATTTTCCTTACCCATTTTATAAGTAGTGTTACTCCACACTCTGCAATTAAATGACTCCTCCCCACTCAAACCACCCTGTAAGCCACAGCCTCACTCTTTCCCTCCCTAGCTCATTGATTACTATTTACCAAATTGAAGCAGCTGCAGGGACGTCCTTTGATCCAAGTGTTTCTCTGTCTGCCTCCTTCTTATAATAAAACTTTTTACCGATGGTCACACATCACTGCACCCCTCCTAAATCATATTGCCCCACCCTGGCATAGCATAAAACAAAGCCCTCATTTCCCAGATCAGAGCAAGAACCCCTACATCTAACATACCCACTAACCCAGACCTCCCTCCTCATCCTCCTCCTCACAATAAAATATTTCATGAAATGGGCATCATAAATTAAGAGCTCTGATTGGCTACTAGGGATGTGATATTCATTCTGATGCAGAAAAAGGTCCAACACTGGCCAGTGGGCATTGATATAGGTGATAATGGCCACTTCAGAATGTTAACAAAACAAAACGCAGCCATCGTGTTTGTGCCAGAAGTGGTGCCAGCGAACTGTAAAAATAAAATAAATACCTCAGACCTCCTCTTCACTTTGCCTCAGTGTTTGAGTATTTAGATTTTTTAAATCCATCTGTCCATTTCCTTATGGATGCAGCATGAAATGAACAGCCGTTCTCTCTCTCACACCCACCCGCTCGGTCATGTATTTAAAAAACAAAAAAACAGAACAGCCACGATCTCTTCACCAGCCCAGCCGCCTCCACTTTAAACTCTATTTTCTGAATTTCAACAGAAAAGAAAATGAACAGATGTGATGTCTCTCCCAACCCACCTGCTCCTTCATCTATTAAAGAAAAAAGCAGAATCATGATCTCTGTACCAGCCTTCGCCCAGTCGCTTCTATCTATCAGCCCACCTGCTCACTCTGTCTTTTAATTAAAAAAAAAAGAAACAAACAGCCGCAATCTCTTATTTGTCTCCACACAGCATTGGGATGGGGGGATACTATGATAACCAGACCTCCGCGATCTCTGTACCAGCCTGCTCACTTGCTCGCTCTATCTCTCTATCAGCCCACCTGCTCACTCTTGAGTTTTGTTTTATAATTAAAAAAAAAAAAAGAAACAGCTGCAATCTATCTTATTTCTCTCATGCAGCATGGGGGTGGGGGCTACTGCTATGAAACCAGACCTAAAGTACAGAAGCCTTTGTAGGACAAAATTCCTTCAGTCCAAACAAAAAACACACAGCACACTTAGGCGGAGGAACTATTTTTAAAAAGACACAAACATACATGTTTTTCCTACTTAAAATTGGAAATTTAACCTACCAAATGCAGTTGAATGAAAGATGGCCATTCCATAGCACAATAAACCACTCCAGGGTGTCGTTAGACAGTTTAACACACGGCTGGGAGGCTGGACACACTCGGCCATTGGCCTGGTGCCTCACTATGCCTCCTAGCTGTGCGTTAAACTGTCTAACGCACCCTGTCATGGCTTATTGCTTACATATTGATGCTGGCTGTGACTGAAGCCTACCACCCTGTGCTGAATCGACCCCTCCCCCCTGGCACACGAAGCAAGGGTTCCTCATCCCTGATCACAGCAAGAACCCCTAGCTAACATACCCAATAGCACCCAGATCTCTCCTCCCTCCCCACAGCACCTAAACTTATTAATGTTGGTCCCAAAGTGGAGTGGTTTGTGCTCATCTTCTGTCTTTATTCTGGTGTGTTCAGTAAAATAAACACATCCTCCTATAGTAGTAATAGTACTTGATTGACTCAGTCAACCAGTCAGGTTCTGCTACTATAACAGGACGTGTTTTCATTCTTAAAATTTAACATATAGTGCAAGTCCATACTGAACACTGGAATGAAAGAGAAGATGGGGAAGCTGATCCACCATGGGACCATTATCTATTACTAGGTTTGGGTGCTATGGGGAGGAGGGCAGTGGGCACTAGTGAGTGTGTTAGGTGGGTGGTTCTTGCTTTGATCCAGGGATGGGAGACTTTTATATATTGTGCAAGGTGGTGGGAAGTACAATTTGGCAGGGGTGGAAAACCCCAGAGGTGGCTGGGTATCAATATAATATTAGTTATTTTATTATAAGTAGGAGGGAAGAGGAGGTGGGGGCTTATGGGTGTGTTGTATGGAAGTTCTTGCTTGATCCAGGGATGGGACGCCTTTGTTTTATATTGTAAGGTTGAGGGGAAGTTTGATTTGGCGGAGGCACAGGCTCCAGATGTGGCAAGCTTTTGAACACAACTAGGCAATATAATTGATAATCTCCATACAAATATCTGTGGACTTTTGATCTTATTGGTGTGGGACTGGAATGCCTGTATTGGGACTTTCGATTGTTTTGATAACAATTCAGTTTTATATTTGATACATAATGACGTTATAACTCTTGAATGAAAGCCTTCTGATGCTAAAATCAATAACGCTGGCTTTAAGCTCATTGGACCCTATACACAAAGGGTGCACAACACGTGCAGAGGCATGTGCGAACCAACAGGGGTGAAACGCACCCAATGCATGCGCCAAATTCTGGAATACTGGCGTGGTTTCTGCGCACTGTGTACTGTGGAAATGTGCAGCCATGGAGAGCGATGCACAGATATGCAGGGCTGTTCCCACGTACCCGACACATAGGACACCGCTGAGCACATGCACGACCATGAGTAGGGTGCACATATACACAATGTCAGGGGCAGCCATAAAGTGGCATGTAAGCCTACTCCACCAGCAGCAGACAAGAAATAGAAACATAGAAACATAGACTTTGACGGCAGAAAAGGACCACTTGACCCACCCAGTCTGCCCATTTCCCCTACCTACTGGATAAGCTTCAGATTCTAGTTAACCAACAACCTGCTTCCTGCAACCCCCACTATAATTGCTTTGTGTCTGTCCCATGCATGTTTAAATTCCCCAGTTTTAGACCCAACCTCCTCAGGAAGGCTGTTCCATGTATCCACCACTCTCTCGTGAAAAGAATTTCCTCACATTACCCCTGAGCGTCCCCCTCTATCTTTAAACTGTGCCCCTTGTTCTTACACATCTCTTTCTGAAAGATGCTACCTCCTGACTTTGTTGATTCCCTTGAGGTACTTCAACGCTTCTATCATGTCCCCCTGTCCCTCCTTTCATCAAGGTATACATATTAAGCTCTCTCAGTCTCTCTCATATGGTTTCTGATGTAGACCCTGCACCATTTTAGTTGCCCTCCTCTGGACTGCTTCCATCCTGTCTACATCCTTGCGTAGATGAGGTCTCCAAAACTGCACACAGTACTCCAGATGGGGTCTCACCAACTGTCTGTATAGAGGGATGATCACTTCCCTTTTCTACTTGTGATGCCCTTCCTATGCATCCCAGTATCCCCTGGCTCTCCTTACTGACTTTTCACATTGCTTACCCACCTTTAGGTCATCTGATATGACTACCACCAGGTCCCTTTCCATTTTGTTGCTGTTAGTACCTCCTCTGCTATTGTGTACTCTTCTCCTGGGTTCTTGTTTCCCAGGTGCATTACTTGCACTTCTTTGCATTGAATCTAAGTTGCCATATGTCTGACCATTCTTCCAACCTTGCCAAGTCCCTTCTCATCTTTTCTACCCCTCTTGTGTATCAACTCTGTTACAGATGGTGAACAACAGTTGACAGGGCCCCAACACAGGACACAACCATGTGACCACAGTGGCGATGTGGTAATGGACAGCCAACCAAACACACGCTGTGCCACCAACACCAGGGATGGAAGGGCATGCATGGCAATGTCTTATGTATAGGGACCACAGCCACCCAAAACAGCAGCCGTGTGTGACAGCAAACCATCTCGGCTGCCAGTGTGCAGAGGCTACTGCACACCACTGTGATGTGTGCAACATCAATGGCATACGACGCTGGTGCAGCAGACACACATACCGCACACAGGCAAGCATGGGCTCAAGCAGCCACAGTTGAAGGGGTAGAGACACAGCAGCAGATCAGCAGCACCCCCAGATGGACCATGCCAGTGACCAGTAACCCTATGGCAATCCCTGTTCTGGCCTATGGATTACAAAAATACCCATGAATAGCAGAACTGCCTTGATGATCCCTATAACCCAATGCAGTGCCATGGGAGCAGTCACCCTGTAAACATTCCCAGTGTCCTAGAAAACACAGGAAACCCAGTAGACTCATGAGCCCCGGATCAGATTGTTGAACCCACCACAACCTGCCTGATGAATGCCTGTGGAGTGGCCCACCACCCCCATGGGCATGGGAACCATACACAGTCCATTGGCTGAAAGCCCCTGCAGTGAGCCCCCTGCCACAGGCAGACAGTACTGCAGCCATGGACATGGCATGCATGACATTGGGAACCCCCAACAGACACACACACACACACACACACACACACACACACACACACACACACACACGAGGCAGTGACCAGACAGGGCATGTAAAGATGCAATTTATTGGCACAGGAATATCACAACACCTGTAGTCCACTGACACAGCAGTAGTTGAACCACCCCCACATCGACAAGGAACTCCCACAACAGCTGGAGCACCCCCAACACAGCCCTCAATGTCCCAAGGCAGGCGTTCCCGCTGGTGGCACTCTGCTGGTAGTTGGGTGCACATGGCAGGGTGGCATCCCCGACACCTGGCGGCAACATCATCCTCATCCTCCTCATCATCATCATTGTCAGCAGCATAATCCATACCCATGTGCAGTCCACTGGCACCCAGCATGTCCCTGGGTCACTCTACCACAGCAGGACCATCCATCGACAGGACCCTGTAGTGCTGTAGGGAGATAAAACAATTAGAATCATGCAGTGGCCATGCCGCCCCCACCATGGACACACAGCAATGTATCCAAGTTCCCCATGCTTACGGACACCATGGTGGCTGCATGGACACAACCACCAATGGTTACCACTGAGAATGGCGCCACACTGTAGAGACTAGGCATGCACACAGGCCCGTGACAGGAATGCCACAGGTTGCCATGCAGTCCAGCCATGAGGATCGTGGGCTCCCATGCAACCCAGATGGGACACAGGAGGCCCCTGGACATCTACAGCACAGCACAGCAAATGTGCATACCCTCCAACTGTCCCTGATATCCAGGGACATCCCTGATGTGGCTACAAACCTGTCCTCTGTCCCCGTATGATTTGTGCTAAGCTGATAGGAACAGTGTGGGGAAATAGAAACATAGAATTTGATGCAGATAAGGACCCTTGGCCCACCCAGTCTGCCCATTTCCTACCTACTGGATAAGCTGCAGATCCTAGTTAACCAGCAGCCTACTTCTTCCTACCCCACCCCCAGAATTGCCTTATGACTATCCCATGCATGCTTGAATTCCACCACTGTTTTTGACTCCACAACCTCCTCCGAAGGCCGCTCCATGCATCCACAACCCTCTCTGTGAAAAATACTTCTTAAATTACCTCTGAGCTGCCCCCTCTATCTTCAAATTGTGCCCTCTTGTTCTTGCACACCTCTTTTTGAAAGATGCTACCTCTTGAACTTTGTTGATTCCCTTGAGGTACTTGAAAGTTTCTATCATGTTCCCTCTCCTCCTTTCCTCGAGGCTATACATATTAAGCTCCTTAAGTCTCTCTTCATATGTCTTCCGTGCAGACCCTGCACCATTTTAGTTGCCCTCCTCTGAACAGCTTCCATCCTGTCTATGTCTTTGCGGTGATTGGGTCTCCAGAACTGCACACAGTACTCAGATGGGGTCTCACCAGCTGTCTGTACAGAGGATAATAACTTCCTGTTTTCTACTGGTGATGCCTCTCCTATGCATCCCAGTATCCCCAGCCCTCCTTGCTGCCTCTCACATTGCTTGCCCATCTTTAGGTCATCTGATATGACTACCCCAGGTCCCTTTCCATTTTTGTTGTTGTTAGTATCTCAACCCCTATTGTGTACTCTTCCCTGGGTTTTGTTTCCCAGGTGCATTACCTTGCACTTCTTAGCATTGAATCTAAGCTGCCATACATTTGACCATTCCTCTAACTTGCCAAGTCCCTTATCATCCTTTCCACCCCAACCTGTGCATCAACTCTGTTGCAGATCTTAGTGTTATCTGCAAGAGACATACTTTTCCTTCCAGTCCTTCTGCAATGTCGCTATAAAGACATTGAAGAGGACCGTCCTAATACTGAACCTCTGGTACCCCACTAGTAACCCTCCTTTCTTCTGAGTGGACTCCATTTACTATTACTCTCTGTCCTATTCTCCAGCCAATTCTTACCCAGGCTGTCATCTTGGGATCCACTCCCAGGCTGGCTAACTTGTATATTAATCTTTGTGTGGGACTGTGTCAAATGCCTTGCTAAAGTCTAGGTGGCCATGTCCACAGCCCCTCCCTGATCTACTACTTTGGTCACCCAGTCAAAGAAATCTATCAGATTCTTCTGGCATGACCTTCCTGCTGTGAATCCATGCTGCCTAGGTCCTGTGCCCTCTGGCCTCTAGATACTCGACAATTCTTTCCTTTAGAAGTGATTCCATCATTTTCCCTATCACTGAGGTTAAACTAACAGGTCTATAGTTTCCTGCTTCTGCCTTGCTCCCACTTTTGTGAAGGGGAATCACATCTGCCCTCCTCCAGTCCTCGGTACCACCCCATCCTCCCATGATTTGTTAAAAGGGTAGTCAGTGGTGTCACTAGTTCTACCTTAGTTCTTTTAGTATTCTGGGATGAATCCCATCAGGCCCCATTGCTTTGTCCACCTTCAGTTTTAAGAGTTCTTTCAGAACCCTTTCTTCTGTAAATGGGCGGTATCAACTTCTGTATCCAGAGTGTTACTACTGTTTGTTTTATGTACCCCCCTCTTCCTTTGTAAATACTGAGCAAAATATTTGTTTAGTATCTCTGCCTTTTCACAGTCTCCCTCTGCCCACCCTCCTCCCCTTTATTAAGCCTCACTATCCTCCCTTGGTCTTCCTTCGCCTCCTGATGTACCTATAAAGGTTTTATCCTTCTTAACTGAGTTGGCTATCTTTTCCTCGGTTTGGGCCTTTGCTGTTCTGACTGCCTTCCCAGCCTCCTTTTGCTTTAACTGATACAGTTCTCTGTCCTGCTCCTTCTACGATCCCTTGTACTTCCTGAATGTTTTCTTTTCTCTGAACCTTCACTGCCACTACCTTTGAGAACCACAGTGGTTTCTTACATCGTCTTGTTTGTTTACTTGCTTCACACAAAAGGCTCGTACCTCTGTGATAGCATTTTATTATTCCCCATTGTTCTTCCACCTCCTTCCTGCCCATTTGCTAGTGTGTGTCCTTAGGCACTCACCCATTTTAGAAAAGTCAGCCCTCCTAAAGTCCAGTACTTTTGTCTTTGTATGGCTTGACTCTATTGCTGTGTTTATTGTGAACTATACTGTTCGATGGTCGCTAGTTCCCAGATGGCTACCCACTTCTACATCTGTGATCCTCTCTCCATCTCCATTTGAGAGTATCAAGTCTAATATTGCTCCTCAAGTGGGCTCCAGTACTAGTTGTTCAAGGCATGCCCCCTGTAGGGCATCTAGAATAACTGCACTCTTCGAAGTGGCAGCTGCAACTGCACTCCAGTTAACATCTGGCATATCAGATCACCCATCAGCAATATCTCCCTTTTCTGCCATTCTAAGTATACTTTCTATCATTTCCTTGTCCATTTCCTCCTGAGAAGGGGTCTGTATACAACCCTGCGGATTGTGGTGCCATTGCCTGTCTCCAAATTTATCCACAATGCTTCTTCTCCTCCCTGTTTACCCTTTTGTTCTGTTGCTTTATTCCTTCCTTATGTAAAGAACTACTCCTCCTCCTCTTTACCCTCCTGTCCCTCCTGTAGATAGTGTATCTTGGTATGTTTATGTCCCAGTCATGGTTTTGTGTACTATGTTTCTGTGACTGCCCGATATCCAGATGTTCCTCCTCCATCAAGGCCACTAATTCAGGAAGCTTGTTACTTAGACTACCGGCATTGGTACTCATTGCTCTCCATTTTTGATGGCTTTACCTTCTGTTGCAGCATCCCCACTGACCATTCTACCTTGGTCTTTTCTCATTTAGTACCCTGTTTTGTAGGAGAGGCTGGATTTTTCTACCTCCCTTTGACTAGTTTAAAAGCTTGCCAATGAAGCATTTAAACCGATTGCTCAAAAAGACTTGTTCCTTCCTGGACAGATGCAGAGCATCCTGCCAGTATAGGCTGGTGTCCTCCAGGTGGAACCCCAGTCCCCAATGAAGCCAAACCCTGTGCTCCGCACCATTTTTCAACCATTCATTAAACTGCATAGTGCTATATCCCTCGCCTCACCCACAATCACAACATAATGACACACAGTACAATAACAGACATGTACATCATCAGAAAGTGCATAAAACACAACTCTCCTTATTCAATCAGCATTCTGAGTGACTAATACCGAATATGATGCTGTGACCCTGAGCCTGGGCCTGTGTCCCTGACTGTGTGAAGCCTTGTCCTGGTGTATGAGGCAAGAGGTTGAGAGGTATGAAATGGTGCCAGTGGACACTTACTCATGATGGTTCGATGACCTCCACAGGGTCCATGGGTCCACAGTCCCCAGCTCCCTCGTAGTGCACCACACCATCCATGTCCTTCCACCAGAGGTACCAAGGCATCACCCCTTGCCCAGCGATGTGGTACAGGTCACATGGGTCACAACCATGACTGCTGCACTGTTACTCTGCTTCTGCCAGCACAATTCTATGCTGGATGGCATGCTGATAGCATCCTGCATGGGAGGGTGGGAGACAGAAGGAACGACTGCATCAGTACACAGTGACAGACTGGAACCCAGCCCCTACTCCTCAGTTCAACACCCATGTGGCCCGTGATGTACCTACCATAGCTGTTGCAGTTCAGGCTGGCTATAGCTCCGCTGTCAGAGAATTCATTCTCTGCCACCCACTACAGTTGCTGGGGAATGTCTCCATCATTCCTGTGAGATGCCCTGCCCGACCATGCTGCTTTTATAGCCAGCCTGTGCAGGACGTGCATGTGCCTCGTAGTGCCGGCATGTGCCACATGTCCATACCCCACATGGGTGACCCACACCAATGGACGGCAACACCGCATGGCATACGGGTCAGTGTGCCATGCCACACCAGCCTTTGGCTGCACACAGGCACACCACTGTCCATGGCCTGTAATGAGTGGCAATGGTTGGCGCTAAGTACACATCAATTGGGCATAGTGTCTGGTAATGGACCATGACCCGGCCCACAGTAATACACTGGGCATGGACACAGTAGTATGCATGTCAGCCAGGTGACACTGACTGGTTGGAGGACAGGGCACCAGGGGAATGGTGTCAACGTCAGGGTGCTGTCGTGTGCATGGCACAGGACTGCATGCAGCATGAATGGTCCCCTGCTGGAGTGTGCCTATGGCAGTGCACAACGGTACCCATCTGGTGTGCACGCCAGCTGTGGACAACAGCACCTGGCATGTGGAATGTACAGCATACTGCATCTGGAGCCATTGCCTTGTGTGGATGTGCATGCAGCCATCTGGGAGGAGGTGCACAGCCTGCATTCATTGACCACAGCACCATCCTGTGGCCACCACCTGTGTGACATGGCGGTGGATGGGTGGTGCCGATGCTGTTGAAGGGCTATACAGTATGTGGATCCATGTCCGCAATGCACACTGGGTCTGTGATGCATACAGTAAGTGACACAGTACTGAGGCACTGTGCCTTGTGTATGCCACCACCGGAGTGACAGCAGTATGTGCTCGGGAACGCTCACCTGCTCAATGCAGCACATGGCAGGTGGACGATGCATCCACATGAATAAGTGTTCTGTCCACACATGGATGGCATCATGTTATAGGAGACCCACTGTACTGAATGGTTCTACTGCCCTGGGCCATGGTGGTGCAACTGTGTGACCTCATCCACGACCATGATGCACTGTGGACACGCCGTGCCAGGGCCATGACCGTTAAGACCAGGTAGTGTGTGCACTCACCTACTATGTGACCGGTCATTCCAGCATGTGGCAGGTGATGGCATGGCCTTGAGCCAGTCATTAATGTCCAGGGCACTGGCCCAGGTCATGAACGCTCTGTTGGGGCACACACGGAGCACATACAGATGCCCATGATGGACAGTGAAGTCTGTTCCTTGAAGCAGGCATTCTTTGCAATATATGGCATGCCCAACATGGTTGGTGCTGTGAATGGCATGCAATTTTGATCCTGACACCTTCAGTGTCTGAGGAGGCATACCGAACTGTAAAGGCTTCCACAGCATCAACTGCCAGGTGGTGTGTGATGCCGCATTGCCTGTTCACAGATATGTGTGCAAGTTCCATGGGTCATGCCATGACTCATACTCCATGTCTGGATGCATTGACAGATGGCTTCTGGGTAGGTGTCAGGTGCGCTGTGTGTTGTGTGTGTGTGTGTGTGTGTGTGTGTGTGTGTGTAGCATCTGCCAGTTTGTGACATGACTAACTGGGCTTCCTCTCCCACAGGAGACAGTGGCTATCCACTCAGACCATACCTGTCACACCCATCCGGTTGCCAGCAGATGCTGCAGAGGTGGCATACAACACGGCACACCAGTGGATCGAGGGCCATTGTGGAGAGGTGCATCGATATGCTTAAATGTGATTCAGGTGCCTGGACCACAGGGGCACCATTATGCTGTCACAGCAATGTGCATGCTGTGCCTTTGCTGTATACGTGATGCTGCACAACATGGCGGTGCGCGTGGCGTGCCACTGCCAGACCACTGACCGCCAGACATACCACCAGAATAGTTTCCTGATGATTCTGTGCATGGCCAGAAGACAGCCACTGGACATACTGCACATGCAGCAGTCATGAACAGGACATTCCAGTGCTAGCCACAGCATCCATGCACACCGGTGCCCTGCTGTGGCTGCTTGTCCCCATGGACACAGTGATGGCAGCCAGTATGGCACACATCAGAGTGTGTCATGCCACATGCATGCATGCACCTGACGATGAGGCCTGGCTGAGGGTGCATGTCACCATCTGCGTGCAGGCGCTGTCCTCATGTGGTGCTGTCCATCATGGCTGGTGTTTGGTCACAAGGCAGTGGTGCTCTGTGTTAAGCCCCTATACCATGGCAAAGTAGCCAGCCATACAGGGGTCTGCCAGCCCACTCCTCGCTGCATGTCTACACCTGTGTCATGCCCTGTTCTGGTGTAGTAGTTCACACAGTGCCACGCCTGTTACTGGCCCTGTGTGTGTGTGTGTGTGTGTGTGTGTGTGTGTGTGTGTGTGCTCCACGGCCTGTCCCATGGCCATGGGTCCCATGCAGCTTCTCTGGCCCATCTGTGCTCATGGACATGGCAAGGCATACAGTGCTGCCTGTTCACATACTGTGGACCGTGTCAACCTGCTGGCAGCAGGTCACAGTGCGCTTGTGCCTCACCCCGTGCCATGCAGCATTCTGTGACCCCATTGCATTCTCAGGTACATTGGACCACTGCACTGTCAGGTTCCTGGTCCTTTATCCACCCCCTCTGCTTGGCTGTTCTCCATGGTAGTGTCCCATCCCACTGCAGGGTGTGTCCACAATGTGGGGGCTTGTAGTGCCCATGGCGTGCTCCATTGTCAGCAGTGGCAGGGACTGGTATGCTGCCTGTGCTGACATCCCCTGGCCCTGTGGCACACCTGGCATGCTGGCCTGTGCTGCCTCATGGGGGCTGGGCTATGAGCTGCACTATAGTGCCATGGCGGTGTTCCCAATACCGTGAGGATTTTCATGGTGCTGACCTGTGCCCTTGCAATCTCTGATATGTCATGCCCCATAGCACGTGCCACTGATGTCAGCTCCTTGGTGGCCTTTGTGTTCTGCTACTGTGGCTTGGTGGTCATCTGAGCTGCTGCAGCTCAGTAGTGGCGGTCCTGCACTACCATGGACCGGCTGCCCTGCTGCACCTTGTTGGATGTGTCTGGACCTCCATGTCACTGGCTAGG
Source organism: Neoceratodus forsteri (assembly GCA_016271365.2). NCBI lineage: Eukaryota > Metazoa > Chordata > Ceratodontiformes > Ceratodontidae > Neoceratodus > Neoceratodus forsteri. Next base: position 35,251,289 of record JADMNL010000023.1, read on the forward strand.
TTGCACGTGGGTGCCATGTGTCGCAGGAGCCCTATGCACATTGCCTTGCATCCCATGGGTGCTGCTCTGCATAGTGGGACAGTGCTTCTCCCCTCCATCATTGGGGTCCTGCTCTGCTGGTCTTTCTGCACCATCACTGTCACCTCCAGTGGTGGGGTGGTCCACTGTGTTGGGGGCATGGCTTTGTCTGCCTACCCTCACCCTAAGGGAGAACCAGAGTATGTATTACTGATCTGCTGCTATCACGTGCTGCTCTCATGCTGTACTCACCTGTGGGGAACTCTTCCCTCAGCTTTCCTTACCTGCTGTCATTGGGTGCATTGTGCAGGCACATGTCCTGCAGGACCACACCACCATGTCCCGCTGCACCGGCATGCCATGTTGGTACAACGGAACATGTCAGGGTCTCTGCAGACAGACTCTGTTCCACCACAGTTTGGTTGTGTCCATGTACCATGCTCACCTGCTAGTGTGTCCATGCCCTCTGCCTCTCCATGGATGCTCTTGGTGGTTATGGTGTTCACCACCATCCGCCTATGGGGTGAGCTGGGTGTCCAGTGCGGTGACCTGCCACTGGTGCCACACTGTTCCTGTGACTCAGTGTCCAGGCATTTCTTGACAGCCATCCTCAGGTCTCGCCACTTGTATTTGATCGCCATCAGGGTACGGGCATCCAGCCCTGTGGTGTTCATGGTGGCCTGGAAATCTAGCCACAGCCATGCCTTCACCTTCACAGAGGTGGATGGTGCGAGGCACCATGTAGCTGGTCATGGTGACCTGGGGCCCACTGAAGTTGGAGGACTGGGACCATCTGGTACCACCACCGTGGCCTCGTATAAGTGCCAGCCCAGTCAGCTGTGTTTCTACTTCACCATCCACATTCCTCTGTGTGTCTTGCTCCATGGGGACACTGTTTTCTGCCATCATCTGTCCTCCTCAATGCAGTTGACATTCACTCGCATCCACACAGTGGTGCTGCATTCACTCCATATATGGTAGGTCAAGGCGTGGTCACATTGCTGGGCCAGTCTCTGATGTCTCAGCATTCTGCTAGGGGCTGTACACGCACAGTCCTCTTATAACGCGTGAGTCATGTGTTTTTGTGCATGCCACATATTCCAATGGTCTTGCATACCGTAGTTAAGACTGTGTAAACGTTGTGTTTCTGTAAATTTCCTATGCATTCATGCATAGGCCCATTGAGTTTATACAAGAATATCATTTGTATTCCCTTAATGGCAAATTGATAGTGACTCTGGGACATGTAATTTAGCTTCTGCCATGGGTACAGTACCTGTGATTGATTTAGCAATTTGGAGTTGGGGACTTAACTTTCTGGAAATCCTTGCAAATAATCAATAGAGCAGAGTGACAATTTCGGCTGTGGTGTTATCTTGAACCTGTAAGACCTCTTCTGTTCCTCATACTCCTATTAATCAGAATGATTCTGCCTCCAATCTCCCATTAGAAATTAGAAATAAAAAGGGTAAACTGAGATACTGTCTCATGTTGACTGGATTATATATCTATCTCTTGCTTTGAAATTTGGAGAAACATTGATTTTTATAATACTTTGACCTTGAATATGTATGAAATACTAAAGGGTCTACTTGCCTTGATTTACTCTATGTTATACTTTGAGAACCCTGACAAACCTTTTAATTCCACCAATTGGTGACACACATTACCAAAAGGAGAAGGCTAAATTATTAGCTATAATTAGAGTCATGAGAAAGAACCAGTCTAGGTCAAACTGTAGAATTTTGAACCAGGAAAGAAAATTGCATAAAATACTTTTATTTTTTTCCCTGGAGCAGGAAATGGCAAAAGATTTTAGATATTGTCCAAGAAAATTGCAATATGGCCTTCTGCCACAAAGGGCATCTAATTATAGTTCCTCAGTTAATGCATTAATTTTGGTTGAGACTTGGTTGCTCATTTTCTTTTTTTTTTACTCCGTTGTAATAGAGGATGAACCAATTTTGCAGTTTCAAACAAAAGATCTTTTCCTCACAATTACATAACTATTTTGAAGTATTATCTGCCTTAAATTCTCTTCAGCATAGCAAAGCTCCAGGACATATTTGATTCCAGCAGAGCTTATCTTTATGTGCCCTTTTATGGCTGATATTGTGCTTATATTTTTCAATAAATGTGTTAAAGAGGGCTTCATTCAAATTGTTAGCATGGCACAGAAATTGTTCCAATTTTAAACAAACTCTGGCCTGAGCCAATAGGGCTGCAGCTGAGAATTTGGGTAAAAATATTGTCAATTATTTTCTTAATATTTATACACCAAATTTCAACATATTGTACCTTTGTTACAAACCTGCCTCAGGAAGATGGACAGAGAAAATGTTCAACTCCTGGGCGTAAGGTGATTTTAAGTAGGGACTGTGAAATCAACTATCATGAAGCTAAAACACACTTTGGGTAGAAGTTGAAAATAACAGCTGTCACATTCACACAGTGCTTTAAAGAATGGCTATGTTGAAAATGTGGGTTAAAATATTGAATATTACCAAATGCACAAGCCTGTGTTCACAAAATTCAATGTAGGCTCATAACTTTATTGAGTTTTAATATTTTTCCACCAAATTTTCATCATATCCTTCTTGTGATCCCACCTCTTCAACAAGGGCAGAGAACATTTTGACTCCTGCCTAAAAGGTGATTTGTGCAGTGACCATGAAATCACCTTTCAGGATGTAAAAAAAAAAAATTTTGGCCAGGATTTGAAAATGACAGCTGCCACATTTATGAGGTGCTGGAAAGATATGGCTGTGTTGTATATTTAGGGTAAAATATTGAAAATTACCAATGTTATAAGGCTACGCTCACAAAATTCAACATAAGTTTATTTATACACCACATTTTCAACATAGCCTTCTTAAGACCCCACCTCATGAGCAGGGCAGAGAAATTGTTAACTCCTGCCCAAAATATTATTTTGCACAGGGACTACAAAATCATCTTTCAGGATCTAAAAAAATTTTGGCCAGGATTTGAAAATGACAGCTATCACATTCATAAGTTGATGTAAAGATATGGCTATGTTGTAAATTTGGGGCAAAAATATTGACAATTACCAAAGTTATGAGGCTGCATTTGCAACATTCAGTGTAGTTCTATAACTTTGTTGTTTTTTAATATGTTTACACCAAATATTCAACATACCATTCTTATGAACACACCTCATTAACAGAGGCAGAGAAATGTTCACTTTACTCAAAAGGTGATTTTATGCAGTGACTGTGAAATCACCTTTGGGACAGATTTGCCTAATGTCAGTATTCTTCATGAAGTGGGGTCTCAAAAAGGGATGTTGAAATTTTGGGCCACAGATATGCAAAAATGGATGAATTATGCCACTAAGTTCAAAACACCATTGAAATACACTTCCCTATTTCTTTAGCTCGTGGTCTGACTTTGAAGAGTGAAGATGTGTCTGTGGTCCAGAAAGGATCATCGCATTGGATCTCTAATGGGTAAGTAAGGCTTGGGGTGTGTGGGGTGGGGGTGCTCTACGGGAAGGTCAGGTGGGGGAAGGAATGGCTGCAAAGACATTGATGGACATTTTCCTTTTACAGGGATTAAAACAAACAATCAAAAAAAAAACGAGGATACTGGATGGCAACACTGAGGATTTTGCACCCCAGTGTCAGTCTTATGTTTCTGGGGAGGGGTGCTGAGAAGGAGGGTCGAGTGGGGAATATGAATAGAAAAAAGAGGATTCTGGATGGTGACACTGAGGATTGGGCACCCCAGTGTCACTCTTGTGTTTCAGAAGGGGGTGCTGAGAGGGAGGGTCGGTGGGGAATACAAATAAAAATAAAATAGGCAGTCCTGATTGGAACAATGGGGACTGGTCACCCCAGTGTCACTCTTATGCTTTTGGGTGGGGTGGGGTGGTGGGTGCTGACAGGAGGGGTCGGGTGGGGTTTATCTCTAATTAAAAAAGGTGGTCACAGCAGAACATCGGCACAACCCTGCATGTCCAAGATGGTCACTGCACTCACTGCACATGCACTAGTAGTCATGCATGCACAGTAGAGTGCTGGCCATCTTGAAACAGCAGAGTATATCCCTCACCTGACCCTCCCTCTCAGCACCCACCATCCCACATCCTCCCTCAGAAGCATAAGAGTGACAATGAAGGTGCCTAATCCCCAGTGTCCTATCAGGACTGCCTATTTTTTTTTTTGTGGAGTGCTCCATGGTTGTGAGATGACTGTGGTGCAACCTCCAACATGTTGTTTGGTCAGAAGGAATGTAAGGAATGTGGAGTCCTTTTCAAAGCAAGAGGTCTACAGGGCTCTGCCCACTGCAGCCCTAATAAGGGTTACCTCCAGTCCATAGAAGTGTGCAGAGCACAGCTGAGGGAATTGCATGATTAATTTTTTTCAAACCAGGAGACACACTAAGCTGAAAGCCTGTTTACAGGTGTGACCTGGGAGCACAAGGAAGTTAAGGACTTGTTCAGGGTCACACAGTATGCAAGTAGGGGCTGGGATTCAAAGCCTGGTCTCCAGGTTTATGGCTCAGAGCCTTAAACCACTGCACTATACTGCCTCCAAATTTAAGAAAGTCAAGGAGAGACAGAAACCAGGAAATCAATAAGAGCTGTGGAAACACCAAAGAGTTGTTTCAGTTTATACCCCAAGTAGAAGATATATAAAACACAACAGCTAAAGGAGGTTCTGATAATGGGAGACTTCAACATGCCAGAAACAGATTGGTCAATACCAGCAGGAACATCTGCCAGAACTAGACACATGGTGGATTCCTGCATGGGAGGCCTCAAACAACTGGTACAACAACCCACAAGAGACAGGGCTATCCTAGATCTAGTACTGACTAACAGGGAAGGGATCACAGATCTCCAGGTAGAAGGTCACCTGGGGCCAATGACCATCACATGGTATGGTTCAATTTGGCCACTGCATCTAAAATCCCATTCCAAGGCAAAAATATGGGACTTCAGAGGAGCTGACTTTGATAAGATGACCAACAGAGTTAAGCTAGCCCTGGCAAAAAGAAACACAGGTGATGGGGTACAGGCAAAGTGGGCAAGCATTATGGATGCAATACTTGAAGCAATATCCCATTGTGTTAGACAAAAGGAAGTGCAAAAGAAGAAGGAAACTACTTGGTTCTCAAATACAGTAGCAGAAAATGTCCAGCCAAAGGCTGGCCTTCAGGAAATATAAGGAACACAGCGGGATGAAGATAGGAGACATACCAAACTGCTCTAAGGGAAGCAGGGAAGGCAGTAAGGCAGGCAAAGTCCCAAACTGAGGAAACACTAGACGAACAGTAAAGAAGGTGACAACTCTTTCTATAGATACATTAGTGAAAGGAGAAAGTCCAGAGGGGGTATTGCTAAGCTCAAAGGAGAAAAGGGGGCATGTGAGGAGGAGGACCCTGTAAAAGCAAATAAATAGATACTATTGCCAGTATTTACTGAAGAGAAGGTAGGGCAGGGCCCATAGCTCAGCACCATGGACACAGGGGAGGGAGGTGAGCACTACTCCTTCACAAAAGAAGGGTCCTACAAGAGCTTGCTAAGCCCAGGTGGACAAGGCAATGGGACCTGATGGCATACATCCCAGGGTACTTAAGGAGCTAGTGGTGGAACTATCAGAGCCATTAGCAGAACTGTTTAGTGAGTCTCTGAGCACAGGAGAGGTCCCAGAAGACTGGAGAAGGGTTCATGTGATCCCGCCTCCACAAGAGTGGTAGCAGGGAGGAGGTAGGGAACTACAGACCAGTCAGTCTTACCTCAGTAGTGGGCAAGATTATGGAGGCACTCCTGAAGGAAAGGATAGTGCAACACCTGGAATCATAGGGGCACAGGATCCAAGACAGCATGGGTTTACAAAGGAAGGTCCTGTCAAACTAATCTCATAGATTTCTTTGACTGGTAACCAGAGTGGTGGACCAAGGGGAGCAGTTGATGTCAATCTACCTTGACTTCAGCAAAGCTTTCACACTGTTCCACATGGAAGATTGATAAATAAGCTGGAAGGCTTAGGTGGGTCAGAAGTTGGTCAACTGGATGGCAAACTGGTTGATGGACAGAAAACAGAGAGTGGTGGTAAATGGTATACAGTCAGAAGAGATGCAAGTCACAAATGGGTACCTGGGATCAGTCCTGGGGCCAGTCCTCTTCAATATCTTCATTAGTGACATTGCAGATGGACTGGAGGGTAAGCTTGTCTATTTGCAGATGATACCAAGATCTGCAACAGAGTAGATGATCCAGATGGGGTGGGCAGAATGAGAAGAGATCTGGATAAACTAACAAAATGGTCAGAAGAGTGGCAACTGGGATTTAATGCAAAAGAAGTGCAAGATCATGCAAATAGGGAAGAGAACCCTGAAGTCACCTGTAGGCTGGAAGGGAAGTTGCTAGTAGTACAAAGGAAGAAAGAGACTTGGGCATCATAATCGCCGATGACCTGAAATCATCCAAACAGACCCTCAAAGCAGTAGGTAAGGCTAGGGGATGTTAGTGTATTAGTAGGGGTATCACAAGTCATAAAAGGGAGGTAATAATTCCTCTTTACAAGACACTGGTCATAGCCTCATCTGGAGTACTGCATGCAGTACTGAGGCCACACCTTCACAAGGACATTAACCAAATTGAGGCAGTCCAGAGAAGGACAACCAAATGGTGCGGGGACTGCATCCAAGACATATGAGGACAGATTAATGGAGCTCAATATGTATACCCTTGAGCAAAGGAGGAGAGAGGAGATATGATCAAAACATTCAAACACTTTAAGGGCATTAACAATGTGAAAGAGTCTAACATGTTTAAATATAAGAAAAATAGCAGGATAAGAGGACACAGCATGAGAATAGAGGGAGGCCAATTAAGGGAAATGTGGAAATTCTTTTTCACAGAAAGAGTGGTGGATGCATGAACAGCCTACCTCGGGAAATGGTGGCTATGAATACAGTGCAGGGCTTCAAACAGGCATGGATAGTCATAAGGGAGCAATACCGACGAATATGGATAGATAGGTCATTGACAGTGTAAAGGTGTGGCACATTATAAGGTAGAAAAAAAGGCAGACTGGATGGGCCTTGTGGTCCTTATCTGCCGTCAACCTCTGCTTCCTCTGTTTCTATGTAAGATCATACTGGAGCTGAGAGAATAAATTGATGGGGTTGCTTGCAGTAATATTTGATAAGTCTGTCCAGACATGAGTGGCACTGATGTACTGAAAAGTGATGGATGTGATACAACTCTTCAGGGAGGGATAAGGTTGAACCTTAGCAACAACATGCCAGTTAACCTGACATTAATGCTATCCAGTGCCCTGAAGTCATCATCAAGGGCAGAACAGAGAATACTTTGCTAAAGCCAAGGTCCTTACCCAATATCAACATGTACTGTACTTATTAGGGGCAGATCAAGCCTAAACTGACCTGATGACCTTCTTCAATGGGGTGTCCAGGGAGGTGGACAAGGGCAAGGCTGTAGACATAGTCTATCTGAAGTTCTGCAAGGCCTTTGACTCTATGGGGTATTACAAGCTTCTGGGCAATGTACAGTGTACCAGTATGGCATACATCAGGCATACACAAGGTAGACTGATATTGTAACAGACTTGGGGACAGGAAGCAGTGTTGTGCTGGAGAGGCACTTCTGTTGAGTGGACTGGGGTACTCAATGGCACCCTTAAGGATTGGTGATGGAACAACTGCTGTTTTTATTTTCTTCAATGAACTGAAGTTGGAGCCTTCAACAGGCTGCTTAAGTTCACTGATGACACTAAGGTGGCCTGGGTTGAGGATGGGGACAACCTTAAAGAGGATCTGAACAATCTGGGAGATTAGTCAGATTCCTGGAGTCTCAGAGTAATGTAGCCAAATTCAAAGTGCTACAGTGCTACTTAAGGGAGGGAAAGCAGAGCTAGTGCCTACACTCTGTGCGGTGCTTCTTTGCTGAAATGGAGGAGGAAAAGGACCTAGGCTTCATAATTGACAAAGGGCTGAAGCAAGACAAGCAGTAAGCTGCAGCTGTCAAGATGGTCAAAAGAATGCTATGGTCCATCAGAAAAGGAGTAACCAATGGAGCAGGAGAAAATCCTGCGTCTCTATAAGATTATGGTCACACCCCAACTGGAGTGTTACTGTAAATGCAGTTCTGGGCTTCAAAATGTGAAAAGGACATTGACATACCCGAAAAGGTGCAATACAGGGCCAACACAAAGATCAGCAGTATGGTAGCAAGGAAAAGATGGGGTTCCTTTATACATTCATACTGGAGAATAGGGGCTGAAAGGGACATAATCTCAGTCATCTGTATACTCAAGGGTGTCCACAGATCAAACAGGCAGAGATATTTGATCTTGTGTCTCCCAAAAGGGATTTGTTTAACCAGGAAAGGCACACTAAGCTGAAGCTTGTTTCCAGGTGCAACCTGGGAGCACTAGAAAGTTAAGTGACTTTCTCTGGGCCACACAGTATGGAAGTGGGGTCTGTGGGCTTCAAACCCATGTCCCCATGTTTGTGGCTCAGAGTCCTAAACCACTGCACCATACTGCCTCCTCCTGGCTCTTCCTGCTTCCTCCTGACTTGGGGCCACACCTCAAGTTTAGCGTGGTAAATTCAAGGGTAATGTTAGGAAGCATTTCTTCTCCTGGGGGTAGTGAACCTGTTGATCAGACTACACCAGCGGAGACACTCGACATGAAGACAGTACAGTCCTTTAAGGTAAGCCTGGCCAAATGTCTGCTTTTAAAGGAAATCTCTGAGTACCCTGGTAGTAGTGTGTAAGGAATCCCTTTAATTTAGTAAACATTTGCACGGCATACTTATTCATACCTGCTTATGAAGTGTAAGGCAGCCATAATGAACCTAGAGTCCCTTCTTACCTTAAATGACTTCATATCATCACCATTTTCTGCCTGAGCACCTCTTCCTGTCACCCTTGGAGAGCCATGCTCGAGCTCTAATCTTGGTATTCATTACAGCACAATTGCACAATTGCAGGACTGTCTTAAACTCTTAGGGATGAGGGAATGCTATTCCCCATCCCTCACTGAGGTTTGTACTGAGACTCTGCGATCAATTTGAGTCTCCACAAGGGATTACAGTACATGCCTATAAGCACCATGGGACACAAGCCTTCTTACAGTTTTATCAGATATAAGTTTTAGAACCTTGATATTTGCTGTATGCCTGTAACTATTGTAACATATGAACTGTACACTACTTTTTAAAATGGTCACAGACATGCACAAAACAGAGAAATTTCTCCAATGTTGTTTTCCTGTGGAAATAAATAAATCAATAACCTGCAAAGTGCCAGGAAGTTCCTTATTTAAGATTTGTCTTGTCTCATTCCTAAAGTAGTTATTATATGGGGGATATGCAATAGGCTGACTCAAAATAGATAGAGGCCTGATTTTCAAAGCCCCAAGAATGATACACAGTGCTTGCATCAAAAAGACATGATGTGAGGGCACCCTCGCCATACTGTGCACCTTCCCAATTTTCAAACACAGTCTGTGTCCTCACTGGGGCCGCCTGTGCCCGACTGGCTTGCACCAGGCTTGTGCCAAGCTGCAGGCGCATCATTGCAGACAGGGGCTAGCCCCACAACACAGATACAGTATCTCACTCTATGGAATTTTCTAAAGACCCCCTATGGCTGCAGAGAACTCACTGGTGCTTAGACCAGCCAGAGCTAATCTAAGCACTGTGTGCACTGACACCGACGCCAATGCCCACGGCAGGCAGGCTGGCCAGTAGCACAGCTTCACATAGTATGGGTAACCACCGCTGGAGCATGTTGCCATCTACAAGTGGAGGTCTGGTGGGGACTTGTGGCTGTGTAGGACACTGGGTCATAAGGAAGGAAGGAGAAATATCAGTAGTGTGGCTTGGGGATGGGAGGGCAGATTGCATCCTGTAGGATACGTATGCTGCAGTGTAGTGTGGCAGAGGCTGAACTAAGAGCACAAGGCTGCCCGGAAAACTGTACCCATACATCCCAACCTCATGACATGGCACTGCAGAGGCGTGCACCAGCCACTGTATGCCACACACTACATGTACAGCAGGTGCAGAGAAAGTTGGCAGAGATTTATGGGGCAACACCTGAGTGGGCTACATCTCTCATGACAGCGTGTGGATAAGATACAGCAGTCCCAGTAATGTACCACCTATGTAATGTGGTGCATATCCCATTGCCCCTGAACACAGTGACAGCAGACCACACTACAGAGATTGCCTATCTGGCCCAATGTGTATGGGACTGGCCTGGCACATGAGCACACCAGCACATGTCTTCACAGAACTCCACTGCCTATGGTGCAATACACTGTAGTAATGTATTGGATACTTCTGGGGACCCACGTGCCCTCAACAAGCCACCCTGGATATCCCCAAAGGATACCATCAGACTCCCACATAAGTAAGTACACACAGTGTCCAAGGGCATTGTAGTGACAAGCATGTAAGCACAGATATAGTCGAAAAAGAGTTGGTGGCTGACGGGGTTAATATGCATGTGTTCACTTAAGTGCCAGAGGGGTTACAGGGCCTGCCAGCACATCGGCAGTGTCATGCTGTTTAGAACATTCCACTAGCACCTTGTCTGGCTAGCGGTGGTGTAGTTTCTGCTGCTCAAGTGCCGTGTTTATGACGCTGCTGGGGCCTCCCTGCCTGACCCTCCATAGTACTATACTGCACGGTGGCCATCTCCCACCCAAACACATTGACAGACCCTTTACTGTGTTCTGCTCCTCCAATGCCATGACCCTCCTGCACATTGGCACCCTCACTGTACTCTAGCTGGATAAAGAGTGAGGCTCACACCCCACCCTTGGCACCAATTAACTGGCATTCCTGCCTCCTGGGGGCTGTGGCTGTGGGACAATCAGTGACTTGCCTCATGCTGACTGGACAAGGTAGCTGCACGAAGAGCTTAGTGGCAGATGTGGCCTACCTGCACCCATTACCTCTGTAGCCACATCCAGCACTCTACAGGTGTCTGCAAGGGATTCTGGGGCCTCACTGTGTGGGTAGTGGTCAGACACAACATAGTACTCCCTGTTGGGCTGTGGCACGGGGCATGCACAAAGTAGTTTTGCCATTTCCTGGGGGACATGACATTCCATGGATCCGATGCACTGCTGCCATTAGCCTCTTTCCTGTGACCATAGTATTGTGCTTACCGATAGGTGCCAGACCAGATGCAGTTTCAGGACATAATCCACTGTTTCTGTTTAGGAGGTTTCCTGCTGACTGTAGCGGCAGCAGTCACAGTTACATTATTTGCTCAAAGGACAGAGCACATGGTACTAATATCAATGTGGATATATTCAGATAAAAGTACAGGTATGCCACTAATGTGAATACAGGGAGTACTGCTTTGGTTCAGTGAGGTATATGAGCAGGGTGTGGACAACTCCAATTGATTGGTTCTCAAAACTGACCATTATCATGTATTAGGCAATGCAATCATTATTGGCAGCAGGAGCACAGTGCCCTTCTGCTGCACACTCTGGTCACATGTACATTCTGAAGTAGCCAGGATGTCCTTCTACAACCTCAGGCATGGTTGTTATATGTTTAGTCATGGCACTGAATTTCTCTGTCCTTATGCTTTCTTTGCAAGAACATTGGCATGACCACAAGGTGACTGGCATTTAAGGACCAGGGAATGTAGTCTCCGTTAATCCCTTCCCATGTGCCATCTGTTTGCTGCAAGGGACAGCTTGTAACAGGTCTAGGGACTTTGGTGCTGGGACCGTTTTCTACCAAAATCCAGTGCAAGGTCCCTGGTACACTGGGCCTTGATGCAGGCTGCCATTTGACACATCTTGTGTAGGTCAACCAGCCTTTGAAAATCTGACCCATGCAATTTATCTTTACTTGTGAAGGGACAGGACCATAACTCGTGAGTGGCGGAGCCGAGTGAGTTATAAAAATCTTACCCCTCACACGTAATGATAAGTTGCATAATTTGAGTCAGGCTATAGCATATTCAATTTATAGAACATCAGTTTATTTGTTATAGTTTCTAAATCTTTTAAGAAGGTTTAACTGTTTCTCTTTGCTTTCAACTGCTGGCTTCAGTATAGCACATTGCTGTTTTGTTATTAGTATTCTGAAAGCTGTTCTCTGATTGGGTCAGTATTCCATTTTGATGTACCCAGCCATGCTAGATGTCAGTTGTAACATACCCAAAAATGCAAGATATTATATTTTGTAAAGTGGGTCCAAAATAAACTTTATTCTGTGGCATTTCTATCTACACCTGTTGTAAAGTCTAAATAGCTTCAAACAGACCTGGGAGCAGATATTAATTGACAAGGTATCTCTCCCATAATTTTATAAAACTCACAAAACTATAAAGTAATCCAACTCATGCCTACAAAATAAGAATTACATGATGATACATTCATACAGTTACAAACAAATGTGAACCACATGGAAAGTTATGGGGCAGAATTATATCTACAATGACCCAGAATTCACGTTAATAGCATTTTTTATTATTAAAAAAGTCACTAATGCAATTTTAGCTAGCAGCAGTTCTAAAAGATTTGTCTCCAGCTATTTAAGTGGGTACCGACATGGCAAGGCCTGTTTAATAGCACTGTTGGTTTCATTGTGACTCAGCTGAATACAAGATTCAACTTGTCATCTCCCTTACAGACCCTAAACCAAATCACCACTCACCTGAGGCCAAGGCACTTCTTCCTGCAGGGAGCATAAGAGAAGATAAGAGTGTCTGTTTCACACATGGCTGGCCATTCAGAGAGAAGTGGGATTTCTGGGGCAGCATCTGAGGCAGGCACTCTGATGTCAGCTCTCACTCCTTGCAGCAGAAGGGCAGCCTGTTAAAAGTTCTGCTGTACTGATGTGCTTGACTGGGCATGGTGAGGCCTTGTTATGTGCCGAGAACTCCCAGCGGTGTCTCTGTAGTACTCAGAACAACAATGTATTCAGCAGCTTTCTGACTCTCAGATGGGAATATACTTTCTCCTGAAACATGAGTCCAGTCACTCAGTTCCACAATCTTTTTGTTTTTAAAGAGCAGGTTTCCACAGCAGTGTGTTTAAACAGAAGTCCAGAAATTAGTTCAAGCTCAGTGATACTGAGTCAGGGTTCAGCCTCAGGGTTGTGAGCCACAACAAACCAATACAAATGGCAATGAGCAGCTGCATACCCAATAGGATTCACCGTCCGATTAAAAAAAACTCTCTGTAGGCATATAAATGATACAATGCTGGTTTATTCAAACACACAAGTGTAATTTCCATGATGCCAAAGAGTGAAACAATCAAACTGGTGATAAAGCGCTCTCTGCAGGCCAGGTACCCTGACACTTTGCTCATCTAGAGCTTTGTCAGAGAACGGGCTTAGGTTTGGTCTGGAACATGTGATGTCATGTTGCAGGCAGATCCCCAACAAACTATTATAAGTCATGACATGAGCAGGAGATCACACAGTTGGCTTTGTATCTTCATTTCTCTTTTGTGAATACAATTGAGCAGTAGTAGCCCTATCTAAGTTTTATGACTTCTGTAATTATCATAATACTTGTCTTAGTTGTTTGTTAAGCTGCAAAAGTCTTCTTTTGGAATCCATCTTTGTATTTCTCTTTTGTAATATACTGTTTTCTTAGATTGTTAATAGTTTATGGGTTTCACCCCCCAACTGCTGACAGCATTTTGCCTTTAAAGAGGAATGGTCAGCACTAAATGCCCACACCCAATTGTCGGGCGGTCCCAGTTTTCATGTTGTGCCTTTTATTTTTACTTCTACTTTACTGTAGTGTAATAAATTGTATCAGACTGATACTGATTTTCAAGCTGGTATTTTCTGTAAACAGAAATCCCAGACTCCTCTGCAGCTGACATCAGAGCAGGGCTGCAGCAGTGAAAAATTCAACAGTCTGCAGTGCATATTGGGGTTATGATAAGCGCTGATCCTTTTTTTTGCTGGTCCCACTTTCCTCCTGGGACTAAATACAGTCTGAGACTATACTGTGCCTGGGAGCACAGCAGGACTGGCAAACATCTGGTATGAGATTATAAAGTCTTTAATATGCACTGCAGACTATTGAATCTCACTTGCAGCCCAGCTCTGGTGTCATCAACAGCAGTGTGTTCCTGGAATTTCTGGTTACAGAAAATGTTAACAAGTCAGCAGAATCAGTCTGATACCATCTACTGTACTGCAGTAAATAATAAGGAAAAAATGTTTTACACAAAGTGCAAATTTGACCAGACCCACACTTGAGTGTGGAGTCTTATTCTGACTGTTCCCTGTTAATTTAAACATTGGGAACAGCTGCATTTCAGGTCCATTTAAATAGGGATGGTTAAACAGCAATAGCCCGCCCCTGTTGAAGTTCCAGTTGAGTGAAATGTTTGAACACTTTGCCTACGGATAGTGTTCTGTCACTAGCTTGATTGTTTCTACACTTTGGCATTCAGGAAACTGCACTTGTGTGATTGAATAAACCAGCAAAAAATCAACAACTATATGCCTACAGATTTTTTTAATCAGACTGAGAGTCCTAGTAGGTGTGCAGCTGCTTCTTGCTGTTTGTATTTTCTGAATGCATGAGGAGGACCAATGCAGAATCGCATAGTGGAATCTACAAATGCAGTTCTGGAGGCCACACCTCAGAAAGGACATAGACAGGATGGAGACAGTCCATTTGATCTTTCCATTTAATTTTATTAGGTTATTACCATTGAGCAAGGCTCATTTGAAATGGTAACCCTTAATGCACAACATACAAACAATTAAACAAAAATATTTACATTTACATAATAAATACAGTCATAGATACTGAGGAAGACCAAGTAGTCAGTCCTATGAACAACCACATCAGCATTTTTTCTGTGCTAGGTTAGAATCCAGAAACCATTGTTTTACTGCTTATTGACAGTGGTTTAGAGTCAAGAAGTTGAAATTTGTGGCAATTGATTCCAATAAAAGGGACCATTTGAATGTAAATGCATTTACATTTGTGTTTTTGTTATGGATACTGTTACTTCCCAGAAAACAGAATTTCTTAAAGATGGATTTACCTTTCTAACAAACAGTGTTGGGCACACACAAACTTCTTAAACATTCAAGGGTAATCCTGTTTCAAAAATTTATTGACACATAAAATATGCCTGACGCATTTTGGATGTGTACCATCCTTTATCAAAGGCTAAGACTACAGTGATTGATAAGGCAGTTAAATATCCCACACGTACAAATGTCACAGTGATGCCATCCTTTCATTCTAAAATATGACTGGTTAAAATCCATTTCAAATCCTTACACCAAAATCACAACTAACAATTACCACATTCATAAAATCACTTAACACTATTTACATAAATGCAGTTTAAACAGTACATTTGCACCAATATATTCTCTGAAGTGCACCTAGTATAATGCAAAAAAAAAAATGTGAGGCGGGAAGAAATCCAGTTTATATAGTCCCTTTAAAAACATTATTTTTCATGTTTTCAAAGTGTATATATAAATATTAATATGAACATATATATATAATTATTGATATTGCGGTCTAGTTCATTTATTTCCTCTGTTTTAAAAAGGTTTTAATTCAAACCCATGGTTTAGTTGTGGGTTTTTGGCTGCATCCAAATTAATTATCCAAAACACTTCTCTCTTTAATAATAGATCATTAAAGTTGCCACCTCTTGGTTTAAGGTTCACTTTATTGATTCCCTGAAATTAAACCCATGGCTCTCCTGATCTCTGTTTTTAACCATGTGTGCTGCTCGGCATAAATGTCCCCTTGCTATCACTATTATGTATTCACTCACTCTCTAGATTTCAAACTTCTCTTCGTCTTTCCCACATAGTGTGTGCATGATCACATTCTGCCAGATAGATAACCCTTTTGGTATCACATGTTATGAGCTGTCTCACTTCAAATTTTTACCATTCCTGGGTTTTCAAACTCTTTTCCCTTCTTAATATGTTTGCACCCTGCACCTTTGCAGGGTGGCATCCAATTGCTTGCCTATCTAGCCATGTGTGGCTCCTGTTTCAGTAAATGGCTATGGATGAAAGGACATTTTGGGTGGATATTTTGCCATCTCTCTTAGTCCTTTGTCACTTCCTAGAACTCCCAGTGTCTTTTATTATTCATTCAGCTCCCAGCCTGAGATGAATATGAAGTCACAAAATTAAACCTCTTTTGCACACATTGTTTTTTTTCTTTTTCTGTAATAGAGTTTCTCTGTCTTGTGCTGCTGCATGTTCTTTCCCTCTTTCTATGGTCTGTTTGCTATAGCCTCTTTCAATAAGCTGATTACTCAGTTCTGCAACCCCTCTTTCACATTTTATAACATCCCCACAGTTTCTTCTTGTTCTTAAGTACTGTCCCTTAGGTATATTATCAACTAGGTGTCTCGGTTGGCAACTATTCACTAGTAGTATGGTACTACCATTAATTTCTTTCCTATAGGTATCAGTCACTAAGTTGTTATTTTTTTCATTGCTGAAAATAATGTCTAGGAAGCTAATTTTAACTTGATCCTGCCAAATGTAAATCTGAGGCTGGGGTTAGTATCTTGCATATAATCAACAAATAATCGTAATTCCATTTCATTCCACTTCCATATTAAAAAAAAATATAATTGATAAAAGGCTTCCAAATGACAACATGGTGAAAGAAAGGATTATTTTCATTATTTAAAATGAATTTGGTCTCCACCCTACCACGTAGATATTTGCTATGGAGGGTACAGGTGGACCCCATTGTAGTTTTTTTATCTGTAGGTACAAATCTTTATTAAAGACAAATATATTGCACTTAAGAACATATTCCAACAGCTTCAGAAGGAATTCAGTTTGTGGTTTATCCCTCACTTCTGCTGTTTAACATATTTGCTACTGCATGTAGGGATCATCATGTGGTATATTTGAATAAAGTGCTTCAATGTCCAGAGTTACAAATATGCTTCCCTCCTGTGATTTCAGATCTTTGACAAGTCTCAGTATGTCTGAGGTATCTTGTAAGTAGGAGGTAATCTGTCAACAAAAGGTCATAGGTGAAATGGAATTACAACTATTTGTTGATTTTATGCAAGATATTAATCCCAGTTTATAATTTACATTTCAGCAGGATCGAGCTAAAATCAACTTCCTTGACATTATGATCAGCAAAGAAAAGATAACCACATAGTGACTGGTATCCATAGGAAAGAAAGCAATGTAATACCATACTACTGGTGAACAGTTGCCACCGAGACACATAGTTGATAATACGTAACCCGTGATATGGGTGAAGTTATTTGGCGATTCAGTGTGTGGGCAATGACAAAATAGCGAATGTGAAAATGGCTATGTAGGAATAATAGCATATAGTAAGTTTAGCGACTGTGTGACAAGGGCTATGGAACAGAATTGTGCATGGTAGGGAGTTATCCTCTAATGGCGTATGTCATTTTTTTTAAATTGGTTGTTTAACCAGGTATAGCACACTAAACTGAAAGCTTTTTTTACAGGAGTGACCTGGGGAGCACAAGGAGGTTAAGTGAGTTGCTCAGGGTCACACAGTATGTAAGTGGAAGCTGTGGATTCAAACCCAGGTCTGGTCTGCTGGATGTCACCAAATTTGCAGCTCAGAGCCTTAGACCACTCATGCTTATACTGCCTCTCGTTAGGAGAACTCCCTCACCATGCATGTAGGTAGGGTAGGTAGGTACCATGTATGTAGTATGTAGGTCTGGATTTGATGGAGCAGCACCTAGCGGCCCATCAAGTGTGGGAGGCTATGGTCACCTCTTCTGTGTGCAGAGGGCCTGGGTTCTGGACTGGGGTGTACACTTTTATTTTTATTTATTTGTCTTTGTGTTTCTCCTCTTCCCCATTGTCAGCCCTCTGAGAGTTGATTATTATAGAAATGGGGTGTGGGTCAAAGCCCTTCATAAGAGGTGTGTGTGGGCTTAACTCCCTGCATTATGTACATTTCTGTCATATCCCGTTTTTTACTATGCACTGGTCATGACATTGTTAAGCAATGTAGTTTTCATCACCATTTTTGTCTTTCAGCATTGTTGCTTTGTTATTTTGTTTAGCACTGTTATGCTGACACTCTTATCACATGGTACCATTAATAATATACCTAAGGGACAATACTAAAGAACAAGAAGGAACTGTGAGGATGCTATAAAATTTGAAAGAGGGCTGCAGAATTGAGAAACCAGCTTGTTGAAAGAGGCAATAGCAAAAGACCATAGAAAGAGGGAAAGAATATCAGCAGCACAAGCTAGAGAAACTCTATTAGAGAAAAGAAAAAACTGTTGTGCAACAAGAGGTTTAGTTTTGTGTCTTCATATTCGTCTTAGGCTGGGGAGCTAGAACAAATAATAAAAGACACTGGGAAGTTCTGGGATGTGAACCAAGACTAAGGAGATGGCAAATATCCACCCAGAATGTTCTTTGAGGAGCTGCAACTCTAGGGGACAAATTAGTCCATAGCCATTTTACTGAAAACAGGAGCCACACTTAACTAGATAGGCAAGCAATAGGATGCCACCCATGCAAAGGTGCAGGGTGCAAACACATTAAGATGGGGAATGAGTTTGAAAACCCAGGAAATAGTAAAAATTCAAGTGAGACAGCTATAACATGTGACACAAGGGTATATATCTAGTAGAATGATCATGCGCGCACTGTTTGGGAAAGACAAAGAGAAGTTTGAAATCTAGAGTGAGGGAACACATATGAGCTGATAGGCAAGGGTGACATTTATGCCAGAACAACACACATGATTAAAATTAGAGATCAGGAGAGCCATGGGCTTAAATTTCAGGGAATCGATAAAGTCAACTCTAAATCAAGAGGTGGCAACTTTAATGATCTATTATTAAAGAGAGAGGCATTCTGAATAATTAATTTGGATGCAACCTAAAAAATAGGACTAAACTATGACTTTGAGTTAAAATCTTTTTAAAATGGGAAAATAAATGAACTATACCTCAATTGCAATAATTATTTATATATATGTTCTTATTGATATTTATGTATACACTTTTGAAAACATGAAAAAAAGGATTTTCAAGGGACTGTGAAACTGGATTTCTCCCACCCTGTTTTTTCTGCATTATACCAGGTGCACGTCAGAGAATATATTGGTGCAAATGTACTGTTTAAACGGTATTTATGTAAATAGTGTTAAGTGATTTTATGAATGTGGTAATTGTTGGTTGTAATTTTGGTGGAAGAATTTGAAATGGGTTTTAACCAATCATATTTAAAGAATGAAAGGATGAAATCACTGTGATGTTTGTAGGTGTGGGATATTTAACTGCCTTATCAATCACTGTAGCCTTAGCCTTTGATAAAGGATGGCACACGTCTGAAATGTGTCAGGTGGGCATAGCCTGTGATTTTTATTTTATCATCAATAAATTTTTCAAACCGGATTACATATGGTACCCTTGAATGTTTCCCCAGGATGCTCTTGAGATGAGCAATTGTAATTGTTCAGTGTGCCATTCCTGGTGAAACTTTTCAATTAATAAATAAATAAATGTTTGCGGCCCAGTGGCTCTGAGGGTTGAGGCTGGGCACCACACCTTGCACCATGCTGGCGACCCGGGTTCGAGAATGAGCCCAGGTTGTCAGGGGTCAGCAGGGGAGGACTAGGATTGAGCATCCGCTGACAGCTCTCCTAGTCCTGGGGTGGGCTGGGAAGCACACTGTGCTATGGCGGCCCTGGGGATGCCCGGGGTACTGCAGAAGCAGGTGTTAGCAGAGTGGGAGTATGGCGGATGTCTGCACATCAGTGCATGCACATCATTGCATGACCATGCTCCATTGGGGACCTTAATGGCGGAAAAATGGCTGGCGCGAATGTGCAACTTGATAGCCGCACCTGCCTCGCCAGGAGGACTCTCCTGAATTGTGCTGGTGGGGGTCCAGGGCCAGTCTGGCTGTACAGGGTATATGGAGGCCCTTATGGGAGGCCCTGCAGTGGACAAGCAATGGCTGTGCTGGATCCCCATCATGTGAGTGAGCCTGGTGCTCTCCAGGCGGGCAGGACCTACAGCTGGATGCCCCCACTGGTAAGTTGCCACAGCAGGGTGGAAAAAAATTGTGACATGATAAAAAAAATGTTTTAAAGAGGTTTAAATGTGCTTGGCCTTTTTTAGAAAGCTAATGCAAGGTTGTGCCTGGGCACCACTCCCAGTGCGACTCCCACTGTGGCAGCAACATGGATTTACCTTTCTCTTGTGTAGTTTGGCTTTTAAACAATCAGAGGCCTTTCACAATACACTTTTATATGTTAAAACAAATTTATGCAGGTGTCGTCTGTCTGTAAGGGAGATCCACCCTAACCATCCAGTACATGACACGATGTGTCTGTCTTGGACACCTCAAAAATTAACCTAGCTAGTCGATTGTATAAGGTGTCTAATTTTTGTAATCTGTCTTTAGTAGAGTGATCATAAAGGACAGCTCTATAGTCAAATAATGGAAAACCTGTGCTTCAACTATTCTTTGCATTGAGCAACTATCTAAATGATTTTGATTGTGATACAAAAGCCCCACCATCTTATCAATCTGTAAAATCAGTTTATCCACGTGTTCATTGTCTGTACCTGACGAACCTAACCAGAATCCTAAATATCTGTCGGAGCTGGCCTGCTCCAATCAGACCCTTCAGTGTCCAGAATAGACAGACCTCCACAAGCCTTAATCTTAGTCAGGGTTCCAAACAACATACACTTTGTCTTTCCTGTATTCAATTTTAGTTTTCAGAGCTCTAAAAAATCCTCGATCCATCGAAAATATTCTGCAGCTTACTTTGTACTTCCATCAGAGAAGCAGCAAATGTATATAATATTGTCCTGTCTCATAAAACGGTGTGTCATGTCTGAGATACTATCTCCCAATCCTTTTAGATAGATCAAAAACAGTAACGGTGCAAGGATCAAACCCTGTGGCACTCCTCTAACTACTTGTAGTAGTGGAGGCTCAACATCATTTATAACACTTTTTGCTTTCTATGTTGAAGGTATGAGCAAAATCATTTTAGAGTTTCTCTATTAGCCCCTATTTCTGCTAACTTAGATAATAAGATTTGGTGGTCAACTATGTTGAAGGCCTTGGAGAGGTCAACAAAGATGACCCCAGTCATCTGACCGAGTCCATAGCATTGTTGACCTCATCCAAGGCCCTCACCACAGAGACCACTGTACCGTGTTGTTCATGGAATCATGACTGATAGCTATCCAGTAGACCATTTTTTGAAGATGATCAAACCTTTCAAATGTCTTAGTGTCCTGTGACCATAAAGAAATGGGACAATATTTTTTACTGGCCAGGGCTGCCTCCCTTAAAAATGGGGACAACCTTTGCCAATTTCCTAATTATGTGGAATCACACCATCAGACAATGACCACCTAAATAAATATGTAAGTGGCCCCACAATTTAAAGGGCTGAAAAGTTATCTGACTGGGGTAGATCCCAGACAGTGAGTGGGATGGCTCCCTCTCCGACCTCCACCCAGTTTCCCATGGGGTACCACAAGGATCCATCCTGGGCCCCATACTATTCTCACTCTTCATTAATTAACTCCCTTGGTTCTGTGGTGGTGCCTCTGTACATCTTTATGCAGATGACGCAATACTATACTGCTCCTCTCGTCACACAGACATTATTAACCATGACCTTGCCTCTGACTTTGCCTCCCTGAAAACTGGTTCCTTCGCAATCATCTTGTCCTTAATGCTAAAAACTAAGTGTATGCTCTTCTCACATCATTCTATTCCTAATCTTCACCCACACCCTTCAAATCTCAACTCTTAAGGGTGATACCTTGGAGGTAGTGCACTAAATTAAATATTTGGGATTCACTCTGGACCCATGCTCTCCTTCAGCTCCCATGCCTCAGTCGTTGCCAAATCTCTTAATCAGAAACTAGGTTTCCTCTACCATATTGTCCACTTCTCATGTCTGCCTCATGCCAGAAAATTGCCCCTCCTCCTCCTCCTCCATTCTACCTCTCTTAACCTACTGTGCTCCCCTACTCCTCTCTACTAACTCTGCCTCTATGTCCCTCCTCTCTTAGGCATACCATAGGACTGGAAGGTTTGCCTTGAGGGGCCAAACCCGCTCGCACCACTGTGATGTCCTCTCTTCGCTAGGATGGTTTACTTACATTGATAAATTAAGATACTCCTCCTTGAGCCTCATATTCAAGCTCATCCATGACTTTACATCTCCTTTATTTGACAAACTTGTGCATCTCGGCATGCACAGTACTTATCGCTCTGCCTCACTTCCCCTTCTTGTCATACCGGAAACTATGTCTGACCACCTCCAGAAGATCCTTCTATTCACTGCTCTCTCAGATTGGAACTCTCATTCTCCAACTATCTTGTCTTGCTTGCTCTTGTCTTATGTTGTTCCAATCAAAGTTATCTGCCTCGTTATCCACCTCTTCACCCTGTTCTTGCTTCACCTGAATATGTCCCCTTATCCCCTCCCCTCCAAATCTACCCGATGTTCTCTTCACTACTTAATGATTTGTTGAAGTTATTATCTTGTGCTAATGCATAACCCTGTTTTATTTATCTCTTACCTGGCAAACCTTGCTCAAATATATAGTCATTGCTTTATTTTTGTGTTCTTCTATATGTCCAATGTTTTACCACTCTGTTCATTTGCACTGTTACAGTATGTCCAATGTTTTACCACTCTGTTAATTTGCACTGTTACTGTATGCAAGCCATACCGGGTAGCCCCTGAAAAGGGACTGTATTGTCTCAGTAGACTTACTCGGTCACCAAAAGTCAAATAAATAGATAATAGTGTAGGTGTAAAATCCATCAGGTCCACTACTTTTGTTTGTTCTGAGCCTCAACAAAAGGTCCAAGACTTCATGTCTCTATCTTCCTAAAAGCAAAACTTTCCTTTCCTCCTAAAGCCTTGGGAATACGTAAATTTGGGTCTCAGTTTCCAGATTCCACAAAATACTGATTAAATTTATCAGATGTGGACTCCTCATCAATATGGTTGGTAGTCTCAAAGAGCTGTCCATTAACTGACTTCTTAGATTTACCATTTAGTTCTTTCATAATTGACCAACATTTCTTTGGGTTGCCTGCTGCTTCAGTAGTTTTAATATTGTACAGTTTTTCATTTTGTATCTCTGACTGTGGTTAGATAAACATTTCTTGCCTTCCTATAAGACTCCCTGTCTTTAGGTAGCCCAGATGTGCGTGCTCTTTCCCATGCTTTATGTTTGCCTTTTCAATTTCCAAAGTAAAGAGGAAAACCAGGGGCAGTCAGTGGAGGGCAAATGAAATGGTGCAGGGGTTGCACTAAAAGCCTTGCAAGGAGAGACTAAGAGATCGCAACAGGTATACCTAGAAGAGACAAGCAAGAAAGGACATGATAGAGACCTACAATACCTCCACAGAGGTGAATGGGATGAAAGAGTCTCTTTTCCAATGAGGAAGAACCAGGACCCAGAGGGCAAGCAATGAAGTTGAAATTAACCCAGCAGCAGTTGCCATTGCAGGTGCACCAATGAGGAGGAGGAGGAGGAGGCAGGGTGGTGGAAGGCACTGTGGGTGGCCAGCCCACAGTGGTATCATGCCAGGCTGTCCTTTGAGCAGCTCACAGATGTTGAGACAGTAGGCTGATACTGCCTGAACAGGGCCATGCTGAGGCAGCTCTGTGACTGTGCCATGATGTGATGCAGGCACCCACTGCATGAGGTCATGCCATCTCAGTGGAGACCAAGGTGATGATGGTCATGTGCTTGCTCACCATGGGAACCTTCCAGAGGCCACTGGGACACTACTGGCATTTCCACAGGCCTTTCGTCCTGCCACCTCGCACAGTTCCTCACCACACTGCTACCGCGTAGCTCAGAATACATCCATTTCCCCAGCACGCAGGCGGAGCAGACAGAAGCCATGCAGGGGTTCTACAGGTGGCAGGCATGCCAGGAGTCATAGGGACCATTGACTGCATCCATGTGGCAATCCGTGCACCACCTGGTGAGACACCATTGCATACATCAATCAAAGGGGCTACCATTCCGTGAACTGCCAAGTGATGTGCAGTGCCACAGGGCACATCACCAATGTCTGTGCCACACACCTGGGAGGCGCACATGATGCATTCATATGGTACCAGTCGACACTGTGCAGAAGGTTTGAGGATGGGGACATAGCAAGTGGCCATCTGTTAGGTGAGTGTGACAGGGCCCCAACAGCACAGGAGGCACCAAGGCAGGACACATGTGGTGGGCCATGGGCAGCTCGGCGCGGTGAGATGCAGGCACATGGGCCCTGAGACAGCAGGGGTGTGCAAGGGTACACAGGTGGACACAGGGTGGCATATGAGCACTGTGAACCACACAACATCAGGGCATGCAGGTGCAGCAGGGGTAGGGATGCAGGACTGCCTGGATTGGGGATACATGGGCGGTAGAGCAGGATGGGTGCACACACCACTGAGGCCAGGGTTATTTATTATTTATTTATTTATTTAGCTTTGTTGACGGGTAAGTGCACTAGACAAATCCTGCCTATTTTCAGGCACGACCAGGGAGAGGATACAGATGAATACCAACTGACCTTGAACCAGATTAAGCTGTTGGTGGTATTTTGGTGAGGGCTGGGGACAGGTGCATGCCAAAGTGGTACCCAATGCACTAACAGACACCCGTCTACCCCACAGGAGATGTTGCATACCCGCTGAGGCCCTGGCTCTTCACCCCTTCCAACGACAGAGACTGAGGAGTGCTACAATGTGGCACACATCGCGACAAGCACCATCATAGTGCTTGTCTTGACATCTGAAGATGTGCTTCCAGTGCCTGTGTCAGTCAGGTGGTGCCCTACAGTATAGCCCTGAGAAGGCCTGTGGCATATTCCTAGCCAACTGTATGCTACACAACATGGCCCTAGACTGTGGAATACTTGCCGAGGCCAATGTGGGCAACAGTTCGGGGAGGAGGAGGGATGGAGGAGGGACAGAGCACCCCACAGGGCCAGAGGCAATACCAGCCAGGGCAGGAGGGACCTGAGGCTGGTGGTCAGCGGGGACCACTGAAGGTGTGTAGTGGAGAAACACTTTGGAGCCCCGCAGGTGAGTATGCAGGTATGTATGTTTGCAGGGTGTGCACTAAGGTGTGGAAATGGAATGTTGTGGGCACAGTGGACACTGGACACCACACAGTGGTGCACACAGGCACACACACCGGTGAGTGACACACAGACAAAGAGACACACACACACACACCAGGCATGCAACAATCATGCACCACCTGGGCCATGTCGCAGGTCATGGGTCAGTGTGCACTGTAGCCTGTGCATGGGCACAGCAGACACTAGGATGCACTCATAATTCCCATGACACATGGAACAACAGTGCCACACACAGACACGCAGGTGGTCCTGCACAGGTAGCATGGACTGGTGCCAGGGCTGCAGTGGGGTGGTGACTGCCACACACCCCTAGCACCACCAGCAGGGCATCTGATACACACAGGTGTGCCAGCCTGCCACCACAGGCCCGGGACATGGGCATCACAGGGCAACACCCGGCCGCCACAGACACGGGGTGGCCTATGCCATGACTGGTGGTGGTGGGTGTGCCACCACTGACCAAGGGGGTTGTCTGCAACCCTGCAGAGTGCTGCACCGAGACTGTGAATGGGCGCTCAGTGGAGTGGCCGACCCATGGCCACCACCCAAGCCATGGCCGCTGGGTGTGGAGGCCAGCAGCGACTGAGTCAGCAGCAGGGGGTCCACCTGGCTCTGCCACAGGGTGTGCGGGATGTGCTCCTCGGTGTCTGACTGGACACCCAATATCCACAGTGGGAGGTGGGCAGCCACCACCTCTTCAGCAACGGATCCTCTCTAATGCTGCAGTCATGCCCACCCGCATGAGGAGTGCCTCTGCCAGCATCTGTGCATGCCAAACAGTCGCAGACTCATGCTCTTGGACCATCACAGTCCTGTGGGCAAGAACTCCACGGAGGGCCTCCTGCCCCTCCACAGTAACCCACAGGAGGCGAGGTAGGCTTCCATGTCATCAGTGGGTGATGCTTCATGGTGGCATTACTGACAATCAGGGATATATCAGCCTGTCCTGGTGCATCCACGGGCAGTGGTTGCACCCTAGCAGGCTGCGACATGGGCAGGGCTTGCGGACACTGCCACTGACTGCTCATGGGTGGTGTCCTCCGGGCCAATGGAGTGGGTGCATGCACTGCGGCACCCTACCTGGATGCCACCGACATAGGTAGCACTGCACATGGCAGTGGTGCAGGGGCACAGCACCCACAGCTGTGGGCAGCTCTGCCACTGCTTCAGCCACACCATGCACAGTGGGAATGTCAGTGGCAACT
Source organism: Neoceratodus forsteri (assembly GCA_016271365.2). Classification (NCBI taxonomy): domain Eukaryota; kingdom Metazoa; phylum Chordata; order Ceratodontiformes; family Ceratodontidae; genus Neoceratodus; species Neoceratodus forsteri. The sequence goes on from JADMNL010000023.1 coordinate 35,277,676, forward strand.
GGGGCCACGTGCTCATCACCCCATGCTGTGGCACTATCATCGCCATGTTAGCACTGGTGATGGCAGTGATGACTGTGGTGGTGCCAAGGCCCTCCACTGCATGCCAATGGTGAGCATGAGGAGGCACGAATGTCCACCATGTCATCTGGGTCATCATCAGACAACCGGACAGACTTCCCAGCCAAGAGATGTACCCACCGGCTGTCCTGCCAGTGCTGGCTGAGAGCCAGCAGGAGGCCGCCTATGCTGAGGCAATGTCCGCTATTCAGAGAGGTGGTGGATGCATAGAGCAGCCTTTCTGAGGAGGTTGTGGGTCTAAAACTGTGGGAGTATTCAAGAATGCATGGGTCAGACATAAGGCATTCTTGTGCGAGTAGGAAGAAATAAGCTGTTGATTAACTAGGATCTGCAGCTTATCCTGTAGGTAGAGAAATGGGCAGACTAGGTGGGCCAAGCAGTTCTTATCTGCCATCAAAGCCTATGTTTCTATGTTCTATGTTTCCTCGGGACATGGTGCTGGGAGCAGAGTCATCCATGGTGGTGTCCTCGGCCCTGTGAGGCGGGCCTGCATCATTGCCCGTGAGGGCATGGCATGCAGCTGTGGCCACGGATGCACCCGGAGGCATGATGGTGCTGTGGAAAGAAGAAGTGAGAACATTGGTAATGCACAGTACACATACGTCACATTTAGTGTTGCACAACAGTACACGGCTATCCACATGGTGCCAAGTTTGCAGGCCTAACCATGGCAGGGCCATGGCATGCCCATGCTACACAGACCATAGTATGGTCATGCCCATCACTGTTCCATTATGAACACTCGCGAGGCATTGGTGGCAAATGGACACACAGCAGACACGTGCCCCTGGTTGTGGCAGCTTGGCACCATGAGGCATGTCGCATCTGGCCAGGGGCGACTGTCCACAGGTTGCTGTGCCTGGCTACACAGTGACAGTGCATGTCATGTAGGGACAAGCATGGTGGCCATGGCACATAGGGGAGTGGGCCCATCTAGGACACATGGCTACTCACAATAATGTGACGGGCTGCCACTGGTCTGGAACCCACCATCTGGGACACTCTGCACAGCTGTCCGGGACACACTGGCAGCCAGGAGGGCCTCATTAGGGCTCAGCTGTTCCGCCGTGCTCAGGCCACCCCTGTCCACTGCACGGAGGCCTGGATGCTGGCCATCTTCTTCTTGGCCCTCCTGCACCTATCATTCTAGTGCTTTGGAACTCCTGCACCATGCAGTTGTATGGTGCCACAGCATTCACCTGCCGCACCACCTCCTCCCAGTCTGCTGCATGCACAGTCTGGCTGCCTTCCCTGCGGTGAGGGACATCCAGGCATAGGTGACATGCTTCAATGGCGCACTCTCCTCATCCTTCATGAAATTCAGTCACCGCCTGGTGCTTACCATCCATCCTCTGACATGCTGGCTACTGTGGGAGAAGCAGCCAGGTGTTAGTTGTGCCTGTGGGTACACATGTTCCTGCCCCCACCAGCCTCTGTCTATCGGACCCACCAGGTTCCCTGCAGCTGGTGGTCTGGTTAGTGGTCTGTGGGTGGGTGTCATGGCATGGGGGCGGTGCCCCATGGTACATGGTCCATTGGGGACAGTGCACCTACCATGCATGGCCACCAGTCCACTTCTGGGGTTACAGTGCCACTGCCCCAGGAGGGCATGCAGTGCAGTCTGCTATGGACATGAACTAGTAGCTCAGCAGTGTGTGTGTGTGTAGCTGCAGTGGTACCCACCCAACCTGGGTATGGCCCTTGCTACGCTGGGGGGCATAGGACTGTTGGCTACTGCCATGGTGCTGCTGGCTGCAGTCTGTGGCATGGTGACACTGTCATAGTGCCTGCACAAGTGCTGCTGTGTTCCTTGGACAGACCTGTAGTACATCACTGCGTCCACCACACATGGCCTGTAACACCCATTCACACAGTCCCACTATACATGGAACAGTACCTCCATTTACGTCTTTTAACCACCTTGTTCCACAGTGCAAGTCCTTGTCCCACTGCCAGCATTAACAGTGTACAGCTGTACTCTATCGTACATGCTGCCATGTGTCACCATGGATCAGTAACAGGCATTCTGGACATAACAGCAACCATTATAACAGTGTCCTGTGAATCATATGTCATGCTCTGGTTGAGTGTTGCACAGTTTGAGCATGTGTTCCACATATTGGGAGGCAATGTTCCACATAGGGGGACATAATCATTGAGGAGCATGCATGCACATGTACAATCCCCAGTAGGTTCTGTAGAACATATACATATAGCTGTGTATTCACTTTCAAGGCTCTGTTTCCTCTCAGTCACCTGATATCAGCCTGCTGGATGGGAGCATTTATGACTCAGGGCATGCAAATGAGGCCTGGGCCTCTGGTAATGAGATGCTGATCAACTGAGATGCCCGTGCATGTGGAATGAGGTGGTTTAAGGTGCATTATCTGTGAATTGCTAAATTGCCCCAGCTCATTCTCACTCACAAGGAGCATCTCAGATATCGCCTATGACATTACTGCACATCTTTGGCTTTATGCAGTAGCATAGGGTGCATGCTCCTGATTCTGAAGCAGTATACATGGTGCATCTGTCGCGCATGCATTGTCACCATGTTCAATGGCGCATCTTCCACCATGAGCTGCTATGCTGCACTGTGTGGTCATAGTGGCCATGGATCGCATGCTGTGTGTGATTGGTGTATGTAGCACATGCCGTGCACAACATGGTGGCTGCATGTGCATCATGCATCTGCGCGACCTAACAGCGACCGTGCCATGCCTTAGCGATGGCATTGTGCATGTGCAGCCATGTTGCCTCTGACCTATCGCACTTCATGCACAGTGCGCGTTGTACTGCCGTGTCTCAGTGTTTCATGTGTTGCATTTGGAGTACTCGATCATGCTTTACTGTGTTGCTCTAGGGAACTGTACCTGACAGTGGCACAATGCCTATAGCAGGAGATAGTCTCCTAGGCATCAACTGGTCCCAGGTGGAGATGCTGCATCTGGTGGCTCTAGTCATGTCAATAGAGGGGCAGCTGTTTGGCAGGTGGACCTCCATGTGCCCAGGGCTGAGGTGTGGGCGCCCATTGCCAGGAGGCTGGTATGGTGCACTGGGATGCCACACACTGGGGAGCAGTGCAGACATCAGTTTGGTGACCTCCAGAGGTGGGACCCAGCGAGACTGAAGCTGCTGTGTTGCCGTGCACACTGGGGTGCGCCTGCCCAGACCAGGTAGGTATTGCTCATCTGGTCCCTTTGTGGCGCAGTGGGTGTGGTGTGTCGAGGCCCTCATGGGGCACCCACTTGGGTCACAGTCATCCTGCACACTTGGCAGTGCCTGTATCTGCACAGTGTAGTCATATCATGTGTGACATGGGGGTAGTAGGCAGGGCTGTGTCTGCATGCAGGCCACTGGGAACTGCAGGCTGGGTACCACTGTGTGCTGCATGTACACAGGCTGGCAGGCGGGTTGAGCCTGTGGCAGTACAACCTGCACAGTGGCACTGTCTGGCTGTCCCTACACCACCTGTGCATATCGGGTGTTGTGGTGTGTTTCTGGCACTGCTGTGTTGACTCATGGTGCTCTCTGTCTGTTGTGTTTTGCAGGCCCAGAGGCCAGGCAGAGGGCCATGGCCAATGCTGAGGCATGGAGGAGGAGGCTCATGGGTACCAGGCCTGGTGCCCATACTGGAGTTAAGGGTATTCTGCTGTTGCTGTAGTTCCACTGCTCTGGGTTACTGCTGGGTGGGGTGTGGTCCATGTTCAGGCCCTCAGTGTGTGTTATCTCTGTTGTTGCTGTAGGTCTCCAGGATCACATGCCTGTGGCTGGAGGTGGTGCTCTCTGGATGTGGACAGTCGAATCCATGTGGCCATCCAGGTGGCCCTGAGGTCATTCTTCAGGACTATTCCACGCCTGTTGTCTGCCCTGTGGTGTACTGCTGTGATTGCCCTGTGGGCCATACCAGGGTGTGGCATGGTGGGACATAGCGGGCTACTTCCCCTGCCTCCTCCTTGGGGCCTGACTCTGTACATAGTTTCTATATCTAGCACACTGTGTCTGTCCCCATGATGCCCTCCTCCCATCCCTGCCATTCCACACTTCCTTTCTCTGTCTGTTATTACACTTGTTTATTGTTCTGGTTTTGTGTTGAACAGTTTTGTATCTGATTTTACACCTTTATAAACATGTTACTCTCAGCACCAGTGTCCATGGGTTTCATTGTTCTGACTTCATGGATGCTCTCTATTTCCCTGCTGGCTTGCTCCACTTGCTCTGAATTGCTCCCTGTGTGGCTCAGGTCATCCAGGGTACCCGACACATCTCCAGTGTGTGGCTCAGGTCATCAGGGTGCCCGGCACATCTCCAGTTGTGCTTTACTCTTTCTGGGTGATTCACAGAGGGAAGCACTCAGTGTATCCTTGTGCGCATGCCTCTGTGACTCGCTCTGTCTGTGCTCGGCACATCTGATTTGTGCCAGTGCATCTGAGATGCGCCAGCGCATCTTCTTTGTGAATCCTGCCCTCGGTCCAATTGAGTGGGTATTCTGTTAAAACAAAAAAGCAGTTAGGGTCTTTACTAATTATAGCATTGATGACCTGAGGTACTTTGTGTGTGTTTTATGCCTGGGTGTAGTCCAATGAAATTAAAAGCTTTAAAAGCAAAATATTTACTCCTGTTGGCTAGACCTTTCCTAGACAAACACATAGAAAGCAAAAATATTGGATTAGAGTTATTTAGCTGATGCCAGAACAACAGGTTCCTAACTGCAGAATATGCCACAGCACCTTCACTCACTAAATCAGTGGTCCTGGATGCATCACTGTTAAATGAGACAGGAGGCACAGTAAGACAAAGAAGAGAAATAAAGCATACTAACAGAGAGATCCACAGAGGCTATAAATCTAGTAGGCAAATTTAGATAAAACTCCTAGTAGCTAACGAATTAAGGACACACTATGGCTAAACAAACAAATCAAAACACTCTGCACAACAAGAGGGATGTGAGGAAATACCACATCACTGAAAGTGTGGTAGATGCCTATAACAGACTGCACGAGTGGTGGAGATGAAGACAGTGTGAGGTTTCAAGCATACTTGAGATAGACATAGGGAATATTTAAGCAACAAAACCATGAGGGGTGGGTTATAGGAGTTTATTGTGGCTGGGGTGGTTTGCCCACGAGGCGCAGCCAAGTGGGTAATCCGCTTCAGCCATGGTAACCTCGATTAACCCACATACCCCGAGTGGCTTACTGTGATTATACTCATGCTTTCTTTGTATATAGAATAGAATAAAAGTGTTTTTTTTTTTTTGCTTTTCATTTTATTTTATTGAGTTTTCTGTATTACGCCACTACAAAATAGTGCCCTGTTGATTGTGTGGCACGTTGTGGGTGAGTCATATCTGCTGCCATCCTAGCTCGAAAGTTACCATCATTTGCATCATTGCAAATGGAGTCACAGAAAACTGTTTGCCATATAGGGGAATTTTAAATTGTTTTTCTTTCCTTTTTCATGGTGAGAATGAAACCTAAAAACCGGGATTCAAAAGGAGACAGGGACCGTACGGGAAATTGAGAGATAGTGAGAGACCATATCAGCAACAGACCAGAGGCGAAAGAGAGAGAAAATATTATTTAGAGGTGAGCTGGGTGGAAAATGGTTGTGGAGACACAGTAAAGAAAGCCTGTTTTGCTTATCTTTTAGGATTGGACAGTGTTGTGTTACTATTTGGAGATACACGGAGGTGTTGTTTCTGGATCACCGTTTATCGGAAACAAGATGGCGGTCAGGGTTCCCGATTTCGGGGTTGGATTGTTTTTTGCACATGTGGCTGGCTAGCACCTTTGCAGTGATTATCAGTAGATAATCAACGAGGTAAGTGCCAGCTGCCTATGTCATTGGTCAGTGTCTGAGGTCCATGGTACTGTATAATAATAAATATGCAGGAAAGAGGAGAGTCTCTGGAGACCAGTTAAGATCTGTGGAGACAGACTAAGCAGGAACCATCTGGGCAGACTGAATGGGCCAGTGGTTCTTGTCTTCCAACAAATTGTATGTTGCTATGTTTCAAAATGTGGGACCATACCAAAGAAATGCTTCATGCAGTAATTTGCAAAACATGCAGCCACAAGGAATTCCAGCTTCCTGTAGGTTTACTAGGCCTCTAGATGGTTAGATCTTGACTGCCTGGGTACTCCTGTCTGGCTGGATTGGGTGGGGGCTCCAGGTGGGTATGGCCAGCACTGGGGACTGATGGGTCACTGGAACTAGTTTTAGCTGAGTCTGAGGAAGGAGTTTGGAAAGCTGTATGCAGCAGCTAAAGCAGCTGAGATACCCTTTTAAGAGTTGGAATGCACCCAAGCATTGGGATCGTAGTGGCAGCCTCTTCTAGGAGCCCCTCTGTGGGTGAATCACCACAGCTATGCAGATCCTCGAGGGACATTTGCCATTATAACAAAAGATAATTTTCAACCTCTGACATGTACTTTGTTGTGGGAATGAAGAAACTATGTTCTAGACATCTTGGTGCCTCCTTCCTGGCCGTGTAGCTGGAGGAGGTCCTGTAATAGGACATTGCATTTAATTCAGTCATGGACTCTCTGTCCCATGTGGACTGGCAGTGTGTGATGGAGCTGGCAGAACTCAAGTGACTATAGTTCCTCAGTGGGAAGTGGCCCTCTGTGCCCTGGGAACAGTGACATAAGCATGGTCTTAATGGGTATGTTGTATGTATAGGGCCTAAATCCTGCTATCATAACCTCACAGGGAGGAAATGTGCTCCTTTGGAATGCACAGGATCTTAGTCTAGCTAGCCTGTAGACTCCCATGGCCAGCAGTTAAGGGTGAGGTACTGGGTCTAAGGGAAGAGAAGAAAGGCATTCCTGGGCAACTTCCAGAGTCAAAGTCACCATTACTCCTATCAGGTGCCCTTGTTCCAGAAACATTTTGCAGCACTAAGGAACCTGACTATGTCTACACTGCTTTCTGTGTCAATAAATGTACCTTTGTCCCTTTGGTTGTCCCAGCCCTTAAAATTACCTGGACTGTGTAACAGGCCAGTGCCTGAATATGTGCCTCCTAGAAGGGTATGGAGTTTGTCTCCACTGGGACATTGGATATTGCTTAAGACTTTTCCCTCTGTGGAATCTGAACTGTCATCAGTTTTACATCCGAGTCATTTATTGGATTAATGATATGCTCATCAGTTTTACTTTCATAGAAGGGCTCTGTTTGGACCTTACCTATAAAATGGGGTAACCCGTGAGGTGGGCGCATGGGGAAGGGTGCCGTCCATAATGGACTCCTTCCGGTGCAATCCTCTGCGCGATAGAAGGAGGGCCGACCGGATGAGGTGGGAAAACTGGGTGACAGGATGTCGCTATGTATACACATGTGTGGGGGGAGTGAGCATGGCGGCGTGGGCTGGGAAGGCGTGGGGGCTCAAAGGGGTGGTGCTGCAGTGGATGGCGAGGTTGTGTCGTGGCATTGGGGTTGGCTAGTGGTTGGGGTGGGTGAGGTACGGGTCCGGCGCTGGTGCAATTTTATTGTGCCCGTACCTGAACCTTTATTTTTTAATGCTTTACCCCGTGACATGCACCCCCTGGGTTGAGAATCCTTAAGTAAGGGGTGCTGGGGGCATAGCTTCCCACAGAAAGCAATAAAAATAATCTCCTGGTGCTGTTGTCCTGTGCGCCAGTGTTGTCAGAGTGCTGAAAAGGTTTTCTTCACTCTGACTGTGCGATAATGGTGATCGCCTTTGGCACTTGCCGTTATCACATAGACCCATAAAATGGACATTTATTATGTTTGCTTGAGCCATGTGCAAGAAGCATAGTGCCATCATCAGAGTTTTTCGGAGGTGTGTCCGGCCTCTCCCAATTCAGTCAGTGTGTTTGGAAGCGGCCGGTTCTCCAATGCCTGCTGGAGCTGTCTATGACAGCTCAAAATGCAGTGGCATACAGTTGAAAGGGGAGCTACGCTCGGTGAGCAGCGATCAGATATTGCCTGCTCCTCAGCTCCCCTACACACACCTGCCACACACACAAACACACACATGCTGCTGCTGCCCCCAACACACGCACTGTATAGCCGACTAGGTGGCCAATCCCCCATCGGCTGTGCTGTGCCCCAAAACACAGTTTCATATGCCACGCTGGGTGCCCACCCCAGGCGGCTCTACGACTCTATAGCAGCCAGGGGTGCCCAATCCCGTCGTCTCCACTGTGTCCCCGAGTACAGGGTGCCATGCTGGGAGCCCACCCCAGCATGGCAACAGACTGCCAGCTGACGGGGTGCCCAATCCCCGTTGGCTCCATGACCCCCAGCCATCCTTCTGCCATGCTGGGAGCCCACCCCAGTGTGGCAAGGTCCCAGCGTCATCTTTTAAAATGAAAAACCTGTAAAGAAAAAAATGGTCCCTCGCAGTCTCCCTTCCCCCACAACCCGCACCCACCACTCGCACCCCTGCCTCCCCACACCCCTCACCCCATACTTACCACGAGTCCGGTCCGACGATCTTTAGTGAACCGGGAACATGTCTGCACTCTTCAAAGCCGTCCGTGAACTGAGGAAATGCTGGTAAGCTGTATAATGGGATAGATAGGGTTTTTCAACTTTGCTGCATATCTCAGGCATTTTTGAATTTTTGACAAATTTTCAACATGGGGTTTTGGGGCCCCTACTCATAGATTCTTGCACTGTCATGGCGTTCACTCGGGCCCAAGGTGATTTCGCAGCCACTGCAGTGAAATCACCTTTCTGGAATGATTAACAAAACGACACTGCCAGTGTTCATAGGGTGGCTCTCAAAAGCCTATTTTGAAAATTCTGGTGGAAAAATTCCTAAAATGACTGTTTTACGAGCGCATGCTAGATCCTATTTACACCTACACGCTCACAAATTTTCAATATTTTCACTCCAGATTTTCAACATTGCCATGTTACCACACCTTCTTATGAGCAGTACAGCTGTCATTTTCACATCTCACCCAAAATGTGTTTCCGCTCATGTGGCGCGATGGCACAGTCAGTGTCGTAAATCAATGTGTAGGACACATTAAGAAAATCACAGTGACACTGTTCATGAGCAGAAGGTCTTAAATGGTTATGCTGTCAGGCTGACTCATTGGTGCAGTGGTGGGCTTTCATTTTTACGACGCCAGCTTACCCGGTTTGGGAACGACCAGAGTCATCGGAGGGCAATGTTGGGGAGAAGGATAGAGGTCCTACGGACTGCTCTCCCTTCTCCGGGGAGGGTGTGTGGAAGCACTCGAGCACTGAGGACTTCCTGAAGCGGAGGCTGGGAGAACTTGCACTGTCGACGTCGGCATCTGGAGGCGGGCGGACGCTGGCATCATTGCACGCCCCGCCTTCCCAGAGGAAAACTACAGGAAAAGAAGGACCACCGTGTGAATGAAGCCCTCCCAAGGACCTCACCTCATCACCATCGCTACGGGATCCCGACCAGATATCAGTTCCGTGGTCACGAAGGTGGCCATGGCCCCACCCTCCGGGGATGGCAGAGGTGATTGAGGTCCCCTGGCAGCCATAGGCAGTGGTGGAGGTCTCTGGGAGCCATGACCAGGCAGAAGAAATAGGGGTCCTGCCAGGAAAAAGGAAAATTAAAAAGAAATGGCTATGTTGAAAATTTGGTGAAAAATTCCTAAAATGACTGTTTTATGAGTGTGCACTGCAGAGTTCCTCGCTTTTCGTAAAGTTCACAAATTTTCAATATTTTCACTCCAGATTTCAACATTGCCATTTTACCACACCTCCTTATGAGCAGTACAGTTGTCATTTTCACATCTCACAACATGCTTCTGCTCATGTAGCGCACAGTGGTGCAGTCGGTAAAAACAAATGTATGGGACATGTTAAGAAAGTCACAGTGACACTGGTCATGAGCAGAGGTGTTAAAATGGCTATGTTGAAAATTTGGTGAAAAATTCCCAAAATGACTGTTTTAGGAGCGCCGCGTTAGCGCAGTTCCTATCTGCACGCTGGCAAGTTTGCTTGAATTTGTAATATTGCACATGATTTTCAACAGTGCCATTTTACCGCACTTCCTTATGAGCAGTATAAGGTACCATTTTCACATCTCGGCTTAAATGTGTTTCCACACATGTAGTGCACAATGGTACAGTCAGTGCGAAAACAATGTTTGGGACAGATTAAGAAAATCACAGTGACACTGGTCATGAGCAGAGGTCTTAAAATGGCTATGTTGAAAATTTGGTGACAAAACTCCATAAAATGACTGTGTTACAAGTGAGCATTGTGCAGTTTCCATGCACCCTCGTAAGTTCATGAATTTGTAAAATTTTCAGTCCAGATTTTCACCAGTGGCATTTTCCACACCTCCTTATGAACAGTACAGCTGTCATTTTCCACAACATGGCGAAATGTGTTTTCACACTTTCAGCAGAGAAATGCGACGCTGTGGGAAATCATTGTTCGGGACAGATAAAGAAAATCACACTGACACTGTTCATGATCGGAGGTCAAAAATGCCTGTGTTAACAATCTGCTGTAAAAAATCCACAAACTAGTTACATTACGGGTGTGCGTTGCACAGTTTCTACGCACGCATGTGACTTCACCAGTTTTTAAGATTTTCACAGCAGATGTTCAACATTGCCATTTTTACACCTCCCATGAACAGTACAGCTGTCATTTTTCACATCCTGTTCAGAATGTTTTTGCACCTGTGGTGCCAAATGCCAAAGTCGATGTGCAAAGCAGTTTTCGCTAACAAACTGATATTGCCACTGTTCATGAGGTGGGGTCACCAAAAATTTTGAAAATTTGGAGTGAAAATACCAACGAATGCCTGAGGCATTAGGGTTTCTGACCATAACGCCCCACCCTGTAGAGAATGACAGGCATCAGGGGTGTGACTTGAGTTCTGCCTGTCATGCTCATACCATTCCACCCCCACCCACCCTGCAGCCAGTGAGAGAGGCATCAAGGTGTGCCTCGGACTCTTTGGCCCAAACTTCACCCCATTCTCTATACCACACCCATCTCACCGTGATTCCTTGATGGAATGGGTGCGATAAGGGCCAAAGACCCTAAGGCACACCGTGAAACTTGTCGTGGTGTCTGCAGGGTAGGGTGTGTGAAATGGCATGGCAGTTATGCCTGATGACCCAAAGGCACACCCAATGCCTGTCACTCTGCAGGGTGGTGGTGGGGTTGGCTTCAGTTCAATACTTTGCTGCCATTCCTATTATGCAGCTCTGTAACTCTACACTACCAATGCCAATGCCAGCAACCAAACATTCGGCATTGACAAATGCTTGTTTTCTCTCTGAAGTGCTGTGCCTGCTAACCCCTTAACTTGCAGCTAGCAACAGCTCTGAGGACATCCAGGCACCTTGGAGGTCATCCCTGGCCTAGGAGATCAAATGCAAGGTATGCAGTTAATGTGCTTCCTCCCTGAAAATAAATTTTACCAGCAAAATGTAGACTGGGGAGAGGGCTACACATAGTCCCAGGGTGCAAAAACAATATAAAAAAAACTCTGTAAGAGCAACAGAATGTTGCTGTTGCTGCCATACCTCACAAGAAATGTCTTTTATACCATAAGAGACAACTCAGGAGGTCCTATTAACTTATTATAAACCACTACAGTTAGCTAATGTGATCTATAATAAGTTTAAGTCTTTTTATTTAAAAAAAGTCAGTCTTCCTCAGCTTTTTTTTTCAATTTAACATTTTATTGTTATTTAAAAGAACATCCAGGGTCAATCTTTCAACAAAGCATTTCAAAGTATACAAGTTAATCAAAACAATACATATATAACACATTTAGTCTATTGGGTGCATCTTCCTACATATATATAACCCTATAAGTTTATTTTTTGACAAGAAACAGTTAACTACTTATGCAGCTAAAAATTAAAGAAAGGTTGCCATACATCATTAAAATAATCTGCTCTATTCAATATCTGATAACTAATCGTTCATTGTTTGCAACATTACCTATGAAATGTAGAAGCTGTCTCATACCAGGGATCTTAAACGACTTCCAGTTTTGTAGCAGTAACCTTTTGTAAGTCAGACCTATGGAAAGAATCCACAGCTGCAGCAGCCTAGGAATATGAGAATTCAGTGAAGTATCTCCTGGAATGAAAATACTGGGGGAAAAGAGAATCTGTTGCTTCATAATATTCTGACATAATAAGTGTATCTCCTTCCATTTTCCTGTACTCTAGGGCAAAACCAAAACGTGACCAGTGAGGCCTTTAGGAGTTACATTTCCAGCAACTATACTGTTTAGGCTTATCTATTTTGCTTAACCTCAGCGGAGAATAATAGTACCTATGCAAAATGTTGAACTGAGTTAGCCTCCCATTGATCTGCCTGCTACATTTATATGGATTTTTCCATTTCCCAGGTTGGATCTGTAATCCTAATATTAAGTCCTGCTCCCATGCCATTTTGCTGAGATAGTAATGGCAATGTTACAATCTGTAATGAATGTGTATAAAGACTGGAACCTTTATTAGTAGCGCAATTTTAAAATTTGAGACCAAGTGGAACTACTCATAAACTCTGAAGATGAATTAACAATATATTGAGTTATTTTCTTCCTCATCTGCAAATACATCCAAAACTGAAGTCTGTTAATCTGAAATGTTTACCTTAAGTCTCCAAAGAATAAAACCACCAGGATTCTTTGTTTAGTACATCACCTACTTATGTTTGAATTTATCCAGCTTATATCCCTAAACTGTTTACTGTTAAAGGCAAGACAAGAGTTATCCAAAATTGGAGCCAATTCCAGTGGAGCAGGACCTAGAAGATGTTTTTTTCCCAAGATTTTGAAATAACAAATTGTAGCTATCAAAGTGGGTGAGATTTAAGATCATAAGGAGAGGCCTAAATAGAAACTCCATTAACATATGTGGCTTGACTATTTCTTTTTTTGTGCTCAGCCATAAGGAAGTCTCTCAGCGTTTTCCTTAGAGAGCCATAGTGCGGACTGTTTAGCAGGAATGCCCAATAATATCCTTACCACCATGGGTAATTAAAACCACTAACTCTCCAAGGCACCGTTTTTATCGATACTTTGCCTGGATGGTTTGTCTTCCAGAGAAACTTAATAACAATTTTATCATTTTTTATATCAATCATTATGAACATGTGCTGGAATATTACTTAGAACATAAAACATTTTGGGAGCTAAAATAATTTTTATTGAATTAATTTTACCCCAAAGTGACAGATTCAACTTGGACCATTTGCTTAATTCTTTTGAATATTCCATACGATTTCTGTTAAATTATATTGAATAATTTAGGTAACGATTTAAACCCATGTATACCTAGATTTAGAATTTCTTTATCTCCCAGGGAAAATCAAAGTTCTGTGTTGTTATCTTTCTTGACACAAATCCTGCAGCATTATGCCTTCTGATTTACCCCTTAACAAATAACAATGACAGTGAGGCAAACTGATCTGGTAAAGGGTCTAGTGTAGTGAGTGAATGGGAGGGACATGACAAGAAAAGCAATAAATTATCTGCAAAAGCAAAGTCTTTGCTTTTCATCCTCCCATCCAGATACCCTGGATCTTACTTGACAGCTGATATAGCTTGAACATGGATTTGAACACCAAAATAAACAAAAGGGGATAGTGGGCACCCTTAGTGAGTGCCCCTAAACAACTGAAAGGGCATAAATACTATACCATTAGAAATGATGGCCACATTCAGGGTAGAATAGATAGTTGATACCCATAATTTAAAACTGGGCCAAAATTGTAATTATCCAATACCTTCTGAAGGTATGACCAGTCCAAAAGAATCAAAGGCCTTCCCAATGTCTAATGACAAGGCTGTTGAAGGGTCTAGGTGAGACCTAGCTGATCATATAACCGGGAACAGTTTCCTAGTCTTCCCCTGCTCTGAAGCGGAATGGGTCACTCCTACTCTCCCTGCATGAGAGAACACTATATGCAGGATAATAGATACAGTGGCTCTATTTACTGATTGTCTTCATTAGAGACACAGGAGCTGAGTGTGCTGCTGTTTGGCTGAGAGAAGCTGAGAGAAGTGCTTGTACATATACTTGCTCATTTTAATTTAGAAAAGGTATGCCAAAGTTGTTATACTTTTAAAGCACAATTTCAGCCTTACTGGATGTTTCTTGCCTGCTTGTTGTCCTGGTGGTCTTTTTTGCTTTTTCCAGCTTTGTGAGCCTGTGAGGGAGCCTCTGGTGTTGGAAGAGAGCGAGGAGTAGTGAGTGTCCTGTAGAGGGAGAGTCAGCTCAGGAGTTAGAGAGGGCCCTGAGATTCAGGAAGAAGAAATTCACAAGAAGCGAGGAACTGGTGATTTGGGTGTTGCCTGCTGCTGCTTTGGCTTTGCTTCCTTGCAAAGTGGATGGTGGACTGAGGACAGTGGTAAGGAGTGTTGGAAAGCTGGAAAGCTGAAGAGTCATAGACCCATAGAACCAGAGGATGTTTTCTTGATTCCAAATCAGCATAGAGACTGATTCTGTATGGAGTTGAGCTATGTTTTAAACACTGTGATGATTTTTTTGTATACTGTGTTTTGTGTTGTCTTGCTTTTTTAAAAAAATAAAGAGGAGGTTTCACTACTTTGCATTTCCACTCAAGTAATACTGTAGCTAACAGTATGTTGATAGAAGACTGCAAAACTTAAAGAAATTTAGTATTTTTATTTGATTTATAAATTAGAATTATTTTATCCTCTTTTTATTTATTTATTTTTGTTTAAATCTTTGTGCAGGTGCTTGTCACCTAACTCCCCATAAAGCACATTCTTGTGCCTCTGGCATTTCAATTCTACAGATGCCATTATCGCCTGCTCACTTGCTGCTGAGTCTGAGACTAAGACTGAGTCTTAATAGTTTTTTCTCGAGCTGTGAGCAGGTTCTTCATTGCACTCACTGCAGTTTACCGGCTCAGGTGTAGTGTAGTGTAGCTATCAAGTTAATATTTTCCTTGTAGCAACAAGTAGCCATTTTATCTGTCTTTGTGCCAGAACTTGATTCTGAGCAAGCTTGCAGTTACTACAGCCACCTAGTCTTCGCATAGAGCAGCACTTTAAAACAAAATAAAATAAAACAGCTGCTGAAGGACTAAGGGGTTTGAATTATCTCGCTGAGTGTTTAGTGTGCATTTTACTGCTTGCTCCACACTAGCTCCGTGCTGTGTAGTGCATTTTGCTGCATGCACAAGTAACACTGAATTTTTTATATGCACAGAGAATCTTTTTCTTCTTTTAATTTAAATTTAAATACAATTACTGTATTATGTTATGTCTAAGTACCCACTAAATTGCTTTTGATTTAAACACATCATAGATTCAAGTAATGAAGTAATGAAGAGTGTTCTGAAGAGAATTTTAGAATTTCTAGACATCTAGTGAACTAAAGTGACCTAAGACAAGCTGAAACAAGATTTAAAGTTATCAGGAAATTAGTAGGTAGTAAATGTATAGTTCAGCTAATGAGAAAAGCATTCTTTAAGTAGAGTTTTGGTTCTGCAGTTTCTCTTTTTATAATAGGAATTTAATAAATTAATTTTATTTATGCTATTAGGTGGGATTAAGCCACAATTATTAGGAGTGCTTTATTTTAAGACATGTTTTGTCTGCATTTTAAAAGTTCCCATGGAGTGATTGATTTTTGTAAATTTTTATGTTTGATTGCACACATGTGCAAGAAACCTAGTGCCATCATCTGAGTTTTGGAGGTGTGGCAGCCTCTTCCAATTCAGGTAGTGTGTTTGCAGGCACGGGCCGCAGTTCTCCAATGCCTGCTGGAACTGTCTATGACAGCAGTCCAAATGCAGAGGAGTGCAGTTGAAAGGAAGAGCTACGATTCAGTGAGCAGTGATAAGATATCGCCTGCTCATGCACGCCCTACACACACACACACACACACACACACACGCGCATGCATACTGCGTGCTGGCCCCCATGCACACTGTGTAGCTGACGGTGGTGCCCAATCCCCATTGGCTGTGCTGCACCCTCCCCAAAACAGAGTTTTATGCCATGCTGGGTTCCCACCCCAGCATGGCTACACATAGTATAGCTGACAGGGGTGCCCAATCCCCTGTCGGCTCCACTAGTCCCCAGAGTACAGGGTGCCACGCTAGAGCCCACCCCAGCATGGCAACACATGTTATCACTGAGGGGTGCCCAATCCCACGTCTGCTCCATGCCCCCCACCAGCCGTCCTTGTGCCATGCTGGGAGCCCACAACAGCATGGCAAACATCCCGCGTCATCCTCATTTAAAAACCCTGAAACTCAAAAACAGTCCCTCACTGTCTCTGACCCCACCACAAGACACCCACTGTGCACTCCTGCCTCCCACACCCCACCCCATACTTACCTCCGGACTCTGGCGCGACGATCTTCAGTGGATTGGGAACACGCCTGCACTTCTTCAAAGCTGACTGCAAACTGAGGAAATGTCGTAAGCTGTATAATGGGATAGATAGGATTTTTTCAACTTTGCTGCACATCTCAGGCATTTTTGGAATTTTTGCACCAAATTTTCAACATGGGTTTTTGGGACCTCTTCTCATGAATGCTCTCACTATCATGGTGTTAATCTGGCCTGAAGGGTGATTTCACAGTCACTGAGTGAAATCACCTTTTGAGGACTGAGTAATGAAATGACACTGCCACTGTTCATAAGGTGGGCTCTCAAAAAGCCTATGTTGAAAATTTGCTGAAAAATTCCTAAAAATAACTGTTTTACTGACGTGCATTGTGCAGTTCTACACATGCTCATAAGTTTGTGAATTTTCAATATTTTCACTCCAGATTTTCAGCATTGCTATTTTACCACACTTCCTTATGAGCAGTACAGCTGCCATTTTTTCATCTTGCCCAAGCTGTTTCCGCCCAGGTAGCGCTTTAATGGCACAGTTCTTGTGCAAAATCAATATATCTGACACATTAAGAAAATCACAGTGACACTGTTCATGAGCAGAGGTCTTAAAATGGCTATGTTGAAATTTTGGTGAAAAATTCTACAAATGACTGTTTTATGAGTGCACGTTGTGCAGTTACTGCGCACGCTCATAAGTTTGTGAATTTTCAATATTTTCACTCAGATTTTCCAACATTGCCATTTTATTGCACTTCTATGAGCAGTGCAGCTGTCATTTTCACATCTTGCCCAAAACGTGTTCCCACCCATGTAGCGCATATGACGCAGTCGGTGTGTGGAAATCAATGTCACGGGACAAATTAAGAAAATCACAGTGACACTGTTCATGAGCAGAGGTCTTAAATGGCTATGTTGAAAATTTGATGAAAAAATTCCTAAAATGACTGTTTTACAGTGTGCATTGAGCAGTTCCTCACGACGCTTGTAAGTTTGCGAATTTTCAATATTTTCACTCCAGCTTTTCCACATTGCCATTTTATTACATTTCCTTATGAACAGTACAGCTGCCATTTTTCACATGTTGCCCAAAATGTGTTTCCACACATGTGGCGTAGCAATGGTGCAGTCGGTAAGAAAGCAATGTTTGGGACAGATTAAGAAAATCACAGTTACACTGTTCATGAGCAGAGGTCTTAAAATGGCTATGTTGAAAATTTGGTGACAAAGTCCATAAAATGACTGTGTTATGAGTGAGCATTGTGCAGTTTCCACGCACCCGTAAGTTCATGACTTTGTAATATTTCAGTCCATATTTTCACCAGTGGCATTTTCCACACTTCCTTATGAACAGTACAGCTGTCATTTTCACATCCCTGTTCGGAATGTGTTTTTGCACCTGTGGTGCTAAATGCTGTAGTCCCTGTGCATAAACAGCTTTCAGCTAACTAACTGATATTGCCACTGTTCATGAGGTGGGTCACAAAACCATGTTGAAAATTTGGAGGAAAATACCAACGAATGCCTGAGGTATTAAGGTTTCCAACCATAATGTCCCAACCTGTAGATAATGACAGGCATCTGGGGTGTGACTTGGGATTCTTGCCTGTAATGCTCATACCATTCCACCCTGCAGCCAGTGAGAGCATTGAGGTATGCCTTGGACTCTTCTGACCCCAAAGTTCACCCCATTCTCCTATACCGCCCATCTCACCGTATTTCTTGATGGAATGGAGTCGCATAAGAGCCAAAGACCCCAAGGCACACCATGACACTTGTCAGTGTTTATGAGTTGGGTGTGGTGAAATGGCATAGCCATTATGCCTGACGACCCAAAGGCACACCCAATGCCTGTCACTCTCTGCAGGGTGGGGTGGGGTTGGCTTCAGTTCAATATGTCACTGCCATTCCTATTACATGGCTCTGTAACTTCTACATTACCAATGCCAATGCCAGCAAGCAAACATTTGGCATTGACAAATGCTTGTTTCATCTGTCAGTGACAATAACTGAAGCACATTATCTACTTGCTTGACGATTGACTGAGTGGATAGATGGTCAGCTCTCAAATATCCCAGCAGATATGGACCTGAAGTTTTGAGTTATTCCAAAGGACATTTGAAGGTTGGAAATAACTTCCACTGGGGCAGTGCAACTAAACCTGTAAGGTCCAAAGCTTTAAAGCTCTACTTACTTCAAGTCAGGACTCTGTATGATCTGCATAATCTGTAGGATTGTGCAGGACTGCTAAGATTTTGTAGTATCTTAAATATTTTAGATACTTTTAAATACTCCAAGATAAAGGAGTTGGCACTTTATGTCTTCATTAATGTTATGCTTTGTCTTATGCTTTGTCAGTACTATATTTATGTATTTATTATTGGCATATAGAGAAAACAATGATTATTACAAGACAGCAAAGAGAATTGCAGGATGATTGCTCGCCCCTCCCCCATTGAGTCATACTCTGTTAAGCAATAAAAAAAAGTGTAAGTAATTAAGCAAACCAAAATTACAGATGACTTGTTCACTAAAAATTATTTAATGGGAGAACAAACTTCAACTCCAAAAGGAGGCAATAAGCTCCTTTACCTCTGTATGACCCTCTGAGTAAAATTTGTTTGGATAATAGTCTTCAGAAAACCCCAGATCTTATACTTTACTCTACCAATGAAACTTCCTAGCCCAGTAATTTGTTAATTGCTGAAGAAAACAAAGTTTCTAATGAAAACAGCTATTTGAGTTTACCGACTGATAATGTTTACATGGAGGTAACTGAACATCCTATAAATACTGTATTACTTTAACTAGAACCTTATCTGACAAAGTTATCGTCTCATGGGAGTAACTTGGGAAATGTCTGCTAGGTTGCAGCAGACAATTAAAGGTATTTAAACTCTAGAATCTAGACATGATACAGTGTGTCCTTTTTCAGGAAAAATACAGTAACTCTGATAAGATTAATATATTATTACAGGAAATTAAGTCAAAGCAGGGGTAAACTATCTCAATTTCTCATAAAAACAGTATATCATCACTGGAAGCTAAGTCTGTGCAAGTGTAGCATTTGCCTACTTGCTTAAGTGATGATCTTATACTGACATTAAAGAATCAACACAAAGCTAATATTCTTTAATGGAACAAATGATAGTACTTACTGTAAGAATGAAATTGATGCTTCCAGATTTGACATAGCAATCAATGCAGCAAAACATGACACCATTTTATCTAAACTGGATGAAATTCTTCCTCTAAGCAATCTGACTCTATTTTGCCAGACACAAGTGTAGTGTTCTGTCCATCCAAGGACAGGCCAGAGTTTAGTCCTGTAATAATTCCTGATTCACCAATTACACAAAATAAGAAGAAAAGAAGGAAGCAAAAGAAGGAAGCAAAAAAAAATCTCAGGGAAAAATACTTTAGAAGAGACTAGAGTTAAATTATCTTGGCTTACTGAAGTAATTAATCAGCTACCACAGAGCTTAATCTCTAGTCAGCAGAACACAGTTAACTTAACAGCACCTAAAACTGATAATTTAGATAAGACAGTAGAGCACTACCATAATTCTAACAAAGCTGGGCAGCCGGGTGAGCCCTCTGTTTTGAAATCCTAAGGAAAGACTGATCTCGGGGAGCAGTTAAAGTTGTTGTAAAATGAGATTAAATCCTGGGGACACAGATGGGATCTTTTTCTCACAAGGAATTGACTTGACCTGTTATGGTGAGCTTAATAAAACAAGCATTTGTCAATGCCCGAATATTTGTACCAGCATTGGCATTGGTAGTGTAGAAGTTACAGATCTGCATAAGTAATGTAAATTTGAAAGTATGGATATGTGTGTATTTACTGATCTGTTTTGTTTTAAATATTAATGTATAAATATTTTTTTATATTTGTGCTGACATTACATTTTTCTTTTATTTTTAAGTATGTAATGACAACATGTATTGAACAATAAACTTAAATTGAACTGAATTGATTGGCTGAAATCAGGCAGTGATTTATAACATGAATGCACTTCTTCTTATGATCATCAAATTTTCAGGAGCATTTTCATTGATTGTAGTGAGACATTTTATTATTTTGTTTTCTACAACACATTTGCTAGTTATAATGACAAAAATAACAAATATATTTTATTGTGGGGAAATAAAGAGGTCAAAGACCCTATGTCAACACCGTGATGTGATAATCTGATAAATAGTCATATACAGCACAGTCAAAGTGAAAAGGAGAATTCATTTGTTTTTGAAAATAAAAGGAAACCCTAAGGATATATATGTTTTGAGTAAACTAGAAGAATGACAATTTTCTCAATATACAATTAAGTTTCAAGCTAATTTATTTGCTTTTTCAAATAGAAGTAATTATGGCTCAGAAATGTACTTTATACAACAACATTTTGCCATTGAAACCTGGCTTCATTAGGGTTACAAGAGCTCTAAATATATGAAAAACTATATAATACATATTAAATCATAGTTACAATAAAAAGTTCATACCCAGGTTGCTTGTACTATCTCTAAATTATATTCAGTAAAGTTATTTCAATTCAAACATACATATGGATTGATTTTTCTATCTCTTTAATTTTTAAGTTATAATTTCACAATTATATGCATAAGTCACCACACTGCAAACCCTTAGTGCACACCTTATGCTATCTCTTTCATTTAATTGTCCCTTTTGGGTCTTGAAGATGATACCTGATTGTTTTATTCATTTTATTTATTTAAAAGTTTCACCAGGAAAGACATACTGAGCAAAATTGCTCATTTTCAGATGTGTCCTGGGGAGAAGGGGTGAGAGGGATAGGATACAGTCAAATACAGTCACAAAATGCACATTCTTTACAGTTAAACACTTTTACAGTATTGCAGGATTCAGGCAAGTCGTGACAGAAAACAGATAGCAGGTAGAACAAAGATATGGACGAGAGCATTGAACTCCAACAGGTAGGTAGTGATAGATATGGAATGAGTGGGAACAGGAATTGTTGTAAGATGTGACACTGCAAACTGGCTAGCATCAATAGCATGGAATACAATTATGGTATTTTGCATGCAACTCAGCTCTAATGGAGTGGGAAGGCAAAAACAGTAGCAGTAGGGTATGAGGCAAAACAGTAGCAACAGAGAAGAAGCATAGGTCCCATTAGAGCACCAGAGAATGTGCATAGGTCCCTTTAGCAGAGGTACATGGCACTGGACAATATAAGCAGTTGCAACTTGGGAGTTGTAGTCAGAGTAGGAAAGAGGGATTATGGAGAGGAGGCATAACAGAATGAAAGGGGATGTTCCATAATTTAGGCATCTATAAGTGAAGGTGGACTTGCCTGCAGAGGTGGACCTAGGAGGGAAGGCAACGGTTCTGGGTCCAGTGATATTAATGAAGTAGGAGGATGGGAGGGTAGAGAGATGGAGGAGAGGTATGAGGATAGAGAACCAAGCCAATATTTGTCTATAAGCTGGCACAGTGAGCAAGGTGCCTATTGTTTAGAGACGGGAAGGAAAGGCTTTGTAGAGGTCACAATGATGGGTCCCTGGGGGCAGGATAAGGTGAAGTGTTAGAAATAGTGAAAAGGAGTCCAGTCTGGTAAAGTTGGACTTGGGAGTGGCAGTGTAGACAATACCTCCATAGTCAAAGGTGGGGAGGATTTCTGAACAATCGATGGCAAGCCAACAGGGGCACCCATGATTTCTGTATTGAGGACCAAGCTTGGGGTGCAGCTTCTGTGGATGGCATTCACATGTACAGAAAAGTTCAGGTGCTAATCAAGCCAGCGCCCAAGGTGCCTAAAGGAGGTGATGTCCTCCAAAGTTTTCCATCCAGAGTGTGTAAGGGGGTGGGATTCTAGCCTTGAGATTTTTGCCTTGTGCCAAAGGTCTTGGAGATAGTCTCTTGGCATTTAGGAACAGTTTATTGGAGTGGAACCATAGCTTAATGTAGTTAAGTCCTGCTGAAGAATGGTTGCCACATCATAGGGAAAAGCCAAAAGTGTAGAAGACAGTATCATCTAGTACATGTGAGAGGAGGCCATGAAGCAAACAGAAGGAAGGTAATTTAAGAAGGCTGAAGAAGACCAGGCCAAGCACCAATCCCTGGGGACACCAGTACTGATGGGGGGAGAGGAGCCACCTATCTTAACCAAATGAGACCATCCTCTGGGTAGGACTGGAACCAGTCTGAGGTAGGGGCTGAGAGTCCTGCACCAGCTAGTTTTGGAGGAGAAAAAGGTATGAGATTATAGCAAACATCTTAGCCAGGTCAACAAAAATAGTTAAAGTAATGTGGCCCTGGGCCATATGTGAGAGAATGAAATCAGTAATCCACAGAAGGGAGGTAGTGGTTGAATGTAATTTCTGAAATCCAGACTGGAGAGTGGTGAAAAGGTGAAAAAATCAAGAAAAGAGAGCTGGGAAAGTACAATACATTCTTGAAGTTTGGCGAGGATGGGGAGTAAGGCGTTGGGGTGGTAATTGCCTGATTCAGAAGGAGTCACCACCCTTTGGTTGTGGGATGACTATAGCATGTTTCTAGGCTGTAGGGACAGTATCATGTGGGAATAAGAGGTCTAGGAGTGAGGCAAGAGGGATAGCGATAGCAATGGAGAGAGAGATGGAGGAGATTGGCATCAGTCCCTTCTGGGCTTTTACCCTTGCAAGGGTTTAGGGCTAAGAGCTTTGTGCACATCAGGCAGGGAGACAGATGAGAAGATGAAGGAAGTACCTAGAGAAGAAGCACCTGTGGGTAAATGGGGACTAGTGAGGTGGGGGGAGCAGAGGATAGGAGGAGGAAGCAGAGGAAGAGAAGAAAGAGTTGAATTTGCTGGCCACAGTGAGCGGGTCAGAGGGTGGGGAATGCCCTCAACCCTAAGGACTGGCATAGGGACTGAGCTGGTGGTGAGAAGAGGCTTGCACTACCTTCCAAAACTGGAAGGGTGGTTGATATTAAATGAGGCTGAGAAGTAGTCTGCTTTTATGAGTCTTGTGGCCCTTGTGCATGCATTCCTTAGAGGCGGTACAACTGGAGATCTGTGGGGAGCCGGAGGACTTGTGAACTTTCCATGCCTGGTCATGAGCATGAATACAGGCCAACAGTTTCAATGTGACCCAGGGAGGTGGAAGCCCTCACCCTCACTCTCATGCACCTAAGGGGAGCATGCAGGTCCCACATGCCCAAGAATTTAGAGCTGAAGTAGTTGAAGGCAGCATCAGCCGAGGGAGCAGCAGGAACAGGAGCCCAGTCCATAAGGGTCAGATCATCTAGGAGAGTAGCTAGATTGAGGGATCTAAATAAGCAGATCATAATGAGTTTGGGGAGCTTTGGCGGACATTAGAGACTCAATATGCCATGTGCTGATCACTGAGGAGCATCTGGGAGGATACCAGCCTCCAGATATGTGATGCGGATGAGAGGTTAGGACCCAATCTAGGAGGATGTGCTTGTGGTATTTATGGTTTAGCCGGTAGGTTTAGTAATTAGCTGGGACATACTAAGGGATCTAATATAGGAGCAGGTTTTACTGTGAGAAGGGAGAAACAGTCTGCTGTAGGTTAAAATCACCTAGGATGTAGTGCTCTCCAGTAGAGGCATGTGCTTGTGAGGGAGGTGAAAAGATCTATCTGTAATAGATGAGAAAGAGAGTCCTGGATGGCAATGTACTCCAGCCACAAAGATGGGAAGAGTGCAGGGGAGTGAGAGTTTTATCACTGATAGCTCAAATGCAGAGGGAAAGGAGATAAGAGAGTACTTGGGAGGACTGAATGCTGGAGGAGAGATACGTGGCTATATCTCCCTGACTGAGCTGATCCTGGCAAATAACGGAATATCTGGGAATAAGAAGGCTGTGATCTGGGAGTTTATGGAGCTGGTGGTAGAAGGTACACCACTTACTGTATTTAAGGCACTGGAAACCATAGCTCCACTCCATCACCATAGGGAGATATGGGTGAAAATTGTAAAAAAATAGGCAGCAGATTCCCCAGAATCGACAGGACTTGTGCAGGTGGAGAAGCCCATTCTGCAATGTATCCTGGAGCAGATGGGAGAAAGAGCCAAAGAAACGAGGAGTTGGTGTTCCTGGTCAAGGTAAGAAAAAATCTTATTCCTCTGCTTTAAGAAGAAAAAAGAGATTGGGTGGCCTTTGGCTCATTGCAGCTAGGCCACTGGTGACCCAGGTTTAGGAATGTGCCTTTGTCAGGGGAGGCAGTGGTGAGAAATACACTCCCCTGAGAGGCAGAAGATGGTTTCAGCAAGACTGGTGAGCGTCCCACACACTCTATCACAGAGGTGCTAGCCCAGTGTTTTCCATTGCCATTGTGTTCTTCTTTGTTCTTAGGAACATGAGCAGATTCAGAGCTGGATTCACAAGTTGCTTTATTATGTTTGCGTGGCGTGTGCTGCAGGAAACACCATGTTATAAAAATTTAATTTTCGTGGTGTGCCCTGTCTGGTCCATTGCACTCATGCTGCAAGGGGCTCATCAGTGACAACCCATTGATTGGCCAGGCAGATCGGGTTGAGTTTTTTTTTTGTGGGGTGGAACTTCTTGAAGTTGAAAGGAGCCAACCACTCCATGCACAAAGCAGCTGGCACCTTTCATCTGATAAACATCCCCTTAGTGGCAGTGTTACTTATTCACTCTCCCTCCCCACAGGCTGCACTCAGTGGCAGTGTTACTGATCTGCATTCCTCCCCCAGAATGAGCTGCACTCAGTGGTAGTGTTACTGACTGACTCCCACTCCTCAGGAATGCACTGCTCTCATCGCCTCATCAGTGTTACCATGCACATGGATGCTATTGCCTCAACCCCATCATCGACTGCCCAGTTTTCTGACCCTCAGTCACAGAAGCCACTTTGAAGATGTGTCAAGATATTTCTCTTTAGCAAAGGCATCACATACAGGCTATTCAGAACAGAGGACAGAACTTCCTGACACTTTGAATACAGTGTTCTACCAGCACTTCAAAATTGCTGTTTTACAGTGCTATTCCATAGGCAATCCATGTGCCAGCTAGTGTCCCCACCCATCTGTTTTCATTGTGCGCCACCAGGAAGCCTACCCTCAGTGCCACCAGAACATGACACTGACAGAGTATGTTCAGTCTCCAGTGTCAAACCTGAAATAAAGAAAACCCATCCCTTGTAGTCTTTTATTTATTCTTTTAATCCCTGTAAAACAGAAAATGTCTAATCGATGTCTGTTGCCACCACCACCTCTCTGTCAACATTATCCTCCAATTACCCAAACCCCCACTCAGCACCCACCACAGAACCCCATCCCTACTTAGCTACTGGGGTGTCCATCATTGTAATTTTCTCTGGACCGAAGAACCATCTTCTGTCTTCAATACCAGACCAGGTATGTGGTCACTGTATTGCAAATGCATTTGGACTTATACTCACAACTTTGTAATTTTTATTTTCTTCCTACAAATTTTTAACATGGCCTTTTGGGACCCCTGAAAGGTGATTTTACATTTCTTTCGTAAAATCACCATTTGGACAGGATTTGAAAATTTTCACCTACTAGGTCCATGAGGTGGGATCACAAGAATGCTATATTGAAAATGTGTGGGAAAATATATAAAACACCTCAAAGTTCTGAACATACATTGACAATTTTGAACACTAGCTCATAACTTTGGCAATTTTCAATATTTTCACCTCAAATTTTCAACATAGCCATTTTATTGCACCATCTCATGAACATGACAGCTGTTGTTTTCAAATCCTTACCAAATGTAATTTCACGATGTTATTTTACACTTGCAGCACAAAATGACATTTCATCCAATATTTTATAAATGACTCCTATCATGTTCAGAATGGGGGTCATAAAAATATTATGTTGAAATTCTTGGGTCAAACTGCTACAAAAAAAAGTGATAAAGTAACATTGTTAGCAGGGATGGCTGTTGGCTCCTGAAGGGACCACGTTGCCTTTCCATGCCAGTGACCTTAGATTGGGTGCAAGCTCAGTGAGCAAGCTGAATGGACAGAGGTTGAGGGAAAGGCACTGCAGTGTGGGCACTGCTGCCAGCCTGGGGAGGGACAGAGCAGTGTTCTGGTGCACACATAATACCTAGTGGCAGATCAGGGCCTTCCGTCTCAAGGGGTTGGCGTGTGTTGAGGCCTGATGGGCCCATGCACGCATCTCAACAATGAGGTTAGCCTGACAGTTTTAAATTACAGTACAGGCATGACCTACAGTTAGTAG
The DNA here is from genome assembly GCA_016271365.2 of Neoceratodus forsteri. NCBI lineage: Eukaryota > Metazoa > Chordata > Ceratodontiformes > Ceratodontidae > Neoceratodus > Neoceratodus forsteri. The sequence continues at coordinate 35,304,297 of JADMNL010000023.1, forward strand.
GAAGTCAGGATACATCACAAATTAATCATGTCACTTTGCATGTCTGCCACACACACCATACATGCAAACATTCAGCATTGACAAATGCTTGTTTTCACATAAGGCACTATAACAAGGTAGTAAACTGGGCAGCTGCTAGGAAAGCACTTACAGAAAGAACGCCCAGACACCAATTTAGTTCAAACAAAAACTACATCACAGCAACAAAAGAAACAGGTCTGGATGATAAGTTACTGCTTTTGCAAAAGTAGTTCAACTCTCTTACAAAGGTCTAATACCTACTGAAGTAGTAAACTCATTTGCACTGTAACTGTCACTTAAAAAAATTTGCCAATTAAAACAGCATTGGTAACACTCAGGCCACACCCCTGATGAAGGTCATGAGTAAGACCTGAAGTGCTGGGGCATAGTAGCGCGGACTCCTTTGCATTTATGTAGTATATTTTGTATGCCAATTTTTCTTCAGGTGAACACCAGCTGCTCTTCCAGACTGTTTTTTGTTTCAGTATTTGAATGAGCACCTGTTCTATCGTAGTGCGCTCCCACCTATGTGTTTTTTGTTGTGTGGACTTGACTCCAGTCGTGCCTTTGGGAGCAGCCACGGCCTAGCTACTTACGTTAATTGACAGAGTGTGTTTCTATGAGTCGGTGGTTCATTTGGATGTTTTGCCTCTTTCCTCTGTTTGAGAGGGCCTTCTTAGATAGTGACCACATTTTGCTAGTTTGACTGGTGTTCTCTGGTGCTACACATGCAATTCACTAAGGAAGATAACCATTAGCCAAAGTTGCCAAACATGGAGGATTTAACAGAACAAATTACATTTTCATATTTAGAGCCCACGGCTGCATCAGTCAGATGTAGCCAACAGAAACAAGGTTCCAGCATAGAAGGTCAGACTGCTACAAATTTTGACACTAATGCCACCTTCAAACTTATTTATCAGCAGCTGGAAAATTTGAAATTTAAAGAGATTAATGTATAGTACAACAAATGCTATCTGAGTAATTACAAAAGTAAAGGCTGGGTGCTGAGGGGCTACATTTTGAAAAAATACCAAATGGGGTTTTTCTAAATGAATCGTATCAAACAAGATGGAGTCAGCTCTCACATTATATTCAAGCACCCTGGTGGATATTCTAGTGGACATGGATACCAAACTCCATACAATGGTTTACGCAGACATTGACAATATAACACCTGAGGTTATGAAACATAAGGATCATCATTTATTTCAGAACTATGAGATGAACTTAAAGAATTGCTTGAACATGAGAAAGAGGTCACTGGTAGAAAAGAAGTTAAAACAGCAAGGGATACACATGACTATGAAATGAATCAAGTCTTCCTGGCAAAGACCAGAAAACAAAAGAAGTAATTCAATGGACGCTCACAGTCATGTGGGAGATCGAAAAATAGAAAAATAACAATAAAAAGAGAAAGAAATTATCCCAGCTTATCCTATGGCACCTCTGACCCTGATTTAAGTGTATCACAGGATGCTTCCTCGAATAGTCAAACTACCCAGCAGTCAAAACAAGTCACTTTGACTTCAGTATGAAACAGCATACAAAAAGGGAGGAAGACCAGACATGGCAGAAGGGGAGGGGCACAAGGTAGAGTTTCAGTGCATTTGAGAAGCAAGACATTGAAATGGTAAATCTTTCAAAATCAGTCTTACTGGAACCCAAATTAATGTTCTTCAAAAGGGCTTATTGTTTGTCCCACAGCCAAGGGTAAATGAATTTGATATATAGAACTGACATAAAAATTGGTCAGAAAGCTGGGTTTGAAAATTGTTTTGACAGAGAAATCATACTCTGGAGCGACTAACAGAAGGTATAAATTCTGCCTCAACTCATGACGACACCTTAGAGACCTTGGAACAATTATGGAATGATGCATCACGTAATGATGGACCTTTAGAGATGACAAATATAATATCTGAAAAAAATTTTGTGAATAAATTCCAATTTAAACCAAGGTCCACTTTTAATCTCCCTTCCTCAATTTCATCAGCCATTGCTACATATGAGTCTTTGGTTATGAGGATTTTGGAAGCCTGTTTTCATCTAAATGGCCCTCCATTCAAAGCAACCTAAAAATGAGGAACACGCTGCCTTACTGGAGCCTCAAGGTGGATAGAAATCAAGGAGGCAGATAAAGGGGCAAGGTTGTCATTATGGACAAAAAATGTATGACACAGAAATATACTGACAGATAATACATCTAGCTACAGATGCCTTAAAGGAAATCCAACACACACACAAGTAAAGCTAAACTTGATAATTTTTGCATGAATCTGTATATAATGGTCACATTACTTCAAAAAAAAAAGAATACATGACTGAAATTTCCTGTTATACCTACAATATGTGTGTTACCAAAATTCATAAAAACCAGACCAGTCCTCCAGGACATCCTATTATTTCTGGATGGGTTCCTTAACTAAAATGTCTAAACCTTTGTTGATTCTTTCTTCAAACAGTTAGTGGTTTTACAGAAGTCTTATATTAGAGACTCTATGGGTGTCCTTTTGAAAACTGGAGAACTGGTCTGGTCACCAGAATACACTTGGTTAACTATTGATGTTACCAGTCTTTATACATCTATTGAGCATCATTTGGGAATTCAAGCCCTGGAGTATCATCTCCACACCAGTCAGGCAGCAACCACCTTTCCACATGATTTCATAATTGAGGCTGTACATTTTATTTTACACAATAACTACTTTACTTTTGCTAAAACGTTTTATCTACAAACTACAGGTACAGCGATGGAGACCACAATGGCCCCATACATGCGCTAAATCTTTTCATGGCATTGTGGGACAGAAACACAAATTTTAGTGAATCTAGAAACACATATGGTCCTGTCCACAGTAATAGGGGACATATGTGGGACATGACTGTAGAAAGTTTTTTAATCATTTTGTTCTTCTTTTATCATCAATATATTACCCTTAAGGGCATTTACTTAAACTGTAAATAAGAAGATAATATCAGTTATGGTTTTCCGGTACAGTCCCCAGTGTTTGGAAACAGTAACCATGAAACGAATGTAACAGGGACAGAGAATATGCAAAACCAAAAAAAAAATATATGTGTAAATATTTTTGGTCTTCATATGAATTTGCAGTACTTCACTTCATTTAGTTAATTCACTAAGCAACACCACAATATCTGCATGCAGCCGGTGTGATGACCACCAATCTAACGCATGGTGCAATTCTATGGGTGAAGTAATTTCAAAGTTTTTCCTTACCCAGAATTCCTGGGTATTCATAGATTAAAATGTATTGTGTGTAAATGGGAATATGAGTAGATAACATTTAAAACTTGCTTTGATTATTTTACAAATTAATCCCCAAACCAGTGAAAGCAGTATATTAACTTATGTAACAGGATGGAGAAAAATCCAGAAAGTGCAAGTTGTCACTGAAAACATTGTGGAAAACATAAAATGAGGCTACTGAAGTCCTTTATTTTCCAGTTAATATTTTCACTGTTTAAGGTCATATTATTAATGAATTAATTAGAGGAAAAGTTATAATATTGCATACCACCACCACAAAGGAAGTTCATCATGCAACAGAACACCATTACTAAATAAAATAGTAAATACACACAATATATTTCTACTAAAACCATAACCAAAACTCTACACTATACAAACCACACTAAACACACTATAAACATTGATTACTACAGCCTCAGTCACATCAGTAAATGTTCATACTGCCCAATTGCTTTACAGCTTCATTATTTTGAAGGCTTTAATGACAGTTTTATGCCTTATACCACATAAAGCCCATCTCCACAATGACCAGTGGTCCACATATTATATAGTTTACATCTACGTTGTTGATATTCTGCAGTACTCCTCATGCAGACCCACCAGAGCCATAAAGTAAACAGACCAGGGACCTGGAAGACCACAGGTGATGGCATAGATGAATCCACGAGGCGAGAACATGGGCCTATAGTGACATAATCAGGCAGGTGTGCAGTACTCCTCATGCAGACCCACCAGGGTCCTAAAGAAAATGGACTAGGAACCTGGAAGACCACAGCTGATGGCGTAGCTAATCAAACCAGATGAGAAAATGGGTACTTGCCGACAGTGACATACTCTGGCAGATGTGTTCAGTACTCCTCACGCAGACCTAACAGGGCCCTGAAGAAAACAGATTGGGGCCTGGAACACCACAGGTGACAGCAGAGCTGAATCCACCAGACAAGAACACAGGTGCTGGCCTACAGTGACATACTCAGGTAGGTGTGCAGTACTTCTCATCGGACCCACCAGGACCCTGAAGGAAATGGACCAGGGACCTGAAGACCACAGTGACAGCACGCACAGCCCTCCACACCATGCCTATGTCCCAGGGGACCTTCTGGCACCTGCTTCTCTGCCCAACCCAGTCAGATTTCCTGAGGCCTAGTAGCACCCGTCTACCCTTCCACACTCTACCTGCTGTCCCAGGCAACCTGGTGGTGCTGCCTGCTTCCTCTCCCCAACCCTGTCAGCCTTTCCTCAGGCCTGGTGGCACCTGTCTGCCCCTCCACACCCTGCTTGCTATCCCATGTGGCCTGCTGGTGCATGTGACCTCTTCCTAACCCTTCCTGCCTTTCCTGGGGCATGGTGTCTTCCATCTCGCACTCCCACACCCTGCCAAGCTGTCCCTGGTGACCAGTTGGCACCTGCTTCCTCTGCCAAACTCTAACAGCCTTTCTTGGGGCCTGGTATCTCCTGTCTCCCACCCCATGCCCTGCCAGTAACCCATGGGGACCTGGTGGCATCTGCTTCCTCTTCTTAACCCTTCCAGCCTTTCTCAGGGTCTGGTGTTCCCATCTCCACCCCATACCCTGCCAGCTAACCCTGGGGACCTGGTGATACCTGTTTACCTCTCCTTAACCCTTCCAGCATTTCCCAAGGCCTGATGGCTCCTGTCTACTACTAGACACCCTTCCTATCCCAGGGGACCTGGTGGTGCCTGCTTCCACTTCCCAACCTGTCAGCCATTCTTGAGGCCTGGTGGCACCTGTCTGCCCCTCCACACCCTGTTTGCTGTCCCAGAGGACCTGGTGGTGCCTGCTTCTCTTTCCCTAACCCTTTCTGCCTTTCCTGGGGCCTGGTGTCGCCTGTCTCCCACCCACTGCCAAGTTATCGCTGGTGACCTATTGGCACTAGCTTCCCTCTCCCTAACCCTGATAGCCTTTCCAGGGCCTGGAGGCTCTGTCTCCACCCACACCATTCCAGCTGTTCCTTTGACCTATTAGTGCCTATTCCTCTCCCTAACCCAGAAAGCCTTCCTGGGGCCTGGTGTCTCCTGTCTCCCACCCCATAACCCTGTCAGCTATCCCTGGGGACCTTGTGACACCTTCTTCCTCTTCTTAACCCTTTTAGCCTTTCCCAGGCCTGGTGTCTCCCATCTCCTACCCCATACCCTGCCAGCTATCCATGGGGACCTGGTGGCACCTGCTTCCTCTCCCAATCCTGTCAGTCTTTCCTGAGGTGTGGTGGCACCTTCTTCCCCTCCACACCCTGCTTGCTCTTCCAGGGTACCTGGTGGTGCCTGCTTCCCTCTCCTCAACCCTGTCAGCCTTTTCTGAGGCCTGGGGCACCGTCCCCCCTCCACACATGCCTGCTGTCCCAGGGGACCTAGTGGTGCCTACTCCTCTCTCAGCCCTGTCAGCCTTTCCTGAGAACTGGTGGCACCTGTCTGCCCTCCACCCTGCCTGCTGCCCAGGGGACCTGGTGGCACCTACTTCCACCTCTCTAACCCTTTCTGCCTTTCTTGGGGCCTGGTGTCTCCATCCCACACACTGCCAGGCTGTTCCTGGTGACCTTTTGGCACTGGCTTCCCTCTCCTTAACCCTTTTAGCCTTTCCTGGGGCCTGGAGCTCCTGTATCCACCACACACCCTGTCTGGTGTCCTAGGAAAGATGGACACACCTGCTTCCCTCTCCCCAACTGTGTCAGCTTTTCCGGAGGCCTGGTATTACCTGTCTGCCCCTCCACACTCTGCTTGCTGTCTAAGGAGACCTGCTATCACCTGCTTCCCTCTCCCCAACCCTGTCTACCTTTTCTGAGGCCTGGTGGCACCCATCTTCCCTCCACAACCTGTCTGCTGTCCCAGGGAATCTGGTGACACCTCTTCCCTCACCATAACCCTTTCTGCCTTTCCCAGGGCCTGGCATCTCTGTTCCCCACCCACACCCTACTGTCCATGGTGACCTGTTGGCACTTGCTTCCTCTCCCCAACCCTGACAGCCTTTCCTGGAGCCTGGTGTCACCTGTCTCCCACCCCTCACCCTGCCAAGCTGTCCCTGGTAACTTGTCAGCACTGGCTGCCCTCTCCCAACCCTGTCCACTTTGAGGCTCCTGTTTCCCACCCACACTCTGCCAGCTGCCCCTGGGGACCTGGTGACACTGCTTCCCTCTCCTAACAGTGTTTCCTGGAGTCTGGTTTTGCCCATCTCCACCCAATACCCTGCCAGCTGTCCCTCAGGGCTGATGGCACCTGCTTCCCCTAACTAACCCTGATAGCCTTTCCCACAGCCTGGTGTCACCTGTCTCCCACCATACCCTGCAAGCTATCCTGGAGACCTGATGGCACCTGCCTGCTGCTCCTTAACCCTACCAGCCTTTCCACGGGCATGGTGGCTCCTGTCTCCCACCCCACACCCTGCAAAACTATCCCTGGTGACCTGTTGGCACTGGCTTCCCTCTACCAAACCTTTTCAGCCTTTTCCTGTGCCTGGTGTTTCCGTCTCCCACCTCACACCCTGCTGGCTGTCCCTGGGACCTGATGGCACCAGCTTCCTTATTCTTAACCCTTTCAGCCATTTCTGTGGCCTGGCTTCCATCTCCCACCCACACCCTTCCAGCTGTCCATGGAACCTAATGGCATCTTATTACCTCTTCCTATCAGGACAGCCTTTCCTGAGACCTGGTGGCACACTTTCTCCTCTCCCCAAAACAGTCAGCCTTTTATGCCCATGTCACACCCATGTTTAACTCACAAACCACCCCAATGTCATTGTAATTTTCATTTTAATAAATATGTTGTTTGTAACAGGGACAGATGTTTACAGTTCTGTACCTGTTACAAACAGGATTAGAACTGGGAGGGGCTTTAAGTAACTTTTCAAAGCAAAAAGACATCAATAGCTTTCTGCAGCTTAAACATGTTAAGAAATTGTTGTAGCAGTGTATATTTCTTGAGATTAATAACATTTTGGAGTCAAAAGTACATTTATATTTTTCTTTGCAGTACCAGACAGCTCCCCCACCTACTGGAGTAAGCCAGCAACCATTTAAAACCAAAGGCAGCTTGTTGCACCACTGAAATAAATTCAATAAGATGAACATTGAATACTGTAATAATCACACCCAAAAAGTATGTGCTAAAAGTCTGGTTTGTAACAGGGACAGAGATTCATAGCTTGTCTCCAGTTACAAACCTTAATATGAAAACTCTGTCCCTGTTACACACAAGATTGAATTGGGGAGGGGCCTTTAAGCTTAACTTTTCAAATGCAAGCAAGACATAAATAGCTTTCTGCAGCTTAAACATGTTAGGAAATTGTTGTAGCAGTGTATGTTTCTTGAGTTTAATAACATTTTTCAGTACACATAATGTTTTTTTTACAGCACCTGCCAACTTCCCCCACAACAAGCCAGTGGTAATTTTGAAACCAAAGTACTTTGTTACAACACTGAAAAATGCTCTAAAATGAGCCCTAAATACTATAATAATTGGACAAAAATAGGGAAGCACTAAAGTATTGTTTGTAACAGGGACAGATATTGATAACATGTCCCTGTTACAAACCTTAATAAGAAAAATCCATCCCTGTTACAAACAGGATTGCACTGGGAGGAGATTTTAAAACAACTTTTGGACATTAAAGCAAGGTTTAAAAGATGAACTGACTTTAAACTCAGTGCCAGATCACATCAGCACCACATTTTTATAGTGCTTACTCCATTAAACATTAGTTTTCCATACTTTTGCCCAGGACAATTATAGCCACTTTTGCCATTTTATCATAAGATGCAATTTTCTGATTTGATATTATTTATTTCAATGGCAGTTATTAATTGCATTGAAATAAATAATATAATGTCATCTGTTAGCACCCTTTGCACACTGTGTTGAGGCCTTTTGGCACCATGCAATTCTGCTAAGTTCAACCAGCATAACATCCTGTGGTGATTTGCATATGTAGCCCATGATGCTTTGCATTGAGTGGGCATGTGTGATTTTGTATTTTCTTGAAACTTGGCTTCCAAACCAAATGCCCTTTGGGGTAACCCTTGCTTCAGTGTTTGCCACAGAGGTTCTTTGTCTTTTAAATGATTTTTATTCTAATGGGTTCACCACAACGTAACCAAGACAGACTGTCTTAGTGCAGCTGGTTCATTCCACTGGGGTGTCAAACAGACGAGGCATACTGATGAGTCCTGGTAGGATGAAACATGTTCTGTGTCATCTGTTGGCACCCTGCAAACTGTGTGAGAGGCCTTTCAGCATCATGCAATTCTGCTTAAAGTTGAACCAGCATAACATCCTGTGGTGATTTGCATATGCAGCCCATGATGCTTTGCATTGTGTGGGCATGTGTGATTTTGTATTTTCTTTAAATAATATAATGCTGAGTTGTGCTACAAAACAAATTGCCCAATGTTTATATCCCATTGTAACAGGGACAGATACTGCCACTGCTGTCCCTGTTACAAACAACATTCTCTTTAAATTCAGATCCTTGCATTCAGGCCTGCTAGCATTGGTTGAATGGGCTGAGCATGAACATCCCTAGTTCAAGAATAGAGTCCTAAACAACCTCACTCTGTAAAAATAACTATACTACCCAAGAATGTGCTGCAATTTAAATAAAAAGAGTACCTCAATGTAAATGATCCTGTATGTAACAACTCTGGAGTACAGGAGACAGAAAACCTTTACTGTTGCTACCGAGGACAAAATGGCCTGGGTTTGTGGGCAAACACACTTGAAAAGCTTCAGGGTCCACAGATGATTGGCTACAGATAATTCAATCCTTTCTCCTGCACTGATCATGCTCCCAGGGCATGAAAGGGGCTATTACATACAGGAATGGGAGGGACAGAATCGGAGATGCCCAATTTGAAAATGGGACTGCTCAGGAAGCTTGGAGCTCTGGGGAAATAAAGACCAGCAATCTTCTGGTAAGCCCTTGAGTTTTTGTGAGCAGGCATCGGAACACCAAAATATCACTGACTAGGAGAATTTGCATTGCAATCACAGTATGTAACCAAGGGGACAGAGTAGGTTACATCGTGATTGCCATTTTTGCGGCATTTAAATTAAAAATTACAAGGCAGCAAACTGACAAACACACTTACATTTGGAAGTGTGTGTCTAGCCAGTCTACACAGAGTCTTTAGTGTTTGGCAGTGCAGGCTGAATGACAGAAATAATGTGCACAAGACATCTGCATTTAAATGTCCCACTCGGAGCATGAAAACGGGGACATTTATGCAATTTTTAAAATAAAACAGATTGGCTAGTGTTGCCACTCCAAGGTTATAAATCCTATCTAAGCTTGTTATTTGTCAGAGTGCAGTGCAGTTTTTAGACTGGATTGCTAGATTATGTGAATTAATGGCATGCAAAGAAGGTATGGCATAAAGGTACCCATTTAGAGTGGACAGACCCATATAGTAAGAATATTATGTTCTGGGGTAGATTTATTGATGATCTACTGGTTGTATGGAAAGATAGCATCATATTGGCTTCTCTGTTCATTGATTTTGAATGCCAATGACATTGGCCTTAGATTCACTTTTGATGCACATGTTTAAAGAATTTCTTTCTTAGACTTACAATTGGAAGGGATAGGTGGTCAAGGGTTTCAAGCTATACATATAGAAAGCCAACTTCAGGTAATATGTTGCTACATTCTACTAGTGCACATCCAACTCATACAAAGAGGAATCCCATATGGGCTATTTATTAATCTTAGATGAAATTATACAAGTCTCCACAACTTTGAAAAGAAAGTGAGGATTTAAAACATAGATTTAGATCAGAGAGGATACTCAGAAGCCCAGATCCTGCAAGCTTATTTGAAAGCTAAATCCACCAGTAGGGATATTCTTTTGAAGCCCAGGAGAGGAATAATAAGCAATATACCATGACTGGGAGGGTATATTGGTGATTTCTGAGCGATGTTTGCGGTTCAGTCACGAGGTGCCGCCGAGTGACTTAACTACATTGAAGTGATAAATCCACCCATATACCCACTCCTTTTGTCATGGTATATTGCTATTATACAATGTTCAACTTGTTTGTTTGTTTTTATAGTGATATAAAACTTTTACAGTGGGTATGTGAGGATTTATCACGGTCGTGTGATGTGTTTTGATCAATGAGGTTACTGGATTTTCATACCTGATTGTATACTAATAATTTTTCAACAGGTAACCCAGCCTATAGTTTTATCACACAGTACAATAGGGTAAGCAATAAAATAACAGAGATCATTACTAAACATTGGAATGTGCTAAGCTGACCCAGATCTAAGGGTTCTATAGGGCATAAATCTGTAATTTCCTATAAAAGGGTAAATAATTTATCTGACCCACTCACCCACAGTATGTATGTGAAACCAAGTGGAGGGACTATAACCTGGCTGCATCCTAAGCCCATTGGATGCCACAAATGTGGACATTGTAAAGACTGTAAATTCAGTCAACAGAGTGTCAAATCTCATCACCCTGTTTTACAGCAGAAAAGCATCAATGTTCAACACTTCATTAAAATTGTTCGACAACATATGTTGTTTATATTGTTCAATGTACATGTCCACATATTTATGTTGGACGAACAAAAACACATTAAGGGAGCAGATGCAAGCACATGTACTTGCAATTCAAAAGAGGTAGCAAACACACCCATAGGTGTCCATTTTGAGATGTTTCACCAAAAGATTTGAAATGTTTTAAGTTCATGGGGTGGATCACATCCCAGAAAACATTAGAGGAGGTTACAAACTTAATAAATTATCACAATGTAAACAAAGATGGATTTACATCATGAAGGCCTTACATCCCAATGACCTAAATAATAATTTGGATATAACAATTTTTTTATAAGTAATTTGAGATCTTTACATAGTATTTCCTTATTGTTTATATATTTTTGTTTTGGGTGTTCTTTCCTCTCCCTCCTCTCTTTTCACTTCAGACCCTCTTCCCTTTCATCATCCTCTATTTCTCCCCATCTCTAACCCTTCTTCCACCTTTTTGTTCTTTCTTTCTCTTTTCCTCTGCTACATTATTTGAATGATTGCAGAATATAAGCTTGAATTTGAAAGGCATGCATATTTGTAGCAGTCTAAAAATGAAATTGAGACCTAATTTGCCTTGATCTTTAACCTTGTATAAACAAGTGCCTGCACTGTAGTGTGCATGAGTTCTTGATTGAATTGAATATTTATATATATTTAAAAAAATCTTCATAAATGCTTTTTCTTATATGTGAAACTGATTTGCACTGTAACTGTCACTTTAAAAATTTTGTGAAGAGAAGAGCATTGGTAGCACTCAGGCCACACCTCTGATGAAGGGTCATGAGTAAGACCAGAAGTGCTGGGGCATAGTAGTCTCTGGCACCTTTGCATTAATACAGTATATTTTGTATGCTGACTTTTCTTCAAGTGAACACCAGTTGCTCTTCCAGACTGTGTTTTTATGACCTACAGTTAGTAGGAAGTCAGGATCCATCACAAATTACTCATCTCACTATGCATGCCTGCCTATACACACCATACATGCAAACATTCAGCATTGACAAATGCTTGTTTTCACATAAGGCACTATGACACGGTAGTAAACTGGTCAGCTGCTAGGAAAACACTTACAGAAAGAACACTCCAGACACCAATTTAGTTTAAACAAAAACTACATTACAGCAACAAAAGAAACAGGTCTGGCTGATAAATGACTGCTTTTTGCAAAGTAGTGCAACTCCATTGCAAAGGTTTAATACTTACTGAAGTAGTATTGTGGCCCTTGCACTGTGCCTGGAGAAGTACTGTAGGTTAGCCCAACAGTTTTAAATTACAATGCAAGCACAGACCTACATTTGGTAGGAAGGCAGGCTCCATCACAAATTACTCATCTCACTATGCATGCTAACCGTACATGTAAATGTTCGGCATTGACAGTGCTTGTTTTTATGTAAGGCACTGTGACAGGGTCGTGAACCAGTGAACTTCTTGGTAAACACTCACAGAAAGAACACCACAGACACCAGTTTAGTTAAACAAAACTGCTTTACTTCAGCAAAAAACAGGTCTGGATGATAAGTTGCAGATTTTGCAAAAGTAGTGCAACTCTGTTGTGAAGGTCTAATACCTGCTGAAGTGGTATTGTCTTCTGAGGTTTGGGACCAGGGTGTTTAGCATTCACCTTAAACAGCTTACTTGGTTAAGTTTCTCTGACTCAATCCCAAAACCAAAAGGGAAGCCTTTTTCTCCCTTGCTTGTCCCTTAATTGGTCTCAGGTGCTACGTGTTAACACTCCTCCAACACTCCCGCTCCCCTGAGGGACACCAGCAATTATAGCATGCAGAACAGACTGACATCCTGGATCTGGCTGGCGAAACAGTCCCTTCAAAGAAATTATACTGCAAATATAAATAAAACTGAGGGCTGGGCCAAAACTGCACAAAGACCCTCGATATACACATATAGTGCAAAATTTGGCATTTAACATAGAAAGCCCTTCTCACTACCACATGTCTGTAATATCTATCTATCTATCTATCTATCTATCTATCTATCTATCTATCTATCTATTATCTTATAAGGCGTGGTTGGCCCTTATAGTTAGGGTTGAATAAGCAGTTTAATGTTAGCCCCTAATTTTGCACCTTAATAACCTTGCAACAGTGCAATGGATTTGCAAAAATTTAGTATGTGCTGTCCCATTGGGTAGATGTTGTGATGTGCCAAGTTTCGTTTTGATCAGATGTGTGTTTTTGTACAACCCATAGTGAAAACAGTGCATTTTTCGCTTTTTTTCGCTAATTTTCCTGAATTTTCCTCATCCCACTGCACCCACACTGGTTGGGATTTTAGCCTGACATTTTCAGGTAGAAAGAACTTGCACTGAGGAACAAGCCAGTGTTAGTTTGGTGAAACAATATTACTTTGATCCAAAGTTATTCAATTTTGAAAATTCGGGTTCTGAGCATGCTCATTTCAGTATTTTGGATAGATGCACAGCTGTGAACAAGGATTTTGGCTCACGAACAAAGATTTTGAATGGGGATTCATTAAATCCCTGTTTGTAATAAAAATCCTCATGCATGAGCTGCCATCTTGTTTTAACTTTTAGTGCAAAATAAAATGTTGTTACTTGCTCCAGGCATGTATTCTGTGGAAACAAATGCAAGGGTTTTGTTCAGGGTGACGCCCTCTACAAACCATGTGTTTGGTTTCCATCAGTTTATTAAAAATCAGCCATTTTGTATTTGAAAATCCCTTTCTTGACTAGCTTCGATTCCGTTCGTGAGGTGTCCAAATCCCGTTCATGAGCTGTCAAAATCCCTGTTCGTGAAATAAGTCCATATGGCCCTATCTTACTAATAGGGATCAGCTGATGAATGAGGATTTGACACCTCATGAACTGGGATTCAGCTGACGAATGCAGATTTTGACACTTCATGACTGGGGATTACACAAACTAAATCCCTGTTTGTGAGGTGTCAAAATCCTCATTCATCAGCCGATCCCATTCATGAGGTGTCAAAATCCCCATTTGTGAGATGAAGACTAGATGGTCAGATATGATCATCTGGTCATGAATGAAGACCAGGTGATCAGATAGGGCCATCCGTCCTCATTCCACCTCATGTACGGGATTGGATGATGAACGGGATCCACAATGGTGGATTTCCACAAACAAAAACAAAAAACGGCCCCAGCACTTATTCTTTAAATGCCAACATCAGGGTGTCCAATCCTCATCTATGCCCCACTAATATGATATACTGGAAGCCCACCCCAGTGTGCGAAATAGATATTTATTTTTTAATAAATTTGAATGCTTCCAATGGTGGGATGCCCACTCCAGGTGTTGGATAATAGCTGACATGGGGAGCCCAATCCTGTCGGCATGTATCCACACACCCCATAATATGGCACACTGAGAGCCCACTCTAGTGTGCCCAAATATGTCTACACACTTAAATAACTCAAATAAAGAAAATGTCCCCTGACATCTTTTATTTATTTTTTTTTAAATGATGGTCGAGGCTGCCTTCTGTTCTGTACCCTCCCTCTATGTCTGGCCCACCCTTCACCATCCCCTCACTACTTTAACCTTACTTGGCCCCTCTATACTCCCTAAGGCTGCTGACCATTAAAATGGCTGCAAGGTGCATGGCCATGGTGGACTGTGCCATCCCTCTTTCAACAGCTAAACGAACTGCATTAACTGCTGAACTGGTATCTGCCAACTTACTGGGAGGTGGGCCTCCCAAAATTTCAGGAAATACCCTGAGGCCTGACTCATATGACCTCAGAGTACGGGTGCCCTAAAATTTGTGAAAAGAACCCAACTCTTTTGGCTAATTTCCCGCAATATGAGCAGAACTGGCATCCTGTTTGTTTTCACATAAGGCACCATCTTCCGAACTTCTGCAGCTGTAAACAAGAAAGACAGTCAACAACTGTGTTATGGTAACCAGGAATGTGCTGTGGCCTGAATGTAATGTTTAGTTGCAGGCACCTTAGCACTAGAACATGCAGTATCCTCATGCCTGAGGGTGACTTGGCTGTCTGTCTTTCAGAATCCCCACCACTGCCATACTGTCACACCAAAACAAAACCTTCATATGAACCCATGCCTCACCCCATATCCAGATGACTGTCAAAATAGGGAGAATCTCTAACAGTATGATGTCCTTGCACAGGTCTGCCTCCTGCCACTGCTTCAGCCTTTCCTGTGCCTTTCCTTACCTGCCCAAAGGGCTCCCATTCCTGTCCCCTCAGCCGTATCAGTCTACAACTGCAAATCTGTATTGTAATCCCATTTTGATGGTCAGATGGACCTGCCATTGAAATTCTGCATGAAGCATTTCCACAGCTCTAAGTCCAACCTAATACCAATGATTATTTTGAATCAATGGTGCTTCTACTGGATTCCATTGTAGTCCCCACCAGGCTCATTGTGAATGAGTTGCCTTGGTGCAATGGCCCAAGATGCAAAATTGAGTTGCCCTATAAGGTTCTGCATCTTTTTCAACTAAATTAATCAGGCCTTCTTGATTTCCCTTCACAACTGCTGTATCCTCCTGACCTTCTGTGCCACAAGTCTGGATTCAGTGGCTATGCAGTCCAATTCTATCCCTAAAATGGTGACAGTGTTGGGCGGTCCTTCCATCTTCTCTTCTGCTAAGGGCACCCCCAGTGACTTGCACAGACCTTGAAATTCCTCCAAAGTATGCAGGCAGTCCTCACTCTGCCTGCCCTGCAATTAGGAATTCAAAGATGCCGTTGCATCTAGATATTTCCCTGGCTGCCCATTCCAAAAAATACTACATTTTTGAAGGCTGCACAGGACAGTGAGCATCCCATAGGCATGGCCTTATCAAAATACTATTCCCCTGAAACTTAAACCTTAGCACATTCAAATTCAGAGGATTTACTGGTAGCAGCCTAAAGGCTGACTGAATATCACATTTTGCCAACAGAACCCCTTTTCTCACTGTTTTTGTCAACTGTATGCCATTGTCCACCAAACTGTAACAAACTGTGCAATTTGTCTTATCTATGTAGTCATTCACTGATGCACCTTCTGGACAAGACAGATAGTGGATTTACCTGAATTTTCCCTGCTCTTTTTGGGGATTAGTCCCAGTGGTGATATCCTATCATTATATAAAGGTGGCTGGGAAAATGCACCCCTACCCTGACTCTTAGCTCCTCCTCATTTTCTTTCATGCTATCACTGGACTCTTTACAATTGACCTCAGGTTTTCTGCTTCCTTTGACCCATGGACCCTTGTAGTACAACATAAAAACTCTCCTGAAGCACCTTTGCCTCTTGTCTTCTCAGAAATAATATTACCTGTTTTTATAGGGGTTTGGTTAGAAACAATACCCTCAAAAATGCCTTTATCAGTCCTGTGATCAATCCAATTTCTTGGGCATTCCTCCCAGCTTTGGGATCTACAGGAGCTGTCTATTCAAGATAGTGGTGCTGTTGAAAGACAGGAGAGACAGAGGCCCAAAGCTGGATACAATTTGTAAAAATAAAAAAAAATTAAGAAAACTACTACTAATTTAAATTAAGATGAAATAGCAACAAAATAAATTTTTAATTAAGAGACAGCGTGACTATAACCAGGTAGGCTGATGCTGTCAGTGTTTGCATAATGTTTTGATATAAGTGTTAGTTTCAGGCGAGAAACACTGTATGTTAAACAGATTTTAACAGCACTTTATGTGTTACGATTAGCTACTTACAGTACTTGATGACATTACCAAAAGGACTTTAAAGAGTTGTCATCGCTGTAAGTCTCCACCCCTAATGAAGACCTCATGGCGAGCGCTAAGGTAACTTTTTCCTCTAGGGATGAATGCAATACTGTCTGTAGCACATTTTGTATGCTGCTATGCTATGCATTTGCACCAGTCTTTAAATAAATTGAAAAGCAGCACTGAGCTTCTGTGTGTGCTATCGTCACTGCTCTCTCTGGGAGTGCAGCTGTTTTAGTTGTTGCTTCTTTAAAACTACAACTGTTGGAATGGCAGGAATCAAATCATATAACATTATTCCAAATTTGAACTTTAGGACATTCCATTGTCTGTAACTAAAGACATTTGCTTGAAAATGGGCTCTTTACCCATTAGACTTCATCTGTCACAACTACTTTGTCTGCTGTGAAGTCATAATTCTCTCTTGTGACATCAAAGCCATGTCTGCGGTCACATGTTGTGATGTTACAATCAGGGGATTATGACATCTCAGCGAACATAAATGAGATTAACACATGGGCCGGATATTCAAACTGAGCCCAAAAATGCGCAACAGCAGAAGCAAGCGCAAGTCCATCGCGCCCATGCGCAAGAAGCACGATATTCAAAAACTGCACAGGTCAAGATAGCCTGTGGCACACGACTGAAAATCCTGCTACTCTGTGCCATAGCACAACCAGGGATGTGTAGTTGTGCAGTTAAGATGTGCCATAGCGCAACTAGGGATGCCCTGTTGAGCAGGGCAGCAGTGCATCAGTACAACCAGAGATGCACAGGGACAGGATGCAGGGACCCACCACCCATGCCACAGATGGGCAGAGGAGCACACAGCAGAACAGACATCACCCCACACTCCATGCACTGCACAACTGGTGGAGAGCTGGAATAACCACAGGCCCATGGATACCAGCAACCAACCCACAGCCAGGGCATGATGCCCCAGCACATCCCCTGGCAAGCTATGACTGGCACACAAGAAGGGTTGACCACCCCATGCCACACCATCTCACCAATACAGAGCACACCCTGCACCACGATCCCCATACACCCTGCCCAGGAGTAGCGCCCAACAGTGCAGGCCACCCCATGCATGCCACCACCCCACTGTGACAATGCAACCCTGTGCACCACAGAGCCATGCAAGGCAGTCCCACCATGAGCACCCTGCAGTGGGTGGCAGAAGACAGCGATATAACAACTACATACACAGTGCCACCCTGCATGTCCCCCTGAGGTACAGCTGAGGACCGACCATGCATCAGCACACAGCTACCCCACAGCGACAGGGCATGCCCCAGACCCCACCATCAGTGGTACAGCACCATGCACACCTCCCAAGGAGATATCCCATCCCAGCACTGGCCACAACAGCCAGCACAGACACACACAGTGTTGCATGGAAGCATGCACCACACAGGATGCAACACAGTGCATGGACAAACACCCACCAATACCAAGGGCACACCAACACAGCGGCACAGTAGTGGGTCAACAAAGCCACTGGTGTGTGGCCACAGCAGCCGATGTGCACATGGCCAGCACCCCAACATGGCACAGATGTGCCCAGCCACCCTGTGCAGGCACCATGAAGCTGTATGCCACCAGCATGCAGCCAGAGCACAAGTGACAGACAGTGTAGCACCTCCTGCAACAGACACAAATGACAACATGGAGGTGGGACAACAACAGCGGAGACCACAGTGCCACCTGGGGCAGATGTGCACCATACCAGTGACAGGAGGCAACCTGGCATTGTGCTGTACAGTGGCTGTCCAGCATGGACAGCCACCACTGACATGCCAATAGACCATGCAGATCACAGACATGCAAGAGTGTCAGCTGCACAAGCCATGGACAGTCTGACAGGGCACCATTGACACAGTGCATGCACTGTGGACCACTGCCACAGTCATCCAGTGCACAGGAACAACACACAAACCAAGACAGTGACTGATAGCTACACCCACACTATAGGTGTTTCCCCATGACACACCCACACTCCCATGCCTGCCCCACCCCTGATGCCATGCACTCCACTGCAGCTGAGCACCTGTAGCCTACTGAAAATCAGAGACCACAACAGTAGGTATAACAGAACAATTGTATTTTTCAAGGTACAAAAACTATATACAGCTATATATACAAAGGGGGGCTACATACCAGGTGGGGGTGGGTAGGGCAGGGGTGAACAAATGGGAGAGGAAGAAGGGTATAAGGGTGGGTCCAGGGGTGGGGTGTATCTTGGGGCATGGAAGGCTAGCAGCCACTCTGCTCCTCACTCCTGTGGTGCCTCCTGGTTTGCCACCTCTGGACCCCGTGCTGGTGCAACCTCTGGAGTACCTCCAATGATGCCCTCACAACATGGAGGAGCTCCTGCATGGCCCTCTCCAGCTGCATCAGCCACCGTCCACCTAGGACAAGGGAGCAGAGTCAATAAGTGTGAATGTCATCCCCTACAGCCCACCCATTGTGCATGGCATACAACCATGGGACACGCCACTGTGATGGTGCTGTGACCACCCACAGTGATCATGTCCACATGACCTGCCTATGCAGGCACACACAGATGTGTGGACCACGCACACACCCACTGTCAAGTCCCGTACAGCACCACCGTGGCTGTACAGTGACATGGCTATGTGGTGTGAAGGCAGTGGCACAGCCATGTACCCAGTGCACACATGGACACCACTGATGCACTCCCAGACATGCAGTGCCACTGGACAGTGCTGACTGTTACAAGTTGTGTTACATGGCAGTGGTGTCAATGGATGGTGGCCATGCCCCTCTGCCCACCCTGTTACACAGCTGCAATAGTAATCATGGATGTAAGGCACTCACTATCATCAGGCTGGTCCCTGCGCCTATCTTGTCTGGCAGCCCTCCTGGCCTGCTGGTCATCTTGATGCAGCTTCCTCTCCCTCACTTGCTGGTGCTCCTCTGGGCCTAGGGTGCAAACATGGAGAGGAACCTCAGTACAATCTGGTAGAAAGTCCCCCCACCCCGTGTGTGTGCAATCCCACACAGCCATACCCATCCTCCCCCCACCCCGATACCACCACAGCCAACACTGGATGGCCCCCATGTGCTGGACACATGCCACCGTGATACCCGATATGGGACGTTAACGGTGTATGGATGGGGCACCTACCTGGCCATGGCACCATGCCCTCCTGGCATGTGTCCACAAGCAGGCAAGCCTGTCTGGATCCTGCCACTGCAGGTCACCATAGCGATGCCTGCACTGCTCTGCCATCCTCTCCATTCCTGTGGCCTCCTCCAGGGCCCTGCCACTTCTTCCTACAACGCACTCCTGGCCCTGTCCGGGGTGCCTCCCAAATAGTGCAGCAGCATGGGGCTCCACCAACTGGACCATATTGGCCAGCTCAAGTTGCTTCAGATGAGGCGCCCTTCTCCTTGTCATCCTGTACAGTTTTGGTATCAAAATGGCACTCTGTAGTGCGCGTTAAGCCACGTGCAGATACTGCGTGGTACTGAGCTGTCATTCTCCATCACGCTGTCACCAAACAGTGTGATAGAGATCCCCATGCGGACGCTTGGCACCTAGGGGCAAAGGTCAGCACAGGGTCAGGGTCTCTTGCGCCACGGACCACCACAGCACAACTGGTACTCACCGCGTGTAGCACAGTAGGGCACCTGTGTGCCACTTCCTGCGTGCGTGCGTACTGTGGCCCCTATGCCTATGGTGCCCCAGTGCCAGAGCACCATACATGTGAACAGTGCAATAGCGCCACTGGCACAATGGTGCCCATGCCCTGCATTGTCTGCCACATGCAGCACATCAGCAGCGTGGCAGGCGTTGGCGTCATCACCCTGGGCATGCGCCGTTCAGTGTCTACTGCACTGTCACATAATGTACCTTGCCTGAGCACATTCAACACAATTGCGCCAAAGCGCAGCAGCCGATATTCAATGGGCATATGCAAATCAGCTAATTAGCCATTCAGTGGTGCAGATACTGCATTTGCAGCCACTTATAATTATGCCTCACCTCATTTGCATGCGTTGCACTAAAAATGTGACATTGGGCTGCAGTGGCCATAGTCTGTTATTGCAGTCTATTGTGGTGGTTGCATGCTGTTTGGAGTGTGGACTGTGGTGTGTGGGACATGCATGGGACTGCACAGTCACAGGTAACACCTGTCATTCTCACAGGATGAAGAATGAGTGATGGTGAGGTGGGGAAAAGGAACAGAAATGCGGGAGGGAAGAGGAGGCCTAACTTCACAAAAGCAGAAACAGATACCCTGTCTGAGGCCTACATCAACAAAACCACTGCTCAGCGGACAGCGAGAGACACAAAGGCCCATGCTGCTGCATGGGAAGAGGTGGCACGTGCCATCAACCTGCATGGCAGCCACCAGTGGTCCATGCAGGAGTGCAAAGAAGAAGATGGGCATGGACAGGTGGAGGATTAAGGACACGGTGGCTGCCATCAGGGCAGCATGGACTGCGACCGGTGGGGACAGCCAACCGTTACAGCGCCTGACCCCACGAGAAGAGTGGGTTGCTGGTAGCATGTGGCATTGTGCCATCAAGGGTGTTCCAGGTGGTGGATTCCAGATGGGTGAGCCTGTCACTGCATGGTAGGTCCTAGTCTGTCAATGGGGGGCGACAGGGTAGGGCAGATACATTAATGCTACTGTGTTCCCTTACAGCTACTGAGTATCTATGGGTCAGCAGTGGTGGGCTTGTCCACTGAGGGTGATACCATGGACATAGAGATGGACCCGTCCACCTCCACAGGCATCTGAGGGTCCAGGGGTGACAGTGGGCCCACCTAGCTGTCCGGACTGATGTTGGTGGAGCAGGTGCGGAGGAGGCCTTGCCCATGTCCCAGCGTGCCAGCGTCCATGGATGCCAGCATACTGAGACTCGGGCTGTGCTGGATCTGTCACTGATGATGATGGAGCTCACTTCATGGACAGTGATATGTGTGGGCCACAGGATGTCCACACAGCAGGTGACATCACGGGCATGGCGTGGGTGGTGCCGCCGTGGAGGTCTGCGTGACATCACAGTCCCAGCCTGTGCCTGTCTGCACCAGTGGAGCAGCACTGGTGTGTGTCAGGACAGTGGGGCTGTTGTGGCCACTGCAGCAGCACCGTTGAGCCCTGGAGGCGGCAGTGTCAGCAGTTGGCCAATGGCCATGGGGATACAATGTCGGGCGGCATCAGTGCACTGATAAGACATGCCAGGTCTGGACCTGGTGTGCAGCGCCACCCTCAGGGGCACTGCCCATCAGGGCCGTGAACACCGTGAGGACACCATGCCGATCAGGCAGATGACCTCTTAGAAAAGCATGACCACATACTCAAGAATCAGTCGATCAGCAGTTGCAGCTTGTGGCGGTGGTGGATGCACTCAGTGTGGCTCTGCGCCAGACAGAGGGCGGTGCAGCAGAGACGCGGCTCTGCTCCTGGCGAGATGGACGGATGCAGGAGGATGTGACTGCTGCCATTGACAGGCTGACACAGACAATCACAGCTACCATGGCCACAGTGGGCACACAGTCATTTGCCCATGCGTTGCAGACACCGCGCGAGTGAAATGTCCACCTCCATTTCCGGCATCATGCACACCCTCCTTGTTGACCCGGGTTCAGCTGTGGGCATCCAAGCACATCTGGCACAGGCATGTTCGGTGTGCTGCAGACCCCTGCGTGAGCCACGGTAGCGTTCATAGCGGAACCCTGGGGGACCCGTTGGGTGCCACCCATGAGGCCATTGGTCAGCCTGTCATGCTGGTGGGTCTCGGTGGGGCCACCCATGCATCTGTGGTGGCCGGGCACTGTGGTGCATGACTAACCTGTCTCCCACCATGGCTACTGTCTGATGCTGCCCTGTGTGCATTGTGTTGTTCAATGAGCAATGCCGGGTGGGAACCCAGCCCTGCACACACACACACACACACACCCACCGCCGCTTCTATCTGCACCCTCCAGCTGCTGTCCACTATGGCATGTGCATGATGATGCCCCACATACTTGATGCCCACATACTGTGTTGCGCTGTCACCACTGTGCAATGGTGCATCTGACACATGCACAATGATGGGCACTGGGCGTGGTGGTCTGTGGGCGTGTGTGTGGCTAGGGTGGCGTTGGGTCATGATACCTCCTACCCTTTGTGCATGTCTTGTGGTGTGCGTGTGTGTGCGTGGCGTGCCGTGCCAAGTTAGACCTTGTCTATCCCTGATGGTGTGTCGCGTTCCATGCTTGGCCAATTACTTTAATGACATGCACCCTGGGGTTTGTCCATGTGTGTTTGTGGGTTGTGCCCTTGCCACTGGTGGTTGCATGGCCCAATGACTTACCTGGGTTGGTTGAAGTGCTCCTCTGTGATGGTGTCCCAGTGCAGCTTTGCCATCCGGATCAGTCAGGGGTACCTTCAACCAAGAGGGCTGCCCATCACCATCTTCACCAGCATCCTTATCGTCCCCATTGCTGTCCCTCTTCGATCTGTACAGCTATCCCACAGTCATTGGCCATGTTGTGCAGGATGCAACAGGTCAGGAATAACCCACTGGTCTTTGAGGAGCTGTACTGTAGGGCACCGCCTGGCGTGTCCAGGCAATGGAAATGTGCCTTCAGCCCGAACTCCCACTCGATGACATTGCGTGTGGTGGCATGTGCCTCATTGTAGCATTGCTGCGGGCCACGGGCCAGGTATGGCGTGAGCAGCCAGGACGGAGGGTATCTACTGTCACCTGTGTGTTAGAGGGTGGACATTAGTTTGGTAATCAGCGTACGCCTGCCATGGGCCATCTGAGCCAATACCCATGTCACCTCTGACTATGCCCTCCCAAGATCCATGTCTTTCAGCGCGATTGCATATCCACCCACTAGGTGGCCATGGGGATATCCCCACTCTCAAACCTGTGGCACAGTGTGGACCGGGTGCCAGATGAAGCATCATGTGCCTGCCGCTGCCTTCTCACCCCTCATAACTGCCTCCATCTGGATGGTGGCACTGCCATATCCTGGCTTGTGTAACCCCTGGCAGCTGTTTCTCTGTTCCCCCCCGCCGTCCTTGCTGCTACTTCCCTGCACTGGGAACACTTCCCTGCAGTGGCTGTACTGCCCACTATCTGTGCCCCTCAGTGCTGTGTGGCACTCCCCTTTTGTCCTGCACTGTGGCACAGGCTCCCCACACCTTCCCTGTTCCTGGTGGTTCCAGGTGCTGTGTCCTGCTCCTGCCCTGTCCTGCTCCCAGTTTCTGTGTGCCTGTGTGGCTGCCTGTAGTTCACCAACATGTGGCTTCCCTGTAGCGTTCTTGCACCTCTTTCTTGTTCCTTTTTATTTTGGATCAGTTCTGCTATCAGCGAACTTCCATTTGCTCCCTATTGTGTATGGCGCATGTTGTTGAATATTCACTCGCCATTTATGCATGGTTCTTCCCCTTCAGTTGCACATGCATTCATTATCATTGCGCTCTTGCACATTGTGATTTGGGGAGCACATCTGCCTCCCACTGAATATCATAAGAATGACGCATTTTCGGACTTCGTTAGTGCATCCTTGTTAGCATGGCTGCAACCCTTGAATATCTGGGCCATGAAGTATAATGCACAGAAGTACAGTGTTAATGAAACTATCTTCAGAAATTATCATAGTTTATTTGTGTGTATATTTATTTATTTCAAAAGTTTAACCAGGAAAGACATACTGAGTTCTGATAACAACTCCACATTTGTTGGGCGGGGGAGTGAGGAAGGTAACACAATATGGTGCAAGACTATTAGTATATTTACAGGTAGGTATCAATAATACTAGTTAATGCCAAGTAATACAGTGCAACAAAAGTTAGAGGCCCCGTATTCAAAGGGGATCAGTGGCACAACTCTTGGAAAATGGAGATGCGCTTATCCCACACAATGCACTGCAGTGTGATTTTCAATGGGTGGCACTTTGCCACCCAAAGGAAAATCGCCATGGCCCACAGAGACTGAAAACTGTGCAAGAAGAGAGGACGTCCCCATGAATGTGCCGTGCATGGGCATATTCAATGGGATTGCACCTTGCAAGGGCCTGAACTGTGCCACTCACATATAGGTCAGGGAAAGCTGACCTAAATCCATCAGCCACCCATAGGCAGGCTGCAGAGTGCAGCCCAGTGCACAGGCAGCTTGCCTAGTCCCAGTAGATATGTGGCCCTCACCCCCTGTCCCATCCCCAAGCACTGTAATGGCAATCATGCCCCATAAGCCCATAGTGTAGGGCCCCCTTCCAAACCCATCCTCCATTGACCACACATCCCTCCCATACCCTGGTCCTTGTATGGGCTGTGATCCTCTCCTGTACTCCAGTCCTTGTGTGTAGCAGGAACCCCACCCGAACCTGTAACTCACATGCAGGGATCCCACCCCAATGTCCGGACCATGACACCCCCTGACAATTTCCATAGTGTGTTGGCCCTCACCCCACCATGACAGGACCCCCACCCCAGGCCCCCATCCTCTTGGAGTCAGCTACTGGCTCTGCCCTCCACACACCTCCACGGTCAGCCACCAACTGCACTGTCATTGGACTGGTACTGTATAAAGGTTGTGACCATCAGTGGGAGTGTCCTATGTGCGGTATCAGTCTGAGAACAGTGCAGTCGGTGGCTGGTCATGGAGGTGTGTGGAGGCAGCATCAGTTGCTGGCTCCAGGAGGATTGGGGGGCTCAGAGTGGGGGTCCCTGTCATTGTGGGTTGGGGGTTGAGGTCTCAGGACCACCAGGGATACTAGGTAACTGTGCATCCTGTGCATTGTCGGGGCTGGTGAGCGGAGGTGCTTGCATGTTGGGGGTTCAGTGTGTAGGGTATGACCTCATGGACAGGGACACAGGCGGGTGCTGCCACACCATTGACAGGACTTGGTGTGGGGATGTTCAGTGTGTGTCATAGTGGGATCGGGCCTGAAAGGGGGTTCCACGAGACTACCAGGGCAGCCAGAGCACCCGTAATGCTTGTCCCATGATCTGGGCTGGGAATGTCCATCCCAGTGCATTCTCTTTGGGTGAAGTCATGCTAATGAGCTCATAATGAGCATGCATGGTGCCTGTTTACACCATGCATGCCCAATGAAGCTCATTAGCATTCCTAGCTGAATATTGCACATGGGGTCATGGTGCATCCAGGTTGCATCACGCGTCCAATGGCAGTATTCAGCACTGACCTAGTTTGCACTGTGTAGGCAGAGGAGGCCACCCACTATGGGCTGGGCTCCAGGGTCAGATATTCAGACAGTATGTGTGATCAGTTCCGACATTATACTATCAGTGTATATTCATTTTATACAAATTTGTACTTTTATCTCAAACCGCTTGAAACATGTTTCAAGAGCTTGTCCAGTTTCCAGCAAATAATTCACAGTTGATACCAGCAGAACTAAGTTACACCACCCATTTGAACTGAGGATCTTCCATTTTGCATTACTGAAGACCTTTTCATTGAAACAGGATCTGCTCCCTAAAAGTTCATCTGTTCACATTGCATAGTCTTGCCATGAAGTCATAATCCTGTTTATGACATCATAATATGTTGCTATATAAATTATTCTGATGTCACATGTGGAAGATTATGAGGGAAAATAATAATAATAAATTTATTTATAGAGTGCCCTTCATTTTCCAAGGCGCTGAACATGCTAAAACAATAACATCAAATATTAAAACCAATAATACACATGAATAAAATCATAACTCAATAACATCAAGCATTAAAATTCAAGATAAATAAAAATAAAACCACAACATAATCAGCAATTACTATATAATCAGCCATCCAAAAGGCCATTTGCCAAAAATAAGTTTTCAAATGACTTTTAAACTCCTCCATGGAGGTGCACTCCTGTAACCAGCAGGGTAGAGAACTCCAAAGAGTGGGTGTAGCATAAGAGAATGCTCTACAGCCAGAACATTTAAGACTCACTCTTCAAATCTCTAGTAACCCCTCGCCGCCGAGCAGAGCGATCAGCCAGGGCAGTAAGGCACCAGAATTTCTTTCAGATAGGCCGGACTCTGATCGGAAGGGCTTTAAAAGTCAGTAAACTGACTTAAGGCGCCCACCACCATATAGGTAGCCAGTGCAGTTCGCGCAGCACGGCAGGGTAATGACAGGATCTACTTGTCCTGGTCAAAAACCTGTCTGGTCAAAACCCAGGCTGCTGCATTCTGCACCAGCTGTAGGGTGATGGATTTCAACCCCAGAAAGCCCAAAGTACAGGGAGTTGCAGTAGTCTAAACGCGAGGACACAAAGGCATGGACCAACATTGGTAGGGTGTCAGACAGAACATGGTGCTTAACTCTGGCAATATTCCTAAGATGGTAGAAGGAAGTCTTGACAACAGCTGAGACTTGAGACGTGTAGTGTCAGTCTGTTGTCCAAGATAACCCGCAGATTCACACCCATTCAAAGGTGGAAGTGAAACGCCGCCAAGGAAAATTCCAGAGGCGTACCAACACACAACCCTCTATCTGACAGCCTGGGTCCACGGCCAAACCTCTGTCTTTTCTGAGATCAACTTCAACCAACTAGAATCCATCCAATCCTGGATTTCTTCGGACAGTTGTTAAACACTGAGAGAGCTCCATCCTGGTGGGGTGGAAAAGACAGGTATAGCTGGGTATCATCTGCATAGCATTGAAACATCAGCCAATACCATCTTATAATGTCTCCGAGGGCAGCATATACACTATGAATAACATGGGAGACAGCACAGAACCTGAGGCACTCCACACAACAAAGGAGTTGAGCCAGAGAAAAAACCCAGACACAACTCTTTGTGATCTCCCAGTGAGGAATGAGATGAACCATTGTAGAACAATTCCGAGATTCCACAAATCTGCCTTAGGCATGCTATCAACACCAAGTGATCCACAGTGTCAAAGCTGACAAGAGATCAAGGAGAACCAGAATGGAATGTCTCTCCTAATCTCTCGCCTCAGAAGATCATTCGCTTCCGAACCAAGCGCCCAGTCTCAGTGCTATGTCTTTTAAGAAAACTGGATTGGAAGGATTTGTAGATGTTATGGATGGTTAAATGGTCTTCCAATTGGCTGCCACTACCTTCTCAATCACCTTCCCAATAAAGGGAAGGCTAGAGATGGGTATGTAGTTTGTGAAACAGTCTGGGTCTAAGGTAGCTTTTCTTCAAGAGGTGTCACCACCATCTCTTTCAGGGAGCTAGGAACTCACCCAACTCCAGGGAGCACCAGACTATTTGCACAAGGACTGGACCGATGATATCACTACAACCCAAAATTAGGGAGGTCAGTCCAGAATCCAAACTACAGCTTGTGGGATGCACTGTATGAAATGGGCCAGTTCTACTATCTCGTGGTGACATCTAGTTTGCCAACATCCCCAACAGTGACAGACACAATGCTGGTGTCAGCATTGTACTGCTGGGGATGTCAGTGTTTTCTTCAGGGACTGAGCCCCCAAACACTTCATGCAGAGGGCTCTACCCACCACACCCAGTCTCTAAATATACAACTCAGAGTTAGAGTTGTCTCAGGGAGGGGCTAAACACTGGGAGATGCACTACCAGTGTCAGTGGGGACCATCACAGTGACCCGACACTTTCAGGTGAATTCTTTGTTGTGATGGTCTTCACTGTGGCCATGTCGCTCTATGTTCAGTACACCAAAGGAGGCAGGGAAAACAGAAAACCAGGAGTAGCAGGAAGAATATTAACAAATGTGGAAGGCCATGTGTGCAAATGCAGAAGTCTAGAAAATAAACTTATGGATGTAGAGGGCATCATGGCTGAAGCAGACCTGGATATCATGACCATTAGTGAGTTGTAGGTACACAGAAAACCATGACTGTGATGTCGCCCCACCAGGCTGTACTCAATTCAGGAAAGACAGCATGGGAAGGAAGGGAGTATGGATGGGGCTGTATGTAAGAGAGGTATCAAAATGCTGTAGATACAGGGAATTCAGGGGAACAGAAGAGTTGGGGTACTAGTGGTCACCCAGGAGATGGGAAATGGAGCCATTAGTTGCACTGGCATGGATCTGTAGACCTTCAATACAGGGGGAGAATTTAGATAAGGCACTAGAGGAAGCCACTGGCACAATGGCAGAAAAGCGGTGGTGCTGCTGGTGGGGACTTCAATCTTCTGGATGTAGATTGAGCCTCCCAGCTGCATCTAAAGCTAGAAGATCCTGGACTCCCTGAAGAGGGGCATTTCTCAGGCAACTAGTCAGTCTACCCACTCATAATGGGGCAATACTGGACCTGATGCTCACTAAGAGAGGCAGTATTGCAGGCGTCAAGGTGGAGGCCACCTGGAGACCAGTGATCACCCCACAGTGTAGTTCAACATAAGGAAGATGGTGGAAGAGAACCACACAAGCACAGGGGTCCTGGACTTCAGGAAGGCAGATTTTATCAAATAGGTGAATGCCTCAGAGATGATCTGGGAGGGGATGACCTGGGTGAGTTGGAGGAACAGTGGACTAAGCTAAAGGAAGTTATAGTGATGGCAACAAATCTCTATGTAAAGGAGTGAACAAAACAAGAGGAAAGAGACCACTAGGATTCTCAAAGGAAGTGACTGAAGAGTATAGGCCATAAGGGGCAGCTTTCAGGAGGTACAAAAAGACACACAGGAAGAGGAGAGGGAGGTGAATCAGGAAAAGCAGAGGAGGCAGGGAACATAATGAGGCATGAAAAGGTATAAACAGAGGAAAGACTAGCCCATGGGGTAATAAAGGGACAAGACATTTTAGGTACCTAAGTGAAAGAGAGAAAGACTAGGGAGGCATTGTTATGTAAGAAGGGCAGGTGGAGCCTGTGCAGAGGAGGATCAGGGCAAAGCAGATACCCTGACCAAAGACTTTGTTCACTCATCATAGAGGAAGGGGATGGAGATGGGCCATATAAAAGCAACAAGGGTACTGAGAGGGAGAGTAGACTCAAGTTCCTTTACAGAAGAGGAACTTGCAAATTTGAAAATGGACAAAGCTATAGGGCAGATGAGCTACACCTAGTGGTGTAGAGGGAGCTCAGGGAGGTACTGGCTGCACCCTCACAGTCCTATTTAACAACTCACTGAAAACAGGTGTTATTCCTCAGGACTAGACAGGGCAGATGTAGTCCCACTTCACAAAAGTGGTAGCAGGTAGGAGGCTGGCAACTACAGGCCAGTCAGCTTAACATTGGTGGTGGGAATGTTAATGCAGTCACTTCTAAAGGAAAGCATTGGGAATATCTTGAATCCAGTGGATTGCAAGACACAAGGCAACACAAATTCAGGGAGTTGTCATCATGTCAGACAAATCTAATAAATTTCATTGAGTGGGTGACCAGAGAAATAGATCATGGTGGATTGGTGGACATAGCCTATTAGGATTTTAGTAAGGCTTTCAACACTGTCACACATAGGAGGCTCATAAGAAAACTAGGCAGCATAGGGATGGGTTCAAGATGGCAAACTAGGTACAAGTTGTTAAAGGACAGGCAACAGAAGATGGTGGTAAATGGAGTTCATTCCAGGGAAGGGAGGGCAACCAGTGGGTGCTACAGGGATCAGTACTAGGACTAGTCCTTTTTAAATGACTTTGTAAATGATATTGTTGATGAGCTGGAAGAGAAGGTCTGCCTCTGCAGATGACACCAAAACTGCAATAAGAGGGACACTCCAGAGGGTAGAAAGAATATGCAGAGACCTGAGAAAACTCAAGAAGTGGTCATGGGCACGGAAGTTGGGTTTCAATGTGAAAAAGTGCAAAATTATACCCTTAGGACACAGAAACTCAGAGACAGGGTACAATATGGGAGAAGAGCTACTGATGGTCACCAAACAGGAAAGGAACCTTGGAGTAATCATTTCAGATGATCTCAAGGTGGTGAGGAATTGCAACAAGGAAGTGGGTACAGCCAGTGGGATATTTGGGTGTATAGGAGAGATATCACCAGCAGTAGGAGGTAGATGGTGCTGCCACTGTATAGATCACTAGTGAGACCCCACCTGAAGTACTGTGTTCAGTTCTGGAGATCACATCTCAGGAAGGACAGAGACAGAGTGGAGGTAGTCCAGAGGACAGCAACTAAAATGGTGGAGGATCTGCATCGAAGCCAATGAGGAGAGACTGAAGGACCTCTATATATACACCCTGAAAGAGAAAAGAGTGATGGGGATATGATAGAGACCTATGAATACCTCATGGGGTAAATAAGTACAGGACGGGAGTATTTTTGGAGGAAAAGATGCATGAGAACAAAGGGACATGCAATAAAACTGTGAGGAGTAAATTCAAGAGACATATGATGAAGTACTTCTTCACTGAAGGAGTGGTAGATTGTTGAAATGATCTTCCAGGGAAGACAGTGTGTGGTAAAATAGTGGTGGGCTTATAGTATGCATGGAATTGGTACAAGGGAATTTTAGTGGAAAGTAAAGGGAGAGGGAGGAGGGAGTTGGAGATCAGGTAGAGTCTGCAGTGACAGTATAGGCAGGGAAAAAAACTGGGCAGACTGGGTAGGCTAAGTGGTCCTTACCTGCCATCAAATTCTATGTTTCTACTCATATTTTTGGGGACAGTTAAGACATTTGAATCCTGCCAATGTGATCTAAAATTATTTTACAGGAAACAGATAAAAATCCCTTTTGGGCATGGGGTCCTTTTGATTTTACATTTTGAGCTGAGCGAAGTTCTGTGAGGCACTTTTATGTTTGCTTGCATGCATGCTCAAGAAACATTTGTGGCAGCTAGAGAGAAGCAGGTTGTGGAGGTGTGGCACTGTGGCGGCCATGCTGGCACTGCATTTGTGGGCTTGGCAGTGTTCAAACCAATGGGCCCACTGTCCTGATGACACTGGTTCTACAGAAGTGCCATCAACTTGAAACGATTTGGCCACCTGCAATCAGGGGCTGCCTCATCATTGCAGCATCAACCATTCCATTGCAATGATGGGCGACCCGTCATTGCAGAGGGTACCTGTCTGGTGTAAAGGTTCAAGAACATGGCGACTATCACGCGTCTGCCTCAGAGCCCATGAAAGCTGATGGGGTGCCCAATCCCCTGTTGCATGCCCCTACTCGTTCATTTGCTGGACCGGGGAGCCCACTCCCCGCCGGGCATAATTCCTCCCCCCATTTGTTGTGTGCCAAGAGGGTGCCCAATCCCCTCACCATCATGCCCCCAAACAGTCCTTTCTTTGTTGATGGGGGACACAAACCCCCTCAGCTCCAGTCCCTCTCCCTAAAATGCAGGTGGCACACTGGGGCCCACCCCAGTGTGACCAAAGCTAGCCTGAAAAACAAAAACATTCCCGCTTCGTCTTTTTTGTTTTGTCCTCCATGAAACCAAGAAAATGGTCCCTTGTGGTGTCTCATGCCTCCTCCCCAACCCACACCCACCCACCCTGTGCACCCTTCTCCCTACACCCCTGTACCCCATACTTACCTCCAGAGCTCAGCAACGATCTTCGTGGGCAGAGAACATGTCTGCACTATTCTAAGCTGACCACGAACTGAAGAAATGCCAGTAAGCTGTACAATGGCATAAATAGAGTTTTAAAACTTATGTGGCTATCTCGGCCATTTTTTTTCAACTTGTGGCACTAAAGTTTCAACATGGGGTAATTGGGACCCCTCCTGATGAATTCAGTCACTATCATGGTGTTATTCGCCCGAAGGTGATTTTGCGGCCACTGTGTGGAATCACCTTTCAGGACCAATTAACAAAATGATTGTTCCTCTGTTCATGAGGTGGGCTCTGAAAAGCCTATGTTGCAAATTTGCTGAAAGAAATCCAAAATGACTGTTTTACGAGTGTACATTGCAGTTTCCATGCGCACTTGTAACTTCTGGTGCAATATTTTCACTTCAGATTTTCAACATTGGCATTTTTACACCTCCTTATGAACAATTCAGCTGTCATTTTCACATCCTGGCTGAAATGTGTTTTCACACTTCCGTGCAGAATAGCTTGGTCACTGTGGGAAATCAGTGTTCAGGACAGATTAAGAAAATCACAGTGACACTGTTCATGAGGCAGATCCCAAAATGCCTATGTTGAAAATTTAATTGATGAAAGTCCTTAAGATGACTGTGTTATGAGTGTGCGTTGCCCAGTTTCCACGCACTCCAATGTAACCGCAAATTTGCATTATTTTCATTCCAGATTTTCAACACTGGCATTTTTCACACCTCTTTATGAACAGCGCAGCTATAATTTTCATATCCTGGCTGAAATGTGTTTTGCACTTCCGGCACACGATAGCGTGGTCACTGTGGGAAGTCAGTGTTCGGGACAAATTAAGAAAATCACAGTGACACTGTTCATGAGCAGAGGTGCTAAAATGCCTATGTTGAAAATTTTGTGACAAAAGTAGATAAAATGACTGTGTTACAAGCATACGTTATGCAGTTTCCACGCACCTCATAATTTTGCGATTTGTAATATTTTCACTCCAGATTTTCAACATTGCCATTTTTTCACACATCCTATGAACAGTATACTGTAGCTGTCTATTTTTATATCCTGCCCAAAATATGCGTCTACATCTGGCACAGAATACCGCAGTTGCTGTGGGAAATCAATGTTCGGGACAGATTAAGAAAATCATAGTGACAGTGTTCATGAGCAGAGGTCACAAAATGCCTATGTTAAAATTTGGTGAAATAATACCACTAAATGACTACGTTACATGCATGTGTTGTGCAGTTTCCATGTATGCTAGGAAGGTTTGAGTATTTTAATATGTTCACTACAGATTTTAAACATTGTCATCTCTTCACACCTCCCTATGAATGGTACAGCTGTCATTCTTCACATCCTGCCTGATCTGTGTTTTCACATCTGGCACACAATGGCACGGTCACTGTGGAAACTCAATGTTTGGGACACATTAACAAAATTACAGTGCCACTGTTCATGAGAAGAGGTCCCAAATGCTTTCATAAGGTGAGGTCACAAAAAGGCCATGTTGAAAATTTGTAGTGCAAATACCAGCAACTCGGGCGTTAGGGTTTCTAACCATAACATCCTACCTTGTACAGACTGACAGGCATCAGGGGTGTACCTTTGGATTGCTAACTGTAATGCTCATGCCATTCCACCCCCGCCCCCCACCCTGCAGCCATTGACAGGCATCGAGGTATGCCTTGACTCTTGGACCCTTTCACCCCATTCTCCTATACTGCACCCATTTCAGCGATGACATTATGGAATGAGGTGATTGTAAAACTGAACACCCCAAGGCACACCTCAAAATTTGTCAGTGTCTGTAGGATAGGGTGAGGTGAAATGGCATGAACATTATGGGCAACAATCCAAATGCATACTCAATGCCTGTTTCTGCAGGTTGGAGGTGAGGTTGTGTGAAGTTCAGTACTTCATGCCATTCCTATTCTGCATCTGTCTAACGCTTGCATTTCCAATGCTAATACAGTGCAAGCCTGTTATAATGGATGCATCTGTGCACACAACTTTAGTACATTATAGCCAGTGTCCATTGTATCCAGAGGAGGTGGAACCTATGCGTTAGGTGTGTCAATATGTCTGAGCATGAGTTCAGAGTGAATGAGAACCTATTATAAAACTTCATAGGTTACTCAGAATTCTTCCTAGCATATATGTTTCTGTATTATGTATGTTTATTTATTTACTGTAACTCTCAGGGAACATTATTTTTAAGGAAGTTTATTGCAGAAGATAATAAGATAGTCACTAGTGGCTGGGTGTTGGGGTTCTAGGACAGTAAGAACAAAGGCAATTGTACTCTTATGGTTTTATTCAAATATAGACTTGTGTCCTTTTAGTGTAATTAATTAACTAAAAAGTTTATGCAGCTTGTGAACAATCATTTTGTTAGAAATGCAATCTCTGCAACTTCTCCATCTAAATTCTACATTTGACAGATCTCATCATCTGTGCAGCCCCCTCCCAAGAAAAGCACTACAAATACCATAAAACTTCATAGTGTCCATTATAAGCAATGTCTCTGTCCATTATAACCAATGAAAATGCATTGGATTTGATACATTTGGTTTTGGGAAATGAGTTTTGTCCGCTGTAACAATTGTCTGTCATAACAGTGTCTGTTATGAGTGGAGTACACTGTACCAGCAAGCAAACATTTGGCATTGACAAATGCTTGTTTCTTTTACAACTGCTCTACCCAGCTAGGTCTCTACCACAGTAACTTTTGCCTTTGAGCTGAGTTGTCCCATTTTCACAATTTTCCATCCTTGACCTATTGTTCTCCATTCTGCACACAAACAGCATTGCAGAAGCTGATCTTGATCACAGGTTGTACCTGCTGTGATCTCTGCCAACATGCTGTCAAGCCCTGTTAGTAAGTTGACTGGGGAAGGGAGAGTTGTAAAGCAGTGTGTGAGAACCCTTCCTTATTTTATTTGAGTGTCACCTCTGCAGTGCATCCCACCTTCCACTGGCTCGGCCAGAGGGAGACCTGAGCTCACTCCCAAACCCAGGTGTGTGGGACCAGTTTTATGTTTGCTTCGCGCATGTGCAAGAAACATAGTGCCATCATCGGAGATTAGGAGGTGTCACCTCCTCCTCAATTCAGTCAGTGGGCTGGCAGGCGGCCCTGTAAGTTATTGCATTTTGGAGCTGTCTATGACACGCCCAAAATGCAGTGGCATACAGTTGAAAGGGGAGCTACGCTTGAGTGAGCAGCGATAAGATAACGCTGCTCACGCAGCAGCTCCCCAACCACACCACACACACACACGCCGCGGGCGTGCTGCTTCACATGCGGTATAGCCGGCGGGGTGCCCAATCCCCATCGGCTGTGCTGCGTTCCCCGCCCCCAAAGGCTTCCAAAATGCCACGCTGGGTGCCCACCCCAGCGTGGCAACTGGCTAATAGCCGACAGGGGTGCCCAATCCCCATCGGCTGAACACCCCCAACATCCTTGTGCCACACTGGGAGCCCACCCCAGCGGTGGCAAACGCCCCACGCCGCCCAGTTCCCTTTGTCACCTGTAAAGGAAAAACGGCCCAACGCGTAGTCTCCCCCTCCCACAACCCGCACTCCACCAACTGTGCACCCAGTCTCCCACACCCCTCTCACCCCATACTTACCTCCGACTCCAGCGCATGATCTTCGGTGGACCGGGAACACGTCTGCACTCTTCAAAGCCGACCGTGAACTGAGGAAATGCCGGTAAGCTGTATAATGGGCTAAATAGGGGTTTCAACTTTATTACATATCTCAGGCATTTTTGAATTTTGCACAAATTTTCCAACATGGGGTTTTGGGACCTTCTCGATTGATGTCATTGTCATGGCGTTATTCAGTCGAAGGGTGATTTCGCCGCAGTGACTGCGAAATCACCCTTTGGGCCTGAATAACACCATGACAGTGACATCAATCATGAGAAGGGGTCTCAAAACCCCATGTTGAAAATTTGGTGCTAAAATTCCAAAAATGACTGTTTTACTTAGCGCGCATTGTACAGTTCCTACGCGACGCCGTAAGGTCGCGGAATTTTCAATATTTTCACTCCAGATTTTCAACATTGTCATTTTACCACACCTTCTTATGAGTAGTACAGCTGCCATTTTCACATCTCACCCAAAACATGTTTCTCTTTGTAGCTGCTCAATGACAGTTGGTGTGCTAGATCAATTTACGGACAAATTAAGAAAATCACAGTGAAACTGTTCATGAGGTGAGGTGTTAAATGGCTATGTTGAAAATTTGGAGAAAAATCCTAAAATGACTGTTTTACTTAGCGCATGCTTGTACAGTTCCTACGCACGCCGTTAGTTTGCAAATTTTCAATATTTTCACCCAGATTGTCAACATTACCATTGTACCACACCTTCTTATGAGCAGTACAGCTGTCAGTTTTCACATCTCACCCAAAACGTGTTTCCTTCCATTTAGCTGCATCAATGGCGCAGTCGGTAAAGCAAGTCAATGTACAGGACAATTAAGAAAATCACAGTGACACTGTTCATGAGCAGAGGTTTTAAAATGGCTATGTTGAAAATTTGGTGGAAAATTCTAAAATGACTTTTTACGAAGCTATATGCTGCACAGTTCCTATGCATGTCAGAAGTTTGCAAATTTAATATTTTCACTCCAGATTTTAAACATGTCCATTTTATTAAACTTCCTTATGAACAGTACAGCAGCAATTTTTCATATGTCACCCAAAATGTGTTTTCGCGCACATGCAGCACAATGGTGCTGTTGGTGTGCTAAAGCAATGTTTAGGACAGATTAAGAAAATCACAGTTACACTGTTCATGAGCAGAGGTCTTAAAATGGCTATGTTGAAAATTTGCTGACAAAAGTCCATGAAATGACTGTGTTACAGTGAGCATTGCACAGTTTCCACGCGCCCTAGTTGGTTCATGACTTTGTAATATTTTCAGTCAGATTTTCACCAGTGGCATTTTACACCTTACCCTTATGAACACTACAGCTGCCATTTTTCACAACGTGGCCGAAGTGTTTTCACACTTTCAGTGCAGAGATGCGTGGTCGCTGTGGGAAATCATTGTTCGGCACAGATAAAGAAAATCACAGTGACACTGTTCATGATCGGAGGCACCAAAATGCCTGAGTTGACAATCTGCTGTAAGAAATCCCCAACCCTAATTATATTACGGTTCTCCGTTGCCTATGTTTCTGTACGCCATGACTTCACCATTTTTTAAATATTTTACTACATATTTGCAACATAGCCATTTTTACACCTCCCCATGAAAGAGTATAGCTGTCATTTTCACATCCTGTTCTGAATATTTTGCACCTGTAGTGCTAAATGTAGTCACTGTGCAGCATAGCAGCTTTGCCAACAAACTGATATTCCCCTGTTCATGAGGTGGCCACAAAACAAACATGTTGAAAATTTGAGTGAAAATACCAACGATTGCCTGAGGTATTAGGCTTTTCAACTATAATGCTCAACCCTATAGAGAATGACAGGAATCAGGGGTGTGACTTGGGATTCTTGCCTGTGATGTTCATACCATTCCACACCCTGCAGTCACTGAGAGGCATCGAGGTATGCCTGACTCTTCGGCCCCAAAGTTCACCCCATTCTCCTATATCACCCCATCTCACCATATTTACTAATGAAATGGGGTGCGATATGCTAAAGACCACAAGGAACACCGTGGCACTTGTCAGTGTCTTCAGGGTGGGGTGTGGTGAAATGGCGGCCGTTATGCCTGATGACCCAAACGCACACCCCAATGCCTGTCACTCTCTGCAGGGGGTGGTGGGGTTGGCTTCAGTTCAGTACTTCACTGCCATTCCTATGCCTCATTCCTATTCCTAGCTCTGTAACTTTAAGACTACCACTGCTAATGCCAGCAAGCAAACATTCGCATTGACAAATGCTTGTTGTAAGTGTCATCCTTATCTATGAACTGCCCTAATGTGCATGTGTGCGTGTGTGTGAGAGAGAGAGAGAGAGAGAGAGAGAGAGAGAGAGAGAGTCATGTCTTTTATTCCCTTTCATCTTATAGGAAGTTATTTTCTCCACATACAGGTCCATTTTGATGCCTGGCATACAGTACATTTGGTGTCATTCCCAGTGCAGCACTGTGACTCTGCAGCATGCAAGCTCTGTATTGGTCTGCTGATTGTGCCAAAAGAGGACCCATTGAGGAGGCCTCAGAACATTTCCTCACACAGCGTATTTCTTTCTTGACATTCTGGGACAGGACTAAACAGCAATCACTTTTTATTGCTTGGAGCCTGATTACGCACTTTCTTCTCGCCATGTTACATTTTATATTACCCCTGTTAAAACAACTTATTAAAACACAATAGAAATTCAAGTTAGGAACTGCTCACCAGTTTTTTCTCCTTTGATGTGTGGTCTGTTTTCTTCACAAGAGGCTTTAAATTGAAATGTAATATTTTCCCTTGATGGGACTTGTAAAACTAAAGGATCGCTGACACTGAAAGATAAATGTCTGTCTTGCTATGGAGGATAGTAAAGAGAACAGGTAAAGAGTGGCAATGTTATAAGTAGCTTACTTTCTAGGAAGATAAAATACCCAGTACAGCAGGAGGGATACTCCAGGAGGTAAGGACCACAAAAAGGGGATTTAGTTTGGACCTGCTGAAACAGCAAATGATGGAAATAAAAAATGAATAAACACCAGGGTTCGGCCATTGTTAAGGTGTTTTTTAACTGTATTTTTTGGCTGCCGGCCGCTATCCATCAGCCAGTCTCAAGCATTTGTCTTGCTCTCTGATCCCTTTGCCCTGCAGATAACCCCCAGGGTTGGGCTGCAGCACCACAAGTGGCTCCATCTATGAAAGGACAGGTGTCAGTGAACTGACGCCTTCCCTGGCTTCCCCTTCCAGGTTTAGGCCCTGGTGGTGCCACAGGGCTGTATTTAGTCAGCAGGGAGGCAGAGAGCAATGAAGGCCAAGTGCTGGTGGGCTTCATCCATGGTGGCCAGCAAGTTTTTGTAGGCTGCCCCAGGGGCAGGGACATGCAATGATGTCCAGCGTCCACCCACCCCTCTTGCATGCTGCTGGCACTGGTTGCCTGTGTTTCCCCAGCCTCCGCCAGGAGGTCCATAAGGTACCAGATACTCTGCCCTCTCCCCCCTGGAGAAGAGAGGCAGTCCATGGGATGCTATATCCTTCTCCCCGACCAACCCTCCAACTCCCGGTCCATTCCGAACCTGGGTCTCCAGGCGTCGTAAGCAGATATCCAACTGCTGTGCAGTGGGCTGGCCACTAAAGAGGTTTTTTGTAAGTTTTCTACCAAAAGAAAAATAGAGTTGGTGATTTGGCATCCCCCAGGTTACAACTGAAAATGAGCCAGTGTTTGGACTTTGTTTGCTTACCTGGTAAAATACGTTCCAGATAATTCATCTATTTATTTTATTTTAGTCTTTGGTAACTGCGTAAGGCTAATCGAAACCAGTGCATGTTTTCAGGGGCAATCTGGAAGCACTGAGGGAGGTTAAGTGACTTACTCAGAGTCACACAGTATGCAAATGGAGGTTGTGGGAATAAAACCCAGGTCTGCTGGATGTACCAAGCTCATTTACAGTTTGTTACTCTCTAGGCTTTACTGCCATATATAAATAAAAAATAGAATAAATACACAGGACTCAAATCTCATAACAATCAAAATAAATGACAGTTTCTGAACACTGAATTGTTTACTACTGAAGATATTAACATGTAAACAGGCACTTTGCCGTTAGACTTCATCTATTCCTGCTACTTTTCCTGCCCTGAAGTCAAAACCTCTGTGTATGACATCAAAATAATTTCCCTAGCTAACAGGTCAGGGTTTTCATAAGCAGAGGATTATGAATTCACAGCAGGTCTAACAGCATGAACAGATGAATCCTAAATGAAAAATATCCAAACTTAATGAAAATCTCTTCAGGGTAAAAACCTGACAGTCCTGATACTCAAAATTGAGGGCAATTCGTGTACTGAATTTATGTTTGATGCCAACTGTGAATTTGTTACGGAGAACCAAAAATCTCTTAAAAATTACAGGTTTGAAGCAAGGGAGGAGATGGGAGAATATAGATAACAGTACCTCTGGAATACCCCATTGTATTGAAAACATTGATGTGGAGAAGTATGTAGAACACATGTACAGAGAGGGACTATCTGATTGCAAAGTGTCATATAGAAGGAAACATTGCAGTGGTGCTCTTAGAGAGTCAGCAAAGTTTGAATTTGCTCAGAGTTCGTGTGAAGTTGGGAAACATTGCACTTCACGAAG
This sequence comes from Neoceratodus forsteri, assembly GCA_016271365.2. Classification (NCBI taxonomy): domain Eukaryota; kingdom Metazoa; phylum Chordata; order Ceratodontiformes; family Ceratodontidae; genus Neoceratodus; species Neoceratodus forsteri. Next base: position 35,344,552 of record JADMNL010000023.1, read on the forward strand.
TTCACAAAGTCCCCTGACCTTGCACTGACTTCATCAGAGGTTTACTATATTTGTTTTTTGTTTTGTTTAATAAAGAAAGGAAACTCCTCATGTTCTGAGTCATAGTCACTCACCCCTCCCACCATGCCACATGAATTATTTACAGAACCTTTCATCCCTGACCCTACCTGGCCTCCTTCAGCCCCTCTGCTCTTCCAGCCCTGTCACCTAACTTGTCTTGGACTTACCTCTCTCTCCTGTGTTCCCCAGTGGATGACTCCATGGGAAGGCCGCCTGTGGGCCATGCTTTACCCCAAGCTGCGTTAAAGTGTCAGTCGGAGACGGCCTCGATCGGCAGTGTAGGACCTGGTGGCAGAGTGATGGGGCGTCCTTGTGTGGCTGTGAATTTTCTGCTTTTCTTCCTTCCTCTGAGCATTGTAAGGATGTTGCATCTGATGCCGAGACACCCTAGAATGCTGACACTCCTTTCCCTGCTCACTGGCTCCATGGCACTGCAGCCTGTGGTCATCCAGGTGGCAGTGTTGTGGCTAGACCAACATCCCTCCTCCACGAGAGGCAAGCATTCATGGGACGCTCGATCATCCTCCCCTACCCAGCCCTCTAGTAGCCCAGGCTCATTCGCCAACCCTGGTTGCTGGTGTCACAAGTGGTAATGCTACAACTGCCTGCTGGGTCAGCCTATACCACACAGATGGTGAGAATATACTCTTACCCATCCCCTTGCTATGCACCTATCTGCTTCCCCTGTGTACCTGGCAAAGTTTTGTATTTTCCATAAATAATTGATGGAATACCTTCCCCTGCCTGCTTCTCCACCCAATCCTCGAAATGATGACCGAATCCCTCCTTCACCACCTTCTTGCCAGAAAACCCTTACTTCCTCTAAAGCCCACAAACCCCATTTTGTTTTGTAAACTGTATGAAAGATGTTCAACTATAGGTGCAAGGATCACAATACATATCATTATATACAACATTTGATAAAATACAGTTCAGAGAGATATGAAACAAGATAATATTAATACATAGGTTGCTGATTTTGTTTTCTTTTTTGTTGTTATTAATTTTCTCCTCTTGGTTGGTGTCCCTCCTTTCTGACACCCCAGGCCCTGTCACCTGACACCTCCAAGACTTAACGACTCCAACTTCCACAACTTAGCCCCAAGGCGGGGGGTGTGAGGGTGACCTCAACCCACTGAACAGGATCCAGTTGGAGCTGCACCAAGGTCACTGTAGTTACATCCTCCCGAGAGATAGCTCTTTCATGTTCCCACCCTTATTTTAAAAGCCCTCATAGTTATTACTACATAAAAAGCTGTACAGCTGCATGTTGCCAGATATATCACCTCACTAGTGCTGTAGGTAGTCATTTGTCTAATCTCAAGTTCTATTTTACTATTTACAGTGCTGGAAGTTTTCCCAGTCTGAATATGATTACAGTACATGCTGTTACTGCATCTAAAACATCCTTCTGGTCTTTTAATCAGGTGTCATTTTCCTATTGTCCCGGTAATGGCAATGGACCATGGAGTCTTTCAAGCTCTTAGCCGTTTCTGCGAGCAAACCTGTGTTTATTCTGCACAACTTCTCTTAAACCTGCATCTGCTGCTAAAGCCGCCTCTAATGCTTTTCCACAATCTTAGAAAAATAACCAGCACACGTAGAATAGGTTGTAACCACATTCATTCTGGAGTCTTTGGTGCTATTTCAGTACTGTTTTCCAACAGGGGTAGTCTGTCTACATTGTCTACCATATATCTGGCTTTCCTAACCTTATTGGCATTGTACCCTCTGCCAAAAAAACATTGTTCTAAAAGATCAGCACTTTGTACTGTAACTGTCCTCTGTGCTGCAGTTATGCTTAGTTCTCAGAAATTCACCTTTCAGTATATTGTCAATTATATAAGATGGGTGGCAACTTGACGCCATTAATACAGTGTTTCCATCCACTTTTCACAGTAGATGTCTGTATTCAATTCCCCATTTGTTTCCTTTTGATCATAATGTCTAAGTAAGTCACCTGTTCACAACTGTCATTACAGGTGAATCTGATATTTTCATTTGTTGAATGCAAATATGTTATAAATTGTTCCAACTCCTGTTTAGTGCCTTGCCACAAAATAACCACATCATCTATAAAATGTCTATACATAATGATTTTGTCATAAAATTTATTCTTAGTGACATTATGTACAAACTGTTCTTCCCACCACCCTACGTATAAATTAACCACCGAGGGGTCATTTCAGTACTGTAAATAGTAAAAAAGAACTTGAGATTAGACAAATGACTTCCTGCAGCACTAGTGGGGTAATATATCTGGCAACATGCAGCTGTACAGCTTTTATGTGGGAAAACTATGTGGACTTTTAAAATAAGGATGGGGAACATGAAAGAGCTATCTCTGGAGGATGTAACTTATGCTACTGCATTACATGTAAAAGAAAAAAAGAACAATGGCCAGATACATAAGTTTAAATACATGGCTATTGACAAAGTGAATCCTAATCCACGTGGAGGGAATTATAATAATTTGGTCCTCAAAGGGAAACCCTTTTGGATACTGCAGTTAAAAGGAACACATACAGTATCCAGGATTAAATTATGGTTTTTAAATTAAACCTTACTTGGAAGGTAAAAGCATTAATATGCATTGTGGAGTTTGGAGTACTAGTCTTGCCCCCGGCTTTGATATTGTATAAATAAACCCATTTTGTCCCTCATATGATTCTGTCCCCCTTTTGTGATTATTCTAAAGACTTGTTTTGGGTTACCTCTTCACTTATTTATTACCAGTTTCCTTATTGTTCATGTGTTTGTGATGTTTTAATGAGTTTCCATGGAATTCAATTCTTTAATGGATTTGCTATAATGAAGTGAAATGATGTGATGTTTCTGACTGGTGTTTTTAAATATGTCATTATGATGTCACAAGTGCTCTTTGCACTGTAAAAGATTTTAGCCCAGATATTCAAACTGCACCCAAAAGTGCGCAATAGCAGGGAAAGCGCCAGAATCTATTCGCCCATGCGCGAAGACGCCAATATTCAAAAACGGAGCAGGCCAAATTGCGCCTACAGCCGATGACTGAATATCACACCACCTGCACCATAGCACAACTAGGGAGGGGAAGCTGAGCAGATCTGATGCGCCATAGCGCAACAAGGGATGTCTAGCTGAGCAGTCCAGAGGCGCCATAGTGCAACCAGGGAGCCTCCAGCTGCACAGCAATGTAACTGCACAATAAGGGAGGTAGGGGCCCACCCACCCATGCCACAGATGGGCACAGGAACACACAGAGGAACAGACATCGTCCCCACACCCCAAGCACAGCACAACTGGGGAGGGCTGGAATAACCACTGGCCCATGGAGACAAGCAACCAACCCACAGCCTGGCCATGGTGCCCCATCACACCTACTGGCAAGCTGTGACTGGCACACAAGGAGGGCAGACCACCCCATGCCACACCATCCCCCAGTGCACAGCACACCCTGCACTGTGACCCCAAACACCCCCATGAGCAGTGACCACCACTGCAGGAAACCCCATGCATGCCACCACCCCAACTGTGCCAATGCAACCCTGTGCACCACAGAACCATGCAAGCCAGCCCCACCACGAGCACCCATCAGCGGGGTTGCAGCAATGGCAATGTAACAACGGCAGACACAGTGTCACCATGCACAGTTCCCCGAGGTACTGCTGAGAGACCAACCATGTGTTGGCACAAGAGGTACCCACATGGGACGGGCATGCCTTGACACCACCACCAGTATTACTGCGCCCTGCACAGTATTCCAGTGACACACCCTGACCCACCACTGGCACAACAGCCAGCACAGACACCCACAGTGGTGCGTGGAAGCATGCACCACACTGGATGCCGCTGGGGCATGGACAGACACCCACCCATACCCAAGGGCGCAGCAACACAGGGGCACAGTGGTGGGCGACCAAGCCCCATTGTGGGCCCTTGTGTCGTGGCACACACAACCCACAGTCCACCATGGTACTGGAGTGTCAGCCACCCTGCATGCACTGTGGACCCGTACACCACCAGTAGTCACCCGAGCACAAGCCACAGACAGTGGGGCACATCCCTGCAACACACACAAGCCACAGCATGAGGTGGGACAATGACGGGTTGCCACAGTGCCACCCGAGCCAGGTATGCACCACACCAGTGACAGGAGCAACCCAGCAAAGTGACGTGTACAGTGTCGCCCTGCAGGGAATGCCACCACTGACATGCCAGCGGACCGTGCGGGTCACAGACAGATATGTGTGTTGGCTGCACAGGCCATGGACAGGCCGATGGGTGCACCATGGACACAGAGCACGCAGCCATGGACCACTGCACACAGTCATCCAGTGCACAGGGAACAACACACACAACACAGACACTGATTGATATCTACCCCACACCATAGTCACCTCCACATGGACACACACACATACCCATGACTGCACCACCTGATGCCATGCACACCACTGCAGCTGAGCACCTATAGCCCACTGCAAATCAGAGACCACCACAGTATTCATATCAAATTCAAATGTATTGTAAATATAAAGTGAACTATGTACAACAATAAAAACTATATGCAAGCTTGGGATGGGGACACAAACAAGGTGGGGTGGGTAGGGGAAGGGGTGACTAATGGGATGGGATAGGAGGGGTGTGAGGGTGGGTCCAGGGGTAGGGGAAGTCAGGGACCAAGGACTGTCATCTTGACTGCCGTTCCTGGCTCTGGGACCTCCTGCCTCTGTGCCTCTGCAGCACCCCGTTGTGTCAAGCCTCCTCAATATGTCTAGGGACTTGTGGGCCAGATGAAGGAGCTCCTGTAAGGTGTCCGGACTTCCCTGAGATGGGCGCGCACCTAGGACAAGGGAGCACAGTCAATAGGTGTGAATGCACAACCCCATACAGCCCGCCCACTGTGCATGGCATACGGCCATGGTACATACCACTGTGATGGTGTGTGACCACCGCGGTGATCACATCCACAGGACCTGCCCACCGCTGCATACAGCCATGCGGGCGCTGCACACACCCACCAGCCAAGTCACTTTGCACCACCGTGGCCATTTAGTGACATGGCTGTAGTGTCTAAGGTAGTGGCACAGCCATGCACCTGGTGCGCATGGACCACCAGTGACGCACACCAGACATGCATTGCCACTGGACAGTGTTGACTGTAACAAGTGGCATGCATGGCAGTGATGTTGATGAATGGTGGCCATGCCCCACTGCCCAATCTGTCACACTGCATGCAATACTAATCATGGATGTATGGCACTCACCCTCATCGGGCCGGTCAGGTGGACGTTGATGGCCCTCGCCCATGGGCTGCATTGTCCTCCACCCTCCACCGCTCTGCCTGCAATCTGCGGAGTTCGTCCGGGCCTGTGGGGAACAAAAGGAGAGAAGAATATCAGTACATTCCTGAAGCAAAGTCCCCTGCCCCAAGGTGCGTGCCCTCCCACCCAGCCAGACCCACCCACCCCACACCCTGTAGAACACCGCTACGCCAACCCCATACGGTCCCTCCCTATGTGCTGGACACATACAACACTGTGACTCATATGGACGATAAAGTGTGTTGACGGAACCCCTACCTGGATGTGGCACCGTGCCCCTCCTGGCACGTTCCCGCAGTCAGGCCAGTAGCTCGGCTCTCCTGTGCAGGTCACCAGCGGTGCCTGCACTGCTCAGCTGTATGCCCCCATCCTGTGGCCTCTTCCAAGGCAGTGGCCACCTCCTGCCACACCTGTGTTCCTGGCCCTGACCAGGGGCCTCCCCAAGAGAAGCCTATGGTGTGGCTCAACAATGGCCACCAGATTGGCCAGCTCAATAGCCCCACTGTGCTGCCCATCTGCGCAATTTAGCAGCTGTAGTAGGCAATATGGTGCTCTGCAGCATGGCTCCCCATGTGCAGATGCTGCGCGGTACAGTGCTGCCATTCCCTGTTGCGTGTTACCGAACAGTGCGATAAGTGCACCTATGCCTGGCGCATGGTGGCAAGGGGAAAAGGTCAGGCACAGGGTCAAGGGGTCTCTGGCACAGGCACACACAGTACCATTGGATGACAATGCATGTAGCGCGATTGGCTGCCTGTGTGCCAGCGCCATAGCGGACTACCAGGCAGTTGGGCCATTGCACCTATGATGGCCCAGTGCCACAGCCATGTAGTGACCATCGCTATAGTATCACTGGCACAATGGTGGCCATGCTCTACATTGCCTGCCGCACACAGCACATCATCAGCGTGGCAGGCGTCTGCGTCCAGCAACCCGGCATGCGCAGTGGTGTACTATGCATGTCACAGGACTGCACCATTGGTAGCATCGTTTAACACAATTGCACAAAGTGCAACAGCGCGATATTCAGCCGCTATATGCAAATCATCTAATCAGCCATTCAATGGCGCAGCACTGCAATTTGTGTATCTACTTAAAGTTGCTCATCTCATTTGCATGGATTGCGCTATAAAGGTGCGACAATGTGCTGCAGTGGCCATAGTTGGTCACTGCAGTTTATTGGTGAGTTGCATGCTGTTTGGGGAGTGTGGACTGTGGATTCAGGGACAGCATGGGACCGCGAGTCACAGGTAACAACTGCCATTCTTACAGGCTACATAATGACCGAGCACGTTGTTGGAGAGGAGGAAACAGTGGTGGGAGGAGGAGGAAGCCAATTTTACAAAGGCTGAAACCGAGGCCCTTTTGAGGCCTACCTGGATCAGGAGCCACTGCTCAGTGGACGGTGGGAAACCCTCAGGCCCGTGCTGCTGCATGGGAGGAGGTGGCATGTGCCATGAACCCGCATGGCAGCCACCAGTGCTCGTGCAGGAGTGTAAGAAGAAGATGGGCACAGACAGGAGGAGGGTAAGGGAGAAGGTGGTTGCCATCAGGGCAGCACGTGCTGCAACAGGTGGGGGACAGCCAGAGGTGGTACAGCACACCCAGCGGAGGACAGGCTTGCTGGAAGCATGCAGTGAAGTGCCATTGAGGGTGTTCAGGGTGGTGGCTTCCAGATGGTGGTGGCCCATCACTGCATGGTAAGTCATGGTCTGTCTAGGGGGTCAGGGTAGATCACATGCAGTAACGCAACTTTGCTTTCCTTACAGATCCTGAGCATGTGCGTGGGTCAGCGGTGGTGGGCCTGTCACTGCGGACAGTCGGATGGAGTCGGAGGTGGGACCATCCACCTCCACAGGTATATGTGGATCATATGACAGAGTGGCTGCCTGGCTGTCCACACTGATGTCGTTGTGACAGGTGTGGAGAGGCCCTGCCTGTGTCCCAGTGTGCTGGCGTCCATGGATGCCAGCACGCTGTGGCTGTGGCCGGGCGGAGTCTGGCACCAGTGATGCTGACATAACCATCATGGCAGTGACACGTGTGTGCCACAGGATGGACACACAGCAGGGCAATTCCACGCCCATGGTTGTGGGTGGTGCCGGCCGTGGAGGCTCATGTGTTAGCACAGTCCAGGCTGTGCCTGTCAGCACCAGTGGGGCAACACTGGTGTCTGTTCAGGACAGTGGGACTGTTGCGGCCACTGCAGTGGCACCACTGAGCCTGGGGTGCGGCAGCTGGAGGGGCAGCATCAGCAGTCACCCACTGAGCTTGGGGGTACAGGGTTCAGTGGCGGCATCTGTGCACCGCCTGTGGACATGCCCAGACCTGGTCCTGCGCGCACCCACCCTCAAGGGGTGCTGAACATCAAGGCCTTGCACACCCTGAGGGACAGGATGCTGAGGAGGCTGATGACCTCTTGGATGAGCACACCACTCTACTGCAAGCATCTGTCCAGCAGCAGATGCGGTTTCGACGTCCGTGGATGCACTGCATGTGTCTCTGGAGTGGGCAGAGGAGCACGCAGCAGGGACGCCGAACTGATCATGGCACGGATGGACCATTTGTGGAGGATGTGACCGCTGCCATTGACAGGCATGCACAGGCATTCATTGCTGTCATGGCTGCCAATGGGTGCACACAGTCAGGTGCCCATGCATCGCGGACACCACACAGTGCACTATCCACCCCATTCCTGGCGCCATGCGACTCCCACCCTGTCAACACCGGGTTCAGCTGTGGGCATCCTGAGCACTCCTGGTGCAGGCATGTTTGGTGTGTTGCAGACCCTGCTTAGAAGGCGCGATCGCTCACACAGTGGGAACCCCTGGGGGACCATGCAGCCACCCCATGAGGCCAGTGTTCAGCCTGCCAGTGCTGGCAGGTCTTGGCGGGCCACCCCATGCATCCGTGGTGGCTGTGGCACTGTGGTCGAGAGGACTGACCTGTCTCCCAGCATGACTACTGTCTGGTACTGCCCTGTGTGCATTGTGTGTGTCAGTGGGCAGTGGCGGGTGGGTACCCGCCCCGCACGTGGACACACAGTCCACCTGCACACCCTCCTGGCTGCCGTCCGCAGTTGCATGTGCATGATGATGCTTGCATTGCGCTGTACACCAATGTGCAATGGTGTTCAGCATCTGACACACACACATGGACAGACAGTGGGTGTGGTGGCCTGTGGACATGTGTGTTGCTAGGGTGTGCATTCTGGGTCAGTGTGCCTTCTGCCCTCTGTGCACATTTGTTGCATTGTGTGTGTGCATGTGTGTGTGTGTCCTTGGCATGGCATGTTAATCCTCACCCGTCCCTGGCTGTGTGTGTGCGTCTGTGCCCTGCAATCTCCTTGATGGCATGCACCCCCGGTGTGTGTCCATGTGTGTTGTGGGTTGTGTCTTGGCCACTGGTGGTTGTGCATGGCCCCATGACTTACCTGGGTTGGCTGAAGTGCTCCTCCATGATGGTGTCCCGTGCAGCTGTGCCAGCCAAGCAGTCGGGGTCCCGCCAGCCAGGGGCTGCCCATCACCATCATCACTGGCGTCCCCATCATCCACATCACTGTCCCCTCTTGACCTGTACAGCCAACCCACATTCTGTTGGCCATGTTGTGCAGGATGCAACAGGCCAGGAATATCCCGCAGGCCTTTGAGGGGCTGTACTGTAGGGCACTGCTGGAGGTGTCCAGGCAACAGAAATGTGCCTCAGCATCCCAAACACCCACTCGATGACATTATGGTGTGGCGTGTGCCTCATTGTAGCATTGCTGCGATGGGGTCACGGGCACTGGTAGAGTGTGAACAGCCAGGGACAGAGTGGGTGTCCACTGTCACCTGTGTGTAGAGGGTGGAGGTTGGATTCGTGATTAGCATGGCCTGCCCAGCGCCATGTAGGCCACCACCCATGCCACCTCTGCCATGCCCTCCCAGGCCCTATGATTGTCCATGGTTTGCATACTCACCCACTAGGTGTCCAGTGGGAATGTCCTCACTCTCTAATCTGTGTCACAGTGTCGACTAGTGCCAGATGAAAGAATCATGTGCTCCCAGGGTGCATGGCACAGACATTGATGATGCGCCTGGCACCGCACACCACCTGGCAGTTGATGCTGGCATAGCCTTCGCGATTTATGTACGCGGCCCCTCTGGGCCAGGTGGTGTCGTGTGGCCACATGGTGCAGTCTATGCCACTAGCACCCCAGGCATACATGCTACCCTGTGGAACTCCTGTATGTTTGTTGTGCGCTCTGCCGCTGTGCTGGGAAATGGATGTACCTCAGCATGTGGCAGCAGCGCTGAGGAATTGGGTGAGGTGGCGTGATGGCCAACTGGGTTATGCCTGTGGTGTTCCCAGTTGGTCTCTGGAAGGTGCCTGCAGAGCAAGCACATGCAGGCTGTTACTTGGTCTCCACTGACAGGGCATGGCTCTGTCATGTGGGTGCCTGCATCACATCTCAGCAGCTCACAGAGCCATCTCAGAATTGCCCTGTTCAGGCGGTACCAGCCCACAATCTCAGTATCACTGTACAGCTCAAAGCTGGTGCGGGCTCGATACTGCCTGTTGGGGGCATACCGCTGACGGGCTCTTACACGCCATGCCCCTGCCACCGCCTTCTCACCCCCTCATTACGGCCTCCATGTGGAAGATGGCACTGGCTATATCCCTGGCTTGTGTTCACCCCCGGCAGCTGTTGCTGTATTTCCCCGCCTCCTGGCTGCTACCTCTCCTGCACCGGGTACACCTGCCTGTGCTGGCCTCTGTGCTGTGTGGCTCCTCACACCTTCCCTGTGCCTGGCTGTTCAGAGTGACCTTTCCTGGCCTGCCCTGTTTGTGCCTCCTGCCCTGTCTGTCTGCCTCCGCCTCTGACACATGTGGCTTCCTGTAGCGTTCTTGCACCTCTTCCTTGCTCCTTTTATTTTGGCTCATTTCCGCTATGGTGCAACTTCCGCTTGCTCCACTATTGCGCATGGAGCAAGTCTTGAATATCACACTGCGCCATTTATGTATGGTTCCCCTTCGGTTGCTCATGCCTTCATTATCATTGCTCTGTTGCTCAGCATGTTTTGGGGTGCAACTGCCTCCTGCTGAATATCGCAGAATGGTGCAATTTCAGACTTGTGCAGGCGTGACCCTATTGCGCATGGCTCAACTCTTTTGAATATCTGGGCCTTTGTGTTTTATTACTGCTTTAGCCTTTGAGAAAGGGTCAAGTTTGACCAGAAACATGTCAGGCAAGCTTTTTATTCTTTTGCTATGTAACTAGCTTATAAAGTTAAAAAATAACATATCTGCTGTGCCAGCATTAATATGTGGTGGTGTGTGCACATGTTTTTTGTTTTTATATTATTAGTCCAGTGACTAATTAGAGGGGTGCCCTCTGATCTGATACTGGGTGAGAGTTTTCCTTGAAGTGGCAACACTTCCTGTAAAAGAAACCATCCCCAGCAGTGACCATCTTTGCTTTTATGTATTTGCAATCGGAATGAATGGTAAGTGACATCTATATTAGTAATACCTGATTGGCTGATAACCTAGCAAGTCAGGTATTACTGCTAGCATAGACATTACTCATAATACATTCAGACTGCTAACACAGAACAGTGCTGGTGATCTTTGCACTTGGGGCAGTTTTCATTTTTATAGAAACATTTTACACTTCAAACTAGGATTTACGGCTTTAGGATGGGGTTATTGGCAAGAAAGTAATGAAGGTGGGGAATTCATTCATTGTTTTAAGGACAGGGTGGGAGGTGAAGAACATGCTTTTATGGGTGGAAGAAGGGAGGTAATACATTACTTATGGAAATTACAAAACTTTGCTAGGTATGTTGGGGAGGAGGGGTGGGGACCGTGGGGGATATTATTATAAACCTTTAGGTGTGGTAGGTTGACTGATCCAGAGGGTGGGGTGGTTTTCTTGCTTCTTTTAAGAAACAACAAATGTATATGCCACTTCTCATGTTCTTTGGGAGAGAAGTGTTACTTTGCACAGTGAGAACAATGCATAGTGTCCACATAGTTTTCACTGGGCAAAGTAGGCACTTTTCTGTGTAAAGTTATACTTCATACTTTGTGAAATTGGAAAACATCACAAAGTGTTTTGCAAAGCAATGTTTCATGATTTCCACTTTCTACTGTTTGTTCCTTCTTGTCTAGTCGTGTTGTGACACTATTGTCACAATGCCCTGAGTGTTGACTAGAGATAATGATTAAAACTCATAGCAATTAAAGATCAAATGCACAAATGTCATGAAAAGCTGGAATTCCCTTGAATTCACATCCCTGTGTCATGATTAGTGTTTCCTGAAAATATCATGCTGTTTGGTTTTGTGGTTTTCTTTAAATCAGCATCTGTTAATGTGTTCTGCAGTAACTGAAAACAGTGAAGAAACAGTGAAGATGTTTCTGTCCCTATCAGTGAGCAATGACATCATACCTGTCCAGCCTGCTGCTTCACCAACTAAGCCCTTGATTGACTGAATACGCTGTTGCAGTTCCTAGTTAGAGCAGTCTGTATAGCTAATTGTTTCACTCAAAGTTTATTACTAGCCAACCTGGCTTGCTTTTAGAGAGATCAGCTTAAAATCATTCTGTTCTCATAAACAGTTGATCATTTAGGGTCACTGCTGAACTGAAGTGGTATGAATGAATGTCTGTGAGAAATTACTTTGTCTGTATCACAGATGTCAGTTCTCTGTCATCAAAACTATGCATTCTATTCTGGCTATATAACACAGGGTTGTTTAATGGATATAACATTAATCTACATTCCATTAATTCATAGAAGCAATGTGTCTTTGATGTAGCCTCAATAAATATGTTCATGTGATAACAATGCTGTTTTCATGTCAGACTGACAAATCTGTGTCTGCCACACTCTGTTATTTCAGGAATATGTACTGTATGCACTCATAAAATTCAATTCTTTGAGTGTTTCTGTGTGAAAATACGTCATGTATGTGGATAACTAGAAATACTATATGGCATCCTGATGCACTTGTCTCCTGCCCGACAGTTGAGGCAGCAGTTCTCTGCTTCCCCTTTCCCTGCCCCAAAGCCCCCTGTCTCTTGCCCTCATATGAGGCTGCTACAACCTGTTGCCCACTGTTTTCTCAACACAGTCAAGGCTGCTGCACCTGCTGCCTCCTGTACAAACATTTCAGGCTGCCACACCCTGCTACCCTCAGTCCCCCACCATACGGGGTTTGGGATAGACCTTATGAGAAAAGACTAAGAAAAATCAACATGTATACCATGGAGGATAGAAGGAAAGAGGGGACATGATTGAGACCTTCAGATACCTGAAGGGAATGAACAGAGTGGGCTTCAGGGTGGGTTCACTCTCAAGGGTGCAAGAGAAACCAGAGGGCACCCCTGAAGTTGAAGGGGACAGATTCAGGAGGAAATGAGGAGGCATTATTTCACTGAAAGGGTGGTAGCAGGGTGGAATGCACTGCCTGAGGAATTTGTATCATTGCAGACAGTGGGGAGCTTCAAGAGGTGGAACAGATTCAAGGGAAAGTACATACTGGGAGGGGAAGGGTGGGGAGGAAGGAGATGGAGGGTGGGGGCAGCTGCAGTCTAATAGTGTGACCCTGAGCAAGTCACTTAACCTCCTTGTGCTCCCAGGTCGCTCCTGTAAAAAGCTTTCAGCTTAGTGTGCTATACCTGGTTAAACAACAACTAAAAAAAAAAAAAAAAATAGACTGATGTGCTGCACACTCAAACAGACTAGATAGACCATAAAGCCTGTATCTGCTGACAATTTTGTATGTTCATATATCACAATATGAAAGTATTTTTGTATTTTCATCGAGTATTTTTGGCAGTGTACCAAAGGGTCTGACTCTAGTGGCAGGGAGCAGCATGGTGCAACAACTCTAACTGTGGGTGCAAGAGGCTCTATGGTGCAGCAGGGCACAGTGGTGTCAGGGAAGAGGATGGCATGGTGCAGAAGCCTTGACTGGTGCAGAAAACAGTGGGAATCAGGGCACAGCAGCCCTGACTGTGTGATGGGGTGCACGTGGTGCTGCAGCGCTGCCCATTTGGTACAATGGAAGTGGGTAGCAGGGTGTAGCAAAAAGCCCCAGCTTTGGTGGCCTCGGGCAGCATGATGCAGCAGACCAAACTGTGAAGGCAGTGGCCCTGGGGACTCTAGGGCTTAGCAGAACACAGCAGCCCATCTATGGAGACAGGGAAAAGGGCAACAGTGTGCATTGGCCCTGACTGTGGGGGTGAGGGACAGAGGGAATGGTGCAGCAGCCTCAACTGAGAGGCAGGATACGGGCATCAGGATGTCATATATTATTTATAGTTATAGACATACATGATGTATTTTCACACAGAACCCCACAAGGAATGGAATTTACAGGTTCCTGAAATAGCAGTGTGGCAGACACATGCTTGTCAATCTGACAAAAACAAAATTGTTGTCACATGAGCCTGTTTATTGAGTCTACATTAAAGACACACTGCTTCTATGAATTAACAGAATGCAGATTTATTTTATATCCATTAAACAACCCTGTGTTATATAGCCAGAATAGAATGCATCGTTTGATGACAGAGAATTGACATCTGTGATACAGACAAGGTAATTTCTCACAGACATTCATTCATACCATTAAAATTCAGCACTGCACCCCAAATGATCAACTTTTCTGAGAACAGAAAAGTAGATTTTAAGCATCTCTTTAAACACAAGCCAGATGGGTTAGTAACAAACTCTGAGTGAAAACAATTAGCTCTACAGACTGCTCTAACTAGGAACTGCAACAACTTATTCCATCAATCAGGATTTAATTGGTGAAGCAGCAGGCTGGGCAGGTATGATGTCATTGCTCACTGACAGGGACAGAAACATCTTCACTGTTTCTTCACATTTCAGTTACTGCAGAGCACATTAGCAGATGCTGATTTAAAGAAAATCACAAAACCAAACCATGCTATGTTTAGGAAACACTAATCATGATGCAGGGACGTGGAATCAAGTGAATTCAAGCTTTTTGTGAAATAGGTGTGCATCTGATCTTTAAGAAACTAGTGGTGAAGGCTCTGTCCATTCTGATGTCTGAAGGTTCTAATTGACTTGACTAGACATGAATGAACATGACAATATGCATCACTTTACCATCAATTTGTTAATGAGAGCATACAGCCATGAGGCCAAAGGCCAAGTGACCCTCATGAGCTTGTTAGGCCCTTGATAGTACTATTTCATAAGTATATGGGACTTTATTTATTTCACTTATGTTGACCAGGTAAGCACACTAGACAAAAATATGCCTATTTTCAGGTACAACCCGGAGATCACAAAGAATATAGAGACAAGATATGAAGGCTTAACAATATGAAAGGCAACAAATACAATAATGGTATAAAGTAATAAAGAAAATAACAAGGTTAAACAACAAAATACAAATTAAGTTAGAACTTACTCAAGCAAAGATCAAGACAAAGACCAGGCTAAAAAAGAAAAAGTGCACCAAATTGTGAGGGAGAGGACACCAGGAATTAAGTACAATTGAGGCGGAGTTGGATTTCAGATGATCCCATAAGGACCTTCTAAACCATAGTGAGAAGCAGCACAGCGAGCCTGTACTGGAGGGAGTTCCATAACCTGGGAGCACAGACAGCAAAGGCCGGTCACCTGTCAAGGTATGGGTTTTAGGAACAAGGAACACATGTGTGTCACTGGACCTAAGTAGGTATGATGGGTTGACAGGTTTAAAAGGGACAGGAATTGATTACTTTTGTGTAGCTGTCTGAAATGTCTCTATTTTCATAAATTATATTCATACCTCTAAAAGATCCCTATTTAACTGTGCTTGAATAAAGCCGGAAGCTGTCAAGTGTGCCGTGTATTGTTTTCTTTGTATGGACAACATTCTGTGCAGTTCCTTTCATGGAATCAAGAATTTGGAATTTTGACTATGTCACTTCAAGGCACTAAATATGAACTCACTGGAGACAAGAAGGAAGAGGGGATATGATACAGACCTTCAAGTTCCTTAAAGGAATTAACAAAGTGAACTGTGGGAACTATTTATCCTGAATATTTCTTCACAGGTCATGTGGACATGAATGGAAATTAACAAGAGGTAGGTTCAGGAGAGATTTGAGGAAGTACTACTTACGGAAAGGGTGATGGAACCTTGGAACAGTCTGTTGGCTGAAATGGCGGTGCAAAATAGTCAGGGATAGTCTTGTATGTCTGAATAAAGTACTTAAAACTTTACTTTTTGACTCCAGCCTAAGTGTATTGCTGTAATTGTAATTTTTCCAGAGGATTCAAGTAAGGCTTGGACGTAATGAAGGAATAGTGGTTTTGAGGGTGATAGGACAAAGGAGGAGAATAGAGAGAGGACAGGGAGGGTTAGTACCCTGGAGTTACAGTAGGTTCCAGGATATAGGAAACTTGGGCAGACTGGATGGACCACTGGTCTTTTTCTGCCATCATTGTCTATGTTTCTATGTTTCTTTGAAATGCTATGAATATATTTATGTAAGCAATAACCCACAACAAGGCTTGCATTTCTAGAGAATTAATTCATGCCATGGATGAACTGGAAGGCAGAAGACCAATGGCTGACTGACTTTAAAGTTCATCGCACTTGGGAAGAGCATTAATTCTGAAGAAACTCATGCCCTGGAGTGGGTTTTTGCATTTATAAAATACATGTATTTTTTTAATGGAAAAAGGTTTTATCTTTCTTTACTTAGGTTGTTGCTAGGTAGAACATGTGAGTTTGGTAACAAAGGCTGAGGGCCTTTAAGTGAACGCAGAAAGTGCATTTATTTTGAATAAACCTATGCCCTGTTGTGGGTTTCTGTGTTTAAAAGTAGAAAATATTTTTATTCTAGTGAAAAAGGTTTTATTTTCATTTAGTTTGGTTGTTGCTAGGTAGATTAGGGCTGGCTAATTACAATGTGTTTGTATACCAGAGTTTATTGAACAGTCAAGTGATTTGCTTAGATCAATGAACTTACTACCCTTACAGAAATATAGGTGTGCTGGTACATGCAGAATGCATGCCACATGTAATTGTTCAATGTTTGCAAGCGGTTCACATACACTGAGTGAACATATGCGAACCAGGTCTAAAAGGCAAATCGGGTTCGCATGCTGCAAGCTTGACATGTGTGAAGCAGATAAGCTGGTGAACATCTTCTAATAATTACATCAGGTTCATGTGCTGCGTGCTTGACATGAGTGCAGCAGTTAAGGTGGTGTAAACATCATTTAAACATCACATCAGGTTCACATGCCATATGCTTGCCATGTGCAGCAGCTAAGGTGGTTACAAAGTTCATCTAAAAAACACATCAGTTTCTATTTCTTATACTACTGCTAGCAATTAGTCATTAAAATACATTATCATTAGAATTCCCATAAAAATTAGGTAAACTCATTAATTCTGATCCTTTTGCAAGTTGTTTAATGGCTTTTGATTTTTGTCATTAAATCGCCATTAATCTGTAAAGTATTGTCTTCTTATTGCATTAAATGCCTAGGATATAGCCAGTCAACATCCCCATTCCAGATGTACGAAGAGAGGCCTCTGTGTTGTGAAGCCTATCCTTTTGTTTTGGACCATGCAAATCCCTTATGCATATTTAGTGCTACAAATGTGTTCTCCATGACTGTTTTATGTCACTTACTTATAATCTTTACAGGAGGATTTGGGAAGGAGGAAGAACTGAAATATTGATGTGTCTTTCACATTTCTTCACCTTTGAGTGGATTCATGACCCATAGGGATGGGTATTGAATGGAATGGAGTCAGGGAGAAAAATCAGTACAACGTTATTTTTTGGGGTGGGAGGAGCGAACTTCAGCCAGGAAAAATTGATTACTAACTGGATGGGTTTAAGCCCAAATCTGATACACTGCTCTGGGTATATACAAATGAATCTTATATATTTGAATTGTTCCTGATTTGCATATCACTTTTCAGTCAAAACAAATAAGCTGTACCTTTTAGAGATGTTACAAACATTCTAGAGCTATCCCTTGCATTCATAGACAGTTGAGTGGTATGGTATGTACAGACTATTGGAGCCCCACTATAGTCAGGCTTATGCCTCCCTGGAGCTGACCTCCACATCCCCACACTCAGGCACATTATGACAAAGGGCAAAGGAGACTGCAGGATTAGGCAGCATTGAAATGAATGAGGGTATTTATTACTATTTTATACATCACTGATGGAGAGTTGAGATAATGAAGGCCACCGCCACTAACAAGGGCCTTGTTAGTAGAACAGTGGCCTTCATTATTCTCCAACTCACATTCATAATGTATAAAATAGTAATAGAAAATAATTTCATTCATTTCAAGGGGTACATCCCAGCACTCTAACCCATGGACATCATCCCTTAAAGACCCCTGCCTCTGGCTCCCTAGTACTCAAGTAAGAGACTTTTTACTTATATCTATACTTGGTGGGTTGTCTGTAGCAGCATGGCAATACTCTCTACAGTGTGTGTGTGTGTGTGTGCATGGGGGGACTGGCTATGTGGGTGTGTGTATGTGTCAAGTTATTGCTATGTTTGTGTTTGCACCTTAAAGTCTGCGTGTAAGCATTCAAAACTTTGGAGAAAAATAGTAGGAATACAAGACAGACAGAAGTAATTAATGGTGTTGTGGGTAAGTTTGTGTATTGGGGTGGGAAAACGTGTTTCCATTGGTATGTGTGCTGCAGTTCAACTGTGAAAATTAGATGAGGGAAGAAGAAAACTGAAAAGCATACACTTGCTACAAGCATGCTGTATGCATGCAGATGTATTCAGATACAATATGTATTGAAGTTCAAGTGAACCATATGTGTGCAGACAGTATGGCTTAGTGGTTAATGTCACTGAACTGCAAGCCAGAAAACTTGGAGGCATGAAGACGTGGTGTGATCCTGAGCAAGCCACTTAACTTTTAGGTGTGCACTTATCAGTGACCACTTGCTTTTCTGCACGCATGCCACATGCATGCAGTCTTTCCCAACTTAACATAAAAATCACGGTTTCACACTTGCTTGCTGCACACATGCCATATTTTATTTATTTATTTAGTTTTGTTGACGGGTAAGTGCACTAGACAAATCCTGCCTATTTTCAGGCATGACCTGGGGAGGGGATACAGATGAATGCCAACTGACCTTGAACCAGATTAAGCTGTCATGCTGATATGCATGCAATGGGTTCCGATTTAACATTTAAATCATGCTTGCACGATATCACTTGGGTAGTTTTAATGTAGCAGATGAAAACATTTCATACAATTATTTCTGTAAGGGTAGGATTCTGAATGATTTAGAAGTTTATTGTATAAAAGGTGGCTGTTACATGTGTTAATAATTTTTTGTTCTTTGTAATCGAGTAAGGCCCACTAGGCTGAAGTGCCTGTTTTCTGGGGTGATCTGGGAGCACTGAGTGGTTAAGTGACTTACTTAGAGTCACACAGCATGCAAGTGGAGGTTGTGGGACTCAAACCCATGTCTGCTGGATGTACCAAGCTCATTCACAGCTCATTATTCTAAACTCTAGGCTATACTGCCAGCTCAAAAATAAATATGTGATAATATGCTTCATTATGTGTTTGTCAGGAATTAAATAAAGAATAATGCATGAGTAGGGTGTCTAATGGTTTTCTAAACACACTAGAGGTGTGTGATGTCTCATAAACTCTAAGAGCAAAGCTCAAGCTGTTTATTAAGGTGTAACACATTGAGAGTGTGTGTTAAAAATCATTACATGCTCTAGTGATTTGGTAACTTGTTTTAGGGCTGCGGTGGGCAGATCCCTGCAGATCTCTTGCTATGAGAAAAGGACTCCCACATTCCTTGTGGATGAACAACATGTTGAGTGACAACACAGACACCTCCGTGTCTGTGAAGTACTCCGCACTGAGTTGCACTGCACTATTTTTTTTATTTTCATCCTTGACATAACCCCCACCCAACTCTCCCTCTCAGCAACCCTAGTAACATAATAGTGACACTGGGGTTCCCAATCCTCCAGTGTCTTGATTGCAAATCCTCTGACTGCCCACCATCCAGTATGCGATGCATGGTTATTTCATTTAAAATATATATATTTATATAGTTTCTTCCCACTAGCTGACCCTCCCTTCAATAGCCACCTCACTTCTGCACCCCCGAAAGGTAACAGTGGCACTGGGGTATGCCCAATCCCCAGGGCAGGAATCCTCATTTGTTTCTTTTCCTCTGACTGCCCTGTCCCCCATCCAGTACTGTGGATGTGCAGTTATTTTGTTTTTTACATTTATATAGTTTCATCCCCCACCCAACCCTCCTCTCAGCACCCACCACTCCATTCCCCAGAAATGTAACAGTGGCACTGGTGGGCGCCCATACTCCAGTGCAGGAATCCTTGTTTGTTTATTTTGTTTTTAACCTGTAAGGAAAAACATTCATCAACGCTTTTGTGCTGTTACACTGCCCCCGCCCAACCCTCCCACTCAGCAACCACCACCCACATCCCCAAGTCCTTACTTACTAATCGGGGCCCAATGCTGTAATCCTTCTGACCACAGACACGTCTTCACTCTTCAAAACCAGACCATGAACTGAGGAAATAGGTATAAGGTTTAATGCATTTCAATAGGGTTTTGAACTTAGTGCCATAACTTGCCCATTTTTGCATATGTTTGCCTCAGATTTTGAACATGCCTTTTGGGATTCCCACCTCATGAACAAAGGCACAGTCATTAGGCAAATTGTTCCTAAAAGGTGATTTTGCAGTCCCTGTGCAAAATCACCTTTCTGGCAGGAGTTGAAATTGTTTTCTGCCCTTGTTCATGTGGGGACTATGAAGGCTATGTTGAAAATCTGGTGGAAATATTAAAACAACAAAGTTATGAACCTCTGTTGAATTTCAAATGCAGGCTCGTAACTTTGGTAATTTTCAATATTTTTCCCAAATTCACAACATAGCCATATCTTACAGCATCTCTTGAGTGTGACAGCTATCATTTTTAAATCCTAGCCAAAATGTGTGTTTTTTTTACTTTCTGAAAGGTAATTTCATGGTTCCTGTGTGAATACAAAATACAAAGACATTACACTAAATGTACACTTTCTTTCCAGTTTCAACAAGACAAAAAAGAGAGCAAATAACCACAAATTCATATATCAAACTTAGGAAGAATACAAGTAATCTCAGCCCAATTAAGATACTATTCCACTGTTTTAGTCTCAAAATTATATATCTCCATACTTATTTTCTAGCTTTAGAGTCTCCTTAGTTTATAAATCCATTGATTATGATTTCATTCCCCACTTCTGCCCGGTTCCATTTTTCTAGAATTTGTCTTTAAGTACCATAGAGGCCAAGGCACATATTTTATTTCTGACTTAGATAACATATGCGCATCATATTTATTTAATATATAAACTTCTGGGGCAAAAGGCAGTTTTTTATTCAATATGTTCTCAAGTTCCATATGTAGTTGTTGCCACCATTTTAAGATCTTGGGGCAAAACCAAAGCATATGTCCATGATTACCAATACCACCGATAAATGCCAACAGAAGTTTGTAGCCTTTCCTGGATAGAACTCATTATAGAAGGAGTGAAATATACATGTTCTATTATTTTATATGGAATACTTTTATTCTTGGCATATGTATATAGTTTATTGGCATCAGTTCTGATTTTAAGCCACTCTAAATGAAAAGTTTGTTTCAATTCTATTTGCAATTTATCCTGCACTAATTTTATTTTTTGATAATTGTTTTCTTCTCATGATTAAAGAATGATCTATATATTTGTGCTATAATACTGGTCTGTTTATTCAAACCACAGTTTAAATATATATCAGCATTACAGGGGATTCCATTTTACCTATTTTCTGCTTCAGCTTAAAAATTTATTTTAAATATCAAATATAACCACCAGTTATCTTTTAAATGTTGTATAAAAGGTAAAACCTTGAATTCCTCATAGGAGATAAACTCTGTTTCTCTATTAAATCTGACCAATTAATGATTTTTGTTTTAATAAAGCATGTTTCCAAATTTGTTTTAAAGAAAATTATCATTATATAGTATAGAGCTGTACATTAAATAGTTTTTAACCATACTTTTTAGTCCATTTTGCATGCTAAAGCCACCCTCTTATTATAGGATTCATTTCTAATCCTGTGAACAATTTATAATTCCTCATTATATCCTGGATGCACAAATTTGAATCTTCTCTATTTAATACCTCTTGAATATTTATTATGTATTTACCTTTATCATCAATCTCCTTTGAGTTTTATCTATCCAGGAAAAGCCACATTGACCCTTGCACCAATGTAGTAAGAAAAGGATCTGGACAACCTATACCAGTTTTTATTCTCAGTAGTGTTAATTTAGACCATGCAATTCTAGGAGAAGCACCCTCCATAAAATTTAACCAAAACATGTTTAATCCTAGAGAACCATTGATCAGGGATCTCACTTTGAATTGATTGGAACTAAAACATCAGGTGGGAAGTGTATCCATTTTTATAGTTTAATTTTCCCCATAATGAGAACGCCATATTTTCCAAATTTCAAGTAATTTCTTAATTTTACTATATGTATTATTAGTGTTAATTTTAATCATATCCTCTATATTTAAGCAATAAGGCATGACCAAGGGTTATGTTAATGGCCTGTTAATCACCTGAGTTATTACTGTGGCCCGAGGTGTGGCCGAGTGCCACATGCCCCTAGAGGGTGATTAACTGACCATTAACATAATCCCTGGGAGTGCCTTATTGCTATTATAATAAAAAAATGTTAAACGGTGCTAAACCTTGTTCAGCATATGGTTAAGTTCTACATGTATGTTAATAAAAGATTAACATAAGGCTGTAGAATGTTTTCAGCCAATCAGAAAGCTCCATTTCTCAGACCCTTTTTATAATAATGTTTGGATTTGTTCCAACCCTGAAAATTGTTCCAACCTTATATAAATCCCTTTGTTCTTCTCCTATAAAATCACCAGTTTGGCTTTCTAATAGGTTAACTATTAGCTTCATAATGATTTTATAATCTAGATTTAATAAAGAAATAGGATTCATAGCTATCCACTTGCTAGGGGTCTTTATTATCCTTCAGGAGTAATATTATAGTACATTCATTTAGAGAGGTTGATATATTGTTGGATGCAATCATTTCTTCTATGAGTACTTTTAGAAATTGTTTCAATTGATCTTTAAACATTAAGTAAAATTCAGCTGTATAACCATCTGGCACAGGTGATGATCCTTTTCTTGCTGTGTCATAGCTATTTCCAATTTCATTTATAGAACATTCATTATTACTTATATTGAATTTTGCATCTATTGATCCTTCAATGTATTTCTTCATCTCTCTTTATTTTGATTATAACCTTTACTATATATGAGTGAGTGGAACACATTCTGAAGAAAGGGTGGGAACTAGTGGAGTACCTCAGGGCTCAGTACTGGGTCCAGTCCTCTTTAATATCTTTATAGGTGACATTGCAGAGGGTCTGGAGGGAAAGGTATGCCTTTTGAGATGATACAAAGTCTGTAACAGAGTTGATACACAAGGGGGTAGAAAGGATGAGAAGGGACTTGGCAAGGTTGGAGGAATGGTCAGACATATGGCAACTTAGTTTCAATGCAAAGAAGTGCAAAGTAATGCACCTGGGAAACAAAACCCAGGAGCAGCAGGGGAGGTACTAACAACAACAAAATGGAACGGGACTTGGGGTAGTCATATCAGATGATCTAAAGGTTGGTAAGCAATGGAGAAGTCAAAAGGAGAGCCAGGTGGATACTGGGATGCATAGGAAGGGGCATCACAAGTAGAAAAGGGAAGTGGTTATCCCTCTGTACAGACAATTGGTGAGACCCCATCTGGAGTACTGTGTGCAGTTTTGGAGACCTCATCAACGCAAGGACATAGACAGGATGGAAGCAGTCCAGAGGAGGGCAACTAAAATGGTGCGGGTCTGCATCAGAAATCATATGAAGAAAGACTGAGAGAGCTTAATATGTATACCCTTGATGAAAGGAGGGACGGGGACATGATAGAAAGCGTTCAAGTACCTCAAGGGAATCAACAAAGTCCAGGAGGTAGCATCTTTCAGAAAAAGAGATGTGTAAAAACAAGGGGACACAATTTAAAGATAGAGGGGACGGCTCAGGGTAATGTGAGGAAATTCTTTTTCAAAGAGAGAGTGGTGGATGCGGAACTGCCTTCCTGGGGAGGTTGTTAGGGCTAAACAGTGGGGAATTCAAACATGTATGGGACAGACACAAGGCAATTGTAGTGGGGGTGGCAGGAAGTAGGCTGTTGGTTAACTAGAATCTGCAGCTTATCCAATAGGTAGGAAATGGGCAGACTGGGGGGCCAAGTGGTCCTTATCTGCCATAAAGTCTATGTTTCTCTGTTTCTATATCTTAGTGAAGTAAGAAACAAATTCTTTGCAATTAATTTATCTGTATACAATTCTTCCTGGCCACTATCCATACTTCTTATAATGTTATGTTCTCTTTGTTTTTAAGTGCATAAGCTAGGAGCTTACCTGTTTTATCTCCTTGAAAATACAATTTATTTTTCACTTTTCAGATATCCTTTTCCACTTGTAAAAGAACCAGATCATTATTTTTGTATTTACATACTGCAAGTTTCTGTACTATACTTTCTTCAGCATTTGTTTCTCTTACTTTCTTTTCTAAATTTTTATTTCTTCTTCTAATTTCTGAGATTATTTTCTTATATTTTTATTTTAATGTCAAATGAAATAATATGACTTCTTATCGATACTTTCCATGCATCCCATTTAATTGCCATTGAGACCTCTGATGTATTATTTAGTCTCCGTATTCCTCCAAAAGAAACTTTATATATGCCACAAATTGGAATTATTTAATAATGTGTTATCAAATCTCCATTATTTATTTATTTAGCTTTTGTTAACCAGGTAAGTACACTAGACAAACACATGCCTATTTTCAGGTACGACCCAGGAGAGTACTGAAATCAAAGAACATACAGAGTACAATTTGAAGCAAGTAAGGCAGAGGCACAGAGGGCCCAATTCTAGCACAGTTACACCTGGCATAACAGCACTTGCACCATGTAGAATGGTGCATGTAACTACACCAGCAGTTGCGACATGCATGATTCTTCAAAGTGGCCCTGCGACATGGCGCAGGCAACTTGCACCAAACAACAGTTATGTTAGTAGTTATGTTATAAACCCTGCAACATGGTGCTAGGGTTTACTGCGCAGTTGTGCCCCATTCCAGAAGGGCAGCAACAAAGTCCCCAATGTCGGGATTCTACAAGAACCCTGGAGGAAACCAACAACGTAAGTTACACCAGTTTTAGCTGGTATAACTTATGGATGCCCCGGGGTCCTGTAGACCCATCAGCCATCCAGCAGCCAGTGCACAGTGTCCTCCCCATGCCCAGCATACCCCTGTGGGTACCCTGCAGGGCTGCTCACCCCCGCCCCCAAGTCTGACATTAATAGCCCAGCAGGCTGACCACACCAACTGACCCTGATTCCTTCAGTAAATGCTCCCAGGGTGCCCACACCCCATCCCCCAAATCCCCCTCTGCCAAAGTGCCCCACAGGGTGGTGCAGTCAACTCCCAACCGTGCTAACCCGAGGTCATCAACGTAAATGCAGCATATACCCTCCGACACCCTGGTAGTCTAGTGCCCCCTCGATCATTGTTACTTAAAAAATAGCACCCTCATATCCCTGGTATTCTGGTCCCCAATCTTGTAAATAATTAGATTGCACCCCATGTCCCTGGTAATCTAGTGGCCCCAGATCATGATAATGAAAATAAATAGCACCCCATTTCCCTGGTAGTCTAGTGGCCCCCCACCCAGCCATGCCAGACCACCCAGCACCCCAGCTGTCCCCAGCCAGTGATTGGCACAGCCCACCTCCACTGCCAGCCGCTGACTGAGTCCCGTGGGAACACTTACTGTAAGGCACTCAGATATTATATATCTGAGCATGTCTTGCAGTAATGCTCTGAGACTCAATCAGTGGCAGGATGTGGAGGTGAGAGTGGGCTGTGCCAGTCACTGGCTGGGGACAGGTGGAGCGGTGCTGGATGGTATGGCACAGCTGGGTGGGGATGGGGCCACAAGACCACCAGAGAAATGGGGTGATATTTATTTTCATTACAATGATCAGGGGGCCACTAGAGTACTAGGGATTGGGGCAATCTAATTATTTACAATGATTGGGGCACTAGACTACCAGGACACGGGGTGCTATTCTTTAATTAACAATGATCAGGGGCACTGGACTACCAGGGATACGGGGTGCTATTTATTTGATTAACAATGATTGGGGGCACTGGACTCACCAGGGATATGGGGTGCTATTTATTTAATTAACATTGATTGGGGAGCACTAAACTAAGAGGGCATTGCTGGGTATATGTTGCATTTGCAGCTGGCGACTCAGGGTCAGAGCATGGGTGGGGAGTTGACTGCACCACCTGCAGGGCACCTTGCAGAGGGATTTTCAGGGATGGGGTGTGGGCAGCCCTGTGGGCTCTATCTGCCCACTTCAGGTAGCTGGGGAGTAGGCAGCCCTGTGGGTGCCTATGGCTTGCTGGGTATGGTGGGAGCACCTACAACCTGCGTTAGAAGCCAGACATGCTCGCCAGGTGTGCACATGGGTCAGCATACCTGGCTGCATGTCACAAGTCACAGGACTTAGTTGTGATGACCCTGCCCTCCAGAATAGGGCACAGGGTCAATGTCACAGTTGTGGGTGGTGTGTCTTTACAGCGACTTGTGCCACCCTTCTAGAATCGGGAACAGAAACTCTATCACAGGTTGGAATATATTGAATAGATATCTTAGCATGATCAGAGACCAGAATGCTATATATATAAGATGATTTAATTCTGTTTGCCAAACTCTGATTAATCAGAAAGAAATCCAATCTACTGTACATATTTAGTGGACCGATTTATAAGTAAATTTGATTCTGATGGATTTCTTTCCTCCAAATATCAATCAAATAATTCCTTTTAATAAACTCTTTAACATATTCGAGGTATGTACATCATTATTAGATAGTTTCATGGTTTTATCTACATTGGGGTTCGGTAAAACATTCCAGTTCTCGACTAAAATCATGTTTTGACATGCAAGACTTATTAAATCTTGATCCAATTCTTGTAAGAAAAAACATAATTAAGGAAAGGTCCATTAATTGAGCCAATTACTACTTCTATTCCTAAAAGCTTTCCTTTACTAATACATAACAACCTTCTAAATCCTTATTCACTTGAATACTATTAAAATAACATCTTTAGATATCAGGATTGCCACACTCTGCTATTAATTGTATCAGTGGGAAAAAAAATTGACCCACCCATGATTTTTAATCTTTTAACCTTACTCTATTAAGTGGGTTCTTGTAAACACAACATTTTCACATCATGCATTTTGGCATATTGCAAAACCTTATTCCTCTTGTTATATCTATTTAACCCATTTCCATTTAAAGAGGTGATCCTTATATCTAATTGATCATTAGACATGTACACATCCATATTTCTCTAAAGACTTAAACTGAGAAAACAGCACCATAACGTGACATACCCATATCCTCTTTACTATTTAAACCAGATAAGTAATTGGTATCCATTCCTCTTCAGATACCTAGCATTCCCAATTTATCCAAGAGCAGTCAGTCCCACCCCACCCCAACACATTCACAAACCTCTCTCATTTGTCAAGTAAAAAGATCAGGAATAATCTTTGGTAATTCTTCATTAGCTTGATCACTTGACAAGAAAAAGTAAGGCTTAAAGTTAATAATCACTCTTAATTTTGCTGGTATAAGTAGTGACATTTTATACCCTTTCCGCCATAATATTTCTCTCAAGGAACCATGTTTTTTCTTTCTTCAATAACATCATAAGGCAAATCTTGATAAATTGCAATGTTAACACCTTCTATCATGGCTCTTTTTTGATATACCATATTCATAATTCGACTTTTATCCTCCCACCAAAAAGTTTAACAATAACAGACTGTGGTGGTAGTCCATCCTCTGGTTTCATTTTAGAGATCAGTGTATTCTATCAATTTCAATGTTACATTCCTCAATTGGAATATCTAGATATTTTTTGAATATTTTCATAACAATTTCTTTTAATGTTTGTGACTGTTCTGTTTTCAGAATTTCAATTAGCCAAAGATTTTTCTTCCTAGATCTCAATCTCATATCTATGATTTTCATAGATATGTCTTTTAATTGTCTGTCATGATTATTTAGTTGCTTCTCTGTTAATATAGTTTTGTCCTCAAGTTCTGAAATTCTGTTTTCCATTTGTGGTATTTTGCTGTTAATTAGGTTAACTGACACATCCAGTTGCTGTATTGTAGTTTTTATTCCTTCCATTTATTAGTTTGTCCATACCTTCTGACTTTGTTTTAATAAAGTTCATGTCTTTTTTATATCTTTGATATTCCCCATCAATAACATAGCCCATGCAGGCATACTTTCATTTTGCCTCTTCTTGTAGTATCTCCTTATTATCATTCTCTTGGGCTTAAAGAAATTATTTTCTCCTGGGACGAAGTTTCTTTCTGCAATATAGTTACATTTGCTTCATGTATTGTTGACCCCTTCCATTTTCCTCAATTATAGAGTCTACATCAGATTCTGCAGATAGAAAAACATTTTCTTGGCTGTTTGAAACCACTGCCCATTTCCACATCTTTCCTTTTCCTCCTGGGTCTTATTCTGAGGGATTGAGGGGAGGTTTCCAGTATTAACATCTTTTATCTCCTCTTTCATTATAATTTTCTTTAAATTCTGTACTTTAAGAGGGAAGTAATATTGATTAGGGATTAATAATATTCAATGTAGGTACTTTGCCAAAAAGTTCAGCAGATCTTGCTCAGGAAGTGATTTAGGTTGCAGTTTCCCTTTAATTTTAGCTTCCCAGTGTAGTTTATCTAGTTTTCTTTGGGGAAATCAGCTAGGTTTATTCCTCTTCTTTCCTCCTGGAAGCCATGTCAAAATAAGTAAACTTGTGCTTATTTGTTGTATTTTCAAAGTATTTTTAAACCGGACATGATATTACCAGCAGAGTACACTCAGAACGTTTATAACTCCACCCTGTTTCCTCCGATAATTTTCACAGCCGAAGCTTGAGAGTAATCAACACTTCTCTATCTTACTCAGCATGTACATGTTTCCACAGCAAACTGTGCAATCCCTTACAATCCAGTTCCTCCTAATAACCTGGACCCCTTTATTTTTAAAGAGTGACCTCTGGCCTATATACTGTTTTGGCATCAGGTAATGTATGCACGCCGTTCAACTTCGATCTATATTTTACTTTAACCTCATGTGCAGCCCACTTAACTTCCAGCGTGTTTACTATAGTCCACACCAATACACTTTACTAAAATATGCCAGGTTTAAACAGCATGATTGAAGGGTTACCAGGTTTAAAAATGATTAAAAAAAGTTACCAAGAAACAAGAAGCACTGATAGCTAATCGCGGTACTGTCGGGCCTAAACCCTGCGACGTCTTCGGAACATCATCAGCTCCTTTTCAGACCTCCATTTTCAGTTTTTACCTGATGCACCATTTCTTAGCTTCCAAGCTGTCATTATGCTCCACTGCAGTAGTCTTTAAAGAGCAATATGGATTTCAGGAATGGCAGAATTGAGAACAAAACCAGCTTCACTTAAAGCACCCCAACATGCTATATATTTTTCTCACATGCAGGCAGGCAAGACTATTAAATCCTGACAACAACTTCAAAGAAAAATAACTCTTCTTCCACTTCTTTAACACAGTATTTCAATGATACAAACAGGCAAATTAATAATAATCACCTGTCATAGGCAGCTGAAGAGTATATCAAAAGAAAAACTTGCTGATAGTAGCTGATGGCAAAACATAAACCATAATAGCGTCTTTGGAACTTCTTACCCGCTCCTTATTCAGACCTCCGTTTTCAGTTTTTTGTTCCATGCTTCTCCATTTACTTTCAAGTACATCTGAAAAGTTTCTATTAACACAGCAGCCCACAGAATTTAGGATCATCTCATTTTAAACTCCTCTACAAGGATGTCCTGTGACTAAGCTGCAGGTACTAAAATCCATACTGTTATGCTTCTTTCTTTTTAAAGTTCAGGTACCCGGTAATACTTTAACTTTTTCTGTGTTGCTTTTTCACTTTGAGAAGATATACTAGGCAAATGTGTTTATTTCCTGCACTGCTTCAATTTTGCTTGTTGCTTTGGTGGGGTTGAACTGCTTCGCCCTGCTCCTCACTCATGATGCTATTCTGTGCATGACCCACACCCATGCAGCCCTATTGGCTATAGTCAGAATTTGTTTATCCTTGCTGATTTTACTGATTCAGTTTTACTGTACTCACTCCTTTTTGTGGTGCTGTCCTGGTGCTTGAACAATGAGTATTTCCTGTTTCCCAGCCATCTGCTGATCTGTGGCTGGGAAAGAACTTTTCTGCACTCAGTGAAGCTCCTCAAAGCACAGCCTGGGCTTGACTTCCTGCCTGGGGTCAGGGACACATTAACATGGTGGGCAGCTTTTTCGGTGCACTGGGGTTGCTGCAGTTTCAGTTTTGGTGGTCAGTGGTAGTTTCAGCAGCAGGCTGTTTTATGCATTGCATGCTCATGCTACAGTACTGTGCTTGACAATTTGCAGCTGTTTCAATACTTTGCCAATATAACCAGTTATTATATCATGGTTATCCATATGTAATCAAGTTTAGTCTAGTTATTATTATATTATGAAAGTGTTAGTTATTAATGTGGTAGTGGTAACTGGTTGCATATATGACACAATAAGTAGTGACATGAGGAAATATCTAATGGTTGCTTTAATGGTGACATGGGGCCATCCATGTAATCGTACAGATGGTAGCACCTGTCAGCTAATGTTAAGTTTTGTGTGTGCCAAAATATTTGTCATATTATATGTAAGGCATCTTGGGCACTTAGGACTGTGTAACTGTGTATGCCCTGCCTCAGTCCTAGGAGCAAAGGTTTGGCAAATTTGATGAAAATAAGTTTGGCAGTTTAAAAGTTACTTGTTTTGAATTTACATAAAATCCACAACTTTTAGATTTTTTATTGCTCATTGACAGCAAAATACTAGGCAGAATTAAATTATGATACTTGCTTTTTGTCAGAGTTCATTCCAAAGAAGTGAAAATAAAGAGATTTAAGTGATAAGGTTTTTACAGTGTGTTCATCATGGGCCACTTGAAAAATAAACAGATGAAAACACTCTTCTTCACCCCTCCCCTGAGTAAATGTTTGACATGACTATAATCTTTAAAAGCTGCAAACATAAAAATACTTAGCTCTAAAGGCTGACAGTTGTGTGGTTTGTCAGAAGACAGCCTAATGAGATGTCTGAGCTAACTCTAAAAAGAAATCAAAATGACAGTATTTTAATTAGAAAAAATTAAAGACTGTTTTGAAAAAAAAAACATAGAGATAGACTTTACCAAACTCTGCACATATATTACTTATAGTGTGTAAGATTGATAAAACACAAGCAAACAAACAAACAAACAAACCAAGCAAAAAAACATTTGAGACTATGAAAAATCAAATTACCAGTTGCACTAAAGATGCCAAATAAGGACTGTAAAGTGTAAAATAAATATGTATTAAAATACAACATGATGTGTGCTACCTGAATTCAAACCTTAATCTGATTGCCTGCTTAGTGAACACATTCAGTGTGCCACTAAGCTGCATATTTTGAATTTTAGTTCCTTTGGAGTAGAGGTTAAGTCACAATGTGGAAAACTGGTGACTTGCCTTCAATCCCAGCAGATGATTTACCCTCACAAATTGTCTTTCTTAGCAACAATTACTTCTCATATAATGTACTCTTCCAGCTCCACTCCACCATGAATTGCCACTAAAGCGAGTTTTCCTCCTAGAAAAAAATGGAAAATAATATTTAAGTCCCTGCTTGAATTTGAACTGTGTTTAAGTGGATTTAAACTGCTGATCCTTTGCTGCTAAGCAAACACACATTCTGTGTGCCCTGAGCTGCAGGTGAGAGAGTTGCAGTTCTTGTATAGAGGTATGTCACATCCTGCAAAACAGGTGACCTGGAATCTAATCCCAGCAGGCAATATACCTTCACAAGCTGTGGTTCTTAGCAAAATGTACTTCTCAAATCATTTACTATTCAAGCTCCCCACCACCACATATCATCACTCAAGTGAGTTTCCAGCTTACAAAGAAAATTTGAAAGAAAATGTTTAAGTTCCTTCCAGGATTTGAACTGCTATCCTTTGCTATCTAGCAAACATATACTCAGGATGCCACTTGCTTGCTGGTAAATGAGTTGCAGTTCCTATGATGTAAAGGGTATAACATAATGTGCAAAACAGATGACTGGTAAGCTAATACTGGCAGGTGATTTACCTTAGCAAATTGTTGTTCTTAGTTAATTGTACTTATACAATTTACTATTCCAACTCCACACTACCATGCATTGCCACTAAAGTGAGTTTCCATCTCCCTCCCCACAAGTTTAAGTCACTGCTAGGATTTGAAACACTGATCTTTTGCCTGCTGAGCAAACACATATTCAGTATGCCAGTGCACTACAGGTAAATGAGTTGCAGTTTCTAAGGTGGAGAGGTTGTGGAACAACATGCAAAGCAGGTGACTCAAACTGTATTCAAACTTAGACAAAACTCAGCTGGAACTAATTTAACTGACTATAACATACTGTAGAACAAAATTCAATTATCTTAAAGTTATTATTTAGCTTTGCTGAAAACCTTCACCACAGCTACAATGACATCTAACAATTTCTCTCATACAACAACATTTGTATTGAGAATAAATGTGCAATCCAGTGGATCAACCCAGGCTTGTGGAGGTCTGAAAACCTATGCCAAGACCTCTAAACCCTATCACTGACATCATCAATGACATCAGGAGGTCGAATCACTTACATTGACTTTAGCCTTAAACTTGACTACATGCATAAAAGAGAATGCATGACCACAATGGATTCAAAGAGCTATGCTGCTGGCACCTAAAATAGAAAACACAGTTTTTGGTTTGTGAGTTATTTGTCAAATTGTAAAAACTGTTGCAAAAGCACACAATATTTTAAGTCCTAAAACAATTAACAGAGTTATGATTTCTGTATCACTCATGCCTCAACTACTACTTTGTGCATTGCCTGAGAACCCTGAAGTTATGATTCATGTACTACTTTGGGCCCTGAGGAAGAAAATTATGATTCATCTACTGCTTCAAACAAGACCAACAAGGTCCAGCATGAAGCAAGTTCTATGTGTGGCACTATACTTTCTCAAACATAAGAAATCAACTGCACAAACTATGCTAATGCCTATGTTGTAGTTACAATGCCACAAATACCTAATGCCCAATCCCTCCAAATCACCCACCCTCATGACCCAAGTCCAAGCTACAGGTCCAGGGCCATGACCAATGGATCTTTGCTAAATGATATGGGTCCTGAGCCATACCCCACAGATCTGCTGCATGTAGAGCATACAGGGGCCTGTACAAACCAAGCTACAAGTCCAGAGCTGTGTTCCATTGGTCTGTTGTTTCACATAGGGTCCACAGGGCCCTGTGAAAAGCCAGCTATAGATTTGAGGCCATACAACATGGGCTTACTGCTTTGCTTAGGCCAGCAGTGCCCTACACAAAACAAGTTACACATCCAGGACTGTGTGCTATAGGTCTGCTGCTTTACATAGTGCCCCCAGAACTCATTATGAAGCAAGGTACAGATCTGGGATTATGTCCCATAGGTATGCTGCCCACTTAGGGATCACAGGTTTTGGAGCATAGACCATGAGTCTGCTCTAATCTTACAAAGCAAGCTATTGATCTGGTCTCTTGCTCCATGAGTATGTTTATTTGCATATGGCCCTATATCAAATAAAACACCTATAGATCACCTGTGGAGCATGGCCCCAGACCTATAGCTTGAAGGATCAGACCTGTTGGGCAAAACACAGACCTGTAGCTTGGTCTTGGATCATGAGGGTTGGGGATGGGGGGTAAGCACTATGATTGAACACCCTAATATCGTATTTCTTTAATTTTGTGGCTTTGTAACCCAAATGCATACATTAATGTTGTTTTATGCCATTCCTGTGATGATAAAAAGTTGCAAATATCAGTGATTTGTTTTGCCACTGTAGACATATTGTGATAATATCAGTGTTATACTCACTCATTTTCATTTATTACATAGTGGCAATGGAGGTGCTGACTGGGATTAGAGCCATGCATCACCTTCATACAGCGACGTTATGCTAGGAAAACGCTCTGTTGAAGGCACTGAACAATCAAGACACAGAGTGTTTTCCTGCCACTGAACAATAAAAGGCATGGAATAAATAACATGTGCATTGGCTCTAATGAAAATATTACAGATAATTTCTCATGCTTATTGATCTTTTGACATCACTCATGGATTCACCACTCATGATAACATATGTTTAAACTGCACTTGTCGTTGATATTTTATTAGGGCTATGTATGTATAATAGATGGTTGGACCCTGACCTAATGGAAAAAGTCATCATATATTTCCTCATAGATGATGATAGCCAATTAGTGTATTATTATATCAGCTGGATATGTGCAGTGTATTAATTAAGTAATATGCCATGAATGGGTGTGGGTTATTGGGCGATATACCATGACTGGAGTGGTTTGCCCATGAGCATGCAACAGTGAACAATCGCCAGCTGTGGTAAATCCCCCTATAAATCACATCTTCCGAGTGGCTTAGTCATGATTATACCAAGGTTAATTTTTTACTATGATAAAATGCAACTTTTAAAGAGGTTGCTTTGTTGTTTTATTTTTATTGTATTTATTCCTATGCTGCAGATGATTAGGAATAGGAGCAGGTTATTTGCTCATCAACAGCAGTTGATTATCAGATGATTTACACTGGTAGTAAACTGCCAGTCTGACAATTTCATTGGCTGTCTACTAATATCCATGGTATAATATGTTATTAACACTTTCATAACACATTAAAACCTAACAAGCACTATATACACTACTTATATATACTACCACTTTATTAATGTATTGTTAACACTTTAATAATATAGTACTACCAACACACTAAAACAACCTCAATAACACAAGTAACAAGCCTGTTAATAACATAAGTAACAAGCCCCTAAACAACAAAAAGTAACAAGCCCTTTAACAGCACATGTAACAGTCACTCTACCCTTCCCTATTACTATGACAAAACATAGGACACAGCAAAAGTGTTCAACCTAATGCATTATATAAAACAAAAAGATGACAAAGTCCTGCATACTTATGAACTAACACCATCTTAAGGTTGAACAAGTTTGTAAGGCCACTTGCCCTTCGAGCTTATGGTTTTATAGTTTGCTTAACCTTTCAATGGTATTTTATCCTTGTATACCACATTTTGCTATCATTTATTCTCTCTGTATTTATAATAGATATATATATATATATATATATATAGATAGATAGATAGATAGATAGACAGACAGACAGACAGATTATAGTGGTGCAGTAGTGTCACTATATCTAGGGTTGAGCACTGGTTTCTATGTTAAACGTCAAATTTTCCACTTTAATAACTTCACAACTGTTCAACAGATTTCCATGAAATTTTGCATGCATAGTCTCCTGGGGTAGATCTCTTGATATACCAAGTTTTGTTCTGGTCAGCTATGTGGCTTCTGAGATGCAGATTGTGAAAATGCAAAGAAATTGCTGTTTTTGTTGTTTTTTTTGTCACCACCTTGTGCCCAGATGGTTTAGAATTTTGGTCTGAATTTTTAGGGTAGAAAGGGCTTGGCCTGAGATGTGTCTTTGCTGATTTGGGGAAAAATATTAATCATTTCTAAAGTTATTACATTTTAAAATGTTGGTTCTGAGCATGCTCAGTAAGCACTTTTGAGTAGCTGCTTGGAATGAAAAGAATTTGGTCCATATGAACAAGGACCCTATTTGTATGGGGCCAATCTTTCTTTGTATGGAAAAAATCATTTTCAGTAAGCCACCATCTTTCTTTTTTTTTTCAAAAGTCACAAATATGACACCTTCAGAGAGACCAACACAAGTATCTTAGTCATCGGTACCCCTTGAATGGATTCTGCACTTATCTGTTGGAAAATTACCCCAAATGTTTTTTTCCACTTCTACATCCTTTATCATGACTCACTTCCACTCTTTTATATGGCCTTTTGTTAATGTGAAAAGTATCCCATCACATGAAAGAAGATTTTGACTTAGTTTTTTTCCTGATTCTTTTTTCATTTGGGGGTGGGATTTAAACCCAGGTCTCTAGGTTTGAAGCTCAGTGCTTTTAACCACTATGCTACACTGCTCCTTATCTCACTGGTCTGACCCCACCCTGACATCCCACTGAGCACCCACCACCCTGTACCCCCACACCCCCATACACCCTCACTCACCTAAAGAAGTACCAAGGTGAAGATCTACTCTCCAACTGAAGACATGTCTTCCTGCTGGAACTGCTGACTGTAATGTGAACAAACTCTGGGCAGAGTCAATATGGCTGTGAAGAGCTTTTGGGATGCCTTTACCTATTATTTCTAATGAATTGCACAATGCAGATCTGTGGAGAAGCAGTTTCACTGTGGTCTTCCTTTTACACATTTTTACAATGTGTTTTCCTGAATATGCCTGCTGATTGCTATATATTTAGCCTGGATAGTTCACAGAAGAAATGGAATCTTATTTTCAGTGGGGCTCTACATCTACACAATATTATGCTGCATTGTGTAAAATCAGAATGCACTAAAACAATATTTTACATCTGGGGATATATTAAATGCCGGATCGATGCATGAGCAGAAAGATGCATTGCACAAAGAGGGTGGGTTGTTGGCACAATATTCAAAGAGAATGTGCCACCGGTACAGGGTATGCACACAGTGAAGCCCACCAGAATGAAGTGCAGCACTGCAGAATTCTGCAGTAGAGTTACTGCAGCAAACAATGCAGTTTCAAAGAGAGTTAACCTTTTGTCATGCAGTAAACCTGTGACACTCGCTTCATCCTGGCGGCTTCATTGTTCCTGTTGAAAGTGTGATCCTGGATGGGAGTTGCAGTGCAGGTGACCACCAAGTGAGGTGCATCCAGAGTGATCCTGACTGAATACCTTCGAGGGGAAAGTGTGGCACATACCAGTATGCACCGCAGCTCCATGGGTGATATTCAGCCCAGGAATGCAAATGAACTAATTGAGCATGCAGGGTGCAAAGGGGCCTTATGCATGCTCATTACCAGCCCATTTGCGTTGGCATGAGGATGAATGCACTGGAACAGCTCTCATCCCCAAGCCCTGACCGCTCCAATGTGGGACAGGCCCTGAAGTCTCTGGTGGTATAATGGCACCCCACCACCTGTTCCATCAGCTGTGATTGTACCGGAGTCCAGGCTGTATTGGTTCCATATTGTAGGGTCCCCAATGCTATCCCTAACTGCACGTGAATACACCTACAGTCCATGTCCATAGTGTCATGGCCCCGCTCCCCTCAACGGTGCACAGATGCCCCTGCCCCCGCCCATCCCATTGTGTCAACTGGCTCTGTAATGAGGTCATACCAGTCTATCAGTGGGTGGCAGAGCACTTAGTAGGATGCTGGAATGTGTTATATGTAGGCATGAGCTGTGTGTGGGTCATAACATTCAGTGGCATACCCTCAGGCACTGGCATGCAGATCCATCATCCCAGTGCCATTGCACTGCTCAGTGTGGGTGATGGCCAATGCTGTACCCACTCACACAGGTCCAAAACAGGCATGTTACAGCTGACCTCCCATTCATTTGTAAAATTGTGGAACTGTGGATGAACTATCTATAGTCTGAAGCATTCACTGCAAATGGCATTACAGGATACCTCACCACATGGCACCCAGACTACTTCAGCAGTCCAGAGGGTGGCATGTTACACAGGGAAACAGGTGAGATGTGGACTTGCAGCAGTGTATGACAGCAGGAAGATACAGCATTGGCAAGGCATGCATTGGAGTTATGTAAATTCCCTCTTTAGTTTGCCAGGGATGTACACACGGCTGTATACACTGGTGGATCCACAGCTGGCATGTTGCCCCAATGCATGATACAGCCAGTTGGGTTATTCCAGAGTGCAGGTCCCAGCCTGGGTTCAGTGCAGCCAATGGTTGGCCATGGCAGGGTGTGGTGGGCAGTGCCAGTCTTTGCAACAGGTTGGGTATGGGGGAATGAGGGTGTCTGTGTAAAGGGATGGTGGATGAGAATCCTCTAGACTATGGATATGGACCATGGTTTCTCTGGTGTAGCCAGGTCTGGGGGTCCTACACTATGGAGCTCTTCAGGGATGGATGGACTAGATTAGATAACAAGGGGCTGCTTTGTACCTGTGTGCACATCTGCAGCTTGCCTGTGGGTGGATGGCCAGGTTAGGCCAACTATTCACGGCCTAACTGTGGGCTGTGGTGCTCTGGACTGGGAGGGCACATTTCCACTGAATATGCTGCAGCACAGTATATGCATGGAATTGCCCCTTGACTTGAATGGCATACCATTTATGGTGCTCTGGCCCATTCCCTTAAGGCCCCGCGATTCTGCACATTTGAATATCATGTTGCTGCAGATTGTTGAATTTGTGCGGCACATCTCCCTTCTCCATTGGGATGCACTGCATTTCCTTTAAATATGAGGGCCCTGGATTAGGTAGCTGAATAAATACATTATAAAAATGGTAAAATTATGACCCCACTGAAAACAAGATATTGCATCTAATCTCGGACAGTCTGAGTAAATACAGTACAAAAATGTGTAACTGAACCTCCCTGTGACAATGAGATGCAGCATCTCCTGCCCTCTCCAGGACACAAAATATAGGATAAGAAATATTCAGTGCTCCCATATCCAAATAACCATTACTCTGTAAGAAACCTTCATTTTCCTGTGTTTTCCCCACAAAGGCAAAATCAAATCCATGTATAAATCCCTGTAGATTTTCCATAAGCCACTGGTTCCTCATTTATGACTTTGTTCTTTATTGACTTTATTATATCAGCAGCCTTTTATTGGGAAAAGAGCTCTGATTTGCTGCTCAGTATTAATATTATATGTCACAATGGAGTTTGCCCTTTAATGGGCAGACCAAGTTGTCCTGAGGCACCCTTCCCTTACCTGAAGATAGTGTACTCGGGGCGGGGAAGGAAGGGAGGAACAAGAGGACAGAACAATAGGCAGGCAACAGGAAGGAGGGGCTAAAGGAGGTACATAATGGACAGCACAGGAGTGGTTCAGCCACTTTGCTGAAGTTTTGATCATTCTAAACTGCAGCACATCAGACTGGCATTGATTGAGGACAGAGGTTTGGAAATATCCAGGTAAGAAACAAGCAATTGGGGAGCCAAGTGAAAAGACAGCATGTATATGAAAAAGAAACAATGATGGCAACCTGTGTGGTTATTCAGAGAAACTGTATTAGGCCAGATGAACAACCTGTGTGTTTACTCAAAGAAACTGTATTAGGGCGAGTGAATTAGGAACCAAAGAAGAAAAAAAGAAAAAAGGGCTTGAACAGTCGTGACAAGCAGCAATGTATGATGGTGCCTTATTTTGGAACAAGGCCAGGAGACAATATGTTGAGATCTAGCTGGGAGGTTTAGATACAGGCCGAGGAGCGGCTAAGTTTGTAAGGGTGAGAGCACCACGTGGTTGGCAGCTGTTTTTGATCAGCAGGGCATGGGCCCAGATTGTTTGAAAGGCTTGATTGAAATAAAAGTGGAATTGAATTTGTCACTAAACGGTGTGTTCTCTGCTACACGGAGAGAGCGAGGACAGAGCATCTGCACACATGTTGGTAGTCAGTTAGAACAGCAGGGCTAGTGAGTGGTGGATAGAGGCCTTGCAACAACATGGAAGCAACAATGTGTTTAGTGTGTGTTTTTTTCCAGCACAACTATGAAGCCTGGGTTTTTTTCATTCAATTAGAATGGGATATTGATCAGAATGGGGTAAAGAGTTGGCCACTTTCCAGCTTTGACATTGTTTAAAAAAAAAAAAAGAGAATTCAGAGGGTAGGGGCAGGACAAAGCTTTATAGGAAGGCGCTGGAACAGCGTTGATCAGAACAATAGCAGCTTAGTAGGAGTAGGCCGTTTTCAGGCCTTAGTAGTGAAGGTGAAGCAAGCTTGGAGCATATGGGTCTGGATGAGCTTCTTTGTAGTTTGACAACAAAGGGATGGAGAGTTGAGTTCGACCCAGAGTGGGCCTTTTGGAGGAAAGAGAGGAATTGGGGGGACAGGCAGAAAAACAGCATGAGCGCTGGCTCACAGAGCGAACAGGGGTTTCAGATGGGGAGCCAACACATGAGGCCAAGTGGCGTGACGTCACATGCAATTGGAGGAGGCCCGCGAGATGGTAGAACGTAGGGGAAGGGTGGGGGGGACAGATAGTAGCCCTTGGAAGCCAGCAGTCGAAATTAAGCCACAAAGGGCATTGGGCTTATAGTGACAGCAGAGGAGAAGGACAATGCAGCCATCACAACGGGGGCCATGCGGCATGACGTCACCAATCGGGTGGGGAGGGGCCTTCACATGACCAGGGTACGAGGAAGGGATATGGAGGCTGTGGGGCCACCTAGAAGCCAGGTGACTGTTTTAAAAAAAAAAAGAGGAGCCATATGGGCACTCCTTTTTAAGGAGAAGATGGAGGGAAGTGCAGAGCCAGATTGGTGGTGGCCTGGCATGACGCCACTTATGTGGAGCAAAGCAAAATAAAAACAGGGGGACAAGAGGGGAATAGAGGGACTCATGGTGAGGCCTTCAGGTGGAGGTGCACAGGAGGGGCGATGCCACGCCTGCAGTTATAGACTAGGCACAGGGCTCATATAGGGTTGGCCACGCAGCAAGGGGACAGACGCCACAGCTGGGCAGGCTCAGGAACAGAGTGAAAAAGGAAGGCACTAAAGGAGGAAAGAACAAAAGGGGCCTGGGTGGCCCAAGCGCTACCGCAGCAAGGAGGCTAGAAGGTCATGTGGGGAGGCCAGCGCCCCAGAAAAGGGAGAATAGCAAGCCGGAAGGCCACATGGGACATGGGCGGAAGCCCTGAATGGGTGATGAGACACACCGCTTCAATAAATGGTGCAGCAAGGCTCATGAGGGGCCTACAGAAACTGGGAAGGTTCTGGGGTGTAAGAGATAGAACCGGAGGCCCAGAAGGCCTCACGAGCGTGAGGCCTAGGAGGCCACGAGGGATGACACCCTAGACATGGGTTAAAAAAAATGCAAGGTTAATCTGGATAAAAGGATTAGTATGACCTTTAATTTTCTGTTTTTGGGGCAGTATCTCAACAGCTTCCATGGATCAACACAAGGAGATGGCACCAAGGAAGAGCAAGCCATCTAAAGAGGATGCCTACAAAGCCATAGTAGAACTCAGAGAAGGCCAACAGAGTGTGGCAGATGGTAGAAGGAGAGGAGCCGGGGAGATCTGGGGAGAAAGGAAAGCAGGAAAAGGGAAAAGGGGCGATGGGAAGAGGGGCAGGTAGGGCCCACAGCCCCCGCCATGGTGCGGCCTCAGCTGAGGGTACCTTCCAGAGTGGCCAGCCCAGTATCGCTGCAGCCCCAAGTCCCTGTCCCACCAGTACCTCCTCAAGACCAGGGTGGAGGTTCCTCTGGCGGAACCTAGACCGATCCCAGATGCATACCAGCCCTTCCACAGCCAATGTTACAACCGCAAACCCAGGGTATCCAAGTCCAGCAGGCCACAGGAAACTGAAAAGGCCACAGGTAAAGTAGACAGGGCAGTAGGAGAAAGCATAAAAGAGTACATAGGGCAAATTATTGCAGCACTGGGACAGGGGTTTGGGTCAAATGGAGTCTGCTCTGGCAGAGATTAGGTTAGATTCGACAGCAACAGGGGAGAGGAAAAAGGGTTAGAAAAGTAGGAAAAGGAACAAGGAGATAGGAAGCCCAGGAATGCAAATAGGGAACATGTATCATTGGCCACTAAGCGAAGATCTGGAAGAGCGAGTACGTGGATATATTTGCTTTAGTGAGCTGGGAGGCAGCTGCAAAATATGAGGAAACTGAGAACATAGGGAAGAGTGAGATGGCGGCAGCAGTGGTTTTGTTGGGCAAAAAAAAGAGGAGGATAAATTTACCAAAGGAAAGACATGGATGGATGGTTTGTAGGTTTTGCTTCGAACTCAGTTATAGTGCTGGAAAATAAACCTGAACTGGGCATACCATTGATCACGTATTCTTAATAATAAGACGAGCAAAGGCAAAAGGAGGGTAGGCTGGATATATTATGATGAATTCTTCCAGCAAAGGATGACAACTACGGGATGTAAGGTGGGATACAAAACAGTTAGATCTGTGGATGGATTATGTAACTGACCAATCCACACCTGAAGGAGAGATGAGAAAAGGGAGGGCACCTCAGAGGTGTTGTTGGGCTCACAATAGGGCATTCTGCTCTGGCCCCAATGCCGCTTTCGACATGCCTGCTCAAATGTCACAGTTCAAACCCGACGAGCAGATGTGAACAACATGGGCACAAGGGCACAAGGTTCAGGGGGCAAGGCACAGGCCATCAGTTTTTTTCGGGAGGGACAGGGATATAGGGGCAGACTTGGAGTAAAGGGGGAGGGCAGAGGGCATGCAGGCAGAGGGAGCCAGAATTACTAAATATAGGGAACCAAACAGGGACAAAAAAGAGGGTATACTAAACATGGGGGAAGGGCAAGGATCAGTTCCAAACAGCAAGAACCCCATCAAGTCAGAAGTATGGAAAAGGTGGTTAATGAAATACCCAATAGGGAGGTGTGGAGTCACTTAAAGCAGGTTTTGAGACAGGCTTTTCAGTTAAAATGCGAAGGCCCAAGGCAAGTGAGAGAGGTGAATAACCTGGGTTCAGTAAGGGAAAAGAAGACATTTTAAGAAGGAAAATAGAAAAGAAAAGGTGGTAGGTAGGGTAGAAGGACCATACACAGAACCGCTCGCTACAGAACATGAGAATATCTCCATTGGGGTTAGTTCCTAAAAAAAACAGGGTGAATACAGAGTGAGTCACCACCTGTCATTTCCAGAAGGGAATCAGTGAACGATTTCATAAGTGAGGAACATAATAAAGTGAGCTACACATTAGAAGAAGCGGTACAGATCATCTGGGCACCAAGGATGCCTGGATGGCAAAAACAGACATAGAATCCTCATTCAGATTGCTTCTGGTCAGAAGGGAAGATTGGGACCTACTGAGCTTTAAGATTGGGGAACAATACTATTTTGATAAGGCAATGCCTATGGGGTGTTCTATAGCATGCGTGACATTTGAGGCATTTAACACCTGTTTACAGTGGATATTTCAGGAGCAGAGTGGGTGTAAAGCGATAATTCACTACTTGTATGATTTTCTGTTAATAGGCAATAAGAAGAGTGAGGCAGGAGAAAATGTTAGCCAGCTTTCAAGATTTGTGCGGAGAGTAAGGGTCCCGCTGGATCCAGATAAAACAGAAGGGCCCAGTAAGGTTTTGGAGTTCTTAGGCATAGAAATAGATGCATGGAATGAACTCTTTAGGTTACCAGAAAAAGTAATGAAACTGAAGGAGCTGATTAGAGGGTCATGGGGAGGAAAAGGGTGCAGTTAAAACAGGTGCAACAGGACATGGGACATTTGAACTTTGCATGCAGAGCCATCGGGCTGGGGAGGCCTTCACAGAACGACTAGTAAGGGCAACAGCAGGAGTAACAAAACCTCACCACTGGGTAGATATAACAAAGGGAGTAAAAGAAGATTTCACGGTATGGGAGATGCTCCTCAGTACTTATAATGGCTGTTCCTTCTGGCAAGATGAGGGTATATAACACGGATCTGGATCTCAGATGCAGCAGGGGGTTGGGTATGGGAGGCTATTTAAAAGAAAATGGTTTATGGAACCATGGCCAGCAAATTGGGTGAAAGAAGGAAAGTGAGGGATATCACACTGCTGGAAATCATGCCCATATGGACTTGTACTCTGGTGTGGGAGAGGAATTACGAACCAGAAGGTCACATTTTGGTGTGACAATAAGGCAGTGATAGACGTTTTAAATAACAGGAGCCAGACCAAACATGGTCATGGGGATGTTGAGACAGCGAGTTTGAAGGGCCTGCAATTGAATGTGTCATTCTGGCAAAACATATAGAAGGGGCCAAACACCCTAGCTGACAACCTTCCTTCTGCAGCTGGACCGGTTCCAGATGCTAGCACCGACAGCAGAGGATCAGAAACAACAGTACCAATGAACATCTGGGACGTTGGCAAGAGGAGCAGAACTGCTGTTTTGCAGCTCATGGGCACCATGGACTTTGAGGGCCCATGAAGGGCAGCATAGTGAGTGTTCCAAATATTCAGGGCAATACACCATTGGAGGTAAGTGGGCCAATCACAGAGGAACAGTTAGGAAAGTTTACAGTAGATCAGTGGGAGAGCGCACAGCTCACAACACAATGGGGGTGTACCTAGCGGAGTTAGCTTAATCTGCAGCCTAAGAAATGGGGGACCCAACGAAGTCCATGTTGATCAGGAGAATGATGCAAGGATGGGGAAGACTGAGTAAAGACCCGTGGACAGTAGACGACCCATAGGAGAACATTGGTTGGCAAATTAAAGGGGCATTGCTGGCGGTCTGCAGATCAAAAGACGAGGCATGTTTGTTTCACACAATTTACTTGGTAATGTTTGCAGGGCCTTGAGAGTGAGAGAAGCGGTGGGGCATGGCAAAAAGAGGAGAAGGGGGCTGGAATGGGAAGATATAAGTTGGGGACAAAAGAGATACACATGCTAATAAAGAAATCAAAGACAGATCAAGGGGACAGGTTGCACAGTGACCCTGAAGACTCAAGAAGAAGACTTAGTGTGCTCTGTAAAAGCTTTGTGGGCCTACACCGCAGAGTGGGGATATAGAACAGGAGTTTATCTATTCATGGGGATGGAAAAGAGTCACCAGTTACCAGGTTACAGCCATGCTCAAAAAGGCATGCAATTTCTGGGGAGGACCCAGGCAATTATTCCTCTCACTCTTTTGGATAGGAGCTACATCACAGTGGGCAGCTGCAGGGGAACAGTGACCAAGATGTTGGAAAAAGGGCGCTGGTGGTCTGCCAGTTACAAAAGGTATATTCGGCACTACAGTATGGAGACTAACATGTCATCTGA
Source organism: Neoceratodus forsteri (assembly GCA_016271365.2). Classification (NCBI taxonomy): domain Eukaryota; kingdom Metazoa; phylum Chordata; order Ceratodontiformes; family Ceratodontidae; genus Neoceratodus; species Neoceratodus forsteri. The sequence goes on from JADMNL010000023.1 coordinate 35,389,155, forward strand.
TTTTGTTTCAGGTACAAGACCAGAAAAGGGGAGGGAGGCCAAGAAAAAGGGGACTACGGATATATATATTATATATATATATATATATAAAACATGCTTAAGTATTATATTCTGCTTAATTCCATAGGGAAAGGGAGGATCAAGGAAATATGGATCTGTGGTCACTCATAAATTTATTGGGTGGAAAAAGAGCAGAGAAATAGCCAGGGGAAAACAGTTATACCAGGATGTGAGACAATGTAGGTTGGTCTGGCGGCAACCGAGGGATAGGATGGGTGCACCTACTTCCTACGCTTGACAGAGATGAAAGAGCAGTGGCCAGTTCTGGACCAATTATCTTACATCTAGGGGCAATGAATTGGGGAGAAACCATGGTGGACATATATATGCAGGTAAAAAGGGATTTAGAGAAAATCCAACTATGGTGGCCAGGGGTATGCCTTGCCTGGTCGGTCATAATCCTGAGAAGGGTCTGAGACATGAACACAGCAACAGAGCTTTAGACAGGGCTAGGAAGAAAATGAATAGGAGAATAGTAACATCGATAAAAGAAAATAGGAGGGAGGTAATAAGGCGGGGTGGAAGAATGGGTAGAAGATTTCTACAGGTCAGATGGAGTGCACCTGTCAGATCTAACCATAGATATATTTAATACAGAAATGATGGGCTTTGTGGAAGCATGGGGAAGGCATGCAGATGGTACAATATGAAAAAAGAAAAGGGGGAGAAGGGGCACAGGAAAGTTCCCTAGCCATTTTGGGGGAAAGCTAGCCATCCAACGTAAGCTGGAGACTGACTAATGGAAAAGGGCGGGAAGAAGGGAGGGGGAAAGAAAAGGAATAGGATGGAAAGAAGGAGAAGCTGAAGGAGAAAAGCGGTCTCGGTTCTCACCGCTACCTAGTAGGAAAAGAGGAGAAGAAGGTACCCAAGTCTTCACCTGGGGAGCGAGAATCAGAAATGGATATATGGATGCAATAATATGCAATGGCGAAAACATAATGATAAAGAAATGAGATGGAAATGGAATCATGGTATATAATAAATTGATTGCCAGTCTGAGCACAACAACATACAATGGTCTGTGTCTTTTGTGGGGATAAAGGGGAATCCGGGACAATGGGCTTGGAATGATTTGGATTTATATGCTATGCATAAAGCATAATGGGGACTATACGAAATAACAAATATCAAGCTCATTATTTTCATGAACTATACTCAACATTAGTAATCACAAGTCAAACAATCTTTCAAAAGATACTAGTAATGCCTATCAACAAATTTATTGTAAATAGAGACATATATATATATATATATACACACACAAATGTTATTTTTGTATCTTATAGTTGTTAGTTTTCAGACAAATTCTTATAAACTTTTTCTGTCCACCTGATGGAATCTTGAATGAATTAAGTAAATGCTATAATTTTATCAAGGCCCTGATCCAGCAACTCAATAAATACACTCATATATCATATTATAAAATGTTAAAAACAGTCTTCTGTTTGCAGTTGTTTGATCAGGAATTTTATAAATAGTATAAGTTTTTTTGTTACATCTATGTTGATCCAATAAAAGGTATCACATAATTTGCTTCACTCATGGTTTGTCAGCAGTTAATTCATTAGATGAGATCTCCCTTGCCAGAGTTTGACTGTCCCCCTCCCCACACACAGACTTCTTACTATAAGAGCTCTCAGTAGCTCTTATCTGTTATATTTAGGAAGCGGACGCAGCCCTTTCTGTCAAAAAATATATATATATATATATATATATGAGACACATTATTCCACTTAAACTTACACAGACCTTTACTTTAAAGGATGGGCATAAATACTTTAGTTCTTCAGCGAGCCTTTGATTTTGTTAGTTTCTGGCTAACACTGTGTGAATGTTGTGTGTGCATGTGTTTTGTGTATGTGTGTTTTGTGTGTGTCTGTGTGTGTGGTGTGTGTGTTTTGTGTGTGTTGTTTGTGTGTGTTTTGTGTGTGTGTCATGTTGTATTTGTTGTGTGTGTTGTGTTGGTGCGTGTGTACACACATGTATGCGTGGTGGGAGTGTGGTATAGGGCAATTTTATGTGGGTGTTGTGGTGGTTTTATGGGTATAGTGGGTGTGGTTGTTGAGGTGATACTGAGGTAGGCTTTTATTCAGGCAGATGACATGATGTTACAGTGGCTAGGATTCTTAGTTTTCACATATAGTGAACATTTACTTACTTCTACTAGTTGTCAGTGATTGGATTACATACTATCACATTTTAAATCTATTCATATTAAGATGTATATCTCATATACTGGGTTCATAAAAGGTTTAATTCCTTTGATAAATATTGCAAAGACTGGTGTGAATGATGATGTATTAGGACTCTTGTACATATATCTCATTCCTACTGGTTATCTTCCCAGGGAAGGGGGTGCTGGGGATTTTATTCCTAGGAGTTTTTATTTAGATTCCTTTGTCTGGTGATTCTGTACATGTTTGTTATACACTGACCCTGTGTTGAAATCTGTACATATTAGGCTCATTGTCTCAGTTTATTGGGGTCCTTGACAAGTCATTTTATTTATTTTTATTTGGCAATTATACTTGCAACTGATATTACCATGATTTAAACCCTGTTACAACACTGAAGATTTTAAAGTTTATGCAGTGTATTAACTGGTTGAGAGTATAGCTGGGAAAATGTCTCAAGCTAAGTTCTATATTACATTTCGTGTGAAACATTTGCTCACTGTGAGTAAACTTCACTTTAAACCTTCTGTATGCCATATATGTATGTGCATATGTATGAAGTTATACATATATACCTGTATATGTGTGTGTATATGTATATATATATATATATATATATATATATATATAGGTATTTATGTATGTGTATATGTATGCATGTGTATATGTGTGTATGTTTAATTTGCGCTTGTTTTCAACTTGCAATTAGGCCTCATTTCAGCATTTTGCCTTTCATTGACTGTTCTTTAAAACACAAGGACACTTGCAATAAAAGTTGTAAGCTCATCTTACATGTATTAGGAGAATAGTATTCCAAGGTTTTGTTATTAGTAGAATGCTTCCTTGAAAGGTACTGAGACATTTTAAAATTTATATGAGAAGAACTCTCTGCTTGCTGATATTTAAGAGATAAGCCACGAGGGGTGTGGTTTATCGAGGGATTTACCACTGCTGGAGTAAACCGCCAGCCGTGGTAAATCCTCTGATAACCCACATCCTTGAGTGGCTTATTGTGATCATACCAGGAAAAGGAAATGAAGGATTAAGAAAAATATATTAAAAATTTAAAAAAAGTTTTTTATTGATTTTAGGTGAGGTGTCTTTGTGCAATGTTAAGTAGTCCTGTGTAGCTAGGGCTCTGTAAGTGGTAATCCAGTCTACTGAGCTCCACCACGCGTGCCGACATCAATTACAGAGGACGGTGTCTTGAGACAGAATTTGCTGTTTGGGAGTATAACAGGCATTTTGTTTGTTTTCGTAATATTTTCTTATAGCTGATGTAATGTTGCCACTGGGGACTCACAGACACGGGAAGTTTGATTGTGTTTAACAGTATAGTGGCAGTGCCGTTGAAGGAGCAGGAGTCCGTGATTCCGAGCAGCAATGAGAAGCAGGTAGTAATTTTATTTTATTTTTCTGTCGGCTGGTAAAGGACAGTGAATTTGTTTTTGGTGGCACAGTCGGGTTGCAGGTGCAATTGCAGATTTGAGTTCACAGTACGAGCGAGGTTCACAACAGTTTAGTGGGGATTAAACATTTCGGTTTACGGCTGTGGAGTTCAGGGGTTGGATGAATTTGAGAGCTGCGGCTGACTGTTTTTAAACATGTGGCTGGCTGGCACCTTTGTTTATTGTTTATTTTTTGTTTATTGTAAATTCTAGGAATTAATACCTTTGAGCCAAGGCTCTTTTACAAAGGTTCCGTTAAAAATCGGTTAAAAACAATAGGGTACAGGGTTGCACATTTAGGTAACATTGTGGAAATAGACAGAGACAAAAAATAGCTAATCTAATGACATTTATGAACAGCAGATAAATCACTTAAGCACTTTCACTATTTAGAAAACAAGTGGAGAGGGAAGATAGGTAAGGGAGGTAAGTTAGGTAGTGTAAGTGAGAAAAAGAGGAAAGAGGGTGGGAGGAGTAGCAGACCATTGTAGGAGATGAGGATCCACTAGTAGGCCTTTGTCAAGTAAGAGGGCAAGGGAGGAGAAGTGAGAATAGATTAGGATTTAATCAAGGCAGTCACAGGAGTTTGAGGTGGCTAGGTGAGAGAATAGTCTAGATTTAAAGGCACCTAATGAGTTAGAGGAGGTAATAGAGGTGCTGAGAGTGTTTAGCTAGTTGGGGGCACGATAGGCAAATGATCGTTGACCATGTGTGGTCTGACAGTGGGGACCTGGAGAAGCGGTGTCTGATCTTCTGGTAGATCGCACACTTGAGTTCTGCATAGCAGGTCTTGAATGCAGGGTGGAGTGAGGCCCATGATGGATTTCTTGGCCATTAGGCAGGTGGAGAACTTTAAACGGTTTTGATAGTTGTAACCACCCAGTATCAGCATAGAGTTCACAGGTATGAGTAAGTCAATGTGCACCTGCAAGCAGCTGACATGCTTTGTTTAGGGAGGTTGTGATCCATTTCAGTGCGCTTGGAGGGTGGACCCATAAATAATTAAGCCTAGCAAATGACTGAGATGATTGAGGATTGAATAGCTAGCTTCAGTGCTGGATGGGTGAAGAGTTGTCTGTTTCGGTAGAGTATTCCGACGCTGATTAATAGTTTTGGAAATACCATCAATATGTGTTGCAAAGACTAGGCCTTGATCAAATGTGATTCTAAGATATTTAAAGGTAGCCACTTGTTCAAGGGTGATTCCCAGGAAGTGTTGATAGGTAAGTGGAGCTTGCCTTTTCTTGTTCTGCGGACTAGCGAAGAGCATAGTTTTTGTTTTTGTGGTTTAGGACTAGCTTGTGTTCAACTAACCACTCCTCAACACTGGCAAATGCATGCTGTAGGCTGAGGCGTAAGGGGTTAGGGTCTTTGTGTGAGGATAGAATCACAGCGTCATCAGCATAGAGGATGATTTGCTCTGGGCAGGATTTAGGGAGGGAGTTTAGAAAGAGGCTGAAGAGTAGCGGGCCTAGGATGGATCCTCATGAACTCCCGAGAGGACAGGCTTAGGGTCTGAGAGAACTCCAGCTATTTTTACAACCTGGGTGCATTGGGCAAGGTAGCTTTTTATCCAGGCACCGAGCCCAAGTAGAGCCCAAGAGTCTGTAGTTGACTGATGAGTAGGCCATGGTGAACAGTGTCAAATGCCTTGTTAGATCAATAAACACAGCTCCGTGAGGAGTCCTTTGTCTAAGGCCTTGTGGATTACTCCTGAGAATTCGAGCAGGGCTGTGGTGATGCTATGCCTTTGTCTGAAACCATGTTGCTGGTCACAAAGAATGTTATATTTCTGCAGGTAGTCTGTAAGCTGGTCAGCTACCATACATTCAAGAGCCTTTGATAAGGGAGGAAGTATTGAAATTGGTCTATAGTTACCAGGCAGAGACTTATCACCACTTTTGTGCACATGGGTAACTATAGCAGCCTTCCATATACTAGGGAATTTGCTAGAACAGAGGAGAGATTGAAGATTCTGGTGAGGGGAGTAGAACTTCATCCAGGGTAAGGATAGTATTTTAAGGTCAAGAGAGTCACTGCTTGCCCTTGATTTAGATATAGCCTTCTTTATGTATTTATAAACTTCGTGCTCTAACTATTTTAAGATGGAAGGTGGAATGTTTGGAGAGGCAGAGGGGATATAGAGATGGGGGGTCAGTAGAAGCGAAGAAGTCAGATGCAAAGACACCGCTGAGGTCGGTGAAGGTCTCATTTAAGGTGTTTGCTATGACCAGAATGAGGGTGGTAGAGCCTGCCACATTCGGTATAATAGAGAGGATTTGGACTGCTTACCCGTGATATTTCTTAGATTGTCCCAGAAAGATTTTCCTTCACCCCAGGTGTTGGAGAGAACAATTTTGAAGTAGTCGCCTTCACTCGACGAGTCTCTTTGGTACAGTAGTTTCGGCCTGTTTATATTTTAGGATGTCAGACGGAGAGCGAGAGTCTCTTGCAATAGCCCAGAGGTGGTCCCTTCCTTTGTGTAGTGCCATTAGCTAGCAGTGAGCCAAGGAGTTGAGAGTGCTTTCACTTTGCGCCTTTTACAGGTGCATATGAGTCACAGGCAGCACTGAAGGTGTAGATAAAGTGGTTAAGGGCTTCATCGACGTCTTGTGTATTGTAAATGGGAGACCAGTCTTTCTGTCTAAGATTTTCCTTGAGTGGAGTAAGGTTTCCAAAAGGTAGTACTCTGCTGGTGATGGTTCTAGGGGTGGTTTTCTGAACTTGTTTGACCAGGTACATATTATAGGAGAGTGGTCGCTAAGAGAGTCTGGGAGAACAGCAACATTATTTATCTGGGCTGGGTGGTTGGAGAGGATCCAATCTATTAGGGTACTATTACCAGATTTATAGTTTTCCTAGTGGATGAATTGACCAGCTGTGTTAAGTTTGCAGCAAAGATAGCATCCTTAGTCGACCCTGTGTCTGTTGCAAGCCAGTTGATATTGAAGTCACCAAGGAGGAGGAGGAGGAGCTCGGCATCAGGAGGTTGAGATCTGACGAAATCTAGTACAGACTGGAGGCCAGGCCCAGGATCTTTAGGTGGGATATAGATAGCAGCAACCGTGAGGACTTTGTTTTGGGCACCAAGGAGAAGTTTGATAGGAGGAGTTGTACAGCAGAGTTAGTGGTGGTATACGTAATAGAGAGGCAGTTGAGATATTCCTTTGTAAATGGCACAGCCACCACCCCTTTTGATGTCCTATCCAGCCTGAGAATCTTGTAGCCTTGAAGAGATATAGCATGGTCAGGGGTGTTGGGTGTCAGCCAAGTTTCAACAATGGCTAGGATATCGGGGTTATGCTGACTGACAAAGGTTTGTAGGGAGGCCAGTTTTGTAGGAGACTACAAATGTTTAAGGTGACAAAGGTGAGTCCCCTCTGTTTTGGCAGGCTTTGTTGTACTGTAGGAGATTGGGCCAGGATTAGGTGAACACTTCCTGATATTAGAGGAGGAGAGGAGGAGGTTTGAGAGTCCATTGTCGTATTTCATAGTAGGTGGCGACCAACCTCGGCTGCTTATGTGTTTTGGACCAGTACAGGCGCCTAGGATCCCAGTGTAACGTGACGCCAGGAATAGGTGCCAGGTTGCCCCCATGCAATTGTCGTAATTGTTCATATTTAAACAGTCCATAGCTGGATGGTACCATTTATGCATATGTGGGGAGATTGCAATCGTGCCTGATGTTGGGTAGTTAGCCAAGAGGACCAGAGTAGAGGGTGGTGAGGGATAGAAAGAGGTAGGTAGGTGGGTTAAGGTTGGAAGCAAGAGAGGCTGAAGAGAGAGAAGAAAAATGTTTACAGGGAGGCATAGTAGCTAGGAGGGAGAATAGGAGGAGAGAAGAAGGAGGAAGGAAAAGGAGGTCTAAAGAGCTAAAACAAAAACACACAGTGGGGTGTAGCCTGCAAAATCCTCAGGGAGCAAGCAGCAGCAGAGAAAAGAAGGGAGGGCGTGGTTTAGCTAGTGTTCAGGATAGGATGTGAGACAGTGGGTGGGTATTTAGAGCAAGGGCGGTGACAAGAAGACTATTTAATAAAGGTAGGAGGGGGAGGGGGGTGGGAAATTTCAGCACTTAGCACTGCAAGTCAATGGGCTCCGAGCCCAGCTAAGCCCCAAAGTCACCAAGACCAATCAAAAACAATGTCTGAGCCGGCAGCCAATCAGTGCGCAGCACAGAGCTCAGTCGGCCAATCGCTGCCAATCTCAGCTTCCCAGCCTGTGGAGTGTCCTTACCGTATTCTTGGGTTGGGAGGCGGCTAGAGGAAGCGACGCTGGCTGCGGTGAGAACCAGGACCCATCGACTGTAGCCACCTGGTCCCCAGCTAGCCCTCTGGGGGGCAATGGCAACTGGCTAAGGAGAGAGAGAGAGAGAAGAGGTGGTGAGTGAGTTTATATAGTCAGTGGCAGTAGGCTGTGGCGCAATTTAACATCAGGGAGAAAGGGAGGAAGGAGATTCAGGCGAGGGCAACGAGGTGAGGTAAAACCAGAAATTGGAGAGGTGATCATGAGAGGGACTGTAAATGAGGTGGGGGAGGTGTTAGCCAGAAACAATCAGGTCCAGTGGATTGCTGGCGCCAGACAGGAGGAACAGGGAAGAGGGGTGGAAAGCAGGAGAAAAGAGGAGCAATTTAAAAGTTTTTGATTTTTTTTTTTTTTTTTTGTTATACAACAAAAGTTAGGAGATGCTGTTTGAAGCAGGGACAGCTGCCTAGAGCTGCAGAAATAGAGGGGAGAACAGTGAGAGTTTCTAGTGAGTGGCAGAGGTAGTAGTTTGATAGCGCCTGTAAGAAGAGAGGAATTACATGCTGATACCCTCTGGAGGCCTCGGGAGGGGGAGGAGGGAGAGAGAAAGGAATAGGTAGAGAGACAGTGCAGCCACAAGCCCTTTATACAACTAAGATTTAAGCTTTTTTTTTTAAATTATCAATCGACAAGGCATGAGGATGAAGTCAGAAAAAAGAGTGAGCATTTAAGCAAAACATAATGGCAAGCTAGCAGTTTAACAGGAGTCTATTAATCTTGTTTAGTAATGGAATAATAGGCAGCATAACATAAAATTAACATCTTAAAAACAGGCAAAGTAGAGCGATTTGCAAATCTAAAACATTTAGCAGAACTGATAGTGGATCAGAGGTAGAAAACAGTAGGGAATAAGGCTGAGAAAATGTCCAAAAGCGTAAAATTTCGGTACTTAGCACTGCAAGTCAATGGCCCGAGCCCAGCTAAGCCCCAAAGTCACCCAGACCAATCAAAAAAATGTCTGGAGCCGGTGGCCAATCAGTGCGCAGCACAGAGCTCAGTCGGCCAATCGCTGCCAATCTCAGCTTCCCAGCCTGCGGAGTGTCCCACCCGGTATTCTTGGGTCGGGAGGCGGCTAGAAGAAGTGATGTTGGAGCGTGGTGAGAACCAGGACCCATCGACTGTAGCCACCTGGTCCCCAACTAGCCCTCTCGGGCAATGGCAACTGGCGATGTGGTGATTATTGGTAGATAATCAATGCAGGTAAGGTGCCAGCCTGCCTATCTGATTGGTCAGTGTCTGAGGTCCATGGTATAATTCTTGATAACCTTGACCTTCAGGGGCATCTCAGCTGAAAGCAGACTGGTGTTAATTAGCTTCTCTGAAGTAATTTTCTGTTATGTTTTAAATACATATGTTGAACCAATGAGAATTATTTCTGTTTGTTATGCATTATCTAGATGTTAATAGTATGAGATTTTCTAAATAACTGTCATAAAGCTTCTGAAGAAGGACCTGGTTGGTCTAAAAGCTAGAGCACTTTGTTCTTTTGTGTGTAACATCTATAGTATGTTGGTCCAAGAAAAGGTATCAAATTATTTGCTTCTGGATCTTTTCTGTCAAAAGAAATTTATGTATTTAGTCTGTGTAGTTCACTGAAGACCTAGCATTTTATCAGATAGGTCTTGATAGGTTAAATACAGTGTAAATCTTAACAACATTTGCTGGGAAAGGGTAACATTTATGAGGTATGAATCTTTCTTGAAAGATACTCATCAGCAACTGAAGTTAATAGTAACAAGCATTTGTCAATGCCAAATGTTTGCTTGCTGGCATTGGCAGTGGTAGTGTAGAAGTTACAGAGCTGCATAATAGGAATGGCAGTGAAGTAGTGAACTGAAGCCAACCCCAGCACTACCCTGCAGAGAGTGACAGGCATTGGGGTGTGCGCTTGGGTCGTCAGGCATAACGGCCATGCTATTTCACCACACCTCACTCTGCAGAGACTGACAAGTGTCACGAGTTCCTTGGGGTCTTTGGCTCTGGCGCGCACCCCATTTCATTAGAAAATATGGTGAGATGGGTGGATATAGGAGAATGGGGTGAAGTTTGGGGTCAAGAGTCCAAGGCATACCGATGCCTCTCAGAGACTGAGGGTGTGGAATGGTATGAGCATCACAGGCAAGAATCCCAAGTCACACCCCTGATTCCTGTCATTCTCTAGACAGTTGGGTGATTTAGTTGAAAAGCCTAATACCTCAGGCATTCGTTGGTATTTTCACTCCAAATTTTCAACATGTTTGTTTTGTGACCCCACCTCATGAACAGGGGAATATCAGTTTGGTAGCCGAAAGCTGCTTATGCACAGTGACTACGTATACATTTAGCCCCACAGGTGCAAAAATATTCCAAACAGGATGTAAAAAATGACAGCTGTACTCTTTCATGGGGAGGTGTAAAATGGCTATGTTGCAAATGTGTAGTGAAAATATTTAAAAAATGGTGAAGTCACGAGCGACATAGAAACTGTGCAACGACACCTGTAATATAATTAGGGTGGGATTTTTATAGCAGATTGTCAACTCAGGCATTTTGGTGCCCGATCATGAACAGTGTCACTGTGATTTTCTTTATCTGTGCCGAACAATGATTTCCCACAGAGACCATGCATCTCTGCACTGAAAGTGTGAAAACACACTTCGCCATGTTGTGAAAAATGGCAGCTGTACTGTTCATAAGGAAGTGTGGAAAATGCCACTAGTGAAAATCTGGACTGAAAATATTACAAAGTCATGAACCAACGAGGATGCGTGGAAACTGCACAATGCTCACTAATAACACAGTCATTCTATGAACTTTGTCACCAAATTTTCAACATAGCCATTAGACCTCTGCTCATGAACAGTGTAACTGTGATTTTCTTAATCTGTCCTAAACATTGCTTTCGCGACACCAACAGCACCATTGTGCGCTACATGTGCGATATAACACATTTTGGGTGACATATGAAAAATTGCAGCTGTACTGTTCATAAGGAAGTTTAATAAAATGGACATGTTGAAAATCTAGAGTGAAAATATTAAATTTGCAAACTTACGAGCATGCATAGGAACTGTGCAACGACGCCTCAAAAGTCATTTTTAGGAATTTTTTCACCAAATTTTCAACATAGCTATTTTAAGACCTCTGCTCATGAACAGTGTCACTGTGGTTTTGTTAATGTGTCCCATACATTGAGTTTGCACAACCGACTGCGCCATTGTGCGCTACATGGTGGGAAACACGCTTTGGGTGAGATGTGAAAAATGACAGCTGTACTGCTCATAAGAGGTGTGGAAAATGGCAATATTGAAAATCTGGAGTGGAAATATTGAAAATTCGTAAACCCACGAAGGCGCAGGAACTGTGCAACGCACACTGTAAAAACAGTCATTTTCAGGAATTTTCACCAAATTTTCAACATTGCCATTTTAAGATCTCTGCTCATGAACAGTGACACTGTGATTTTCTTAATGTGCCCTATACACTGAGTTCAAGATAACGATCATGCCATTGTGTACTACATGGGCGGAAACACATTTGGGTGAGATGTGAAAATGACAGCTGTACTACTCATAAGAAGGTGTGGAAATATGGCAATGTTGAAAATCTGGAGTGGAAATATTGAAAATTTAGTCCTATGAGCGCATGAGAGAACTGCGCAACGACGCCGGAAACAGTCATTTTAGGAATTTTTTCACCAAATTTTCAACATAGCCATTTCAAGACCTCTGCTCATGAACAGTGTCACTGTGATTTTCTTAATTTGTCCTGTACATTGATTTCAAGACACTGACTGCACCATTCTGGCGCTACATGGGTGGAAACACATTTTGGGTGAGATGTGAAAATGACAGCTGTACTACTCATAAGAAGGTGTGGTGAAATGACAATATTGAAAATCCAGAGGAAAATATTGAAATTTTCACAACTTACGAAAGCCCGCGTAGGAACCGCGCAACGCACGCCGTTAAACAGTCATTTTTGATTTTGGCACCACCAGTAACATGAGCGGTTTCTCTCATGAAACACTGTCATGGCAGATTCAGTGCCAGCGGTGATTTCACAGTCACCGCGCAGTCACCGCGCCGAAATCACCTTCGGGCCCGAATAATGCCATGACAGTGACATCATTCATGAGAAGGGTCCCAAAACCCCATGTTGAAAATTTGGTGCAAAAATTCCCAAAATGGCTGAGATATGCAATAGTTGAACCCCCATCTAGCCCATTATACAGCTTACCGGCATTTCCTCAGTTCGTGATCGGCTTTGAAGAGTGCAGACGTGTTCCCGGTCCACGAGATCGCTGCGCGGAGTCCGGAGGTAAGTATGGGGTGGGGGGTGTGGGAGGCTGGGTGCGCAGTGGGTGGGTGCGGGTTGTGGGAGGGGAGTCGGAGACGCACGCTGGACGTTTTTGTCTTATTGGGCACCCGTCGGCTATACACTGTAGTGCGGGGCACGCGCCGCCTGCAACTGGGGGAGGGGAGCTGCGTGCGAGCAGCTTCTTATCGCTGCTCACCAAGCCGTAGCCTCCTTTCAATCTGATGCCACTGCATTTTGGAGCGTGTCATAGACAGCTCCAAAATGCATTGGCTACAGGGGCCGCCGCCTGCCAGGACACTGCCTGAATTGGAGGAGGAGGTGACACACCTCAGAAATCTCCGATGATGGCACTATGTTTCTTGCACATGCGGCAAGCAAACATATAAAATGTTTAAATGCTAATCATGCTGTTGCATTTCAAGGGGTAAACAAATCTCCAGTTTAATAGGCAACTAATATTTACATAGAAACATAGACGTTGATGGCAGATAAGGACCACAAGGCCCATCCAGTCTGCTCATTTCTTTTCTACCTTATGAATGTGCCATCGGCCTTTGCTCTGTCAATGGCCTATCTATTCGCACTCCTCTGTATTGCTCCCTTATGTCTATCCCATGCCTGTCTGAAGCACTGCACTGTATTTATATCCACCACTTCCTAAGGTAGGCCGTTCTATGCATCCACCACTCTTTCTGTGAAAAGAACTTCCTCACATTACACCTTAATAGGCCTCCCTCTAATCTCATGCTGTATTCTCTTGTCCTGCTATTTTCTTATATTGAAACATGTTAGACTCTTTCACCTTGTTAATGCCCTACAGCGTTTGAATGTATTGATCATATCACCTCTCCCTCCTTTGCTCTAGGGTATATATATTGAGTTCCACTAATCTGTCCTCATATGTTTTCTGATGCAATCCCTGCACCATTTTGTTGCCCTTCTCTGGACTGCCTCAATTTGGTTAATGTCTTTGTGCATGTGTAGCCTCCAGTACTGCATGCGGTACTCCAGATGGGGCCCAACCAGTGTCTTGTAAAGAGGGATTATTACCTCTTCCCGACTTGTGATACCCCTACTAATACACCTCAACATGCCCCTAGCCTTACCTACTGCTTTAGTGGTCTGCTTGATGATTTCAGGTCATCTGTGGTGATGATGCCCAACTCTCTTTCTTCCCTTGTGACTGCCAGCAACTCCTCCCAGCCTATAGGTGACTTCAGGGTTTCACTGCTATGTGCATGATCTTGCATTTCTTGCTAAACCCCAGTTACCACTCTTCTGACAATTTTGCCAGTTTATCCAGATCTCTTCTCATTCTGCCCACCCATCTGGATCATCTACTCTGCTGTAGATCTTGGTGTCATCTACAAACAGACAAACCTTACACTCCAGTCCATCTGCAATGTCACTGATAAAGATATTGAAGAGGACTGGCCCAAGACTGATCCCTGAGATACCTCACTTGTGACTTACATCTCTTCTGACTGTATACCATTTACCACCACTCTCTGTTTTCTGCCCATCAACCAGTTTGCCACCTAGTTGACCAACTTCTGACCCACCTCAAGCCTACCCAGCTTATTAATCAATCTTCTATGTGGAACAGTATCAAAAGCTTTGCTGAAGTCAAGGAAGGCAACATCAGCTGCTCCCCTGGTCCACCACTCTGGTTATCCAGTCAAAGAAATCTATGAGATTAGTTTGACAGTACCTTCCTGTTGTATACCCATGCTGTCTTGGATCCTGTGCTCTATGGATTCCAGGTGTTGCACTATCCTTTCCTTAAGGAGTGCCTCCATAATCTTGCCCACTACTGAAGTAAGACTGACTGGTCTGTAGTTCCTTGCCTCCTCCTGCTACCACTCTTGTGGAGTGGGATCACATGAGCCCTTTCCAGTCTTCTGGGACCTCTCCTGCTTAGAGATTCACTAAACAGTTCTGATAATGGGTCTGCTAGTTCCACTTCTTACCTTCTTTAGTAGCCTGGGATGTATGCCATCCAGTCCCATTGCCTTGTACACCCTGGAGCTTAGCGAGCTCTTGTAGGACCTTTTTGTGAAGGGACTAGTGCACACCTCCCTCCCTCCCCCTGCCTGTCCATGGTGCTGAGCTGTGGGCCCTGCCTGCCTTCTCTTCTGTAAATACTGAGCAGAAGTATCTATTTAGGATAGATGCTTTTTCATGGTCCTCCTCCTCACATGTCCCCTTATCCTCTGATCTAATAATACCCCTCTGGACTTTCTCCTTTCACTAATGTATCCTTAGAAAGTCTTGTCACCATTTACTGTTCATGCTAGTGTTTCCTCAGTTTGAGTCTTTGCCTGCCTTACTGCCTTCCCTGCTTTCCTTAGGGAAGTTTGGTATGCCTCCCTATCTTCATCCCTCTGCGTGCTCCTTATATTTCCTGAAGGCCAGCCTTTTTGGCTCTGACTTTTCTGTTACTGTTTTGAGAACAAAAGTGGTTTCCTTTTTCTTTTGCACTTCCTTTTCTCTAACACAATTTAATAAGCTGTTTCAGTTTCCTAATGGCCATCAGATAAGCAGCTTGGAGTTAATACTGTCACCTGGTCACCTTGGAGACTGGAAAGGGCACCACAATCCGCACAGGGGTTAGGTACAGACCTCATGTCAGGGGAAGGAATGGACAAGAATATGATGGAAGGCATTCTTAGAATGGCAGAGAAAGGGAGATACTGTTGATGGGAGACCTGAATATGCCAGATGTTAACTGGAGCACATTTGCTGCAGCCACATCCAAGAGCAGGGCCATTCTTGATGCCCCACAGGGGCAGACATTAGACAGCTAGTTTTGGAACCAACTCGTGAGGGAGCAATCTTAGACCTCATACTTCAAACGGGGGCAGTGAGAGGATATCAGATCTAGAAGTAGGTTGCCATCTGGGACAAGTGACCATCAAACAGTGTGGTTCACATTAAACTCAGCTACAGAGTCAAGCCATACAAAAGTGAGGGTACTGGACTTTAGGAGGGCTGACTTTGGCAAGATGGGAGAGTGCCTCAGAAAAGCACTAGCAAACAGGCTAGAAGGAGGTGTGGAGCAACAATGGGGAATTATCAAACTGCCATCACAGACCAACAAGCCTTTGTGTGAAGCAAATAAACAAATCAAAATGAAAGAAAAGCCACTATGGTTCTCAAGAGAGGTGGCTGTGAAAGTCAGGAAGAAAAAGATAGCATTCCGGAAGTATAAGGAAACACAGAAGGAGCAGGACAGAGAGCTGTACCAGTTAAGGCAGAAAGAAGCAGGGACGGAAGTCAGAATAGCAAAGGCCCAAACTGAGGAAAAGATAGCCAACTCAGTTAAGAAGGGGGATAAAACCTTTTATAGGTACATCAGCGAGGAGAAAGACAAAGGGAGGATAGTGAGGCTGAATAGAATGAACGGTGGGTGGGCAGAGGGGACAGTGAAAAGCAGGAATACTGACTGAATATTTCTGCTCAGTATTCACAAAAGAGGAGGTGAAGTGCCTAATCCAATTAACAGAAGCACTCTGATAGGGGGTCGATACCAGTCCTTTCACAGAAGAAAGGGTTCTGCAAGAACTCCTAAAACTGAAGGTGGACAAAGCAAAGGGTCCTGATGGAATTCACCCCAGAATTCTAAAAAGAATTAAGGAAGGAACTAGTGAAACCACTGACTACTCTTTTAATAAATCATGGGAGGATGGTGTGGTACCCGAGGACTGGAGGAAGGCAGATGTGATTCCCTTCACAAAGTGGGACCAAGACAGAGGCAGGAAACTACAGACCTGTCAGTCTGACCTCTGTGGTAGGGAAAGTGATGGAGTCACTCTGAAGGAAAGAATAGTTGAGTACCTAGAGATCAGTGGAGCACAGGATTCAAGGCAGCATGGGTTCACAGCGGAAGGTCATGTCAGACTAATCTAATAGATTTCTTTGACTGGGTGACCAAAGTAGTAGACCAGGAGGGGCTGTGGACATGGCCTACCTAGACTTTAGCAAGGCATTTGACACAGTCCCACACAAAAGATTGATAGTCAAATTAACTCCGCCTGGGAGTGGTCCCAGGGTGGTAGCCTGGGTAAAACATTGGTTGGACAACAGGACACAGAAGGTAATTGTAAATGGAGTCCACTCTGAAGAAAGGGCGTTACTAGTGGGTACCGCAGGGTTCAGAATTGGGTCCAGTCCTTTTAATGTCTTCATCAGTGACATTGCAGAGGGACTGAAGGAAAAGTATGCCTTTTGCAGATGACACAAAGATCTGCAACAGGGTTGATACACAAGGAGGCGTGGAAAGGATGAAAAGGGACTTAGCAAGGTTGGAGGAATGGTCAGACATATGGCAGCTAGGATTCAATGCAAAAATTGCAAAATAATGCACCTGTGAAACAAGAACCCAGGGAAGAATACACAATGGTGGGGAGCTAGCAACAACAACAAACAGGAAAGGGACCTGGGGTAATCATATCAGATGACCTTAAGGTTAGCAAGCAATGTGAGAAGGCAGTAGGGAGGGCTGGGGTATACTGGGATGTATAGGGAGAGGCATCAGCAGCAGAAAACAGGAAGTTGTTATCCCTCTGTACAGACAGTTGGTGAGACCCCATCTGGAATACTGTGTCCAGTTCTGGAGACCCCATCTCCGCAAGGACATAGACAGGATAGAGGCAGTCCAGAGGAGGGCAACTAAAATGGTGCAGGGTCTGCAAGAGAAGCTGTATGAGGAGAGACTAAAGGAGCTTAATATGTATACCCTTGAGGAAAGAAGGGAGAGGGGGACATGATAGAAACTTTCAAGTACCTCAAGGGAATCAACAAAGTCCAAGAGGGTAGCATCTTTCATAAAAGAGACTTGCAAGAACAAGGGACACAATTTAAAGATAGAAGGAGGGCGGTTCAGGGGCAATGTGAGGAAGTATTATTTCACAGAGAGGGTAGTGGATGCATGGAACAGCCTTCCTGAGGAAGTTGTGGGGTCTAAAACTGTGGGAGAATTCAAGAATGCATGGGACAGACATAAGGCAATTCTTGTGGGGGCAGGAAAGATAAGGCTGTTGGTTAACTAGGATCTGAGCCTATCCTGTAGGTAGGGAAATGGGCAGACTAGATGGGCCTAGCGGTCCTTATCTGCCATCAAAGTCTATGTTTCTATGTTTCTATGTTAAGTCTCCAACATTCTAAACAGAAAGAAGGGATTATTTTATTTTAGTTGTCATAGTGATTTGTAGGTGTGAAAAGATACATTGAAAAGTCCAAAAATGTGTTCCATAAAACTCCATTTTCAAGCTACAGATAGCAAATGGCTGTAGGCTCTGTCCACAGCCATAAAACTAAGGTAAGTGAGGTTCAATGTATTTCAATGGAGTTTTCAACTTTGATGCATATAGTTGTCATTTTGGATATTTTGACCCCACATTTTCAACATGGCCTTTTGGGACCCTACTTCATGACCAATGGTAGTGGAATTTTTGCAAATCAAGTTTGAAAGGTGATTTCATGGTCACCTGGTGAAATCACCTTTCAGGTGGGATTTGAATATTTTCACCACCCTTGTTCATGAAGTGGCGTCATGAGATATGTTAAAATTTGGGGTCAAAATATGTAAAAATGGCAAAGTTACAGATATAAACATCTATTACAATTTTACTATGTTCACTCGTAACTTTGGAAATTTTAAATATTTTGACCTCAAATTTTCAACATACCTATTTTTTACTCCACGTCATGAAAAGTGACAGCTGTCATTTTCAATTCCTGGCAAAACCACCCTTTCACACCTGTGGAATGGAAATGATGTTGCGTGGCATGGAATCATGTTTGGCAGGGATTTGGAAATTTTCAGTACCGGTACATGAGGCGAGGTAATAAGAAGGCTATGCTTACAATTTGGTTGCTGTTGTCCTACAAATGGAAGTGCAGGGCCCTCCACAGCAACATACATATATGAATGGATGAGAGTGCAGGGCCCAGACAGCCCTGTGGTCCCACAGGCAAATAAGGATATGATTATACTATCTCAAAAAGTAAGGAAATTCTTCACAAAAAATGCATTAATGCATTATTTAGAGTTCAGGCTAAAGCAAAAAGAGTAGGGATATGTAGTTTTAGAGTTTCCAACCCTAAAACCCTACCACTAAAACAAATTGGTGGTGCAGTCTTCCTTGGGGTTGTCAATAGGGCTGTGCATGAGCCTAATATTATTTTCCAAATACCAGGAATAGTAGGCTTCCCAAATATTCAGATGCATTTCCCGAATAGTTCACTATTCGGCCACTATTCAGGAACTACTGTTTGCTGAGATTTCCAAGACTCATGAGCTTTGTTGGCTAATCAAAAGCCATCTCTGGAGCTCAAAGAACAAGCACACCCACGTGACTTCTTCACCCTGAGCTGGTAGAAGACAGGAGACAGTGGTTTGTGAGAGCTGCTCTGCAGTACTTCTGAGATGTTAAACTTGCTAAAAATAAATAGATTGTTGCTTCACATGCTTTTTAGGTCAGTATAATTTGTTTGATCAGTGTCAGAAAAGCTATGTTTGGCTTTCTGACAGGTATTTTGTCCTTATTGCTGTATTCAGTTACAGGGACTAGGAGGGCTGTCTGCTAACACCCTTCTCTGCTGCTGCCTGACATAGCTCCAGTGTGATTTTTTGGGTGAAGTACATTTTATTTTTGTGTTTTGTTTTTGCTGTTGTATGGTTCCAGGCTTGTTTCCTGCATGGCTGATGAGGGTGTCTGCTAACTCCCCTTGTGCAGGTCACTGCTCATGATTTGCTTATACATGCATAATATTTGATTTTGTGAGGCTTTGCCCAGTGTGTCCATGCTTAATGTATTTTTCTTGAGGCTGGTCCCCACATGTGCACAGCTGTGTGCCACAGATTTTGAAATAAACTTCTTCAGGTGTAAGCCAGTCAGGCTTGACTCACTGAATTAGTATTGTTAGTCCTCTGGTTCTGGGGATAGATCCCTGTACACATGAGGAGTGTGTTGGCTGACCCCCACTTCCACAGCCCTCTGCACACAATTAACCTGTGCTTGGAAAATATTCCCCCACAAGTCTGTGCTTTGTGTGTGACAGCTGTGCACATGCATTTTGTTTGTTTGTTGTTTTGTTAATTAAACCATTGCAGGCTTGTGGCAGGCTTGTCTCACTGAGTTGACTATATGACATCTGTCAGTTCCTTGCTGGTTCCATATTTGACTAAAAAGGTTGCCTTTTCTTCCCCTTTTTAGTAGCAGTGTTTTTATTTGCTGCAGCTTTTTTGTGGTGTAGTATAACCGGAAAGGTTGGTGTATTACTGTAGTTCCACAAGCACTAAGTAGAGCATCACACACACAGGTACTACGTAGTAATCGCTTGTGTCTTACACACTAACCACTAGTGACCTGATTCATCACGTCTTTAGCAACCTTGCAAACATGCTTAGACCAGCCCCAGGAAAGCATCTGCACTGCTGGCCCAATTGGTGAGGACAGGATGATAGACTCACAAGCGTACAGCACGCTAGGCGATTACTGCTGGTGTTGTTCCTGGGCATTCAAATCCCAAACAATCTATGCAGAACAAAGGAAGCAGGGGGCAGTAACAAAATACAGTTAAGAGAAGCAGATCATAAAGTTGCCAATACATTTATTTGTGCTGTGACTGGAGGATGCTAATAAAGCCCTAGTGCTTTGATCAGAACCTGGTCTTTGTCAGGAGCAAGTCAGGAACATACAAACACACTATGATTTGCAACTCTTAAAGAAACACACACCATAAATAAGTGAAGTTATAATAAATGAGACTGAGATGCCCTTGTAAGAAAATAATCCAAAACTAACATGCCCAGGGATGAAACACTGCATTAAGATTATAAAACATAGTTCACACAGTGGCGCTAGAAAGTATGCAATGCAGTATCTTGTAAAATTACTGCAAAATGCTACAGTATGCTGCAAGGAGCAGTGTAATTCAATGGCAATTAAGCCCGCTAGTCATTTAATATTTTGTGACATATCATTTACTGCAAAGTACTGAATTGCATCTTGTCTTGCTCCACTGTATATTATTGATACATAATACAATTTCAGAGAACGTGGTGAGATAGACTATATAGACAGGTGTCTCTTTATTCATCGGACTCAAATATTTTCTCCCAAGCAAGCCTTTTAGTTCTTGTAGCATTGGGAATAGTACTACTACTACTACTACTACCAATACCACCAGTAGTACTACTACTACTACTACTAGTGTCACCACCTGTTCCATTTGTACGTTCACTGTCACATCCTTTTGTGTAGTAGCAGGAGGGCATTAGAGCATACATGCTTTGTGCAGGAGGCAGCAGACACCACCACCAGTGTTCTCACTGCTGTCACTATGGCTGCTACATTCAGCCAGTGTACTTCCCACCACCACTGGTGCTATTGTTGCAACAGCCACTCTTTCAGTTGTCACCACTGTGGCAGCCACTGTTACCACTATTCCTGTGTCCATTGCCAAGCACCTCCTTCCCCGTGTCTGTGACCATGAACACCCTCCAGTGCTGACCCAGTGCAATGCTTGATATCATTTTCGGAGTGCTATGTGCGTGGTGTGGTGGATTGAGTGTGCCACATGAAGCTTGTGTTATATTAGTGAGAGCTCTACATTGGTGGTTGAAATATCATTAAGGTGTATATGGTACACCAGGTTCAACAGGTGATTAATGGTGTTGTTTAAGTACTTTTTAAGTTTCCTTAAAACAAACACTTTTCTGGCCGAATACCAAATAACTAATACCAGGGACCCAAATACTGAATATTTGGCCAAATATTAGAGAAAAGGTATTCAAGACAGTCTAGTTGTCAACCCTAAAGCTCACCCCATAACAGTAGGTTTGTATGTTTGTGGAGTGTATAGAATGAGGTGAGCTTTAGGGTTGACAACCCCAAGGAAGATTACACCCTGATTTATTTTAGGGGTGGGTGGGGTTTTATATATTTATTGAATTTTGTTGACCCAGTAGGCACACTGAGACTAGAAGTCCCTTTTCAGGGGTGACACAGGTGGTAACCAACTGAAACTAGATTAAGCTGTTGGTGGTGTTTTTAGTGAATGGGTGAAATTTGGCCAGGACACCATGAAATTCCTTACTCTTTTGAGAAATGCCATGGGATCTTTAACATCCACCTGAACTACCACCAGAACAGGCAGATGGGACTTCGGTTTAATGTCTCATCTGAAAGATGGCACCTCAGGAGTGCAGCACCCACCTCATGCTGCACTGCAGTGTCAGTATTGGGATATTAACCAAGTGCCTGGTGTGGGATAGAACCCACAGCCTTCTGATCTCCTGGCCTCAGAGGCAAGTGTTCTACCTACTGAGCCACTGACACTTACTTGGAAGCCCTAAACCACATTTCCCTACTATTTTGCATTAGCCTGAATCAAATGTTGCATTAACACATGTTTTTCAAAAACAAATAAATAATTTTGCAGCACACTTTATATTATTTGGAGGTATACAGACTGACCGAATATTATTTCTGGGTCTGAATGTGAACCAAAAATCAGAAAAAGTTAGACTTTTGTTTCAGTTTGGTAAAATCCAATAATATTTGTAAATTCTCCTTTTCACTAAACTGCCTGGTCAACTATTGTGATCTTTATAGATATATTGGTTGGTTGTTCCCCTCAAAGAATCAGTGTCAGTGACTCAGTAGGTCGCTTGCTTGCCGCTGAGGCTGGGAGATCAGAGGCTGTGGGTTCAGTTCGCACATCTGGCACTTAGGTTAATATCCACTGACACTGTAGTGTAGCATGAGGGAAGGGAGGTGCTGCATTTCTGAGGTGCTGTCTTTGATGAGACATTAAATCAAGGTCCCATCTGCCTGGATTTGTGGTAGTTCAGGTGGATGCTAAAGATCCCATGGCACTTATTGTAAAGAGTAGGGGAATTTCTCCAGTATCCTGGCCAAATTTCTCCCATTCACTAAAAATACCACCAACAGCTTAATCTGGTTCAGTTTCAGTTGCTTACCATCTGTATCCCTGGTCAGCCTTGAAAAAGGGACTTCTAGGCCCAGTGGGCTTTCTGGGTCAACAAAATTAAATAAAGAAAGAATTGTTTGTTTGCACTTGTTCTTGTTTCACAAATAAAATAATGAGGCTTGGCTCCTTAGATCCCCATACAGCTCTACTTACATTTTCCCACCTACCATATCCTTTTAGATCCAACAGCAATCTTTACTCACACCAATATAAGGGATCAGGCATTTAATGCCACTGCCCCAAGATAAAATAATGATTTTTTGTCGTCACTGTTCCTAGCCCTCCTACTCACTTCCAGTTCAGGAGTTCCTCCAGGATTAGCTAAAGGCTGACTTGAGCTGCACTTATGCGTGACTTTGGAATGCTAACATGGTGCTTGCCCTAAATCAACTGTTTTTACTACCTGTAATTAATATTATTTGCCTTTGTTGCACTGGTTCTTCTCCTACCCATTTTCTTAATGTGAATGGGTTTATTGTTTTCCTCAAATGCCCTCTGGTTGTATTTTTTGGTTACCTATTTTGTATTTCCATTTTTTCTGTTCCCCAATATGTACTACTGATTATTGCCCATTGTGTAACCTCTTGGTTGTACCTGAAAATATTATTTATTTATTTTTATTTCGCTTTTGTGGACCGGTAGTGCACCAGATGAATTCTTGCCTATTTTCAGGCGCGACCTGGAGAGAGGGGATACAGATGAATGCCAACTGACCATGAACCAGATTAAGCTGTTGGTGATATTTTAGTGAATGAGGGAAATTTGGCCAGGACACCGGAAAATCCCCTATTGTTTTCGATAAGTGCCAAGGATCTTTAACATCCACCTGAACTACCACCAATCCAGGCAGATGAACACATTGATCACCCACTGCCAGCAGAGTTTTTGACTGTCTGGGGGAATTGCAGCTGGTGGAAATGGCAGAGTTGCAGTTAGTGCTCTGACATCCTCAGGCTTCAGCTATAGGCAGTGTTGTAATGCCAATAATGGCAGCTTCACATTTCAAGAAGAGCACATGCCCACCTTCAGCACTGATGTCACTCTCATTCCTCTTACTGCTTTTGAGTTAACCAGGAGAGCCAGCAGAGTTATCAGGGTCATACCATTAAGTTAGCGACTGACCTTGAGCAATGGGAATAACAGCAATATCAAAACAGTGAGCGTGAATATGGCACTGTGGTATTAATAGCTATGTGCTATTACTACCACATTGAGGTTGAGTGGTAGGACTGTTCTGTATGTGGAAGGGTATTTGGAAGGGTATGTCTCTGTTTGTTCAGCAAGTAGCTGCTAAGCTGGCCACGGGTGGTGGTTAAGGCAACTGCCTTTGTTGTGAACCACCCAGGTTCAGACCCTAGGTAGGCATACTATTTTTTTACATGTGAATTTTGCTTAATTTCTGCTGTCTGTCAGTTACTCTGCCCTCACGACATTGTTCCCCGTGCTGGTAGGCTCCCTCCACTGTTCTCCCCGGCTGACATGTGTGTTCCTCGATTTAGCCCCTCCCCAGTTTGCCCCTCCCATTATCACCTGCCAAAGTTGATTATATTTAGTTAGGGGTGCCGAGGCATTGCCCCCACAGGGATGTGTGGGGCATAGCCCTCTTATAAACTAAGTAGTAGCATTGTCATTATTTATAAAAATTAGCACTGATGCTGGCCTGGTGTTGCAGAGGGTTGAGGCACTGGACGCTTTACTAAGGTTCATACTAAGGTACTAAGGTTCATACTAAGGTGACAAAGGAGCCAGGAGGCTTGTAGGCCCATGATTACTCCTATTGAATTAATTATAGCTAATTTATGACTCATAAAATGAATTTATCTAGGCGTTGCTTAAATTCAAGTTTGGTTTGCTGATAATAACTTCCAGGGGAGTTTATTCCAAGGGTTCACGATTCAGTGTGAAGAAATATTTACTACCAAGCTGATTATATTTTTATTGTATAACTGCAGTGGGTGGCCTTACATGTTACATGTATTGTTTTTAAATGCAAAGCCCAAAACAGAAAGCAACTATGGGTCCTGAATAATATTATACATAAATAGGAGGTCACCTCTTAGACACCATGTGGATAGTGATGTAAGTTTAAGATTTCAATTCTTTTGTCATATGACTTGTTGTAAAGACCTTGGATATGTTTTGTATATTTCCTCTGAATCCTTTCCAATAGAACGATTTCTGAATTTCTGTATGGGCACCACAGTTGGGAGGTATATTCAAGGTGTGGTCTTACATATGCCCTGTATAGAGGCATCATCACCTTATTGTCCCTGGATTTTATGTTCCTTTTGATCGACCAGATGACTTGATTTGCTTTATTAATTGCCTCATTAATATGAGCAGATTGTCTAAAGTCACCCAAGATAATGACCCCAGATCCTTTTCATTAGAAGTTATTGTTAAAGTTGAGTCACCTAATGTGTATGAAGTTAATGGGTTTGAGGACTCAGATGCATTATCTTACATTTGTCAACATTAAGTTTCATACCCCACTTTGTTACCCATTGAGTTATACTGTCAAGATCTTTTTGAATTGTAGGAGTCTGATTTGAATTGCACAGGGGCCTCCAATTTGGCGTTGTCTGCATACTTTATTGCTGAAGAAACACAATTGTTAGTTAAGTTAGCGATAAAGCTTGGAACACGCAGGGCCTAGGACAGAGCCTGTGGTACACCACTAGTGACCTTGCCAATGTTAGATAGCTGACCGGTAATCAGAACTC
Organism: Neoceratodus forsteri; assembly: GCA_016271365.2. NCBI lineage: Eukaryota > Metazoa > Chordata > Ceratodontiformes > Ceratodontidae > Neoceratodus > Neoceratodus forsteri. The sequence continues at coordinate 35,414,163 of JADMNL010000023.1, forward strand.
TTTGTGTCCTGTTACTTAACCAATTGGAAACCCAATAAATTATATTTTATTGATACAATAATAGTGTTATGAAGGGTTTTTGTATGACTTTTTCTCCCATGGGGTCCTTGCATCCCTGTGATCCGGCAGCCGTCCGACCTGCACCATCTCCTACTGAGGCACCCACCAATTATCCCATGGCTTGCCCCCATGGCAGGCAGTGGGGTCGACCAACTCCCCACCACAACGGATGTGCTCATGGTGGTCCCCTCGGAGCAGCGCAGAACATCGCGGTGGCCATCAATCCACAACAACTGGGTACTCCCTTTCCATGTTCTGTGTGTGTGTGTGGAGGCAGTGTGTGCAATGCTGACAAGGGCTCCCTGGGGACGTGTCTGCATGCAGTGCACTCACCAGCTACCCCACCTACCACCCCATTCTACCAGGCTGGATTTGCCGACACCTAGCCCTCCACTAGGTGTCAGGCTATGCCGGACACTGTACCCCAACCCACCCGGGAGAGGAGAGCAGTCCCTGGGATGGTCGATCCACTCCTCACCTGCTGACCCCCAGCAACCTGAGCTCACTCCGAACCTGTTGCTGTGTGTCACAAGGTAAGGCATTCAGCACCTTAGCCCTCAGCACCACTGGGCCAGCTGTGTTATGAAGTTTTGAGATAAGAGCTCAATGTGGCATAGTGTTGACTGCCTTGCTAAAATAGATGAAGATAACGTCAAATGGTATCTTGCAAGCTAACTTCCTCTTGGAAACACATAAGATTGGAGAGACAGAAATGTCCTTTTTAAACCCATGTTGTTCGGTATCAAGGCTGTTGAATGCAGGGGTGATGAAATCCTTAATGATACTTTCTAATAACTTGCAAATAGGGAATGTAAGTCTGATTGGTCTATAATTTTCCCTATTGTTTCTTATACCCTTTTATGTATGGGGATGACATAAGTGGTCTTTCAGACATCAGGGATAAAGTTAGTAGATAAACATTTTTCAAATAATAGCCTCAGTGAGTGAGTGATGCAATCAGCTAACATGTAAAGAAGATGTCCAGCAATTCCATCTGGACCTGTACAGGTTTATGTCTCAAGCTAGACAATTTATCTAGAATATTGTCCTCAGAGATTAATATTGGATCATCGGATAGTCTTGTTTGCATAACCTCATTCTGTTTTGGCTGAAAATATCACAGAACTTAGTGTTAAAAATATTGGCCATTTCAGTGGGTGCAGGTATCAGGTTATTATTGATTAATAATGGCCCAACTTGGCAAACAGGTTTTTCAGGAATTAATGTATGAATAAAAGGACTCACTATTATTCTTATGGGCATTATTAGTGAGATTATATTCCCATTTAGTCTTAGCTTTTTAATTCTGTATTTACATTTTTCTGCATTTTTAAATAAGATGGCCAATTATTTTGAGTATGAGATTTTAAATAAACTGAATATTTTTTATTTTTTGTTTAATGAGTTTGCTTAAAGAGTTGTTCAGCCATTTAGGACGGTGTTTACCATTATTATTTTAAGTTTAAAAGGGACGTAATTGTCTTTAAGATGTGTTAAGGTATTTTTAAATATCTCCCAGCTATCTTGTATAGGTAAGTTAGAGAAAATAACATCCCAGTTAGTACTGTTCAGTGCCAGTTTCATTTTTGATGAATCAGCTTTATTCATAAATGAAAATTGTTGTATTCAGTTAATGTAGGTAACGGTATTGTTAATTGTGAACTGAATGGAGTTATGGTCACTAATATCTATTGGTGAACTAATATTTATATTTGATACATCGATGTTCTCATTGTGTATTACCAGGTCCAAAATTCTATCAGCCCTAGTGGGATGATGAATACTTTAAATAAGATTACACTGTTGGCAAGTAGATATTAGTTTTTACCAAGCCCTAAGGGTAGTCAGATCCTTCCAAGAGTTGTCACCTAGTTAAAATCTCCCATGAGGAGGATATCTCCTAACTTGCATGCTTGTTCAGTTTCATCCAACGTGTCTAAGAGGTATTAGTTGGATGACAACATATTCCAATAGTGATACAATTGAAGTTAAGTACTAGTTTTATCCATAAAGTTTCAGTGGGACAGTCAGGGTTTTTATTTTATCTAAGATGTCCATAGTTTGTAGATTATTTTTATATAAAATGCAACCTGGCTGCCTCTTTTGTTTACTCTATTAAGTTTACAGGAGGTGTAACCAGGAAGAAAGTTATCCTAGGAGGCTTTTCATCTCCCCAGGTTTCGGTGACCGCCATGATGTCAGTTTCATCAGAGAGTGCTCTTGCTTTAATTTTGTTCATTTAATTATGTAGACATCTAGCACTGAAGTACAAAAGTTCAACTTACAGTATTACTAAAGCATTTATTTTGTACTATATTAGTAGTGTTCAGAGTGGTAGGGCTTGCCTGCCTCTCAACCAGTTTAATCAGTTTAAACATTGGCTAATGTCAGACATGATTTGTTTGCCCAGTAAGGTACTTCCTAGCCTGCTCAAATGTAATCCATTGCCACAAAATGAATCATTTTATTTGAGAAATCTTCCCAGTGGGTGATGCAAAAATAATTTTGTTTAAAGCACCACTTTCTGAGCCCCTCATTTAAGACCTTAATTTTCTGATTTGTTTCAAGAGATGCTTTCAGAATAGGTTGTATTTCTGACAACCCAATTTCACAGCCTAAATCAGCTAACCCATTGGATAAGAACACTATGTCTTTTCTGATCTCTAATAAGGTCTCATGCATGATGTTGTTAGCACCTACATGCACAAAAAAGAGGTTAGTTTCACTGTCATTAAGATAGAGGATAATGTATGGTCTTTGGTTAATAACCACACTGTAAACACTTCGAGAGGTTGCCATGACATCATTGTAAACCCCGAGAGCAAAGCTCAGAGGTTTTCAGATGTCATGGCAACCTCGAAAAGTGTTTTCAGCGTGGTTGTTAAATCAAAGACAATACATTATATTTTATAGTGCATGGGCTACCAAGATAGTGTAATCACAGATTGAATTACTTTACTGAGTTACTTTATAGAACATGGAGAATACTGGATGGGCAACTATGCAGAACCCTTCGCCAAGAGGTCTTTGGCAATCAGAACCCTGAAGTGGCAAAACACACTGGTTGTGCATAGAGTTGCTCATCCTGTATTTTTTATAGTGTACAGTATTGTGTGAAATATGTGTTTTGTGAGTTATTTTGCTTTCAAAATGAAACTGACTCATGCAGTCTCTAGAGGTTCTAGAATGCTGTTCTGCCACAGTAGGGTAGAACAGCATTCCATGACTCTTGGAACTGTGGTGAACAACATTTTGAAAGGGATGGAATTCTGTACAGAACAACACTCCATTATACACTGTATTGATTTTTGTGAGAATTCCATCTTGTTATACCATTGATATGACATACTCAAGAAGGGTTAACAACAGAGTGATGGCATAACAGTGGCATAACAAGGTTATAATTACTGGCAACCCCTTTAACAAACGGTTTTACGCACCTTTAAATGCCGTAATAACTCAAAAACGAGTTATTGCGGCATTTGCAAAACCACCATCTCCTTTGTGTGTCACTCATCTGTATTCTGTCTTTTCATTGGTTCAAGGCTCTGTGAGTGGGCGGCTGAATAGCTTTAAAAAATGGCGGCTCGCTTTCTTCTCGCTTGCCGACGAGCCGCTTTTATTTACTACCCTCCCCATCTCGATTTGATTTTTAAATGTTTTATCTGGTTGATCCCACCTTCCAAATAAGAAAAGGACTATCTGGTTGATCCCACCGTGTTCCGGATCGGAGATGCCGTCGCTGAAAAAAGGTCAGTCTGAAAGAAAAGTGTGTGTGTGTGTGTGAGAGAGAGAGAAAGACAGCGTGTGTGTGAGAGAGAGAGACACACAGTGTGTGTGTGTGTGTGTGTGTGTGTGTGTGTGTGTGAGTGAAAGACAGCGTGTGTGTGTGTGTGTGAGAGAGAGAGAGACAGACAGTGTGTGTGTGTGTGTGTGAGAGAGAGTTGTGTGTGTTTGTAAATAGCAGATACTCTGCATTTTTATAAAGGGGTTGCCAGTAATTATAAAAAATAAAAATAAGCAATCTGGTGTATGTGGATTTTTTAACACACCCTTGGTGTGTGATTCCTCATAAACCTCTCGAGCTCGCTTCGAGGTTTATGGGTTATCACACACCTTGGGTGTGTAAAAATCCATAACACACAGTTGCCTATCTATTATTCTTCTATATAATAACTGGCCAGCAATTTCTCTCAATGTACTGACCAGGTTGATATTTTCCATAACAACCGGCTGGTTGTTATGACATTCATGAGCCATGCCAGTCAAACTATGCTGCTGCCTCATTGGCCAACATTCTGTTTGTGGCGGGGCCAAACAGTCTCACAAACTGCTGGAGAAAAATGCTGGTCTGTTATAAAAAATAAAAGATGGGAGGGTGTTTCATATGAGAATTTAATGCGCCCTTGTTGTGGATGCTTTGATAAACCCCTCGGGCTTTACCCTCGGGGTTTATGTAGCATCCCACAACTCGGGTGTGCATTAAACTCATATCAAACCCTTCCCCATCCATTATTCTCTACGTAATCTGCTTGATTTCAGTTAATAATAAGGGCTTCCCATACATTATACTATTATTAGCCTTGGCTGTAATATCTGCAATTTTGGCAAAATGGAAGCTAGAGTGGGTATGATTCACTTTGTTTGTGTCACAGATTGCTCTATTGAGATGTTTAACAATTGAATCCCTAAGACATAGATTAGTCTTTGCTAAGTGGCTGGGGCATTAGACAGTCTAGATTTGTTTCCATGGTGATGGGAGTAACAGCAAAGGCAAACCCACAGGGTTATGGACTAATAGTGACCTCGTGCTATGCTGGCAACCTGGGTTCAGGAATTACCTAAAGTCATCAGGGTGCCAGCATGGGGGGCAGTGCAGGACTGAGCATGCTGGCAGGCTGCTTTCTTCTTCAGAGGGTAGTGAAGGAGGGTTGGTGCCCTGCAGTTCTGCCCACAGGGTGGTGGTCTGGTGGGTAGCATAGGTGGAGATGGGTGGCAAAAAGCATTGGGAGATGGAAAGGGCTGATTGGGTGCCACAGGGTGTGATCGTGCCTCCACACACTTGAGCGGCCATATGCGGGGCCTCAGGGTGGGTCAGGGGAAGAAAATCTGTAAATATATGTATGTCACCATCACCAGTCAGTGGGAGGAGGTGATGGGGACCAAAAAAGCTAGGTAAAAAATTGTACCGTGGCTATTAGTGTATGGTATTAGGTGCTATAGTGCAGATCTCTGTTTTTAATTTTGGCAAAGTGCACTCACTGACAAGTCAATCACTGGTCCATATTCACCTCTGTGACATGGAACCATTCTCAGCAGTCTGGAAGGTTGCACACTATGTCTGACGCAATGGCAGAGCTGCAGCCATTGTTCTGGATGTGCACAGCCTTCAGCTATAGGCAGTGTTGTGATGTCTATTTCAGGTGCCTCCACATTTCAAAAGGGGACATAACCCCTTCCTAATATCACTGGCTTCTGTTACCAATCCCAAGATCACAGGGTAGCAGGGGAGCCAGCAGAGCTCTTGATAGTCTGTGGGGCACCAAGGATAAATGAAACTAGAGTTTGGGGGCACTGAGGCTGAAGGAAACAATAGTCTGTGGGCACTAAGGCTAATGGAAACCATAGAGCTGCTGTCAATTTTCTGGATAAGCTCAAGCTTCTTCCATAGGCAGTGCTATGATGTCAATACCAGGTGGCTCTGACTTTCAAGTGGAGCATAGACTACCCCAGCACTGATGTTATCTGCTTCAATTATCACTTCCAAGACCACAGGGAGAAAGGTGAGGTAGCAGAGTTCTCAACAGTCTGGGGAGCACTGACACTGATGGCAATGGTACAGCTGCAGTTGGTATTCAGGACATGCTCAGGCTTCACTATAGACAGTGCTTTGACATCAATATCCAGTGGCTCTGTTTTCAAGTAGAGCATGTCCCAGCCTCCAGCCATTGACTCAGTGTATGGCTTGTACCTAGAGAGAGAAGCAGAGTGAAATCTTTCTGCATTCTTGATCTGAAATCTGTCAAGACTCGTACAAAGTATACTACTGACTACCCCATCCCTGGTGGTCTCTGCATCACCAAGTATGAAGCAAGATCTACCTTGATAGCACTGTGTCACATGTGTGGCTAAGACAGTTAAGAATTTCCATATGAGGTGCAGTGCAAAATGTGCCAAGTGGCATTTTGTGGACAACTGACCCCAAACGTTGGTAAGGCAAGCTGAAGGTCTGTGTGAAGAACCCTGGCATAGTGAAAGCCCCTACATTCACTGACATGGGACTGCTGAGCAAGAGGTTTGGCAGCAGATTTGTTTTCATGGATGCCACCCTAAAGGAAAGGGAAGTCTGTCATGAATCAATTGATAGAAACAGCATGGGGATGAGTGGGAAGACAGGTTGTCCCAGAACAGTGATGACATGATTGCTTGATAAAAATGACACCACAAAGACTTTGAGACAAGTGGTGAAAGAGTATATTCCAAAACTTGAGGAGGCCAACAGCCTGGGCTCCTTAACATCAGCAGGCAAGACTTGCATTTATGGCATTTTCGCCCTCAGTAATGCCTAGACTCTGGGGAGTGGTGCTGAGTTCTACAAACACAACAATATGATCACTTATCTCTAGTAGTTGCCACTAAGAAAAGTGAAAGAGACAGAGAGAAAGAGACAGAGAGAGAGAGAATGCTCATAAGTTGAGAGATGTTCATGCTGTGTCCAGTGAGTCTCTTTCAGGTGCTCTTGAATTGCTGTCACTGATTAAACCTTATTGTTGGAAAGGAAACAGAAGCCACTGAAACTAATGTAGGAAAAGAGGATTGCCACTGAGAAACCTCCAAAGGCATGGGCACGTGGGACATCAAATCTGTTGCTCCCAGAGAACTTGACTGGGAAGAGACTGACACAGAAGCTCTGGGAGCTTTGGAGGATGAATTGACTGGCACTGGTGGTGCGGAGCCATGTTGTACACCAGTTGGGAGACATTAGCAACCTATCCTGGCAATGACTTGCAAATCAGACTGGCATGTGGCAAAGAACATGGACCAGTGTTTGGAATTAAAATACCCTTGAATTCCAAGTGTGGCAGAAACTGGAGGAGCATGCACCCAGAGTTTTGCAGCATCTGCACTATAGTCCTCTGCCTTCTGTGGAAAGTGTCTTCCAGCTGGGAAAAGACTGACAAGTCAGCAAGAGCATCTGAAAACATGCTGTGATTTACACTATTAGTTTAGTTCCAAAACTTATAAATAAAGTTAACCTTGTCTACACTAGATTATTTAAAGCGGTGGGTGGATGCAACTGTAACAGATGTACTGATCATATCCAAAACATAACTCAATAACAAAATTCCCAGATAGCATGATATCCATCCCAAAGTACAATATGTTTAGGCAGGATAAATCTTCCAAGGGGTGGAATTTATTTAGAAGAAACAGTGAATGGTAGTTTGAAATTATCTATATCCACACCTAAACTGTTTGATATTTTAGTAGTACAAGTTGTATGCACAAATAATTTTAATTTTCATACAGCAACTGGCTATAGGCCCCATTAGCACAATCAGAATGTTAACCAATCTGTGTTCTTTGATACCACCTTTCACTCATTCTGAATTACCTTTGTTAGGTGATCTAAACTGGAATATGTCTGATACCTCATTCACCCTGACTAATCAGTTTGGCACAGTAAATTTAACACAAATTATAAACTTACTCACCAGACCTAACAGTAGTGATCATACTAATGATACCTTGCTTGATATTATGTTATCACAAATTCTAAAAGAAACATCTCATCATTGTTCATTGGAGATGTAAGAGATCACTGTTATGTGGCCTAGTTTCTCACCTAGTTTGTTCTCGTAACCATAAAAAGTTCTGTGACCAGGCATTTTTGAGAGATTTTGCTGAAATCAACTGGTCACTAATATATGCCTGCCCTGATGTTCTATCAACTTGGGAATTTTTAAGTCTTCTCTTCATTTATAGAATAGTGGATGGACGACCATCCACAACAAAGCTGTGTTTACATTGAGGTGTTGATGACATCATAGAGACCTCAACTGCCCAGATGGAAGCGCAGCCTTAGTTATGGATGGGTGAACATCCTCTATTTTATATATATATGGCTCCTAGGTTTTAAAAAACATTATTTTACAAGGTTTCATACCTTGTTTTAACTGTTCTGTTTGCTTCCAGTCCTCACTGAAAACCTGCTGTACACCCAATTCCGGAGGTCCCGTCCTGACCCTCACTTCTGTTTTTCTGCTCCAGGTGCTGCTGACCATAAAAAGCACAGTTAGTGCTAAAAATAACAAGACAACAACAACAAAAACTTGAAATAGTGACAGTTTGGAAACACAGAGCCATGTCCAAACTTTCTTCATGCGCTCACCCATCCACTACTTAGTACTGCCGTCATTTTTCTGAATTTTTGTGAGGCATTTAGTTTCCACCAATCAGGTTCCAGGATATGTTAAAAAGTTGTTGTACTATCGTTGTGCTGTCAGAACGATTATACAACAACTTTTTGACCTTTGAACTGTCCTACAACAAGATTTGGAAAAGCTTTGTTTTCCATACGCAATAAGCCCTAACCATATACCATCATGTAATTGATGCCCATGCTCCTTACATTAAGAAAATAATTTGATCCTTGTCATATCCTTGGTTTCTAAAAATATTGGTAGTTCAAGAAAGAGTAAAGAATTAACCTGGAAAAACAAGATTTACTAAGGACCCAACTGATTATCAGAAGTTCAGGAAACTCAGGAATAAATGTATTTCAACTATTAAACAAACTAGAAGTAACTACTATGCTACTCAGGTGCATGATGCCTCTTAAAATCCTAGAAAAAGTGGGCTACTATTAAGAATCTTCAGAGGAACCTTGGTGGTAGTACTGTACCAACAATGCTGAAAATTGATGGGCTGGTTATTACTGATCAATATGCTCAGCTAACATATTTTAACAAATTATTTGCAAAGGTTTTCAGTGAAGCATTTCTAATGTATCTCACTCATATATTGATTTTTTTCTTCTCGCATAGCATCACATCCTCTTTTCAAGAACATAGTGATTCTGAAGTTTTTAATGAATTGTTTAAGATATCAAGAATGGTGCTGGATGCAGCCAGATTGAACTATTTTTCTCAAAATTGGAGCTCTTATTTTGTCAGATATTTACCTTTTTATTTAATTTCTCTTGGCCACTGCTGACATTCCTCAAGATGGGGAAAAGTGCCTTTGTGATGCACATTTTAAAGAGGGTGATGTTTTGACCCAAACTGTTAATGACAAATATCCATTTTGTTAACAGCAGTAAAGGTTTTCAAAACACATACAGACAACTTTTGCACATTTGTCAAAATGTAATTTAATTTGTGATAATCAACCTGTTTTTCAAAAATATCACAATACTACACATGTTGTATCCAGAGTGGTGAGTGATTTTTACTCTGCTTTTGATGATAGATTGCATTTTCCAGCTGTTTTCTTTGATCAAAGGCTTGCAAAACAGTGGAACAGAGCCTATTATTAAATTGGCTGAAATTCACTGGTCTGAATTTTTCATCTTTAATTTGGTTTGCTTGATACTTAAACCATTGAGTCTGATGTGCCAAAAGAGGTAATGTTTATTCTGATATGTTACAGCCATGCAAGGGGTTCTGCAGGGATCAGAGATGGGTGATTCATTATTTTGCTATATATTAATCCTCTGCTGAAATACTGTTCTGTGTAGACAAACTTGTTGATGTATGTAGACAAGCAAAATTTGTATTCTAAAGATACAGACCCAACAGCATCGATAAATCTATGCCAGAATGACTTTAACACAATACAAGAGGTTTTGTTTGATCTTAGACGTTTGCTGCATACAAAAACTCCAGTGGATGTTGTTTTGCAACCAGACGTACAGTAGTCTCTCTGATCTTTCAATCCATGCTAAGGATGGTACTAAACTTACACTGATTAGTTCATACAAACATCTAAGAATTTTCTTGGATAGTAATCTGACTTTTAAAAATCATATTCAACATCTTTCCTGTAAGTAAAAGAGGTTACTATCCATTTTTGTTACAGAAATAAGGCTGTCTTTAATGTTTTCATTTGTAAACAGATGGTCAGCTCATTACTTTTGGCACAACTTGATCATGGGGATTTTATCTATTGAAACACCAAACACTGCCTTGATTGACACATTGGATCCTCTTATTCACAGCTCAGTTAGATTTATCACTGATCTTCAGTGGAGAGCCTATCATTATGTATTAATGTTATTCTTTGGGTTGGTGTCACTGACACTAAGGAGACTCCAACATTGGTATTTAGAAGCATAGAAACACAGAAACATAGACTTTGATGGCAGATAAGGACCACTTGACTCACCCGTCTGCCCATTTCAGTACCTATTGGATAAGCTGCAGATCCTAGTTAATAAACAGTCTACTTCTTTCTAACCCCAATCAGAATTGCCTTATGTCTGTCCCATGCATTCTTGAATTTCCCCACTGTTTTTGACCCCACAACCTCTTCGTGAAGGCGCTCCATGTGTCCACCACCTCTCTATGAAAAATACTTCCTCACGTTGCCATTGAGCCATCCCCCATATTCAAATTGTGCCCCTTGTTCTTGCACATCTCTTTGTCTGAAAATGCTACCCTCTTGGACTTTGTTGATTCCTTGAGGTACTTGAAAGTTTCTATCATGTGCCCCTCTCCTTCCTTTCCTCAAGGGTATACATATTAAGCTCCTTTAGTCTTTCTTCATATGGCTTCTGGTGCAGACCCCTACACCATTTTAGTTGCCCTCCTCTGAACTGCCTCTATTGGTTTGTTTATAAAGTATTTTGGGCAGAGCCCTTATATACCTCACAAACCTTTTATTGGTTTAGACTTCTGCTATGATTGATTTATGATCTGGCAATTTGTTGGGTGCCATGCTCCAAGAGCATAAACTAAAGCTGGAATGTTCACATTCTCACCAGCAAATACCTTATTTCTGGTTGCAAACACAACAAGATCTTACCAGAGCTGGTATGGCTTTAGCAGAGCTGATGGAGGAACATGTCATAGTACACCATGTTCGGGATGGCCAATGGAGTTTTCTGTGCATGTGTGACAACTTGTGCATGCGCACTGAACTCTGACGGCATGGTGGCACAGTCTGGTGGTTCCAAGATGGCAACCAGAGTTCAGTGTGCATGTGCAAGTCATCATGCATGCATGGAAAACTCTGGTAGCCATCTTAAACATGGCAGAGTGCTGTGTTCTACCGACTGGTCTTTTAAATAGTGCAGTGAATGCACAGTGATTGCCGCTCACTTTCACTATTTAAAATTCTGGTCCGAATCCGCAAGCTCCTTTCTACTGTGCTCGCAAGACGGTTGCAGGGCTTTGTCCATTGCAGCTATAAAATGGACTAAACTGACCTGTACTTTTTCTGTTTTGTGATTCAAAGTCTTAATTACTTGATTGTTATACAGTCACTGTGAATGTTATCGTTGATCTGATTGTTATCTATCTGTACATTTTAATCAAATATACATTGTCTGTATATAATGCATTGTATCGTACATAACTTATTTTACATGTATTTTATGTTCCATACAGTTTGTACCACAAAGTTGGTATTGTAAAGAGAGATTTTTCTCAGTTTACTCACTAATACACTGATTCATATGACTGATATGACACTAGGACAGATGGGAACTGCATATATTGCAGTGCTAGATTTCAGCCATGGATGGGACCAACAGTAAGTGAACCTTCCTGAAACTGCACTCTGTTATTGATCCTACTGCAGGGAGACTCTGTATGTACTTCAACGGTGGTAGACCTGTTTGGGGTTTGGAACCACGTGAATAAAGAACCAGTAGTGTTAACACTAATAATATGGCTGGGAAAGCAAATGTTTTTTGCTTTGCAGTGAGACACTTTACTAACTTTTACTGTGATTATAAGTTACACCAGCCTCAGTGGTTACTACTTGTATTGCTTTTGAAATGTTACATTACTAATAGTCATACATGGTAACTTATTGCTACACTTTGTTTTTGCAAGGTAGTGACTTAAGATAAGCAGCTGTAGATAATGATTAAAAAAACATTGTGTTACCGTAGATTACTTAGTTTGCAGTGAGCAACACAGTCAAAGAATATTCATTATGCCCAAGGCAAGTTACCTGATTAGAACTGAAACTCCAGTATATCTGGAAACACAGAAAAGAAGATGTATGCATTGTCTGCCATTATAATTTTCATTGAATTATTCATTTGAAATGGCACACTGCTGAGATAACCAAAATCACCCATTGCCAAGATACCTGATATTATGATGTGTTGAAAGAGTAACTACAGCCTTTTGCATTTATGAATGCAGTTTCCTTTTGGAACAGTGTTTCTGTGCAGGTACCCTGTAAATATTTCTAAATATATGTAGTAATGCTGCAGTGTCACTCTAAGTGCATGTACATCATGATATAATAATTTTAAAGTGAATATATGTGTGCGTGTGTGTGTTTACTGCACCAGCATTTTTGTTGAACGTGTTTGGGAGGGGCTGGTTGGATCTTCCTGCAGGCTGCAAGAGGTCCTGATGGGGATGGCAGTGGGTTTTCTTGGCAGGAGAATGTAGCTCATCTTAAGTTAGGAGCCACTTTAAGGGTGGGTTCTAACCATGTTCACCTCTTGATACTGGAAGGACATGGAAGACAAAGTATTGAAGGATCCATTGCTCCAGATCAAAAGACAAGAGAGAGATAGGAACAGAGAGAAACAGTGAATCTAAGTTATCAATAGCCACATTAAGAGCAGCAACCCTTGAGAAGACAGAGTGGCCTCTGCCTGGCTGCAATAGTCATCGTTACCAGTATCTGGCATTATGGGATCCTGTGCAGACGCTGATATCTGGGGATCAGCTGGGCCTGAAACAGCCTGTTTCAATTGCCACACCAGCAAACTGGTCATCCTGCAGTGCCTTCTGCTGGCCATTTAAGCAGATATCTCAACATCAGTCAGGCAACCACTTGAGAATCAGATCAGTCCATGCCTAGCCCATGAATGGGAGGGCACTGAACCTACTGATCACCATTCTTGGTAGAGGGCCTGAGGTACAACAAATGAAGTCAGTACTGTACGTACTAATGCAAAAGCACTTATATTGGCTTAGCTTTTATTCAAGCAAGCCTTGAAAAAAGTACCATCAAGGTGTATTTGTGTGAAGTTACCTGTGGTGCTGGCATCACAGGGTGGGATGCAGGTGCTCTGATCTCCACTTTACATCAATGTACATCTAGCTTCTCTTCTGGTATAGACTGATGGATAGCCCTAAGGGACATGTTTTACGCACAAACCTCAACTCAGTTATACACTGTGATTTCAGGATTCTTCCTGCTAGATGTGCCTTTAAAGCTCTGTAGTTCACACCCCAAAGCACTTTGTTGGGGTGTGTTACATTTATACTTATGTGTCCATGATGTGGGAGCTGATATTCCCATACTGAAAATTCAGGGTCAGTCAGAACCAAAATGGTTAAGCCATGAGCAAATGTTTTAAAAAAGAAATAATAATTTCTGTGCCTTAAAGCACAAACAAAAGAAAACATCTTCCCCAACCCTTAAGCACCTCCCTTGAGCTATTGTGTTCCCCTGTCTTTATTTGGCCACTGAGGTGCCCAAGTCTATGACCATTCTTAGAACTGATTTAACCTCTGGGTCACCCAAGCCCAATGGCTATTCCTCATTATATATACAGTATGGCCACCAGGATTCCCAAGCATTGCAGACATTAATTTTAGGTAACCCTCACCTTTTGCACCCATGCCACTCACTTCCCCTCACACCATGATAACAGTACTTTAGAAAAGAAAAGCATCCCCAAACTGTAAAACAGAAATGATTAATAGTTGTCTCCCACCAGTTTACCTGTAAAAACAGTCCATCATCCTGTCATCCCACAATCCATTCCCATCCCAACCCTGATCTCCACACTTGCACCCCGCCACCCCTCACCCCTGCCAGTCATCCACTTACCTGTATAGGAGTCCACCATTATAATCCTTTGAACAACTAGTGAGCCACACCCTACCACATCCAAGACCCAGCTGAACTGAATACAATTTTTGGGACACACAGTAGTTTTATTCATGTTTTCAACCTTTGCTCAGAACTTTGTAGTTATTGAGATTTTGATCCCAAATTTCAAGGAAGGCAATGTTTTTCACCGCACCTCATGAACCTGACAGCTGTAATTTTCAAATCCCTGCCAAAACATTGTTTCACAGTCGTATCACACAAAGTTAGATCACAGTTCCTTTGGGCCCATCAAAACCAGTCAGGACCTATGAGCCTTGTACCAAGCAAGTTAGGACTTATCCTCTTATTTACACAATGCCCTTGGCAAGTTAGTACTTACCTCCTTATTAGCACAGGTCATGCACAAAACAAGTTAGGGCTTATCTCCCAATAATGTCCCCTGCATGAAACAACTCTCAGACTTATCTCCTTTTGTGGATTTGCACCATATTGTGTCACACAGGGCCTGCAAAGCTCTGCATGCTGTATCCATCAAGGTACTATGACTGTCTGAGAAAAACAGGAAATTCATGGCAAAAGAAAAATGTTAGGTATCAGTTAGGGCTTTTGAAACATCAAACATAGGAAATCTAATATTAGGAATTTTGAACCTTAACTCCTCCCACCTCCATGGAACACCCATGTGAACTCCACTGAACTGAATGCCAAAGCAAAGTCAGGATCCCAATCCCAAAGGGCCTTATTCTGTGAAAGTTAAGACTTGGGTACTATTTTGTGCAGGACCCAAAAGGACCTGTGAGAAGCAAGTTAGAAGTCAAGTCCTGTTTAGCTTTAGTACCCAAAAGCCTCTGCACATCTTACTGTCTGAACCTGCATGAAGCAAGTTCTGTTAGGGTTTCAACCTAACACCTATCCACCTTCACAGATGAAGAGGATGGGGGTGGCATTGGCATCTTTCATCCCTTAACGCCTCACCCCATTCCATTAGAAAATAAGCTGGGCAGGCACAGCATAGGAGAATGGGGTGAGTGTTATGGAAGAAGATGCTACTGCCACCCATCCCTCTTCATCTGTGGAGGGTGGGTGGGGTGTTGGGGTTGGAAACCCTAACAACGCATTTCCCTGCTTTTGTCGCTTAACCCCAACTGGATGCATTAAATAGTTTTGGCAATTTACTTCCTTACTTTTGGGATAGTATAATAGTAACTTTATTATATTAGTGAGAATGCAGGGTCCTTGACCCTGCGCCCCATCCCTCCACAGATGTGCATATGTATCTAGTTGTTGAAGTGTGTTCAGGGTGGGCACACAGAGTCCTTTGGACCCTGCACTCCCATCCCTTCACAGATGCATATATATATATATATATATATATATATATATATATATATATCAAGTTGTGGAAATGCAGGGACCTCCAACCCTCGTTTCCGTGCACAAAGTTACAAGAAGGCATAGTGAAATTGCAAGAAATAGTCAAACTGTGCCATCTTAAATAATTTTCACCCCAAATGTTCAGCATAACATTCTTATCACCTCACCGCATGTACCCAGTACAGAAAATGTTTAAATCCCAGCCAAAACATAATTCTGCACAACCACAATGCCATTCTATGCATAGGTGTGAAACCACATTTTGGCCAGAATTAAAAAGATGTCAACTGTAGCATTCATGACATGGGGTACTAAGAAGACTATATTGAAAGTATGTGGTGACAATGCTGCAAATTTCAAAGTTATAAGTGTGCGTCACAAGATTGCAATGAATGCCCATAACACAGCCATTTTAAAAATTTTAACCCAGATTTTCAACATCCCCTTTCTGGGAGTCAAATCATGAACACTGGTACTGTCATTTCATTACTTGGTCCCAAATGGTGATTTAGTGAAGCAACCATGCTATTCTACGCCACAGGTGTGAAAACATGTTTTGGCAGGATGTCTGAAATGACAGCTATACTGTTCATGAGGTGGTGTGAAAAAATGGCTATGCTGAAAATTTGGAGTGAAAATATAAAAATTGCCAAAGTTACATGCTCGTGATAGCAAAAATTTTAATGACCGTGCATAACTCGTGCTTGAGGTATTTTGTAAAAATTTTCAACATGGGCTTTTGAGACCCTACCTCATGAATAGTGGCACTGTTGTTTCACTAACTGGTCCCAAAGGGTGATTTCATGCAGTGATCTCAAAATCACCTTTCGGGACCAAGTAACAAAATGACAGTGCCAGTGTTCATGAGGTGGAGTCCCAGAAATCCCATGTTGAAATTATGGTGCAATATACCTAGAAATGGCTGAGATATCAACATACATTCAAAACACCACTGACAGCTATTATATGGCACTTATCTTGATTCTTCAGTTTGTGGTTCAGCTTTGAAGAGTGAGGACATATCCCAGTCCACAGAAGATGACAGCGGCTGACCTCTGCTGGTAAGCATAGGGCAAGGTGTGTGTGGGGTGGTGGGTTGCTCAGTAGGAGGGTCGGGATGGGGGAAGGGACAGTGGAGATGATGAGGGACCGTTTTCTTTTCTGCAGGATGTAACAAAAAAAAGACATTGGGAGACGGTTTTCTTTTTACAGGCAGGAAACAATATTTTGGGACACTGGGGTGGGCTCCCCAGTGTTCCACTGTGATGGAAGGGATCTGGACATAACTGGGGACACTGGGAGTGGGCTATCCAGTGTCCCACACTGGCGAGGGTGGGTGATGTTTCTAGTGATGACACAGGGTTGGGTACCCCGATGTCGGTAAAACAGCACATATTTTAAAAATATCAATATTACAGGACACTAGGGTGGGCTACCCAGTGTCCAACACTAGTGGTACAGGGGCATCAGGGGACACTGGGAATGGGCTCCTCAATGTCTCACACTGGCGGGGGTTCTATCTGGGACACTGGGAGTGGGCTCCCCAGTGTCCCAGACTGGAAGAGAGGCTTCTGCTGCTGACCTGAGGATTGGGTACCTTGATGTCGGCAAAGAAAAATCCCAATGTATAAGCATCCTTGGAGGTGTTTCAATGGATTCATATTGCTTTTTGTGACTTGCTAAGTCACGAAAAAGGAATTGACTCACAGAAAAGGAAGTTAGCAAGTATTGAAAAGGAATATAAATCTTTTAATAACATCCTCCAACATTGCTTACACATAAAATAACTTCAGAATCCATGTAAGTGAGTCTGGATGAACAAGACATATACCTTAGGAAAAATAGATAAGTTTCTTACCCTAGCGATTCAAAAGCAATCCCATTATCTTTTGAAATGTTTAACTTTAGAACTGTTAGGCCTAGAAACTTTTTTTTTAAATAAAAGCTTCAAGTCCAGATCACAAGAATTATCTCTGTTAATACTGTTTTATACATTGATTATACTTTGAATATGTTAATCCTATCTAAAACCACTTTTCTAACCTGTTTTCCATACAATTTTTTAGTTGTGACACAGCTTAAAACTGTTGTCATAGTTTTTTAATGCCGACAGAGTATGTCAACATAATTTTTGTATTGACACTATACATTTTTTCAAACAGTTGTTAAAACAAAACATTACACAAGTTTTTTTTATTTTTAGTACAAAATAATTTTCAACTTTTTCTAAATGTTGGTACTATTACACATTATATATTTAGTAACTATGTAGCTATCAACTTAATTTTAATTCATGTTAGAACCTTAATCCCACTGCTAAAATTACAGTCTCCCCACTAGCAGTAGCTACTCTTCCTTGCTTTGCCTGTGAAAAACATTGAAAGATAATAATGTTTTCCTACAGGACACAATATGACACTGTGTGTTACACAGCTCTTTAATGATTTCTTTGAATGTTTACATTTTACCACATCATAGTACATCAATGTAATTACATGTCTGTACATACACACAGTAAAACCCATTTATCAGAATGTCTTGGGGACATCAAACACATTCGGATAAATGGGGTTTTAGATAAATGAGGTTCCTACTGGTTGTTTGCATTTTGGTACATGTACTAACAAACTGTGCAGCAGTTGTCAGCTCCTCAAGTTTTTCCAACTAGATCTCCCAAGCACTCGTGGGAATTACAGTACAGTGGTGTACCTGTAACACACTTCCGTGTGGTTGGTGGGTCACTGGGTCAGTGGGCAGGTGGCTGGTTGCTGGTTGCTGAAATGCAGTTCCTGAAATGTGGCTGGATTCACTGGATTGTTTGTTGGAGTGAAAGGCAGTGTGGGTGAACAGTTTCAGGCTTCAGTGCTTCAGTAAGTGTGGGGTGAATTTAGTTAATCCATTTCTCATCTCATTGCTGGTGGGTCAGTGTGTCAGTGGGTGGGTGGGTGGTTGGTTCTTGGAATGTGGTTCCTGAAATGCAGCTGCATGAATGGTGGTGTGGGCTCACTGGAAAACAGAACACTGCCAAGTCTCATGCTTATCTGCTGTAGCATGACAGCTTGGTTGAACAGTTTTGGGCTTCATTGCTGTGGTGAGCATGGGGTGGTTCAGTAAACTAATCTATTTTTTGTGAAAGTCTCTGACCTAATTAGTCTAATCTGACTATGGTAACTCCACTAAATACATTAAGCAACTGGCTATGTAGCTAGCTGAGAACTGAATGGAATTGCTGAAAGACACAAATGAAAGGTGCCAATGGCTTGCTTTAACAGCTCTCTGCAAGGGACATAACTCAGTTTCGGATAACAGAGGTGTTCGGATAAATGCGGTTATTATACTGTAAGGGAAGTGTATGTTGTGAGTACTGATCAAAGTAAATTTTTCTCACTGCTTATTGTGAACACAACAATTTCACCTGTTTGAGTATCATAAGATGAGTAGCTATGAGGACATTTCTGTTGAGTTGTTAACATTGTATCATAGTTATCATAATGATATTTAAATATATAAGTTGACTTTAAAGGGAACAGTCAGCACAAAAGGACTCCACACAAGTGTGGGACTGGTCCTAGTGTGCACTTAGTGAGCAAAATATTTTTGTTTAACATACTTTTTACTGTAGTATAGTAGATTGTATCAAGTAATTTTGCTTACTTCTTGGCTGACATGTTTGGTAACCTAAATCCCAGAATCCCTGCTGCTGACATCAGAGCAGGACTTCAGCAGTGAGATGTAATAGCCTGCAGTGCATGTTAGAGACTTATAAGCTCCAATCAGATGTTTTCTGGTTCTGCTTTTCTCCAGCAGATAAGTACGGTCCTCTGTGACTGTACTTAGACTTAAGAAGGACAGAGAAATCATCAAACTAAAGATCAGAGCTCACATAAACTATTATATGCACTGCCAGCTATTGCATTTCCCACAGGCACACAAGAATTGGCGTGCACATGGAAAGCTAGAGGTAGTGCAAAGCAAGGTGGACAGCCTGATAAATTCAATAGGAAAATCTCTGCACTTGTGCAATCAGTCACAACCAAGCACACTCCAAAAGGTTTAGGTGAAATGTTTTATTCCAGCACCATCAAAGAATCCTGGCTATAGCCCTTTGCCCTGGCACTTCAACCCACACAGGGCTTTCATCAGTAACATAATAACATAGTAACATAGCAACTGACGGCAGATAAGGACTACTAGGCAACCTAGTCTGCATGTGGGCAGAAAAGCAGAACCATAAAACATCTGACTGTAGCTAATAAAGTTCTAAAATGCACTGCAGGCTGTTGCATCTCTCGCTGCTGTAGGAGGTGGTGAAATGTTTCATTCTGTCACCACGAAAGTATCCTGGTTAGAGTCCTCTGTCCCAGTGCTTCAACCCACCAGGGCCTTCATTAAGGTGGAACCTGGGACCCCCAACCCAACGAAAGCCTTGTGTGGGTTGAAGTGCCACAGCAGAGGGCTCTAGCTAGAGTCTTCCATGGTGCCAGAATAAAACATTTCACTGAAACCTTTGGAGTGCCCTGATCTGTAACTGACTCGATGAGTGCAGAGCATTTCTTGTTATTGAATCTCCCACTGCTGCTGTCCTGCTCTGATCTCAACTGCATGGAATTCTGAGATTTGTAGTTACAGAAGATGCCAACCTAAAAATAAGCTAAATAAGCTTGAGGCACTCTATTATCTTACAATAAACAGTAAGTAAAACAAAATTTTTGCACACAAAGTGCACATTGGAACCAGACCCACACTGGTGTGGGGCCCTTTAGATGACTGTTCCCTTTAATCAAACCATGACACATATACAACCTTATTTTTCAAATTACAAATGTCGTAACTGTTGTAATGAACAACCTTTGCTCTCAGTGTTCATTTATGTACCATTTATGAGAAAATGAAGCAGTTACTCTATACACACCTTTTGACACCTCCACACACATGTAGAGTTTTGGAGTTTAGTTATGATGAGACTGAAAAACACTAACATTGAATTACTGTCAGATAATGTACATACCACATCAGACAGAGTATTAGTTTTAATGTTGAATGAGAATAATAGTTATCGTATCTCTCTCTCTCTCTCTATATATATATATATATATACAGTATATATATATATATATATATAACATATATCTGTATATATGGACATGTGATGTAGAACAACATATTTTACAGGTGATTTGTCAATTTTCAGTCTGTTTTTTTTGTTTTGTTTATTTATGCCTCAGTTAATATAAATTAAAAAATGTAGATTCACAAAAATAAATGTAGCAATACAACTGATGATCTAATTGTACTGAATTAATGTAGCAGATTCAGTGGAGTATAATGTTACCATACATATCAGAAAAATAACTTCTTGTCTTTATGCAACGTACTGTACATTAATAGCATGTCAATGGTAGATAAATTATTATATCTTGTAATAAATAAATCTGAGCATGTAGTACAAGACAAGCATGCCTAGCGTTGTACATGCTCCATACCAAAAGTACAACTATTCAAAATTTATTACAGCAGTCCATTTATGTCTTTATGTTTAGGTAACAGTCTGTGAAATGCCTTATCTAGAGTTCCATTGTTAATGATACATAAACTTTGCATATAATTTCTAGGTCTCATAGACATGAGACAACCTGTAAGCCTCAGTGGTAGGAAAATGATGGAATCACTTCTGAAGGAAAGAATTGTTGAGTACCTAGAGGCCAGTGGGGCACAGGACTCAAGGCAGCATGGATTCACAGTGAGGAGGTCATGTCAGGCAGATCTAATTGATTTCTTTGACTGGGTGACAAAGTAGTAGACCAGGGAGGGGCTGTGGACATGGCCTACCTAGACTTTAGCAAGGCATTTGACACAGTCCTGCACAAAGATTAATAAACAAATTAGCCAGCCTGGGCAAAACACTGGTTGGACAACAGGACACAGTGGATAATAATAAATGGAGTCCACAGTGAAGAAAGGAGGGTTACTAGTGGGGTACCATGAGGGTTCAGTACTGGGGCTGGTCCTTTTAATGTCTTTATAAGTGACATTGCAGAGGGACTGGAAGGAAAGTATGTCTCTTTGCAGATGACACAAAGATCTGCAACAGGTTGATACACAAGGTGGGGTGGAAAGGATGAAAAGGGCTTGGCAAGGTTGGAGGAATGGTCAAATGTATGGCAGCTTATATTCAGTGCAAAGAAGTGCAAAGTAATGCACCTGGGAAACAAAAACCAGGGAAGAGTACACAATGGGGGTGAGATACTGACAATAACAAAAATGGAAAGGGACCCGGGGTAGTCATATCAGATGACCTAAAGGTGGGTCAGCAATGTGAGAAGGCAGTAGGAGGGCTGGGAAATAATGGGATGCACAGGGAGAGGCATCACCAGTAAAAAAACAGGAAGTTGCTGCCCTCTGTACAGGCAGTTGGTAAGACCATATCTGGAGTACTGAGTACAGTTCTGGAGACCCCATCTCTGCAAAGACATAGACAGGGTGTAGGATGTCAGAGGAGGGAACCAAAATGATGCAGGGTCTGCATCAGAAGACATATGAAGAACGACTAAAAGAACTAAAGATGTATAGCCTCGAGGAAAGGAGGAGAGAGGGGACATGATAGAAACTTTCAAATACCTCAAGGGAATCAACAAAGTCCAAGAGGGTAGCATCTTTCAGAAAAGAGATGTGCAAAAACAAGGGGCACAATTTGAAGATAGAACAGGAGATGGCTCAGAGGTAATGTGAGGAGGTATTTCTTCACAGAGAGGGTTGTGGATACATGGAACAGCCTTCCTGAGGAGGTCATAGAGTCAAAAACAGTGAGGAATTCAAGAATGCATGGGACAGACATAAGGCAATTCTAGTGGGGGTAGGAGGAAGTAGGCTGTTGGTTAACTAGGATCTGCAGATTATTCGTTAGGTAGGAAATGGGCAGACTAGGTAGGCGAAACGGTCCTTATCTGCTGTCAAATTCTATGTTTCTATGTAAGACACTAGACACATATTTGAACTATGAGATGGGTAGCTCCATACTTGTAGTTATCAGGCTTGTCTCACTAGACACCAGAAGAGTGTTAATTATAGCTTTGGGGCAGTGTTGCTTGTACTATATCATTTGTGCATGAACTTTTAACATTTATATTGTGATTGTGTTTTGTTTCCTTATTAAATTGTATCCAGGTCATGTGCCTGTTTCATTTTCAGGGTGGGAATGGAGTCAGGGTTAAAAACCATACTACTGGTTTCCTACCTATTGATACCTTGTACTTATACCTAACTAAAACATTAATATACTTTTTGCTATGAATTTACTGTGTTTTTGCCAGTATATATTTTTTTATTTTTATTGAACTCAGTTTGACAAGTGGATAAACAATACAGAGTACTACTATATCAGCAATGTACAGACAAGGTAGCAAGGTCTCAAGCAGATCATACAATGGTGTCAGATGGCAGAACAGAAACATAACAGTGTGTATTGAAGCAAATACCCTCCTAAGGTACAGTGCATGGGGGAGTGGGATTCCCAGTGCTAATAATCAAGAAGCATTTTCCTGTCATTGGTTGTACTGCATTCAGTGATATCTTTATATGTGCCCTACCTGGGGGCACATCAGTGGTTGGGGGGAGACAGCTGCCTGGCCATCACAAATAAGACAGCAACCAGTTTTAAGACACAGAGAAGACTGAACATGTATGCTGGGACTGTTTTGAATCTAATTATCTTTGAGAAGGCAATATCAGAGAACAAAGTTCCCATCTTTCTGCATCATGTACATAGCCATAGTACTGAGACTGCTCTAGTTCGGTGCTCAATTATCTCCTGATGGCGAGAGACTGGAGAAACCGCTCCATCCTAGGTACTCCTGATTTGCCATCAGCTTTTGATACTTTGGATCATGGGGTTCTGCTCGGCGCCTGAGGTTCATCTGTGGGCTGTTGAGGACAGTACTCAGATGGTTTACATCTTTCCTCAGAGAATTGTCTCGGCAATATTTTCTTCGAGTCTTTCTCTCTGCCTTGAAGGATACCTCAGGGCTCGGTGCTGTCTCCCATGTTATTTGTAGTGCACATGCTGCCTCAGAGACATTGTAAAGCGGTATGGGCTGAGGTTTCACTGCTATCTGATGATACCCAGCTCTACCTGTCTTTTGCCTCCGACCAGGTTAGTACTACCTCGGTACTGAACAGCAGCCTCATAGAAATCCAAGATTGGATGAGTTCTAGTGGTTTAAAGTTGAGCATGGGAAAGACTGAGGTTTTGGTGGTGGACCCAGGTCATAGGACAGAGGGGTTGAGGACTGATCTCCCTCTAGTTTAGTCCTGGGAGGGCTCAGATTCTTTCCTCTGAGCAGGTTCATGACCTGGGAGTGGTGCTGATGATGGGCTGACCCTTCAACATCAGGTGTCGGCAGACATCAAGCTGGCCTTTACCATCTTAGGAACATTGCTAGGATCAAGCACCTCATTCCATCTAGCGACCTACCTGTTTTGGTCCACGCCTTTGTGACATCGCGCCTTGACTACTGTAACTCCCTTTACCTAGTGCTTCCTGGGGTTGATATCCGCTGCTTGCAGCTATGCAGAATTCTGCGGCATGTTTATTGACTGGGGTATCTAGGAGAACTCACATTACCCCAGTGCTGCGCGATCTGCACTGGCTACCAGTTCAGTGGCAGATCACCTTTAAGGTAGGTTTATTATTTATTTATTTGGTTTTGTTTATGTATTTAGTTTCTGTTTACCGGGTAAGTACACTAGACAAGAATATTGCCTATATTCAGGCATGACCGGTTAACCTACAAAGCCCTACACAGACAGGGTCCTGACTACCTGAAAGAGCTTCTGGTTCCCTACATCCCTTGTGACAGCTCCGCTGCTGACAAGAGATTGCTGGAGATTCTGAGGGTTAGTTTAAAGTCATCTGGTGTTCACGCCTTTGGGTTTGTTGCCCCTACCCTCTGGAATTCTCTGCCCATCAGCTACGGAGTGCAGGACAGTGGGGTGCTTTAAGCAGGCATTGAAGACTTTTTGTGAGGTAAAGCCTATCTTGAATTTCTTTGATTTTATCGGTATTTATTATATTTTCTGATCTTATCTAGCTGTGCAGTGTCTTGATATTTGAAAGCAGCTATATTAACTAAAGTTTATTATATTATTATTATTATTATTATTATATACATTATCCACCTTCTCCATCTAGTGTTACATAGGTCAGTCTGATTGTTTAAAGAATACATTACTTTTTTCAGAACTACAAATTTGGTTTACCACTGTCCTCCAGGTGCCAACATATTGGGGGAAGGTGAGAGTCTTATGGTGACATACTTGCTTGCCAAGATCAGCATCCCTAAGAGGTGCTGATTGTGTTTTACCTCGAAGCCAGGAAGATAGAGAAGATTGTATACTTCTGAGGTAAGTGCTAATGGTGTTTGGAACAGTTCTAGAAGTTCAGATTCTAGATTTTGAAAATAGGGACGAAGAAGTGGACAGCCCCATATCACATGCTCTTGAGTTGCATGTCGTTCCCCACATTGTCACCAACATAAGGCATCTTTAGTAGCTAGGTTCTGAGCTGACATGACATGGATTCTAAAGTAGAGTACTATCTGTTCACAACTATACTCCCTATATTGATGAATGCAGTCAATCTCCCAGCTGTTTGGCAGGTGGTATCCCACTGCTGCTCCAAAATGGGGATCCTGCTCCTCATTCCACTTTTGTGCCAGTGCCTTTGTGGCATCTTCAATCATTGACTGTATGGCATATGCTAATGTAGAGATCAAATGGGGTATTTTACATGCTCATAGGAATAAAAGAAAGTGCTGTATTATTGGGGATATTCATCTAGCTGTCTAGCAGCTCAGGGTAAGCAGAAGATATATAGTGTCAAGTTGCAAGAACTGATAAAAATCAGTGTGCATTAACCAAATCTTACTTGCAAGTACTGAAAGGATTGCAGCTGACCCTGCTCATAAAGTTGGAATATGTAATGAAGGACTGTCCTCCATTGATGGCATCTATTATCCCACCACATTGGGAGAAAATTTTCCAGACAGGAGATTGGACAGAAGTAGTGCCATAAAGGGTATCAGCAACAGGGATCTCCTTCAGAGTGCCACACCTTGCACTGGTTCCTCAACCATGGACTAACCTGCTGTGGATGAGCTGACCATCTGAGACATAAAATAGAGAGGGATGAAAATTTGGATTGGGAAGATTGCTCTTTTCAAACTGAACTAAAATGGGATTGTCCTCACTAGGTGGCAGAGATAAATGGACTGCATATGTGAGGCACATAATATGTCTTAAGATCTGGGAGGGCAAAGCCTCCTCTGTCCCAAGGGAGAAATGGAGTTGTTATGTCAGACTCATGGGCACTGTCCAGGAAAGAAGACACAAAATGTGCTTATTTCAATCTCTCAAAAGGAGAATGGTAAATTGACAGGGACATTCTGAAAGAGATAGACAACCCTGGAGCTGGTCATCATTCTAAGTAAGTTTATCTTACATGTGAGGCTAAAGGGAGAGTAGCCCAGTGGAGGAGATCCTGAGTTTGTTGTTCCATAAATGGTAGGTAGTTATGTTTAAAGTAGTTTGAGATGTCCTGAGTCAGGCTGATCCCTAAGTACATAATAGCATCTAATTCCAAATTAAAGGAAGAGGGCCTTCATTGTGGGGAACTGTGATAGTGAAACCTCAATGACTCTGTTTTAGTGGAATTGAGTTTATAGCCAGATACTGTAGCAAAGTCTTATAGTATTTTAAAGGCTACCAGGAGGATTTTCAAGTCCTGATGACCAAGCAGGACATCATCTCGTCAAAGAGCCATATAGTGCCTTGTTCTTGTAGCTGGTTGCCCTGAAAGGTGTGAGATTCCCTGATGGCCTGTGCCAGAGATTTGCTATATAATGCAAACATCAGGGGGATAATGGGCAGCCCTGCCTGGTGCCACAGCAAAGAGGAAAGAAAAGCTTGATGATCAATTACTTTAACAGATGCCTGAGGGTTGGAATAAATGTTTCAGAGGAGAGTAATGAATTTGTCTGGAAGGCCTACCTTTGACAGCACTCTATACCAAAAAGGCCAGGAGACCCTGCCAAAGGCCTTCTCAGCATTGAGGCTCAGGACCACCATCAGAAGAGAGGTGGTATGGAAGTGGTACAAGATGTACAGGGCTTTATGATTAGTATCAATGGTACTGCAAGCTCTAATCAATCACATTTGCTCCAAGCCTATCAGAAAGGGAACACTCCCGTAACAAGTGCAGGGCTGGGTGCTATAACAGGGCTAGCTAGCCCAATCAGTCTAGTCTATC
Organism: Neoceratodus forsteri; assembly: GCA_016271365.2. Lineage (NCBI taxonomy): Eukaryota > Metazoa > Chordata > Ceratodontiformes > Ceratodontidae > Neoceratodus > Neoceratodus forsteri. The sequence continues at coordinate 35,440,930 of JADMNL010000023.1, forward strand.
CCAAGAATAGCACTCCTGGTAAGAAAGACAATCAGACCACGGATAGGTTTGTGCTCAGCTTCTTCCTTTTAATGATCCAGTACCCTGAGGTTCAAATCGAAATGCCAGGGACAGAGCTCACTCTGAGCAATGAAAGGGTTTTAGTCAGACTTGAAAACTTTTAATTTAACCTGTATACTTTGAATGTAGGCTGTGTGTTTTATTTTGCTCTGGAAGTGTCATTTCTGCATGCATTAAAAGGAAGCTAAGCACACAATCTGTCTGTGGTCCAATTGTCTTTGTTACCAAGAGTTCTATTCTTTGGGATAGACTTTCAGAGATGGAAGAATGGTGTCATGACAGTGTGCCAAAATTGTCATGAATATTTTATCATTGCTATTGAGAATTGATACAGGTCTGTAGGTACTGCAATGGGATGGGTTCTTATCTGGTTTTGTGATTGCAGAGAGGAGGCATAGGTCCATGGGGTGGGAGGTTGGGGGCACTCCTCCGTGTTGGAACTCATTATAGAGTGGGAGAAGGAAGTGATTGATCCATCATGGCCTTATAAAATTCTGCTCTGTACCCATCAGGGACAGTGCTTTCAGGGTTTTGCTTGTTTAGTAATAACTTCAACCTCCTCCAGGGAGGACTGGGGCTTCAGAGCCTCCTTTTATTTATTAGATAATGTTGGGAGGAATAGGGGATCAGAAAGACTGCTTGGCCTGAGGAGTTGCTTCACTTTTGGGAGTATATAGTTAGTGATAAAATCCTGTAAAGCCTCAGCTACATCATCATCATGTAGCTTCACACATCTGACGCCTGAGTGTAGGACAGTAGCTAGGCAGTTTTGATGATGCAATTGGTTTGCTCAGTCTGATGTAGGCAGTGTATGTTGCAGTCTCTGTGGACCTTCTCCAATTAAGGAGTTCTAATTGGCCACCCTGCTGGTGTTCAAGTTGCAGTAGCTGGAGGGGTGTCCTCCAATTGTTTCTGGTATAGCAGATGCTTGCATTGTAGGACTTCTGTGTACTGGATCAGGTTGCCCCATAGCACTTATTTTAGCTCTGTCTCATAGTAGAGCCACTGACCCTCCTCAGCCAATGTTCTCTTTGAGTATTTCATCAATCCTATCCTGCACAAAGGCTCCAAATGTCCTCTGAGTGGAGATGATTGGTGTAAAGATGCTATCTAGTGCCTCAGCATTGTTCCCCAGGTCCCAGGTTGTGAGATTAAAGTATTATCAGATAGGAGGATATCTCCAATCCTACAGTTCAGGACATGTGAGGTGAGAGAGAGAGAGGGAGGCAGGGAGGGAGAGAGAGAGACAGAGAGAGAGAGAGAGAGAGACAAAAAAAAAACATTCCATCCTTGTGGAGAATACTATATAATGACCTTTCTTCATACAGATTTTAGAATATTATTGTGCTTGGAGGTAGCTGGCTAATAAAAACAGAAGAGTTACATAGAAATTGTTGGCAGATAAGGACCCCAGGCCCATCTAGTCTGCCCATAAGCCCTATACTTGTATGCAGTCACTGACCCTAAGTGATCAATGGCTTTTCATCACTCCTCCCCACCCAATGTTCCCTTGTGCCTGTCCCAGGCATGTTTAAACCCCTCCACTGTGCTTGCCTCCACCACCTCTTGTGGCAGACTGTTCCAAGTGTGTCCAGCACCCTCTGTGTGAAAAACGTCCTCATGTTACCTCTTAAACTACCCCCTCCAATTTCATAGTGTGTCTTCTCATTCTGATATCTTTTCTACATTGGAAAAGATCCCTACCTCCACCTTGTTTATGCCTTGAGGTACTTGAAAGTTTCTATCATGTCCCCTGTCTCTCCTCTCCTCCAGTGAGTACATACTGAGGTCTCTTAGTCTCTCCTCATATGTTTTGTGATGCAAGCCATGCACCATCTTTGTCGCCTTCTCTGGATAGCCTTTGCCTTGTCTATGTCCTTACTCATGTGTGGTCTCTAGTACTGCATGCAATACTTCCAGATGAGGCCTTACCAGTGTTTTATACAATGGCATCACCCCTCCCATCTTCTGCTAGTAATGCCCTGCCTATGCACCCCAGCATACCACTGGACCGCCTTGCAGCCTTTGCTGCATCATCCAATGTGATTGGCAACTCAAACAGATAGTCAGATCTATTCATTTCTGACACAGGCTTCAGCCAAGCAAGTCAAATATAAGTCAGATTAAACATGTCTTATTATTAAGCATGAGCAGTAGAATTGCCTTCTAGCAACACTTTTAACATTCTGTAGGTTTCAAGCACCAGTTGTGCCATAAAGCGAACATAGCATATTCTCCTTTCCCATATAAAACAGAAGAAAAAAAACTGGGGAGTTAACAGGTGGTTAAATAGATAATAAGTTAACACAGGATGAGTCCTAGCAAAGGTATTGTAAACAAAAGGAATAAGATAGGATGCAGAATGGGGAGGGGAAAGTCCATGGATTTCAGCCTGTATTGAGTCTTGAGCACATTAAGTGCATATAGTAAACAAATTGCAGTGACCAGCCAAATAACAGCTTATAGCTACTGTAATGAGACTTTTAATTAAATAACATCTGTTAAGTTTAAATCATGCAAAAAACCCATGTACTGTAGCTACATCAAGTTGGCAAGTTCAGATATGCAGATCACAATGTCAGCAAATCAGGAGCAAATTCTGTTGAAAATTACAGGTAGAGCAAATGGGAGAGGAGCTCACCTTGCCTATGATTCGATTGACTGGTAGAAAGGAAGCTATCCTTGTGCAGGCAAACATTGTTATAATTGTTAGACCGGAGTACATTATTTGAGCAACCCTGTGTGATCACAGGAAGTGGGGTAAGAGAATCCAGCACTCTTGAGAAAAGTTCCTTGTTGATTTGTGCTGCCAGGGGTGCAGAAGAGTTGTAGTACTTCATGCAGATGTTACCCTGCATCATTTCCGGTTCAGGGGTGGCTCTAGAAGAGGACGAACGAGCGCTGTCTCGGCTTCAGTTGCATTTCTGTGGATTAAAAGCCACAGGTCTAGGAATCTTGATGGCCATGTTACCACTGAGCTTTCTCTAGATACCCAGGTACCAAAGGGATGAGGTTTAGTTAGATACTGCTTTGGCGTAATGGTGTGGTGTGGAGCAAGGAGGCTGCTTGGAAATAGGGTTGCATCTCAGATTGTGTGGAGAGCTACTGCTCTCAGGGAAGGAACCACGTGCTGGGGAATTAGAATGTTGTGTTCTGTGGTGTCCTTGCATTGAATTTGAGAGGGAGTGATGGTTGGGCTGAGAGACTTTAATTAATGAATTATGTCACCTCATTATCCTGTAGCACCTGTCATGCTTGTTGTACAGTTTCACATTTAATAAAGTTCCTTGTTTATCCTGAATGACCAAGATGGCAGGATATCTAAAGTGATAAAGTAGCCCCTTCTGTTGAAGTTGTTGTTTTTCTTCATAGAACACTTTCCATTTGTTAACTATTTCTGTAGAAAAGTCCGGAAAAATTGAAATATGCTCACCTCTCCAGTTTAGTGACTTTTCCCTTTCCAGTCTGAGGATTTATGTCATATTAGGTAAACCTAAGTAAGCCACTAGGTCAGATCCCGATTTGTTAGATTTGGGACCCAGAGATCTGTGTGCCCTTTCTATCTCGAGTGGCCACGGTCACTGGTGCCCAAGCAAGTCTGGCAAGAAATGCTGTAGAAAATTAATCATGCTGCTCCTTCAGTGCCCTCTGGGATGCCCAGTATTCTTAGATTTTTATGGTGCCCCCTATTCTCTAAATCATCCACTTTGTTTAACAGATAAGTGATCTGACTATCCTGTTTTTCTGTGAGTTGTTCAAGATAGCATATTGTGTTAGAAATATTATCTCACTTACTAAAGGGCTCAAGCTTTATATATACAGTAAAATTGAAATAAATTCCCTTGATCTCCATCTTTGACATTCTCAGTTAAAATGAAGTGGGTGTTGGAACTGAGTGGCTCCGTATCTGACCTTAGGTGGCACTCAGCTTGGAAACAAGCCCATAAAGCTAACCATATACTTCAAGATAAGCTCATCCAGTTTAAAATTCTGTATAGTTTTTATCTTTCTCCATGCAAATTGCATGAAATGGACCTTGTAAGTGATACCAAATGTTGGAAATGCCAACAAAGTGATGCTGATATGTCTCAAATGTTTTGGCATTGCCCTCTACTCTCTAAATTCTGGGAAGAAACACACAAAACATGCTGCTCAGTCCTGTCTGTCACACTACCTTGTTCCCAGGTTTTGTTCATTCTTGGTGTTTACCCAGTCAATGCTCCACTTTCCCCTTATCGGAAACGTTGGCTTTTGGCTGGGTCTTATCAACAAGCAGGCTAGATAGACACTGGAAAAGTCTCAATGCACCTTCACTCAGTGAGTGGTTTGAACAACTTAGCTATCTGACTAATAATGAAAGAATAGCATACTCTATTTTTGGACAAACAGGAAAATTTTTTAGAGATCTGGGGCCCCTTTTTCAATTTCAAGAACTAGACATTTAATGAAATTAAAGTCATTGTTTCTGACTGAAAACCAGTACTTAAACTGTTAACTTATAGAAGTAGGAGGTTTCTCAATCTGCAAATTGTTTGTTGATGTAACCCTCATGCCTGCCTTTTTAGCAAAATGACAGGTGACATGCTGTTGAAGCTGACAGTAGTACCTGGTGGGGACTGGGTTCGGAGGAGGATGAGGTTACTCGGCTGGGGGCCTAGGTTTGGCTACTCTGCACAGGGGCACCCAAGTAAATTCGAACACAGGAAGCAATAACTGTAATGTCCAGGACCAGGAATGGGATTCTCCAGTGTGGCTTTTATTCACATCCAAGCTGAACAAACAAAGCATAGACAGACCCCTACAGGGTTACATTCCTGGTAATGCAGAATAGAGACAACAGAGCACTTTATCGCTATTTCCAGCCCTCAGGATCTGAACCCACCAGGCACACAGCCCGGACTTGCATGCATCTTTGGGTACACAGCCAGACTTGTACACTACTTGGGTTTTCCCCATGGGCCCGGCTCCCCATGGCCACTAAATCCATGGTCCATTTTGGGAAATGAACCAATTATCCTGTTGTGGCTCCCCAAACCACACTAGAGCCTTCAACTCCTAGAGGAATTTTCCTTCCAATCCCATGTCTGGGTACTTCCTCATCACTGGCCAAGTGCCTGAGGTAAAGTAGAAATCCACAGAGCAAATCTGTAGAGGTGGACCTGGTCACTAAAGATGGGGGTCTCCCACCTCCAGCTCCATGATCCATACCCGGCCATTTTCTGGAAACTAAACAATTCCTTTACTGAAAACTTGCAAATGTAGATTCCTGGGTAGATGTATGTCACATCTCCTTTACATATCATTTTGATCCCCAATAAGCACTGGACTTGAACCTACTTTTACTTTTGGATAAGCCTATTACTCTAGGTCTCCCACTATTTCAGTAGTCCAATCCCCACATGTCACACAAGTCCCAGGGTGAAAAACATAGGCCCTTTCAGGAAGAGCAGACACTCACCCTCTGGTTGCAGGTGCCCCACAGGCGATTCACTAGTCTTCTTGTTCTCCCAAAAACTCTGGAACAAATAGGCAGCTTCTCCCTTAATAGCAGAACTAGGGGTTGTCCCAGGAATATGCAGGCAACCCTGTCCTGCCCCCATCCCTGGAGGGAGGGGCACTGAGACCTGAAACAGTAGTCTCCACCACTTCAATTATCTTCTGTGTCTCTCTTTTGGTGGAGACACACACCCTTTACCTAAAAGTAGCCCTCTGTCAGGGCTGAGGCTCTTAGAGCCTACACTGAGCTGCTGTGCCGGCCAGCAAGCTCCCAACACCAACTGACCACAGACTCCTGTTCAAACCTCCCAACATTCTACTCCAAACTCCCTTGCTGCAGATTCCATTGTGGCTCACGGCTTCAATAGTTCTATTGGTGATGTCATCCCTCAGTCTCAGGTGAAACTGAGAACAGAGTGAGCGGTATGAAATCCATTTAACTGGAGTTTCACAAGCTGTCTTCCTGCCTACCACTAGGTCTTACTGGGATTCTAGTAACCCGGGTAACAAGGGGTTACATTGGTATTAATATGTTCTGTTAGAACCCTAAAACTTTTAATAATCTACTCTTTAATGTTTTTAAAATATATGATGTCATTTATTGTAAATAGATGATCTTATATGATTCTGTATGTTCTGTTTTTAATCAAAATAAAATGATATTGATAAAAAAGGACATGTGAGTAGGATTATATCTGCATAAAGGCAACAATCAGTTCTAGTACAGGTGTCATGGACATGAGAATAATGTGTGTATGTGGCTGTATGCTGGTGCTGGGCTCACAGTACTGAGCCAGCCTAGCTCGCTCATCAACATCTGAAAGAGTCTGTAGAAGGAAGGCTGACGAGGAGGGTGGTGATTTGATGTGTCCAGTTATTGGGAAAGACCATGTTCAGATCTCCAGCTAGCATCAATACACCTGTTGTGTTCAGTACTACAGTGTCAAGAAGCTTTTTCAGGGTGGGGGTGTTGACTCCAGGCAGAAGACAGAGGCTCACTAGGGTGACCTGGGTGCCATATAGGAGGCCCTGGACCAATACTAGACAACCCACTGTGTTCATCAGGACCTTTTGCTCTTGGAAGGAAGTGTGCTGGGGGATTAAAACTGCCAACCCTCACTGTTTTCCATTAGGTATTGAGGAAGAGAAGATCGTGGGATAACTAAATTTGAACGTTTGATGGGTTCCTCAGGGTTCATATTGGACTCATGGAGGAAAACCAAGTTGGGTTTAGCTCGCTCATCTGAGGTAGGGTCTTTTTCCTCTTCACTGGATTATTGAGCCCATTCACATTTAGTGAATATAGCAGTAGATTATATGACATCCAAGCAATTATCCTGGACAATCCCCCACCCCTTGCCCCCCCACCCCATCCTAAAAAACACAGTTGTTAAACCTTTTTATTATTATATAACTGGGGGGGTAATAAAACAAGGCACCCTGCCAACTGGACTGGTGCATCCAAATACAAAACACGGTATAGATGGAGTCATCTCACCAACTGGGAGGAAGCCACCAAACTTAACATGAAAACCTGGTAAGGCCTTCCAAGGGAAGGAACTTGGAGTAGGTCCTGTGCTACAGGAAGTGGAACCTGTAATGAGGTAAAGCTTTGAGGAGGGGCCTTAGACAGATATTCCATTAGAAAATGAGGGTTCAGGACTACAATGTTGCCTTGTCCACCAGGTCATAAGAACACAATAGAAAAGAAGATGACTGAGGCACTAGAGCCCTGTGAAAGACAAGGTCAGTAGTGCTAGAAGTGAATCATATTCTAGTCGAAATGAAGGCCCCATGGCCTTGTGGGAGCTTAAAGAACAGGAGGATTCTTCACTTCTCCCACAAACAAACCCAGTTTTCAGTATTAAAACAAAGTGCAAAACAATAACAGCAACAATTAATTTTAAGGTAACTCTCAGTTTGGCTAGATTAATTTGCCCACTATGTTAGTGAAAGAGTGAGGTATGCAGTCCAAAAAGTATATGGAATGTCTGTTCTCTCAAAATCTTTGTGTAACATTCTTGAGAGGCAGCAATAGGAGCCATTCTCTATAATCCACATTCTGTACTTTCAAAATGCTCATGATTCACTGGGACAATGTCCTCAAGGTGTGAGGGAGTTAACAAATACAGAGTCATTTAGAATTACTCAGCCAAAGGTGGAAAAATAAGTCTTCAGGCTTTCCCAAGGTTGTGCCCCATGTTCCAGTCTCCTGCCCCCAATCCAACCCCAAAACTCCTCCTCATGCCCCCTCCTGGCTCCCTCACCTGAGTTACTAATGATAAGGTTGCAGTTGGGTTGATGGAAATGTTCCACTTGCTATTCTGGGATCACAAGACCTCAGTCTGGAGTGCTGGCTTATCCCAAAGAACCACCCTAGACTGCGGGATGAGGTAGCCAGACTCAGGCGGAAGTAAACTGGGTCAGATACCATCACCCCTATCCAGGGACCACCCAGTCCAATGCAGCTGCCTCAAAGGATGCCGAGACGAGGAGCACTTGGATGACAGTGGGCTCAGGGAGGGTTAGAGCAGTCAGGCAGAGGCACATCCCAGATCCTATTCCACTCAAGAACTCATATGCCACACTGTGGCAGAGGACAACCAAATAGAGGTACCCAGAAGTGGAAGGAAGGATGTGGAGTTAGGAAGGAGGTGACCTCAGCAGGAAAGCAGTGGACCCCAGAGGAGGAGAGGCGAATCCTGGTGGGGGACTCCATCGTAAGAGGGATCCAGCTAGGAACACAGGAGGGGAGGACAGGAGGTGAGGTGCCTCCAGGTGCCACGGCATGGAGGGATAGAAGGAAGATCCTGGTGATCACTGGGAAGGCAAGTCGGGAGGGTGAGCTGGATGTCATTATCCACCTAGGTACTAATGACCTGGCAAATGGGGAGCCAAAGGAAGTTCAGGAAGAGTTTAGGAAACTGGGAGGGTCTCAAGCAAGTAGCTACTTCTGTCACTTTCTCAGAAGTACTACCTGTGAGAGGCAAGGGAGAGCATAGGAGTGCATGCACCAGGAACTTTAACTCATGGTTGAAGAACTGGTGCTGTGAGGAAGGTTTGGATTCTGTGGTGACTGAGGACCCACCTGGAGGATGGAGGTTGTTCAAGCCTGACGGCCTGCATCCATCTGGAGGGAATCCAAGCACTCAATGATAAGTTTAAATGCTACATTGACAAGCATTTAAACTAGCAAAGGGGGTGGCAGGCCAGCAAGGAGGGTACCTATTGCTCACCCCCACAGCTAGCAGTGGAACCAGTGAACCAGAGAGTAGCTATCTCTGCAAAGCAGTGTGCAAAGATGGAGATTAGTGCCGAAGAGGTGGATAAGCAAAAAGGGGCAAAATTCAGCAGGCGGGCAGACAGCAAGGAGAACCAGGGATAAATGACAACCAAGGAAGGGGCTGGAGTAGAACAGTGAAGCAGTCTAGGGAGGTCAAATCATGGAAAGCCATGTGCAAATGCCAGGAGCCTTAGCAACAAGATGGAAGATCTGGAGGCTGTCATGGTACAGTCAGACCTGGACATTGTGGCCATCACTGAAACCTGGTGTAATGATAACCATGACTGGGAGATGGCCATACCTGGCTACAACATATTCAGAAGAGACAGAGCAGGCAGGAAGGGAGGAGGTGGCACTGTATGTGAAAAATGACATAAGGCCACAGAGATCCAGGAGGAACAAAATGGGAGATACTGTGGGTTAAGCTGGAAAGGAAAATAGGGCCAGCCATCCGCACAGGTGTGGTCTATAGACCACCAGCCCAGGAGGAAGAAACAGATAGGGAGCTGATGCTAGCCATCAAAGGATGGCAGACAAGGAGAGGTAGTACTGGTTGGAGACTCAATATTCCAAACGTGGACTGGAGCATCCCAGCAGCAGCATCAACTAGAGCAGATTTATCCTGGACTCCTTCGGGTGCCTTCCTCAAGCAACTGGTCATGGAACCAACTCGGCAGAAGGCAATACTGGACCTTGTGCTCACAAACAGGGACAGTGTGATGGGGTAACAGTGGGGAGCACCTGGGTAACAGTGACCACCAGTCATTGTGGTTTGAAATCACAGAAGAGCAGAGACCAAACCACACAAAAACACGTATCCTGGATTTTAGGGGGCAGACTTTGGGAAAATGGAGATACTTGAAAGAGGCATTAAGGGAATGGGACAGGAATCAAGCGTTGAGGAACAGTGGGCGGTATTTAAAATGGGGATTACAAGAACAACAGAATTATGCATTAAGCAGGTTAGCAAGAGGAAAAGGAAGAGGAGACCATTATGGTTTTCAAAGAGGTATCAAAGAAAGTGAAAGCCAAAAGATTGCATTCAGGCAATACAAAAAAGACACAGGCAGAAGGGGATGGGAGAAGTACCAGGAGAAGCAAGGGAGGCAGGGGAGGTCAGTAAGGGAAGCCAAAGCTTAGACAGAAGAACACATTGCAAAATCAGGGGTAAAGGGACAAAACCTTTTAGAGGTACATAAGTGAAAAAGAAAGACAAAGGGAGGATAGTGAGACTGAAGGGGAGGATGGGAGCCGCATGGAGGATGACAACAATAAAGCTGACATATTGAACAGGTATTTCTGCTCAGTCTTTACTGAGGAAGAGGGGGTAATGGGTCTGAAGGGAGTACAAGGGTGAGAATGGTGCAGAAATGGACACAAGTCCCTTTACGAAAAAGGGTCCTGAAGGAACTGGAAGTAATAAGAGGTGATAAAGCAATGGGGCCAGATGGGGTGCACCCAGGGTCCTTAAAGAACTAAGAGAGGTGGTGGCTGACCTCTGGCTATCCTGTTTAGTGATCACTGGAAACAGGGAGGTACCCAAAGACTGGAGGACAGCAGATGTAGTCCCTTATACAAAAGTGGGAACAAAGAGGAAGCAGGGAACTACAGACCAGTCAGCCTCACCTCGGTAGTGGGGAAGATCATGGAAGCACTACTGAAGGAGAGATTGGTGGAACATCTGGTTGTCAATGGACTACAGGACCCAAGGCAGCATGGTTTCACCAGGGGAGGTCATGTCAGACCAACCTGGTTGAATTTTGACTGGGTGACTAGGGAGGTGGATCGGGAGGGCAGTGGACATGGCCTATCTGGACTTCAGCAAGGCCTTTGACACTGTGCCACATAGAAGACTATTACACAAACTGGGGAATATGGGTGTGGGCAGGACGGTAGTGTGGTGGGTAGGTAACTGGCTGGGTGGCAGGACACAGAGGCTGGTGGTAAATGGCTGTCACTCCACAGAGGGAAGAGTGACCAGTGGGGTACCACAGGGATCAGTGCTGGGACCGGGTCCTATTCAACATCTTCATCAGTGACATTGCGCAGGATCTAGAAGGCAGAATTTCACTGTTTGCTGATGACACAAAGCTCTGTAACAGAGTAGACACACCAGAGGGTGTAGACAGAATGAGAAGCGACCTGCAGAAACTTGAAGAATGGTCAGGGGTTTGACAGTTGAAATTAAATGCAAAGAAGTGCAAGATAATGCATATGAGGCACAAAATCCTGGCACAATATGTCAGTTGGGGGTGAGGATATAGCATGCACCAAGCAGGAAAGGGATCTTGGGGTTGTCCTCTCTGATGACCTCAAGGTAGGAAACAGTGTGACATGGCAGCAGGTAAAGCAAATAGGATGCTGGGATGTATAGGCAGGGGCATCACCAGCAGGAAAAGGGAGGTCATAATTCCACACTATACAAGACACTAGTGAGGCCCCACCTGGAGTACAGTGTACAATTCTGGAGACCATACCTACGTAAGGACATAGACAGGGTAGAGAAGGTTCAGAGGAGGGCAACAAAGATGGTGCATGGATTGCATCACAAGTCCTATGAAGACAGGTTGAAGGAACTGAACATGTACTCCCTGGAGGAGAGGAGGAGAGAGGGATATGATAGAGACATACAAGTATCTTACAGGGAGGAACAGGGTGCAGGAAACACTATTTTTAAGCGAAAAGATGTTCCAGGACTAGAGGCATGGGATGAAGTTGGAGGGAGGATGATTCAGAGGAAACATGAGAAAAGATTCTTCACAGAACGGGTGGTGGACAAGTGGAACACCTGCCAGAGGAAGTGGTGGGGGCAGAAACAATCACGGGATTTAAGAATGCATGGGATAGACATAAAGGAATTCTAGAGATCAGGGTGAGGGAAACAGACTTCTAGGAAAACAAAACTGAACTACAAGCTCAAATGGGCAGACTGGGTGGGCCATAGGCCCTTATCTGCCAAACACTGTCTAAAATATCTATGTATCCTATGTATCTATGTAAATGTCAACCGCTGCCTAGGTATTATCAATGCTATGCTGCCATGCAGTCGAGAGGTCTAGCCTATTGCCATAAAAGTTAAGAAGTAAATAGGCATTTTGATTACCCCTCACAGGAGTGGGAGACCCGGCCATGATGCCCATAAGACCACCACACATGCAGCTTCATGCAGGGCTTTGACCAGGGTATCATCCCTGCCTCCCTGAGAGTGAAACCTGCCACCTGGAGTGATGCTTAGTGAGCGTGATAGCATGCCACCCACTATCTGGGGTCTGTGCATTGGGCCTTTTGAATGTCTGCACATTAGGTCAGAAAGACATGCCCTAGGAGTGCAGCAATCCACTTTGCAGGTACTACAGTGAAGCGTGGGCCAGACAATTCTGCACTGCCTCATGATCCAGAGCCAAATTATGTAGCTAGGTAAATGACTTATCTTCACTACTATGAGTCAAGGAAAGAGAGCAGTTCAGGGGTCAATGAGCCAGGGCAGAGAATGGAAAAACATGGGGCCTTAAGGGAGGAAAGCAAGACACCAAAAGAACCATACCTGAGTAGATGTACAATAAGAGGATTGAGTGTCTGTCTGGGGTCCTGATGATGTAGGTGAAGCCTTCAACCTGCCCTACTTGAGTTCGGTGATGACTTGTTGGAGGTTGTAGCTCCCTGTTGCTATCTCTGGAATCAGTGGGCGGTAGATGATCATAGCTTCTTCGCTAGTTTAACAGTGAGGAGAGCTGAGAGGTTCAATGCTGTGGAAGGGACACCAATATACCTCTAGTCTAGACATCTCTTGCAGTTGCCTCTGGTGTATCTCCCAAACATGGAGGAGGTATTGCCATCTTCTGTAAGCCACACCTGTTGCTATCCCATAATGAAAAGTCTATACTATCTCACTGTGAAGCACTTCATGCTACACTGCAGCAAGACTCAAAAAGCTACACATAGTCTGCACCTATAACCCTCCTGCTAGTGGCTATAAGGGTCTTGAAAAACTCCCTCCTTAATAAGACTGCACTGTCAGTCAGCAACAGAAATCATTATTCTGGGTGACCTCAACCTGAACTGGTCTAGTAGCCTAAGCCAGTCCTCCACACACTGGTACACGGCCACAACCTTCACCAAATGATCACAGACCCAACTAGAGTCATGGCTCCCCCTCGAACAGTACTCTGATCGACTGGTACCAACTAACCGCCAGACAGCATAATAGGTGTAGGCACCCTTGAAGATGCTATTAGTGATCACTCCCCTATCTTCTGCATCTGGCACTCTACTAGTAAACCATCTCATCCCCAAAACTCATTACCTTCTGAATTTGGCCAATATTAACTTAGAGCAGTTTACTTATGATCTCTCACTGATTGACTGGTCTCCGATCTACGCTTCTACTAATGCCCAGACTGCCCTTGACTGCTTCTTGAGCCACTTTAGCCCTCCAAGACATCCATGCTCCTGTGTCACTCGCGGATTCGTGGAACCCAGACTAAATGGTTAACAAAAAGCTATTTTCCCAAATAAGAGACAGAGACAAGGCTTGGCGGCGTTTCAAGATCACTGGATTACTAACTGACCACAACCTATAAGAAACTCTTACAAAAAACATACACTAGCCAAAGTTCCTACTGTAAGGACCTGCTTATAAAAGCCTCAGGTGACTCTAGAAATTTGGTCCACCATAAAATCGCTCCTCGGTGCCAACAACAGGGCACATACCAGTGACATGCTGCTAAATGGCATTCACTGCAATAACCCGACAACCATAGCTAACTCTTTTAATCACCACTTCTCAGATCTCTCTAACTACCTCACCCCTCCCTCCCTCCCTCCTGTCCCCAGCACCATACCCTCTGGCGATATCAGCCCGATACTCATGCACCCACCTTTTAGGTTCCAGAGTATAAAGAGAGGTGAAGTGTTAAAACTGCTACTCACTATTTCTGACAGCACCAGCACAGGGTCCGAAGGGACTTAAACCAAGGCTCCTAAAAGCCGCTGCCCCACTCATCGCTTCTCCTTAACCAGAATTTTCAACTATCTCTATGCCATGGCATAGTACCAAATATATGGAAAACAACCAAAGTCACACCAATCCCAAAAAGGGGACCCCAAGGAAATAAATAACTACTGCCCCATTGCAATTCTCCTGTACTTAGCCAACTCTTGGAAAAACTAGTGGCCACCCAATCCATAGAATACCTCCATAGATACAACCTTCTGTCTAGCTCACAGCATGGCTTCTGCAAAGGGCACAGCACCTCTACTGCCCTCCTCAAACTCACCAATGACATATATGCCTCCATGGACTCAGGCCTCCTAACAGGTGCAGTCTTCATTGACCTAACTAAGGCATTTGACCTGGTCAACCACTCTATTCTTCTAACTAAACTACGCTCCTGAGCTTCACCACTGACACAGTGGCCTGGTTTGAAGCTACCTGTCCGGCAGAAAACAAGTGGTAGTGTTTAACTCTGCCATATCAGACCTTTCCACCATTAATGTTGGGTGCCCCAGGGCTCAATCCTTGGGCCCCTACTCTTCTCTGTCTTTATATGACATCCCACTCCTTACAAACAATTGTTCGTCACTGCTTTATGCTGCGATCTAGTTATTTATCACAGTGCCAGAACTGTTGCCGACTAAACCCATCCTCTTGCTGTTGCCTTTGTTAATATTCGTCCTGGCTCACCACTAACCAACTCATCCTCAACTCCAGTAAAACTTACTCCATTGTCTTGGCTCCGCTGCCAGACTCAAAGCGAATCAAAATGCCTAACTATCTCCTGCACAGACGGATCTTCTCGATTAGCACCAACTCCTTTAAATACCTTGGCGTTATTCTCGATCCATCCTCGACTTTGACCTACACATTACAACCACCACTGCAAGTCAGTTAGCCAAGATAGGTAGTGCCTATCAAACTAGATATGCCCTTATCCCATCTGCCAGACTTGCTGTGGCACAAGGCTTTCTTCTCCCTGCCCTTGCTTATGGCTCAGTCCACCTACCTCTTTGCCTCCACATCATCCCTCCACAAATGGGACACTACTACAACAGCATCTGCCGCTACACTTCTGCATCTCCATGTTACATACATCATTGATAGCTCTATAGTGACCTAAAATGCCCGTGCCCCTCTGCTCATAGACTCCAGGCCTTCGGCTCATTAATTGACAATATTGTCAGATCTGGCCTCCATAATCCCTTTCATCTCTACTGGATGCTCAGCCTCTCACTTATGGCCTGCGTTCGACTGACCAAGCTCTATTTCACATACCTAGGCACAGAACCAATATGGGTGCAACCTTTTCCAACATTGCTTCTAAATACTGGAATTCCATACCCCAAGCTATTCGACAAACAGCCTCCACACCACTTTTAAGTCACTACACAAAGAACACTTACACTTTATCAACCCCTGCCTGCTATAATCCACCTTAGCTCCACTCTCCTTCCTCTGTTGCTCTGTTTCAATCATCCCTATTCCTCCCTCCTCTCTGCTTTCTCTCTCCACACTCTCGCATCTCTTGTATTACTTGATATCTTGTCTCTTTGAATGCCTGCTATTGCTAACACCTATGTTCCCATTAGCGTTATTTTGAGATCCCTGTACTACTGTGCTGTATTTTCATCTTACTGTTGTAAATCTATTTGTGTTTGTTGTCAAAAATTTTTTTGTCTCCCGTACCTGAAGCCTTGACTTAACTCTGTACTGTACTGCTTTCCATTTGCTGCGTCACATACACAATTTTGTATATCTAAAATGTACTAAATACGTGCCTGAAAATAGGCATTTTGTGCCTAGTGCACTTACCAGTTACCAAAAGCAAATAAATAAATATGTCTGGGTGCCATCTGAAAATATTCGGTGAGGAGGGATGAGATATGGTGTATGAAAGTGCAGTTCTCTTCCTTTAAAACTTCAAGAACCAGTGCATAAGCCCTCTGTTTGCCCATTAGGTTCAGTGGGTAATCATTATCAACAAAGATCCATACCTCTTCAAATTTGATCTCCTTTGCTTTCCACACTGAATGCAGCACAAATTCCTTGTGGGGTATTTTAAAAATGCAGCACTAAAGACTGCAGCCTGGCCTCTGTGGATGTTGGTTTCAAGCTGAGTGCCCAGTGGGCCCACTGTAGTTCTAGGCTGCAGTTTTCAGAGATTTGGAGAATGAATCTGAGAAGCTGCTGCAAGAATGTAACCATATCTGAGTCCTCATACCCTCCATCACTCCATAAGTGCACAGGTTATTCCTGCAGTTGCAAGTTCTGCATCCTCTGCTGTCTCCTGAAGTGTGGGGATGGCCTGGGAATTCGAACCAGGGCTCCCTCAGCAGTGTCTAGATGGTGATTAGATGCAGACTGCTCTTCCTCATAAGTGTTCTGCCTTTTCAAAATGTTCGCCAGTCATTTAGGAGGGCAGCAGTAGTGGAGCACATCTGCTTATGGTAGTCCTGGAGCATTCAGATCATAATGTGCATTTGCTGCTGCACCTCATGGAGACAGATGAGAGGAGCCCTCACTGCCTGAGCCATTCTTCATGCATTAGTCAGCATCTATCAGTTGAGGGGATCAGTCCAATTGCAACAGCCTGTTCAGTTGTACAGACTCCTTGTGTAGTTCAGAAGTGTTTTTATATTAAATTTGAATTAATTTTGAGTTTTTTTTCTTGCTGGTGAGGTTGGAGCAGTTCTTTAACACTGCTTTCATGTTTTGAGATTGATGGTGAAGCAATGATAATCAATAGAGTTGTGTATATGGTACTGTAAGTACACATCCAGATTTGTGTTAAGCATAAGCAAAATAGCTGGAATATCTACAGGTCATAGAAGTGAGCTTGAAGAAATACAGTATTACCACTGCAAGTCACACAGTGAGCTAAGAAACCTTTTTGTAATACCAGCTTGATACCAGTATATAGAAGAAAGTAAAAAACATAGAACTTGTTGGGAGATAAGGACCCTTTGGCCCACCTAGTCTGCCCCTCTTTCCCTGCCTATTCTGCCACATGACTGCCTTATCTCTGGCCACCACCACCCTGCTTTGATACCAGTTTTCCTTTATACCTATCCCATGCATGCTTAAAGCCCACTACTGTTTTGCCTCCACCACCCTTGCTGGAAGATTGTTCTACACATCTAGCACCCTCTCAGTGAAGAAATACTTTCTCACATCCTTCCTAAACTTTATGCTTTCCAGCTTCATTTCATGCCCCCCTAGTTCTTGTACACCTGTTCTGAAAAAATGCTCCTTCCTGTACCTTATTCACACCCATGAGGTGTTTAAAGGTCTTTGTCATGTCCCCTACTCCGCCTCTCTTCCAGTGTGTGCATGCTTAGATCTCAGTCTCTCCACATGGGACGTTTGATGCAGCCCCTGAATTATTTTGTTGCCCTTCTTTTTGATGTCACCACTCTGTCTATTTTTTTGAGGTGTTGTCTTCAGAATTTGACACAGTACTCCAGGTGCGAATTCACCAAGGACTGATACAGTGTCAACACCACCTCCTCTTTTTGCTGGTGGTATCCTCCTATGCACCCCAGCATCCCACTGGCTTTTCCTACTGCTTTGCTGCATTGACTTGCCACCTTAAGGTCATCTGTTATGATTACCCCTAGGTCCTATTCCTGTTTAGTGACTGTCAATACCACCCTGTTTAATGACTGTCAATATCCCCCTTCTATACTCTACCTCTGGGTTTCTGCATCCAAGATGCATGATTTTGCACTTTTTGCGAAACCCAGATGCCATAGCCATGATCATTATTCAAGCTTTTCAGGTCTTTATTTATTCTCTCACCCCTTCTGGAGTGTTCACCTATTGCAGTTCTTGGTGTCACTTGCAAGAGGGACACCTTCTCTTTAGTTCTTCTGCAATGTCACTTAAAGACATTAAGAGGACTGGGCTCAGTACTGAGCCCTGAGGAACCCTACAGTCACTCATCTACCCCTAGTGACTTCTGTTAACCACCACCCTCTATTACCTATTGACCAGTCAATTATGTACCCAGTGTACCACCTTGGTTTCCACCCTTAAGCTTCCCAGATTTTAGTAGGCCTTTTATGTGGCAATGTTGAAGGTCTTGCGGAAGTCTAAGTAGGCCATATTCACCCCCAATCTATTTCTTGGGTTTACCCAGTCAAAGAAGTCTATCAGGTTTGTCTGACAGTCTCCTCCCTTGATCTGTGCTGCCTTGGATCCTATAAAGAGCCAGATACAAAGTAGTTATCAGTCTTTCCTTTGAAGTGACTCCTCTAGTTTCCCTACTAATGCCAGACTGACTAGCCTGTAGTTGCCAGTTTCTTCCCTGTTGCATCTCTTATGGGCGGGACTACATCTGCCTTTCTCCAGTTCTCTGAAACTACCCTGTATCTAGAGAGTTATTTAATAGTGCTATCAGAGGTGAAGCCAGTACCTCCCTGAGCTCCTCCAGTATCCTTGGATATACCCCATCAGGCCCCATAGCCTTGTCCTTGCTTCGATTTGCAAGTCCCTTCAGTATTCTTTCCTCTTTCAGAAAGGACTTGTATCTACTTCTCTCCCTTTAGTGATTATGTAACCTATATGGCCCATCCCTTTCCCTTCCCTGTGAAGACAGAACAAGTATTAGCTCAGGATATCTGCTTTTTCTTGATCATCATCTGCAGTCTCCTTTGCATCTCTCAGCCTCCCAACTCCTTACGTTGTCTTTCTTTTTCCTTATATACCCCAAAAAGGTATTGTTCTCCTTTGTTTCCCCTGGCTATTCTTTCCTCAGTTTGTGCCTTAGCATCCCTCACCACCTTCCCTGTTTCTCTCTGTTTTGCTGTACACTCTTTATCCTCCTCCCATATTGTTACTGCAGTGTCCTTTGAATAGAGACGGAGAAGTTAAACACATTGCAGATGATACATTTATAGTATATGGTTAGGTCTTATTCTGTGTAGGAAATCTGTGGTTCTTAAAACATTGTGCATATTCTAAAAGTGGTTGTGCACATTCTAAAAGTTATTCGCATGTTCTGTTATCAAGTGCACCTGTGTCCTTACTCAAACCAATGCTGTCTCACCTGGCACACTTTTCATTTTCACTCACTGCTGCCTCTGAATGATCAATCCATCTCCCACAGACACAGCAATGTTTGCATGTCAAGGACTGAGACTACTCACTTTGGAGACAATAAAATCCCTTTCTATTGTTGGTGTAGTAGGCCTATCCAACAATAAAAAGTAGTTGATAGTCACAAAAACATTAGTGATCCCACCCTCTCCCCTATATCAGTCACCATTTTATGTCACGCAGGTGCTTTATCACGCAATCTTGTTAAAGCTGCAGAGTGATGTGAAACTGGTGACCCATATAAGGTGCAGGTATGCTACAGACTGCTTTTATTGTTTTAATAAAAAGTAATTTTGTCATATATGAAGTCAGGAGTCTGTGTCCTTTATGTCCAGCCTTTGTTTCGGTACTGTGGTGTTTCACTTTCATTTCATCGCTGTCTAAGTCCTGAGCCACCAACCTTCCTGGTCTTTACTCTGCAGCTCCCATTGACTTGAAGGCTGCAGCTGGCTTTCCTGACCACACTAGAGGTTCTGAATTTCCACCATCAGCAGGTGTGAGTGGATTGCTTCATGCAGCGTAGCTTACTCCAACAGAGCTGCTTCAGTGGCGCCTCTCTCACTCTCTCGCCTGTATTGATGCTCAACAGATGGTTATCAAAATGTCATTTTAAAACATATATTCAGTCATGGTACATTTACTTTACAAAAATAGCAAAGACATTTTAAGCCATTGCATTTAATTCAATAAAATTTCCTTAACACAAAAATCTATTTCTCCTCCCATTAATATTTTTAAAACTAGGGCTGTAAGTTTATCGTGGCCAGCACACAGTTCATGGATTCCATGAAAATGGATGTTCTCAGCAAATTCAATGACCAGCCATGGAATCACAATTTTTTGCTTACTCATGTATTAGATGTGTAAATCCTTCCATTTCCCCTTTTTGTTTGAAAATGTTAGCAGAACAGTGCCTGATTGGTAGCACAATGCAAAATTATTTATTTATTTATTAGAAAAGTCGGTTTACAACCTTGGATTCACGGAGTCATTTACAAAGGCACCTCATCACGGGGGTTAGACAGAGTTACATAATGTGGTTACAACAGTGAGAACAGTACAGGTGCAGAACATTAAACATAGAGTACACATAGGTTGCAAAATAATGTTACTTATAATAGGTTACAGTCAAATACAAGGTACCCAAGAGTTACATTGGGGGTACAGCCCTGGACATACCTAGATAATACCTGGAGAGGGTGGAGGTAGGAATGGGGGTGTGGGGTGGAAGGAAGGGAAGAGGATAGGCTGTCCGGAGGACATTGTCAAGTCAGGAGGCCTGACAGGAGGATCCCACAGTGGGATTAATTAGGTGCGTCTACAACAGCGATCGTCAAAGATGGTTCTGGAGGGCAATTTTTGAAGGGACCAATTTTGGCAATGTCTGTGATGCAGGGTGGGAGGGTTAGAACCAAGCAGGGGCTTGGTAATGGAAGGACCTCTGAGCTAGCGAGATCTTGGTTCTGGGCACCAGAAGGTGGCCTTGACAGAGCATGGGTGGCAACAGGCGAGGGAAGCATGCCGTGAGGAAGCAGAGACCCCGGGGAGCCTTAGAAGAGCTTTTTGGTGAGTAGGCAGGTCTGTTAGCGCAGATGTTCCTCAAAGGTGAGCAGGTTGGCAGTGAGTACAGCAGGCAACTGTGAGTGTGGCTAGGGCTCCAGTCAGGAGCCTGTAGGCCTTATTGATTTAGAGCTGGATTTTAGTCAAGGCGGTATTGTCTGCCGCAGCATAAATGGGCAAACCATAGTCCACTAGTGACAGGACGGAAGAGGTGATGGCCAGCCAGAGGGAAACTTGGGGAGGCAGTCTCTATGATGGTATAGTAGGCCTATCCGAGAATTTACGGTGGAGGATAGGGCATTGATGTGGTGTGGAAGGTGAGAGCGGTCGAAAGTGATGCCTAGATATTTGTAGAGGTCACTTGCTCCAGTGGGTGCAGAGTGCTGGGGAAAATGAAGAGGGGGCATTCTTGGCCTTGTTTGGTGATGGGAGGAGAGCATTAACTTAGTCTTCTTTAGGTTAATGACAAGTCGGTGGTCAAGGAACCACTTTTCGCTTGGTTGTAGGTGTGCTGGAAGGATACCTGGAGAGAAGAGGGATCGGGTGGGATGCAAAGAGAACTGCATCATCAGCATAGAGGAGCATTTTCCTATGCAGGAGCTGGGGGCAGTGTTGAGGTAGAGGCTGAAAAGTACAGGGCCCAAAATGGAGCCCTGGGGTACCCCGGAATGAATGGGCCAGGTATTGGACAGGGAGCCATTTGTCTTCACATGCTGGGATCTAGCAGAGAGGAAGCTGGAGAACCAAGCAAGGGGACCAGTGGACAAGCCAAGTTGGTGGAGGGAGTCGAGGAGGAAGGGTGACAAACAGTGTCAAAAAGCCTTGGAGAGGTCTATGAACACTTCGCCGGCAAGGTTGCCAAGTCAAGAGCAGAGTGCAGGTATTGAGAGAACTCCAGGAGAACAGTGTCAGTACTGTGTCCTGTGTGGAAACCATGTTGTTCTGGGCATATTATGTCATATTTGGCCAGGTACTCAGAGAGTTGAATAGTCACTATTTTTCTAGGGCTTTAGAGAGTGGGGTGAGGATGAGATCAGTCGTATTTGTTAGGCATGGAACAATCTCCACTCTTATATATAGTGGTGATTTTGGCTGATTTCAAGCACTGGGAAACTGACTGAGGCATAGAGACTGGTTTAGTAGATCTGTAAGAGGGACTAGACGACATCAAGACCAGGCGGAGGATCCTGGAGTCTTAGGGGTCACAGCTGGGGTTGTTGCTACCAAGGGCTTTTAGAAGGTGCGCCTGGCTATGTGGGGGATATAATGTGCAGGTAGAAAGTAGGGCAATCCAAGGCAGGGGATAGAGGTGGCAATGGGTCAAAAAAGTTGTTTGGGAGGACAGAGCTTAGGTCAGAGAAGGTAGTATTGAGGCAATCAGCTATGTGAGTTGGGTCTGTAGTGACGGTGCCATCGATGGAGAGCTGGGACGTGGCGGGAGCAGGTCTTCCCATTAAGCTCTTTCATGCTGTCCCAGAAAGTCTGGGTGGAACCCCAGGTGGATGCGAGGGTGGTCTGATAGTGCTCTGCCTTGGCCTGTCTGGCCTAAGTGCACTGATTACCGCCACTTTGTAGGCTTGTCTGTCAGCCAACTTGCCTGATTCAATAACGATGTGCCAGAAATTATCCCTATGTTTAAGTTTTGGATAAGGGATGGGAGATCCATGCAGCATTTTGTTTTGCAGTACAGATTCTGGTGTGGAGGGTGAAAAGGTCACAGGCCTTGCTGAAGGTATTGGTGAAGAGGTCTAGGGCAGAGTCAATATCATGGGCATGATGGATGGGGACCAGTCCAGCTGTGCTAGATGCAGTATTAGCTTTCTGAGACCCCGAGGCATAGGCACTGGCGTAAGCTGTCCTGGAACACAGGTTCCGTATGGAGGATGGCCAGAGAAAGAGGACAGGTGAGAGATCACTAAGCGAGTCAGGAGGATGTTGATATCCCAGATTTAGTGCTGTCACGGTGCTGAGATTAACTATGGAAAGCATATAGTGGTTTTCACATGTGTATTTCATTCAAGCTGATTGATGCACAGTTCAGACACACAATGAAGGTTTCAGCTCATCCCATCACTTTACTCAGTTGCCTTTTCCTCTATTAACAGTAACTGACTCTGTTAACTTCTATTACCCTCAAGTGCTCTCAGTCACCTTTCAGATTTAATCCTACCTTTATTTATCTTTAGCATGTTAAGTAGATAGCCTGGCTGGCTACTCTGGCAGTGAATGAAGAGGAGATCTGTGCCAGTATTCCAGCTTTCGAGGATGACATCAGAGCTAAGTCAGAACTGAGAATTTGCATTAATGAAATACGAGCCAAAATTGCAGATGCTTGAGCAAACTGTTATCCAGTGCTGGCATGACCTTCAAGACTGGTTCCTGAACCTGAGCAACATTCGCTAAGCTGTCTCAGTGTGCCAGTGCATTGCACTGAGCATGGAGTGCTCATTTTCAAGATGTACTGCTATGCTTGGTGAAGTATAAGCCAGAAAACCTAAAATCTATTAAATTGAAACACTGTAGATATATTGCACATATATTTTATTAGTCAAAATCAGGTTTTTAATAGCTGCTTTTACTGAATTAATTGTGACAAGTGCACTAATGTTGCTGTCGGTATAAAATTGCAATTTATATTAAAGCATACATACTTTTAAACTGTCTCTGAACCTTCCATGAAAATGACACATTTTAGCCTCTAGGGCGTGAAATTCAGCCAAGATCACTGTGAAAAAATTACAGCACTAACTATAACAAATAATACAAGGGTGGCCATATACAACTCACCTTGTGTTTCTGTCTTAGGGCAGAGATAACAGGACCTCTCAAGCTTCACTCTCCAAGGTCCATATGCTGCTATCTCAACTGCTCAATGGAAACACAGGCTCACTGTGTATGGTCACTCTTACATTTCTCCTTATATAATAACTGGTGACCCTATATCAACCAGATTATGATTACTGTCAAGCGCCGTAATAACTAGATTTCAGGTTATTATAGCTCAAATACCATAATAACCCAAAATTCAGTTATTACAGTTTTGCTTTAAGTTTCAGTACAGTAAAGATCATCACACTACATCATTGGCCCCTGGCTGTGAGTGGGCAGGCTGAACAGTTTCAAAAATATCTGGGCTCCATTTCCGTGACACCACCACTTGCTACAGGGACAGAGAGTTTCCGCTACAGTAAATCTCTCCAGTTCAATTATTTATTCTCTTTAAAAAAGTATCTGGTTGACCCTGCCATTTAAACAAATACAATGCATTTAGTTGATCGTGTTCTATGCTGAGTTTGGGCAGGAAATCACGAGTCTGACCCAAGCGCGATCACCAGAAGGACTGTGTCTCACATTTAAACCTGACTGAAATGCAGTTAAATGCTTTCATTTTAAGAGGAAAAAAGGAAAGACAAAATAATGCCTTGCTTGGAGAGAGAGAGAGAGAGAGAGAGCGAGAAAGAGAGAGAGAGGGAATGTGTGCTGCATGTGTGTGTGTGTGTGTGTGTGTGTGTGTGTGCATGTCTGTGTCTCTGTGGTACATAACTCCTTGCACCAGTAAATATAAAAGACAACTGTATTTTTATGGATTTTTACACCAAGGGTGTATAAAAAAATTCATAACACATAGTTACCTATCCATTATTCTCTATATAATTAATGGCTTCACCTTTTCCCATAGGAAACGTGGCGTAATTTCCGTTATACACGAGGTGTATTATAACGGCAAAACACCTAAGCGCAGCGCTTGTGCCGTGCGCAAAGCTGCGCAAACAGTGCAAATCACCATTAATTATAAAAATAAAATATGGAATTGGTGTGTAAACTCGTTTACACCCTTGTTAATGAGATGCTTTTTAAACCCCTCGGGCTTCGCCTCGGGGTTTTATATAGCATCCACAACTTCAGTATGTAAAATCGTTAACTACACCACCCCATATATTCTCTATGTAATACACATTTTATAAAGAGTAATGCATTTCTTTAGAATAGTTCTCTTCTTTTCTTATACAACTTCACTGAGAATGGCCTTTCTCATTTTACAGTATTTGTACATTTATATGTGTTACAAGTCATGATAAGTACCTTGTATCCATAAAAGAATACAAAGGACAAAGTTGTTTTTGGCAACTGATGAAAAAGTGTATTGTTTCTTTTGGTCAAAAATGAAATAACTTTATGTTTTCATCTCTTCCTGAGAAAGCAAAAAACAAGGTAGTTGGCACAAACATGAAAACACCCACAGCTGTATGCACGTAAGAAATAAATTATTGGAAAATTCCTTCGACCCCATTGAAAGGCAGTGTTATTTAAAACAATTGAAACAGTGCAGCACTGGTGCTTGTTTTAGATTAAGCATTTCTGTGACAATTAGATACTTTTGGTGTGGTATTACTCACTGCCTAGCAAAACACCTAACTGTCATATTGATTGTTCCTAGTTGCAGACTCTGTAATACCAGCAAAAAGAAATATGTCCTGGGAGCCCAGGGTCCAACCATGTGAGCCTGTACCTCAGTGGTTAGAGCACTAGAGGTGGTATTCTGGGGGCCTGGGTTCAACTGCCTTTCTCACTACAGTTAAATAATTTATATAAGTCAGATAATAGTTTAAAAAAATTACATAATCATCAATAGGAAACCAAACTGAATGCTAATAAAACACCTGCATGTAAAACTATAATGCAAAACAAACAGAAAGCAATTGTATCTGTAAAACAGAAATTTGGTCATCATTATATAGAAGTTGCTGAGTTTTAAACACAACTGTATGCATTTGTCTGCATCTTGTATTTGCAGTATATGTGTATAGGTATAATAGTGGTCATCTTACACTGGTTGGGCAAGTGGACTGTGATTTGAAGAAGAGCAGTTCTGTCGCACAACAGCATCAGTGACCCTTCTTACACACAGTAAGAGACACTCACTACTATACCTATATACATGTTAGAAGACAGGGGAATACCTGTAATATGCATATGAACGGTTTTAGGAGCATATTTGTTGTTTTAATTTTGTTTCCACCTGTATCTTTTGGTATCTTCTGACTTGCTTCCATGATGCACATGGCATCCATGTGTAATCGAAGTGGTGGTGGCGAGGCCATAGGATGTTTGATTCTGGCAGTGGTGTGATGCCCATAGACTGTTTGAAAAGGAAAACATGTTTTTTGACTTGGGATATGATATGGAGGAATACTGGAGAAGATCATGTTAAGTGGAATATCAGAAATTTGGTGTGGTGGTGAAAAGGCTGTGGTTATGTTTCAAGAAGAAAAGGCAAGTTCTAAGACAATGTGCAGAACAAAACATTGTGTTATTATGTTTTGGTTATGAAACGAAGCACACGTTTAATACAGAAGGAACATCCAGAATAGTTTACTGTCCTCGAAAGTGAAACCAAGTGACCCACTGTGAAGCAGACTGCAAAATAGGAAGTGAGCACATCATAATGCATCAGGAGAGACAGCTGTATGCAGAATAAGAGTTCAGTTGTTCTCGTTGCTGATGGACTGATGGCATACACTGCCATATAGTTAAAATAAATATGTACAATTAACTCGAATATAAGTACATGCACAAATCTTGTATTATATTACCATATTTACAACGTCAATACACACTGAATTGTTGGTGTATGTAGATGTTTATGTATTGGGAATTTAGTATTTTAGTTTTTGCATACCTGACTTGTGTCTCATGTTTTGTGTAATGAGAAGTTACTGTATAACGCTGAACTGACCATGAATAGGGCGGTGGTCAACGTGGAGTCACATTCAGAAGCCTGTGATCCACCCTACTATCCTGACCATGTAACCATCCAGAATATACTGCTGCGCCTATGCAAATGAAGGATCCCTTATGCATGAAGGACACAGTGGTATATTTAACAATTTTGGCAGTGCTAAACAGTCACCATCAAGGAGCTGTTTAATGCTGCTGAAACCCTGCCCCTAATATAGTGCAGCTTTTGAATGCTCATGCTGTTGACCAGTATTTTCCTGGTGCCTAGTGGTTACCCAACCTCGATCACCCATACTGGTATTATTATTGTTATTATTATTATTATTATTTCTCTGGTCTGGTGATCCCCCACTCCATGAACATTTGCAAGCCCCCCAACCAGCACACTCTATACTTGCTGCTCAGACCCCCCCTCACCTCAGGCGTCAGTCCGTACTCATGGACAGGACAGCGACTAGCACAGTCTTCCTCTCACCTTCTTGACTGCCCACCATCTGACTGTCAGTGAATTATCGAGGTGTTTTGTACTCACAATTTCTCACTGACTGTCTAATGGTGCCAGCCAAGGAGTTGAATGGAGGGATGTGCCTCTGAGTATGGGCCAGTCTCCAGGGTGAGGGAGTGTGGGGTGGCGGGTATGGAATGGGAGGGTCAGAAGGGGGATTAGCAACTGTTCAGGGAGAACCACTAGACACCAGGAATTAAATAATAATAACAGCATGGGTGTTGGGGCTGGGTCACCACTAGACATCAAGGATTCAGTGGTTTCTAAAGCTCAGCAAGGGTGACAAGGGTGCTGTATGGCATGTTAATGAGCACATAATTGGCATGCAAATGGCCCCTTAGCACCTTGCACTCCCAATGGACTAATCTGTATGCTAGTGCTGAGTAAGGCCACAAGAGCCCTTATGCTATCACATTTGGGCAGAACTATCTCCAGCTGGCCCCTATGAGCTATATTTAGCTTTTTGTTATGTCAGCACAGTGCATAGTCACTATGTACTGTGCTGGCACTGCCCATATTCAGTTCTGGCAGTTACAGTAGAGGTCTCTGTTAGAGCATGCTAACTGTCTGAACATTACAGAAGCCGATAGTGCTCTATTGTTCACACAGTGGCACTAGCTGTGAGACTCTAATGGCTGGCTCTCAATATAAAGGCCTGAATGTATTAAAGTTTGAAATAAATGTATAGCTTTTCCAAACTATATATATATATATATATATATATATATATATATATATATATATATATATACTGTATATATATATATATATATATATGGTCTTCCATGATCCAAACCAACAAGATCCCCTATAGGATGGCTGGTTATCTCCTGGGCTGAGGTACAGATATGGCACACTAATGAGTCCAAAGGAGCACAAACACGTGTCGTGTGTGTGCTGTTCTCAGCTTTTGCTGATTGTATTATGAGGCCTTCTGGCACCATGCAATTCTGCTTAAAGTTGAGCCAGTCCAAATTAATTCATGGACATTTGCATATACTTCTCATGATGCTTTGCATTATTGGGGTATGTGCAATTTGTGTTTTCTTTAAAATTTGTCTGTATGGCCAATATCCTTTGGGAGAACCCTACCCCAGTGCATTTACTCTGGGGTTCTTTTTGTTCTCTTCTCATTCTACTTTGGGCTGCCCATGACCCAAACTAATAAGATCCCTATAGGGTGGCTGGTTATCTCTCTCTGGGCTGAGATACAGATATGGCACACTGATGAGTCCAAATGAGGATGAAACACATGTTTGTGTCTGCTATTCTCAGCCTTTGCTGATTGTATTATGTGGTCTTCTGGCACCATGCAATTCTGCTTAAAGTTGAGCCAGTCCAAATTAATTCATGGGCATTTGCATATGCTTCCCATGATGCTTTGCATTATTGGGGTGTGTAATTTGTGTTTTTTTATCTATATATATATAGAGTTTCAAGCTCACAACCTGAGTGTAGTTTTATGTTCTGAGTGGAGTGCTTTTGTTGTTATATATTTTTATGTCGATTGCGCACATGCACAAGAAACATGTTGTAGCAGCTTGCTGCAGAAGAAGATTGGAGGTGTGGCACTGTTGTGGCCAGTTCTCCCACTGCCTTTTGAGGCTTGGCCCACTTTCTCAATGGGGTGGCATGCTGCTGCTGACACTAGTTCAGTCAGCATGCCACCACCTTGAAACATTTTAGTAGGCTGCAATCAGGGGTTGCCTCATCATTGCAGTGTCAACCATTCCTCTGCAATGAGGGAGCGACCTGTTTTGCAGGGCGGCACCCTGCATGCCCCGACCCAGTTTGCCAATGGGAGCCCAGCCCTGTCAGCATACTGTCACCCCTTCCCCATTTGTTGTGTGCCGAGGTGCCCAATCCCCATCAGCATAATGTCCCCCAATGAATTGTGTGCCAAGGTGCCCAATCCCCTCAGCTCTCCCCCCATATGTGCCATTGGGGATGTCCAACCCCACCCCAAACCACTCAGGTGGCATGCTGGAAGCCCACCCCAGCATTCCAAATTTCCTATAAAAGAAAAACCATCCCAGAATGTTTTTCTTTTTTTTTCAAAACCCTGTAAACAAGAAAATGGTCCCTCATTGACTCCGTGGCCCTGCCCCCAACCCACCCCCAACCTCTGTGCAACCTGCCTCCCCACCCCCTCACCCCCATACTTACCTCAGGAGCCCAGCGATGATCTTCGGTGGATCGGAAACACGTCTGCACTCTTCAAAGCCAATCTTGAAGTGAAGAAATGCCGATAAGCTCTACAATTGCATAAATAGGTGTTTTTCAACATTGGTGCATATCTCAGGCATTTTGGGGAATTTTTTCACCAAATTTTTAACATGAGGTTATTGGGACCCCTCCTCATGAATACAGTCACTGTCATGGCGTTATTCAGTCCGAAGGTGATTTTGAGTTCACAGCACGGAATCATCTTTTGGGACTGATTAACTAAACAACAGTAGCAGTGTTCATGAGGTGGGCTCTCAAAAAGCCTATGTTGCAAATTTGATGGAAAAAGTCCAGAAAATGACTGTTTTATGAGCGTGCATTGTAGCTGCTTACGCGATGCTCGTGAATTTAGCTAATTTGCAATATTTTACTCCATATTTTCAACATTGGCATTTTTCCACACCCTTTATGAACAGTACAGCTGTCATTTTTCACATCCTGGCCAAAATGTGTTTTGTGCTTCCAGTGCAGAATAGCGCTATCACATCACGTGATGCCACGGAAGGAATAGCAGCTCAGAGAACCCATCTCTGCCCCAGCTCTATCTTTCATAATTAATTTATCAACTTCTACAGTGCTAACCCTGAAAGTGCATTCACCGCATACCTTCTGACGGCTTCCTGAACTTGTGGTGAAACAGGCAAAAGGTATGACAGCAGTGGCCGGGAGAAAAGCCGAAAAGAAGATTGTGGCCTACCTAGACATGGAGGCAGAGATGCCTAGGCACCTCCCCATACACACCACCGCAGACGCCAGAGAAGAATTCAAATGGGCCAAGGGACAACTGGAACCACTACCAAAGTGGGCCTATCTCGACATCAGTGTTACCAGCCACCCCTCTCAAGGACCAGAAATTCTTGGAAGAATCAAACCCTTTTCGTCAGCACTCCAGGAATTCACCTCAGAAATGAAGGCCATGCGAACTCAACTTATTGACACCAACTGAGCGATCAAAGATGTTATGGCCAGGATGACCTCCTGGAGGAATGGAGGACATCAATCGACGCGAGCTCCTGCACTGCGCCAAAGAGTGAGCAAGATGGAGGCCAAACTTGAGGACCTAGAAGGTCAAGCCACTCAAATAACATCCTCATATTCGGCCTCCAGGAGGATTCAGAGGAGCAGCCCGATTACCTTCCTGCAGCTGCTGTTAACTAGTTAACTAAAATTGCTGGTCCTTTGCCTAATAACACCACCTATGTGATAGAGAGGGCCCATCGTTCACTTAGATCCAAACCGCAGCAGGGCAACCACCAAGGCCCTAATATTAAAATTTCTTAACTACTTAGATAAAGTTCATGTGCTGGGGCAGATCAGAGTCTCCAGGAAATCCTATGGGAGGGACAGAAGCTGTGATTTAGCAAGATTTCCCTGCAACTATAAGACAACGAAGGGCTGCTTACCATCCCATTGTCACAAAATTAATCGTTGCCAGCATTAAATTCAAAGTTCAGTACCCATCCAAGCTATTTGTGTACCACCAAAATGCTTGGAGAACCTTTGATAGCAGAGCAAGCTCAAGCAGAATTAAAAGGGCTGATGCCAGATCTGTTCAAGCACACTGAGCCCTAGAATGATTGTTAGTCCCGGTGTTAAGTGAACAGACAAAGGAAATAATTTGTGTTACATATGGTTTCAACTAACAAATGCCAGCTCTAGTAACTTTAACTTGTCTACTCCTCCGTCTCATTTTTGTATGGGCTTGGGGATCCTTGACTTACTGCAGCCAAACGGTGGCTTATAATGACAGAGGAAGACCAGATCTACTGGCGAAAACGATCGAGAAGTGGACTTATCCCACTTTCCTTCCTTCCCTTTGGTTCCCACCACCCCTCCCAGATGACGAAGAAGCCAGGAAAGGAAGAGATAGAACAGTTATGAAGGATTCACCACCCGTGGAGTGATTAATTTTTTTGCTTTACTACTGTACTTCTTCAGCTCACTGTACTATCACATTTTATGCTACCTTAATGACATTTAAAGCTATTTACCACAAGAGGGTGCTCAAACCCTATGCATTGATTGGGTTACTCAATCAGTCATTCCTTTTGTAGGATAGCACTTTCTGATATTATACATGGGACAGCACGGAAAGCTCTGATTTGAAGTGTTGATCGCTCCTCCTGAACTTAGTAGGGAATGTGTTTTTTCTTTATTTATTCCTCTGCCACGGAAGAAGGGTCAATTATGCGGCTGTGTGAATGCGAGATGCACCTGCTCTGCTTCATGGATAAGAAGATCCACACGGAGGATTAATTACAGAGTAGTGCACGCCCAACAGAGTTTAATGCTGCATAGAGTTTGCAAGGGTGTTATTAACTAATATCTTTCATGAGGACCTGAATAATGAAAGAGTTCTTTCGATTTTTGTTGTCTGGTCACCCCATTCCCCTTTTACTTATTATTTTCAGCCTTCTATTTTCTCTCTCCCTTCTTCACGCTTCTAAAAGTTATGATGCTGAGGGGTATTATTGCTGCACTAAAACAAGATAGTATTATTTAAAATAAGCGTAGGAATGTTGAGGGAGATCGAAGGAGCAGAGGGAGGGCAAGTGGGACTGAATACTAAGAGGCGTTAACACTGTGAAGAACCCTAATATGAAGGGATTTTCTCATGTAGTCCCACAGTATGGAAGTTGATGACAAGTATAATTATGGAGATAGCCGAGGTCCCCCCTTTTTTTTTTTCTCTTCTCTGCTTTTCTTTCTCCGGCTGAACTATAACAGAAGGCAAATGTTTTGAGAGACTGAAAGCAATTTATATGATGAAGTACAGAGGACTTCATTATTTGTATAATGTTTTATGAAAATACTCCTAATAACCAATTAATGAAAGTGGAGAGTACAACACTATACCTTTAATTACACAAGAATATATATATATATTTTTGTTATAATCTCATTGTGTAGAGCTAGAAGCAGGAAAAGGTGACCTGGATACTGCAATTTCAAGAAGGGTGTGCGAACTAGGATGAAAGAGAGTGGGAGTATCTGCGGCCCTTAGATAGAGGTTCCCAGACTGTTCCTAAGCCTGATGTTTTGGTGGCAGGATTTTGCAATATAGTATGACTGGAGATGGCTCTGGTGAGCCCCTGCAGAATGGCTGTGTATAGGGAAGGGTGATGTATAGTAGAGGAGGGAGGATAGGTGGGGGTCAAAAGGAAGTGGAGGGAGGGTGGGATCAGGTATGCAGCACAGCAATGTTTTAATATGGGTTGTCTTACTGACAACCTGAAAACAGTATTACTCTTGTTAGAGCTGAATAGTCCAATAAAAACTATTAATAAGGTGACTTCATATAAAGTATGTTCGTGGAACATAAAGGGGTCTCAATCTTTGGCCAAGCGGGTGAAAGTATTGTTGAATCTTCAGTAAGCTCGGCATTGATATAGTGTTTCTTCAGGAAACCCATTTACCCCTTCCCAGGTTTTGCAACTAAGAAGATCCTGGGTAGGTCAGGCCTTTGGGAGTGGACCGGATACTCAAAAAGGAGGGTTGCCATTGCTGTTGCAAGAAGAGTCCCGTTCCAACTTATCGATACCATAGTAGATCCTCAGCACAGATATATTTTGATCAAGGCCCTGTTGGGCGAATCGGAGGTAGTACTTGGTTCCATATATGGCCCTAATATGGAAGACCCGTCCTTTTTGTCTCTCTTATTGATGACTTGACCCCATGGTCCCGCTTTCCCATAATACTAGGAGGAGACTGGAACCTTGTTTATTGTAATATCATGGATCACTCTATGGTTGTTCTCTGTCTCTTTCCCCAGCGCAGGTTGCCATCAGAGAAATGATGGACTCCACTGGATTAATAGACCCATGGAGGGCCCTTTACCCACATCAGAAGGGATATTCATTCCACTCTATTCCACATAACTCATTCTCTCACTTAGATTATTTTCTTGTAGACATGGGACACCTCTCGGCTATAACAACCTGCAATTACCTTCCCAATGTGATATCAGATCATCATCCCATTTTACTAAGTTGGAACCTGGCCTACCTATGTCCAGAGATAAGGTATGGTGATTCAATTGTCAGCTATTTCAGTCAGAATACCTGAAAAACCAACTGTCTGGTTTATTACAAACTTCATTAAGATAAATGCTCCCTCCATGCCTAAGACAGACCTGCTTGGGGTGCCTTAAAATGCTCAGTTAGGGAGAAATAATTGTATGGCACACTTAAAAAAAGATGACTTCAAAGTCACTTCAGCTTTGTTAGTGACATTAGGGACATGGAGATGTCACTTTCTCCGAATTCCACAAAGGATCAGTTTAAGGCCCTCGAAATTTTAAGGGACTGATATAATCAATTCTGACTGAACACGTAGAGTATCTTCTTATATGCTGCAGGATCAAGTACTTTGATCAGGGGACAAAGCTGGAAAGCTTTGGCTTTGCTACTCAAGGCACAAGCTTCAGACAGAATTGTTCCTAGTATTCAAAATCTGAAGGACAATTAGTCACTTCCCAAGAGAAATTGTTAATTGTTTCCAAGAATATTATAAAACCCTGTACTCCACGCCTCTCAATCTTTTGTCCAAAAATGCTGGAACAATTTCTGCAGCCAATACAGCTTCCATAACTTAACTCATCTCAAGCAAATTTGCTCAAAGCCCCAATTTCTCAAGATGAGATAAAACAGGCTATTGATTCCTCCCACAGACAAATCCCCAGGCCAGATGGGTTTACAGTAGAATTCTACAAACTTTTAAGGAGCAAATTGTGCCAGTTCTTTTAGACTCTTATAACTACATGTTTGAACAAGGTATCTCCGACCCTACTCTATTCGAGGCCACAATTGTGGTTATCCCAAAGCCTGACAGAGACCCTCTTCAGGTTGCAAACTACTGCCTGATTTCCTTAATTAATGTTGACATAAAGATACTGGCAAAAGTCATGGCTACCAGGCTATTTAGTGTCTGGCAATGTCTAATAAGCTGTGAACAGGTCGGCTTTGTGGCTGGCGGGGTTTACGTCTGACCACATGCTAAGGTTGGCCTACCTGTCTCTGCATCCAGGAGTCCCGATTCCAGCGGCTTTGGTCTCCTGGATGTAGAGAAAGCGTTCAACAGGGTCTCCTGGAATACTTATTCCATTTGTAACAACTTTACAATATCCCAACACAGTATATAAAATGGATCAAGATACTATACACTTGTCCCTCTGCACATATACTATGCAATGGGCACCTATCTCAACCCTTCCAGTTACAACAAGGAACTAGGCAGGATGCCCACTTCCCTTTTTGTTTGACTTATATTTGGAACCACTCATTAGACGTATCAAGCTATCCCCAAATATCACCGTATATCTATTGGGCCCAATAAAATATAATATCTCGGTCTATGCCGATGATATTTTGCTCCATATAACGCATCT
Source organism: Neoceratodus forsteri (assembly GCA_016271365.2). Lineage (NCBI taxonomy): Eukaryota > Metazoa > Chordata > Ceratodontiformes > Ceratodontidae > Neoceratodus > Neoceratodus forsteri. The sequence goes on from JADMNL010000023.1 coordinate 35,475,278, forward strand.
CTAAAATCGGCCCCCACTGCTCTTGAAATTATCAGAACATTTGGGACTTTCTCCAATTACAAACTCAATATTACAAAACAGAAATGATGCCTTTAAATGTTCAAAATCAAAATCTAAATTTTATTTATAAAGTGCTTTTCAAAAAATCAAAGCGCTAATACATAACAAAAGATAAAACATCAACAATGATAAATAATAACATAAACAATAAAATGACCATAAAATAATCTATCCGAATGCCAGTGTAAATAAGTAACTTTTCAGAGACCTCTTAAATGATTCCACGGACAGGCACTCTCTAATCTGATGAGGTAGAGAATTCCACAGGGTCGGGGCTATAAAAGAAAAGCCCTTGCCCCAGATGATTGAAGACGAACCCTGGGAATCTCTAGCAATCCTCGCCAGTGGAGGGGAGGGCAGAGAGGGTGGTAGGGACAAAGGAGATCTTGCAGGTAGCCCAGTCTCTGACCATGTAGGGTCTTATAAGTCAGCAATGCGACCTTGAAGGTGATTCTCCACTCACTGGCAGCCAGTGCAGTTCACGCAGCACAGGTGTGATATGACAAATTCTTGATAACCCAGTCAACAACCTGGCTGCCGCATTCTGCACCAGCTGCAGGCGATGGAGATCTACCCCAGCAACCCTAGATATAAAGCATTACAGTAATCAAGGCGTGAAGAAACAAAAGCGTGGACCAACACAGGAAGGTCATCATGCGGAACAAGGTGTTTTATCCGGGCGATATTCCTCAGATGGTAAAGGATGACTTGACAGTGGCCAACACCTGTGTCTTCAGTGTCAGCGCACTGTCAAAAATTACACCCAGATTTCGCACCTGTTCAGAAGGTCTCAACTGGGTATCCTCTAATAAAAGACCAGAGGGACCCCAGGAGTCAACTTCTCTACATAATGACCTGGGTCCACAACCAACACCTCAGTCTTATCCGGTTTAACTTCAACCAGTTTGTTCATGCATTCCAGGCTGAAGTTGCTCACCTTGGGTTCCGTTGGACCAGGATAAACTAAAATATCTGGTATATATCTTTCCTGTTCGGAAACCAAAATGAAACAATACAACCTAGATAAAATTCTTCACGAGATCAAAATGGATCTTTCCTGCTGGGCCATGTTACCACATACTCTTTGGGGATGGGTAAATGTTCTGAAAATGAACGTTCTGCGCAAATCCTGTATCCCTTACAGATGATACAACCTTTTCTACCCAAAGCATGGTTCACTCAGGTTAATAAACTTATGTCCAATTTTTTGTGGGTGGGAAGACAGCCCGTAGCCTTCTTTAAGCTGCAGAGAGTAGGAGCAATGGAGGTCTACAACTCCCAGACCTGCTTCTTTATAAGTTTTCTATTGTCTGCTCAGTTCTAGCATACTGGATGAGAGATGATTCACATCAGGGGAATGTTCAATTTATTCCCTTGTGGTATCAAATCGAGAGAGTTTACTCTCTCGCACAATATTTCTCTCAATGCTCTCATTTTCTCCCTCTCAAAATTTGCCTAAGGCCCTCAGGACCATGCCCATAGGAATAACACTTGAGTACATTCCCAAATGTGCAACTTTTTCCAGGTATCTCTGGTAAAGGATGTGTTCCAGCCTATAAGTACGAATCTCAATTTCAAAATTGGGGATTGCCCTTCAACAATTTCTGGCCTGGTAATACCTAACTGAGAGTTGTGGACCTACTTCATGAACATACACTGATATCCTTTCAGATGGCCAGTTCACTGTTTAACCTCCCTAAATCCTTTTGTTTTAAATACCTCCAACTGCAGCACATGCTCCTCGACACTTTGGAGCAGGGTATTGGACACAGTATTTAGCTGGCCCCTTCTGCCGGTATCCCTAACTTACCTTCCTCTCATATATTTCCCATTTTTATCGCTCCTAAGGAGGCTATAGATGAAAAGCAAGGTGTGCTGCATTATGTCTGGGACCAAGTGCTGCCTTCAAACACTTCAGCTCCTCGACCATGGTCTAAAATCTGGTCACAACTGTATCAAGATGTGAAATGGATCAGATCCAGATTTCCAGTTTTATGTAATAAATGACTTATGCTATACTCTAGCTAGACTTTATCAAATGGGAAATTCCTCAAATGTATGTTCTCATTGTAAGCAGAGGCCTGGCACTCTGTTGCATATATTGTGGGAATGCAACAAGGTCACGCCCTTCTGGGATAGTATTAAGTCTAATTTAGTTCCACTCTTAGGGCTATCTGAGGCATTCAGACCGAAATCTGCACAATGGGAGATTATGGGAGGTTCTAAGTGGCACCCAACGAAAATATATGACACTAATATCAGTATGTGCCAAAAAGTGGTTATGGTCACTGGTTAGATCAGAATACCTCTACATACATGGAATGGCTAAAGGAGGTACTGTTTGCTTTACAGGCCAAGAGTACGATTGCTCACATGACATGGAGACCACAATACTATCAGAAAACATGGGCACCTTTACATACTCTACTAACTATTTAGTGGAACATAGAACATTAAATAAGAAGGTATGGTGAGGAGAGGGTAGAACCATATCAGCGGCATGGCTACATTAAGTATGGCCCTCTCTGGCTACCTTATCTGGCTATTGGTAATGCTAGATACTGCTGCTGCATACCTGAGAGGGATGGGGGTTCTTGGGGAGGGAGGAGGTAGGAGGAGGGATATGTAAGGGTCTCTGTAGACAGATGAGATTACAGTATGTGAATAGAGTTAAGATTATGCTTACAATAGATAGTCTTTATGTCATTGTATTGTAATAGGACCGTATTATACAATAGTTGTTTAGGCAAAGGAGTATGTACTTGTCTCTGTCAAATGCCTGAAATAAGAGATATGTTAACTCTTCCTACAAATAAATAAAATATATATTTAATTTGAAAGAATAGCGCTATCACTGAGGGAAATCAGTGTTCGGACACATTAAAAACCACAGTGACACTGTTCATGAGCAGAGGTCCTAAAATGCCTATGTTGAAAATGTTGTGATGAAAGTCCATAAAATGACAGTGTTACAAGTGGGCATTGCACAGTTTCCATGCACCCTTGTAACTTCGCAAATTAGTAATATTTTCATGCCAGATTTTCAACACTGGCATTTTTTCACACCTCCTTATGAACAGTACAGCTGTCATTTTTCACATCCTGGTCGAAATGTGTTTCCATGCTTCCAGCACGGAATAGCGAGTCACTTTAGGAAATCAGTGTTTGGACAGATTAAGAAAGAGCGAGTGAGAGAGGGGAGGACGAGCTCAACTGAGCTCTGTCAGGACTGTTGCAGATTTCTTTGGGGGCAGAAAAGGCACCAATGAGGCAGAAGCCCAGTACAAAAGCACAGCCTGCAGCACTGGGAGAAATAGAATGAGCGAGTGAGGAAGGGAAGTGGGCGAGCTCGATGGAGCTCTGTCGGGACTGCTGCAGATTTATTGTGGTCAGAAAAAGGCATCAATGCAGGCAGGGGCCCAGTACAAAACGGAAGGCTGCAGTGGCAGGAGAAACAGAATGAGCAAGTGAGGGGGGGAGGAGCAAGCTCAGCAGAGCTGTCAGGACTGCTGCAGATTACTTTGTGGACAGAAAAAGGTGCCAATGCAGGCTGGAGCCCAGTACAAAGGGCAGCCTGCAGCACTAGGAGAAACGGAATGAGCGAGTGAGAGAGGGGAGGAGAGAGCTCAACGGAGCTCTGTCGGGACTGCTGCACATTTCTTTGTAGGCAGAAAAGGCACCAACAGAGGCAGGAGCCCAGTACAAAGAGCAGCCTGCAGCGCCAGGAGAAAAAGAATGAGGAGTGAGAGAGGGGAGTGAGCCACCTCAATGAAGCTCTGTTGGGACAGCTGTGAACTTCTCTGTCGGCAGAAAAAGGCACTAATGCAGGCGGGCCCAGTACAAAGGCAGCCTGCGGCACCGAGAGAAACAGAACAAGCGAATGAGAGGGAGAAGGCGAAGCTAACAGAGCTGTGTCGGGACTGCTGCACATTTCTTTGTGGGCAGAAAATGGTACCAATGCAGGCAGGAGTCCAGTACAAAAGGGCAGCCTGCAGTGTTGGGAGATGTAGAATGAGTGAGTGAGAGACTGGGGTGAGCAAGCTCAATAGAGCTAAGACAGGACTTTAGAGTTGCCCACCCTTCTGCCCAGTGTCCTCTGTGGTGCTATATTACAGCAGGGTCTCTGGAGTGGAGACAAAGCAATAACTGGATACTTTTAGGATTGCTGTAATAATACAGATTTATTTGTTCTGTTTATTTCTCTAACTGAGCTGAGTAATACTTGGAGTGCAATAGGATTTCTAACCAGGCTAAGTGAAACTATATGACAGCCGAGAATATCAGCGGCACTAATAGAAAAGACAGGAGAGGGAGGGGTGTCCGATGAGGGGGCCTCCTGATGGGGGAGGAAGAGACCATGAGGAGTACCAGGGAGAGAGCAGATGGCTGCGGTAGGGAGGAGGGTCCAGGGGTGGCAAGGAGGGAACAAGTAGGAAGGGGAACTGATAGGGAAAGGGATGTAGGAGGGTATCAACTAGGAATAGATTTGAACGTACACTATGGGACAGAGAGGGGAGCACGAATATACTGAAGGGGAGGACAAGTGGGGTATGAGAGGGATGACAACAGGTAGAGTAAGAGATAGCGAGGATGAAAGGGTAGAAGGAGGGCTAGTAAGGAGCGAGGAGGAGGTGGTGACTGGAGGAGAAGGCTACGGAAGGGTATGGAGGGCATCATTATCGGGGCAGAAGGGAATTGGGGCTCTAAATCAACAACAACAGGGATAGGAGAGGGTTTGGAAATAAGCAGGAGAGGAGGGAGGTTGACATGGGAAGCCTAGTAGGAAGTAGTCAGGCTGGGAAGGGGTTCAAGGAGGATGGGAGGAATAAGGCAGAGAAAAAGCGTGAGGTGGAAGCAGAGGCACAGATACAGAAGCCACAAAGGGTGCAGTTGGAAGGGTAAGGGCAGGAAGAGCAGTACTGGGGTGGTGGAAGGGGCATTAAAAGGGAAAGGGTTGGCACCAAATTTTCAACATGGGGTTATTGGGACCCTCCTCATGAATTCAGCCACTGTCATGGTGTTATTTGGTCCCGAATGGTGATTTTGCAGTCACTGCACAGAATTACCTTTCAGGATTGATTAACGAAATGACAGTGCCAGTGTTCATGAGGTGGGCTGTCAAAAAGCCTATGTTGCAAATTCGATGTAAAAATAAAAAAAATGACTGTTTTACTGAGCGTGCTTTGTGCAATTGCTATGGTGGGGGTGAGGAGCTCAATGGAGCTCTGTCGCGACTGCTGCAGATTTCTTTGTGGGCAGAAAAAATCACCAATGGAGGCAGGAGCCCAGTACAGAAGGGCAGCCTGCAGCCAGGAGAAACAGAGTGAGCGAGTGAGAGAGGGGAGTGAGAGAGGCTCAATGGAGCTGTGTTGGGACAGCTATGATCTTCTTTCTGGGCAGAAAAAGGCGCCAACGAAGCAGAAGCCCAGTACAAATGGGCAGCCTGCAGCGTTGGGAGAAATAGAATGAGTGAGTGAGAGAGGGGAGTAAGCGAGGTCAATGGAGCTCTGCTGGGACTTTAGAGTTGTCCACCCTCCTGCCCAGAGTCCTCTGTGGTCCTATATTACAGCAGGATCTCTGGAGTGGAGACAAAGCAATGATTGGATACTTTTAGGATTGCTGTAATAATACAGATTTAGTTTTTCTGTTTATTTTCTAACTGAGCTGAGTACTGAGCTATACTGTTTTGATTGCTGTAATAATACATATTTATTTCTTCTGTTTATTTCTCTAACTGAGCTGAGTAATACCTGGAGTGCAACAGGATTTCTAACTGGGCTAAGTGAAACTATATGAGAGCCAAAACAACAGAGGCACTAATAGAAAAGACAGGAGATGGGAGGGAGCCCAAGGTGGGTGGGGGCCCTGATGGGGAGGAAGAGACCACAAGGAGTACCAGGGAGAGAGCAGATGGCTGTGGGTAGGGAGGGACCAGGGGTGGCACAGAGGAGAACAAGTAGGAGGGGAACCCATAGGGAAGAGATGTAGGAGGGTTATTGACTAGGAATAGATTCAAACCTCTACTATGAGACAGAGAAGGAGAGCAGGAACATACTGAAGGAGAGAGGACAAAAGAGGCATGAGAGGGATGGCAACAGGTAGGGGAAGAGATAGCAATGACGAAAGGGTAGAAGGGGGCTAGTAAGGAAGGAGGGGTGGTGACTGGAGGAGAGGAGGCTCCGTGCAAGGGGAAGGGGCCCTAAATCAACAACAGTGGGGATAGGAGAGGGGTTGGAAATCAGCAGAGGAGGAGGGAGGACTATGGGAAGCCCAGTAGGAAGTAATCAGGCTGGGAAGAGGCTCAAGGAGATGGGAGGAATAAGGCAGAGAAAGGGTGAGGAAGAAGTAGAGGTACAGATACAAAGTCACAGAGGGTGCGTTGGTGGGGTAAGAGGAAGGAAGAATGAATACTGGGTTGGTGGAAGGGGCATTAGAAGGAAAGGGGTAAGGGATGGGGGTTCTCACTGGATTCTATACTGAAATGGGTGAGATGGGGCAGAAAGGGAAGGCACAGCCATATTTGGGTTGAAACTGTCCCCAGGTTGACTGCAGGAGGGGCAGGGCAGGCACTGCTCAAATGTGCAGCGAGGGAGGAAGAAACCTCATTTATTGTTGCATATGGATACAAAGCGACTTGGCGGGGACACTGTGGACATAGTGAGGGAGGTTTGAGTAGCTGAGCAGGCAGTTTGAGGGGTGGGGAAGTTGGTGGCATTCTTGGAGGTACTGCTGGTACCATGTGCAAGCATGGGGAGGAAGGGTAGGCTTGAGGAGTTCTGAGTGGCTGAGGGATTGGTGCCACATGAGACATTATGGGTTAGTGACTAACTGGGGTAGGGTCTGGGGAATAGTGACTTGATGGGGGGCAGGAAACACTGGAGCAGGAGGGAGGGGGTTAAAGGCAGCATTGCTGTTGGGCCAGTGGCTAAGGGTTGAGGCACTGGACGCCACACTCAGCGGCGCTGGTGACCCAGCTTGAATGCAAGCCTGGGCCTACCAGGGTTGGCAGGGAGGGATGGGATTGAGTGTTTGGAGGACTGATCTCCTATCCCGGGTGGGATCAGGGACCCACCGTGGGTGCTACTACAGCAGTGTAGTAAAGAGGCGGAGGTGGGCAGACATTGGCTTGCTGTGCCTAAGCGTCATTGCACAGCTGCACTCCAAAAATGGGAGAAAAAGTGGAAAATGGGCTACGGCATGAGCTTCTGACCCCTGCTGTCCACCCCAATGGTGCCTCCTACCGGATCCTACTCTGGTGGGTTAATCTGGGAAGCTGCTCACTACCCTGCCACGGGGAGTTATCCGTGGAGGTGAGCAGGTCGGTCTGATGTCGGGGCAGGGCTGGGGGGTTGGTCAGGATGACCAAGCGACCATAGCTCGGGGAGAAAATATGTTAAAAAAAAAAAAGGCACGTTAGAGGGTATATCTCTACTAAGGTGGATTTAAACAAGTTGGGGTAGCCAAAAGACTGAGGTTGGTAGAAAGGTCCGGACAGGGGAGCCTAATGAGCTCACCGCCCTAGGTACAGGTAAAGGCGGAGGTGTAGTGCAACCTGGAAGGGGGAGGCAGAGTGGTCTGAGTGTAATACAGAAGGCACCACCACCGGTAAGAATAAGGAGGAGAAAGGTTGTGTACTACTGGGAGGAGTGACACAGGCCAAGGAGAAGCAGAGTGAGGAGAAGGAGGGGTATGGGTGGCAGGTGGTCTGACTAAATGGATAGAGAACTGGTTACAGGGGAGGGCAGAGGGTGGTGGTGGTGGTGGTGGGTAGCCTCGGCACCCAGAGCAGTGACAAGTAGGGTGCCACAGGGCTCAGTGCTTGGCCCAATGCCATTTGGGCTCTTTTATCTCTGCTATAGCACATGGAGGGGGAGCAGGGTCTGTTCGCACATTATACCAAATCAAAAGCAAATAGTTATAGTACCAGAGGCCCCCACACACACACACACTCACATGCACACTCCCTGAAAAGTTGCTTAAAAGCCTGCAATTCATTCAAATCAATTCCATTTTCTTACTTACTTGGGTTCAATGCCAACAAGTGTAAAATCATGTACCTAGGGCATAGGAACCTAGTTGATGAGTATAGGATGGGGAGGTACTGATACTCACTAGACATGAAAGGGTCCTTGAGGTTATTATATCAGAGGACCTCAGGATGGCAGTACAGTGTGATAAGGCTATGGGCAGGGCAAATTGGATTCTGGGGTGCATAAGGAGTGGAACCTCCAGTAAGAGGAGGAGGGATGTTCTGCTGCCATTGTATCACTCCCAGGTATACCCCAGCTGGAGCACTGTGTCCAGTTTTAGAGTCCACACTTCAGAAAGGACATAAAGTGGAGGTTTTCCAGAGGAGGTCAACTAAAATGATTTAGAATTTTCACAGGAATCCCACAAGTAAAGGCTGAAGATTCTCAACATGTACACTCTGGAAGAGGGAGGGTGAGAGGTGACATGATCAAGACCTACAAAGTACCTCAAAGGGTAAAGATGGTACAGTTGGGGAGTTTCCTTCAAATAAGGATGAGCACCCAAACCAAGGGACATACAATGAAGCTGGGGGCTCTCAGGATAAATGTGAAGAAATATTTCTTACGGAAAGTGTGGTAGACGCTTGAACAGACTACCAGGAGAAGTGGTGGAAGCTAAAATGGTAGGGGGCATGAAGCATGCATAGGATAAACATAGAGGTATATTACAAAAGGGAAGGAGGGGTCATCGGAGATCAATAGGACTATGGAAGTGGAGTAGGTTCAAGTTCATTGCAGGAAAAATCCATTAAGCAAGCTCATTCACAAGGAGGTCCAGATGGATGCAGGCAGAATAAGACATGCAGTAACATATACAGGCAGCAGTTACAAGTAGGTCAAGAACACTTGGGCAGACTGGGTGGGCTGAGCGTCCTTTTCTGCTGACAAATTCTATATTTCTATGGCATCATGTGTTAATTCAGGTGCAGTGTTTCTTTAAAGTTGGGCCTACAATACATCCAGATGTAAGGTACAGTAAATTACCGAATTAGATGCAGCCCACTTACAGTACAATAAACAGAACCCCGGTGCTTCGAAGCCTTTACTCTTCATAAGGATGCTTAAAGAGCTGGGGTTCTATTTGCAGTGTCTACACCAGTTTGCTGATCTTAAAATCGATGCGCACCTGAATGAGTACTTGATTCTTGCTAACTCCATTTCTTCCCACTTTGAAACCTGCTTGTCCTGAGTTAGTTTTTGCTGGCAGTGCCTCGCCTGTGTTGGAAGATGACCAATAAGCGGCACTGAAAGACATCAGACTTCACAGACTGTGAAGGCAGCTGCTCACCCACCATCTTGGCAAGAAGAAGGCTGTAGCTGTGGCCACTGATGACTGTTGGGGTGTGGGGACCAAAGGGGACAGACATAAGGAGATAAAATCATAATAAAATTGTGAGACCTTCACCAGCTTTCCAAAACGCTTACCAGTAAAAGAACACTTTATGAAGTTTTTCAAATGGCAACACATACTGGTGAGCCCTCTGTCTGCCATCTGACATCAGGCATCAACCACTATAAAATTGCCTAAAGAAGGCAGTGTGGTCATGTGTTACTGAAATACTGGAGATTACAGATTTATAAGAACAAAACAATATCACACAGAAGCTGGCACATATGCCTACAGCAGCTGTCTCCTGCTTCTGAGTAGTTATATTTATACCCTTGAGGTATTGAATGTTTATATCATATCCCTCTTTCCTCCTCTCTTCCAGTGAGTACAAATTGAGGTTCCTAAATTTCTCCTCTTGTGTTGAAAGCTCTGTACCATCTCATTCGCCTTCTCTGGACCATCTCCAGCCTGTTAATATCCTTACAAGGTGCGACCTTCAGCACTGCACACAGTACTTCATGTGAAGCCTGACCATGGTTTTAGATAATGGCATCACTACTCTCCTCCTCCTTATGCTGGTGATACCCTGCCTATGCACCCTAGCATGTCACTGGCCCTCCCTGCTGCCTTACCACTTTGACATCTTCAGGTCATCTGAAATAAGAACCCCAGGTCCTTTCCTTCTTAGTGACTGTCAGCAACTCCCTCCCCCGGCCTGTACCTTTCCCCAGGGTTTCTGTGTCCCAGGTGCATCATTTGGCACTTTTTGAATTAAACTTCAGTTGCCAGTCCTCAGACCATTTCTCAAGCTTTCCCAGGTCCCTCCTCATTTCGCCATCCCCTCTGGGGTATCTACTGTGCTACAGATCTTGGTGTCATTTGCAACCAGGCAGACCTTTCCTTCAGCCCTTCTGCAATGTCACTAATAAAGACATTGAACAGGACTGGGCCCAGGACCAATCCCTGCGGCACCCACTGGTCACCCTCTCCCAAGACTGCACCCCATTTACCACCACTCTCTGCCTCCTGTCTGTTACCCAGTTTCTAACCCAGTTTACCACCCTTTCCCTCGTGCCCAGCCTCTTCAGCTAGTTTATCAGCCTCCTACTGGGGATGGTGTCCAAAGGGTTTGCTTACATCAAGATAAGAGTTGTCCACTGCCCCACCCTGATTTACTCCCTTTGTCACCCAATCAAAGAGATCAACCATATTTGTCTGACATGACCTCCCACTGTGAATCCATGTTGCCTATGGTCCTGGGTTCTGATGGCTTCTAGATGCCCCACTATCCTTTCTTTAAGCAATGTCTCCATGATCTTCCCCACTACTGAAGTGAGGCTGACCGCCTATAGTTCCCCGCCCCTCCCTACTGCTGGATTTGTATAGAGAGACCACATGTGTCCTCCTCCACTTCTCTGGTACCACCCTGTGTTGAATGACTCAGTGAACATGGCTGCCAGAGGTACTGCTATTTCCTTCACAGTTTCTTTTAATATCCTTGGGTGCATGCCATCTGGCCCTATCACTTTGTCCACCTTTAATTTAGTCACCTTCTGCATGATTCTTCTGCCTGTTAATGGACTATTGTCCACCTCATCATGCCTTTGCAACTGCTGTACTGCTGTGGCCCTTGCCCCTCCCCTCGTCTGTGAATACTGAACAGAAAGACACAGTAGATGTCTCAGGGGACACATGACAGTTCTTAGGCATAGTACTTTCACTTCCTAATACCTAAACAGCACATATAAGCAAGCAACATTCGACATTGATAAATGCTTGTTATAATATAGAGTTAGTTGTAGACATTCCTCTTTTAATTGTTTACTGTCTCTGTTGTTACAAGTTCAACATGACTCCACACAACAAACTACCTATTGCAACAAGGTGTATGGCAAGGCAATCAGAAGGTTGGTTGTATTTGGAGGAGTTTCCATAGCAGGAGGAAAGAGATAATAATACTACCCCAATATAGCTCACTGGTGAGACCCCATCTGAATACTACACCCAGTTCTGGAGTCCCCACTGAAGAGAAGACAAAGACAGGCTGGAGATGGTGCAGCATAGGGCAACCAAAATGATTCAGGGCCAACAGGTGAGATCCTACATGAATTGATTTAAGGCATGGAACAGGTACACACTGAAGATCGGTAAGGAGAAGGGCAGCATGATAGAGACCTTCAAGTTCCTGAAAGGAATGAACAAGGTAAACTGAAAAACTATTCAGCTGGAATGGTGAATCAAAAACAAGGTGTATGCAAGTAGAAGCTGGTGTTAGATTCAGGAGGATGTGAGAAATTTTACTTTACAGAGGGAGTTGTTGAGCCATGGAACAGTCTACTGGCTGAGATGATGAGTGTCAAAACCATTAATGGTTTCAAGCACAGCTGGGACAAAGTTATGGGCTTAATAGTTACTTAGAGGAAGCAGTAGACAGGGGAAGCAAACGGTACAAACCCAGTCTAGACATTAGATCTTAAGGTATGATAAGGCAAATCAGGGCAGACTGGATGGACCAACGGTCTTTTTCTGCCGATGCTGTCTATGTCTCTGTGTTTTGTGTTGTTAAATGTTATGTTCTTTTAGTTAGTGATACTGACACTCTGTATATAATAAATCTTTTCACATATTACATGGTTGTCACTATTCCAATATATAACTTTACCATCAAGTATTATACAGTAGGCGTCTTTCAGGTTTTGGGGCAAATGCTGTCTTACCAGACATGATGGGATACTACATTCAAGCCAACCATTTGAATTATGGAGCCAGTAACATAGTGTCCATTTTGTGGGGAATCACCATAATGAACACTTACTGAGTAACAAAGTGCTGTTCCCAAGTGACCACATCATGTGCAATAAAGTCTGTAATGCCTGTATATGTGTAAGTACTTTGTGAATCATACCTATTTAACAGAAGCATGAGATATTTGGGAAGATTGTAGAAGAACAGTTGTATCTGTGCATTGACTTCACATCTGCAGTATTCGATTCAGATACTGCTTTGTAATGCACAGTAAATCTTGACATTTATCTGACTGCTGCCTGGGTATGTTCAGTGATATACACGCCTCATTCATCAGTATTTAGTCCTCAACATATCTGCAGGATATGAATGTGCAGCTATGTAACACATTTACATCAAACAAGGGTCCAACATTTGCAACTTTATTCTCAAGAATGTTTACATATACTACACCATGAAAAATTCAGTGGCATCCTGTTGTTTCTTGAAAGAAAAAGGCTGTATTACCTGGACTGAATAAAAGAGCCTTGTGAATAGGACTACATGGCTGTACTCTGTCACTTGATGGTCTAACATTATTAGTCAGTGTTTTTAATCCACAAGAATATTACATGGATCTGCTTTCACATGAGACACAAATGCAAGGAGATGCATAAGCAACTGCTATATGGATTCATTTACACAACAGCTGACATTGAGATGTAAAAACAGGTGTGCTGTTTCCTTTCCTACTGTGAGTTTACATTTGTCAACTGGTGATTCTACATTTCTTGTGGGTGCTGTATTCAGCATTTTCTGTCATCAGTGTTCCTCTCCTTGGCAAAACTTTGGTTACATTTTGCATGCTATACTGAACACCAGAATTAGCAGAGCAATCTGTGTACATTGATAACTATGGAAATGCACATCAAAACATACTGAAAAAATTGTTGTATTCTGCAATACAGTTCCTCTCATGTATTTTGGTAAAGTCTATATTAATCAGACACAGGCCTTCAAGAGACCTAATTCTTGACAAAACAACACACAGTGCAGCTCATTCCATCTTTGAAAATGGAGCAGCCTATGTCCAAAGTTACTGCTTCAAGTCAGACCTCGACTTATGAATGGAGACTGCATACACAAAACAAATCAGGAATTGCTTACATACCATATCAATGGCTTTCACTAGCTGAAATATCACTAGGACTCTCTCAACAGGCTGTGGATTGGTAACACTGTCAAACCTGACTATTAGCTTCTCCAAGTAATGATTTGTGTCATTAAATTTGAGGTCAGTTTATGACCCATGGTAGCGTGTATGAACCTTAGGTCTACTGAGAGATTCCTTCTAAAGTATTATTCTTGCATTCCTACAGATCGTAAGTAGATGCTATAGTCCAGTAGTCCTAGATACAACTACATTCATTTCTCTTAACTGTTCTGTCATTTGCTGCATATATCTTCGACTACTACAAACTACATTGATGCTGTCACTGAAAGGTAACCTCAATGACCAGACTGTCCTTGTTTTGTAATCATGACTGTACTGTACTGGTCACATTCAGCTATGTTGTACATTCAAAAACATCTTGCATTTAATTGACTGACAAGTCTGCAGAAATCTGACATATGGCCTTTTTTCTCAGTACTAGTTTACCTCAACCTGGTCTTTAGCATGTTAAGAGATTATGTGGACAAAGTATCTGTACATATTTTGCCATTAATATTTCTGTACAGATCATTAGAAACATAGAAACGTAGAAGCTGACAGCAGATAAGGACTGCAAGGCCCATCCAGTCTGCCCATTTCTTTTCTACCTTATAAATGTGCCATCAGCCTTTGCTCTGTCAATGGCCTATTTATTTATACTCATCTGTATTGCTCCCTTATGCCTATCCATGCCAGTTTGAAGCCCTGCACTGTATTCATATCCACCACTTCCTGAGGTAGGCCGTTCCATGCATCCTACCTTTCTGTGAAAAAGAACTTCCTCACATTACCTCTTAATCGGCCTCCCTCTAATCTCATACATGTCCTCTTGTCCTGCTATTTTTCTTATATTGAAACTTGTTAGACTCTTTCACCTTGTTAATGCTCTTAAGGTGTTTGAATGTTTCTATCATATCACCTCTCTCCTCCTTTGCTCTAAGGTATACATATTGAGCTCTGTTAATCTGTCCTCATATGTTTTCTGATGCAGTCCCTGCACCATTTTGGTTGCCTTTTCTGGACTGCCTCAATTTGGTATGTCCTTGTGAAGGTGTGGCCACCAGTACTGCACACAGTACTCCAGATGGGGCTCAACCAGTGTCTTGTAAAGAGGTTATTACTTCCTCTTCCGACTTGTGATACCCCTACTAATACACCCTAACATCCCCTTAGCCTTGCCTATTGCTTTAGTCATCAGCTTGATGATTTCAGGTCATCAGTGATGATGATGCCCAAGGCTCTTCTTCCTTGAGACTGCCAGCAACTCCTCCCAGCCTATAGGTGGCTTCAGGGTTTCTCTTCCCTATGTGCATGATCTTGCACTTCTTTGCATTAAACCCCAGTTGCCACTCTTCCGACCATTTTGATAGTTTATCCAGATCTCTTCTCATTCTGCCCACCCCATTTGGATCATCCACTCTGTTGCAGATCTTGGTGTCATCTGCAAACAGACAAACTTCACCCTTCAGTCCATCTGCAATGTCGCTGATGAAGATATTGAAGAGGACTGGCCCCAGGACTGATTCCTGAGGTACCCACTTGTGACTTGCATGTCTTCTGACTGTATACCATTTACCAACACTCTCTGTTTTCTGCCCATCAACCAGTTTGCCACCCAATTGACCAACTTCTGACCCACCCTGAGCCTACCCAGCTTATTAATCAACTTCTATGTGGAACAGTATCGAAAGCTTTGCTGGAAGTCGGGTAGGCGACATTAACTGCTACCCCTTGGTCCACCACTCTGGTTACCCAGTCAAAGAAATCTATGAGATTAGTTTGACAGGACCTTCCTTTGTAAACCCATGCTGTCTTGGATCCTGTGCCTATGGATTTCAGGTGTTGCACCATCCTTTCCTTAAGGATTGCCTCCATAATCTTGCCCACTGCTGAGGTAAGACTGACTGATCTGTAGCTCCCTGCCTCCTCCCTGCTACCACTCTTGTGGAGTGGGATCACATGAGCCCTTCTCCAGTCTTCTGGGACCTCTCCTGTGCTCAGAGACTCACTAAACAGGTCTGATAATTCCACCTTTAGCTCCTTTAGTACCCTGGGATGTATGCCATCAGGTCCCATTGCCTTGTCCACCCTGAACTTTTTGAGCTCTTGTAGGACCCTTTCTTTTGTGAATGGACTAGTGCTCACCTCCTCCCTCCCCTGTGTCCATGGTGCTGAGCTGTGGCCCTGCCATACCTTCTCTTCAGTAAATACTGAGCGGAAGTATCTGTTTAGGATAGATGCTTTTACATGGTCCTCCTCCTCCTCACATGCCCCTTATCTCCTTTGATCTGGACTTTCTCCTTTCACTAATGTATCTATAGAAAGTCTTGTCACCTTCTTTACTGTTTGTGTTAGTGTTCCGTTTGGGCCTTTGCCTGCCTTACTGCCTTCCTGCTTCCCTTCCCTTCCCTTCATATTTTGCATTAATTCCTGAAACTTGAAAAAGTTCCATAGATTTCATTGCTACCCCATGCATCCCTTGTTTCTCCTGACTTTAGCAACTGTAAACTTGAAAAGGTAGAACTACCTTTATTGGTGTAATTCGTAGTAAACCTTCAATGGCTTCTACCTTTACCAGCAAAAGGGACATCATCATGTGTGCCAAGGACTTGCTTTTAGATTAATGAAAACAAGTATGGCATTTGACACCATACTCACCTCATCCACAGTCAACAGTTTTATCTTTTTAAATGTAACTCAGAAATCTGATGCTACCACCCATCACAACTTGCAATAATCTGCAGTTTTGCCACATTCCACTGTGAGCATGAACAAACAGTGCAAAGTCACACCACCGATCGTGTAAGAAGTTAGACCCATGGGTGCAGTCACTGCACAAGGCATGGGTACCTGCATTTGATTCCTGATGTTTGCACAGATGGTATAGATAACAGCATTCTTACTGGTTACAGCTGCACCACTAAGAGATAAGCAAAGTGGTTCATAATCATTGCAAGACATTGGTTTTGTCATATTTACTGCCATTACTCACCATTTGTTTTACAGTGTCATAAACAGCTCTTTGCCCAGTGTTCAGTTTGTTTTCAGTGTCGACTAAGTAAATCATACTATATCCCTGTTCCATGGTAGCCTCAACTTTTGCGCTTGCAAGAGTGATGTCATTTGCTACTATGGGGTCTCCAAGAATGCATGACTTTCATTGGCATGATTTTCTGTGAGTTTGTGGGTGTCAGACTCGAGTTGCGCCTATTATTCTCTTTTGTTCTAGTCTCTCAATAATACTGTTTACTTTCATCATTTTGTATGAGTTCCATTTTCTCCCTTTAATTCAGATTTGACTCCTGAAGCTTAAAAGGAAACAACAGAACAAAATAGTACTATTTTTTCTTTTCTAGTGTTTTCATGGAAAGTTGCAAGTGATACCTCAGCCACGGTTTCTTTCTTTTTACTAGGAATCCAGTGACCCCTCTGAAAGAGTAGATGTAATTTTGTGGCTCTTATCATACCATTGTATAATTTCTAACAAGGATTTATCCTCTAGCAAAGTATGTCTTTTTGGGTAGTAGGTGTCAATCAGATTATCACATTGTATATCTGTTGACCCAGACTTGTGCACCTGGCTCCATGATTTGATCACGTAATTTTAGTACACTGCCTGTTTTTGTGATAGTTTACATTGACATACAGTACAGTTAAAGCCCTATAATAGGCACATGTGTTCTGTACCAATCTGCTCACAATACAGAGTGGTCGAACTAACTTAGGTGGAATCAGACACTGGCATTATAAACAGTGTCAGTACAATTAAGTTTATTTTATTTATTCAATGACAAAAATAAAAAGTCAAAATACTGTAAATCTAAAATAAACAACTTAATCAAAGTGCAATTCAGAACAGTACATTATAGTACCGCCTCGGAAATAAACAACTTAAACAAATAGCAGTTCAGATCTGACTGTACCATACACATAAACAAAGCAGCCAGATGAATCGCAAAAATGTTTTGCTTGCAGTTTGGATGCCACAATCTCTCTTTTGCTGCAAGTCCTTCCCATCAGTTAAAGTTTCTCCATTTTGTTGAGCCACTAAATGTGGATGTGTGTCACTGTAACTTCCGTGGGGTCTTCCTCTCCACCCTCAATGTTGGGTTCCTCCTCATGATCATCTGGCTGGTCAGGATGCATTGTTGATACTACATCCTGTATGTCATTGCTGGGTTGTTGTTGGTCACCATCACCAAGGTGATACAGTTCTGAAAACTCCAGTAAAGTCAGTCCAGGTGGAGGCAGGAGATCAGGCTCTTCAATTTTGTTAAGGTCAGACAATTCAGATACAAAAGTTAAATAAGAGGCAGAAAATGGGCGAAAATTGGGTGAAACAGCAGGTGGATAACAGCCGCTTTAAATATTGTATTTTACATTGGTTCCTTACTGAATGGCAAATGAAAAGTGTTTTTGCCTGAATAAACTGACTTCCCATGATAACGGCAGGTGGAATAAGTGGCATACACTTTATGGCTAAAGACTTGCTCTTAAAAAGTTGCCTGTTAGGCAATTGCTGGCTTCATAGGCTCCACATTCTTGGTGGGGCACTGTAGACCAATTACAATAGACAGGAACTAGGGATCTGTAAGAAGACATTTCATTCTACATTCCCTAGAGTTCTTTTATTTTTCATGTTTTGCCATATATGACATTACATATTGTGCAAGTGCTATAGAATTATCAGCAAAATATTGCACATCCACATTTGCCTGCCACACTTAAAGAACAACCACATTGTAATTATTGGTGTATACTTATTTTGTGTGAGGCAAGTCATACACCTGTGTTGTAGATTTTGCTTTTAGATGGTGGTGGATAGCCATGAAAAAGCCATTTATCTTTACAGACTGGGAAACTCTTCTTAGAAATTCAAATGTACACCTAGTGAATACATTTGATTTAATGTGTATTAGGTTATGGCAGTATGTCATGCATTTTGAATCTAAAATTTGTCTGCTAACTTTCTTAAAGTAGGACTCTTATACTTATCAGAAAGCTGACAAGTATCATACTTTAAAAGGAAATGAAGTATGTCAGAAGATTCACTCCATGAGGTTGTGGAGCATCCTTAATACATAAAAGCACACTATGTGAACCTCTATGTGCTATGCATTCCACCCTCCAGAAATGTTGCTTTGAAAGGATTAACTTTAAGATTGCATGGAAACTGTCATGGAAATATCATGAAACTGAGGCAGGATCTAGTGAACACATTTCTCCTAATGTCATAGTCTTTATCCCAATCACATCCTTATTTGCCTACTGTAACAGATCTATTAGCTTATCCCAGCTGTACTTCACATAGCTGAGTGTGACAAATCATGTCCATGAACATACAAATGCATGCAATTTGCACACCATTTCACAATTTCTTCTATACCAATATTCCTTTGTGGAATGTATGTTCAAGAGTCTGGAACTAAGACTGACCTGCAAGTCTCAGCTTTCTTTTAGTTTCTCTAAAATTCCAGCAGCAACCATTCCAAGTCAATTACAAGGCAGCTCCAAGTCACTGTAGAGCTCTGTTTGTAGAAACCACTCACTATTTTTGAAAGTATGGCACTTACATCATCTATTGAAGAGAGCTAAGCTTTGATTTGTCAATATCAACTTGTACTTTTATTCAGACCACAGATAAAATGGGTGTGCCTGAAAATGGTCACTCTCTTGTCTAGTGCACTTACCCGCTTTATCAAAACTAACTAAATAAAACAATAAAAACAGCAAGTGGGTACCACCGACTAGCAGCTAATATTCTGCATAATTACAATATGCTTTGTCAAGGTGTACACAGAATACAAGCTGATACTAGAAAATCAAAGCCTACATCTCTTCAATGGACTACATAAGTGCCATACTTTCAATGGTTCCAAGTCACCAGTTACTAAATGTGAGCTATACTATCCGACAGAATACTTTCCCATAACAAGTGAAACAAGTATTGAATATTTCTTCCAAACCTTCTATCCACATTTAATAGACTACATGTGTTATATCCACAGCTTGCAACTCTCTTACATACATGTATGGGACCTCCAGTGCTTTATGGGAAGAGGTCTGAAAACTCCGTGCTTCAAGAGTTTTTTTCCCAAATATAGGTGCATCCTAAACTGTCTTCATTTGTTGAAGAGCAAGATTTAACACCACTGGATCTTTACCATTTACTCACCTAATAAAGGTGATTGCATGAGCTATCTCTTTACAGCATTTTATATACCTTAGAGACTGAGTTATGGTCACTTGATAGACTGATGATTCACATGTAACTTTTGGTCTTTCATAATGAGCATACCTCTGCTCAGTGAAGTCCAGTTATCACTCAGTTTTATTTTTCCAAAGTCATAAATTGGAGCCCAAAAGATCAGACTTGGCACCAGAATATACCCCACAGTATATTTAATTGAAGTAGCATTACAAGTGTTGTCCAGTCCAGATCCAGTAGTTTGTTCTGTGTAGGCCCATCTGTGTCCAGTAGAGTTGTGTGAAATTGGAAAACTTTGCCTAGCGAAATATTTCTTGTAATTTCCATGTTACGTGAAATTTTTGCCTAAGCAAAAGCGTAATTTTACTTAGGATGGTGATTTCACATAATGCAAAATTTAACAAATTTCACCAGTTTTAAAATGCTTTTCAAATGTGCCTGTGAATTTGCAATGCATTGTAGGTAAATAGCCAAAATATTATGTGCAGGCTGTTTCATGCACAGTATATTGTCTGTTAAGTCAGACAGCAGTTCAGTGCGGTGCCTCACAGCCAATAAACCCTTCAAAAACCTCTTTATTCGTTATTTTTGAGAGCTAATTGCTCCCAAAATCTAAATATTGTTCTAGTGTTGCTACTGAACATTTTTTTGTTTTGGTATCTTTGTATAATACTTAGTTAAACTTAAGTAGTGTTTTCAGTTTTCTCTGTGTCTGTGAGGGAGTTAAGTGGAAGAGGGTTGACCATGTGATATGTGTGTGTGTGTGTGTGTGTGTGTGTGTGTGTAAAAGCAGAACAGGCTAGTTTCTAATATTTTGCAGATTTCCCACAAGTTGTGAGTGAGTTTCTGTTATTTCTTTTAAAGGCACCGTCAACCCCTTAGGTCTCAATGTGTTCCTAGTTTAAAAAACACATTTTATGACTGCCAACATTCTGTAAAGATTGCTGCTGTAGCTGGTAGTTTGATTCTGACTCTTTTTTCTTTAAAAAATGAAAAACAGACTGCCCACCATACTGGCGCTACCACACCACCACAGGTTTGTTTACATTCCTTGATCAGCTCCAACTGCATCTTTCCTGGACTTGGGAGCACCCACAACACAGTCTAACCTGTCATGATGCAGTGGGAGTTTAGGAGGCTACTGCCTCATGAGTGACTGCACTGTTTGGGTGTGTTTGTAATGCTCAGGAAGTATGCAGTAAGAACAGATCCAGGATTGTAAACAAAACAAGGTTATTTATAAATATACATTAGCATGTATTTCAGTTCTACTAAACAAGGAGACAGACAAAACAAACAACATCAGTGAATGTTAGAGAAGGCAAGCAATCATAAAATGTTGGTTTTAACTAGAATAATACGATAAAAACAGGTTGACAGTGTCCCTTAAAGTCTTAATATTTTTGTGCTACTTATTTATAATATTTTTCTTACATATTGACCCTTTTTGGGTAACTTTATCTGAACAGTTACTCATTCTGAGTAGTTCTGTTCCTGTTTCTCTTTGTTCAATCACTTTTATTTTTGTATTGGAAATAATCGTGGAGATAGGACACTTGTCCATATCCAGGTACACTGCTTTGTTGAATTGCTCAAATAAATTAATTGTGTGATCTAGCCTCTGCATTCCAACATTCCTGTTTTTCTGTTTAATTTGCTTACCATATTAACCCTTCCCTCCCTGTTACACCACTGGTGTTTCTACGGACCCATACTATAAAAAAGTACATATTTTTAAGAGAGTGGTGGTCCTTGCAAGATTGTTGGAGGTGACTTTGTTGATTTCAAATCTTGTTGTCCCTTCCATCTGATATATGTATAAGCCAAAATTGTATTTAGTAAGTACTAACATATTGCAGTACTTGCCTTCTCCAGACACCACTTATCTGGACTATAGATCGACAGGACTGTAAGGTGTACTGTGCAGTAGGCTGCCAGCAAAATCAAAGTTAGAAGTGGATTCAAGTCTGTGACCCATTTTTACTGCCCATTCTGTAGCTAGCATGCTTGTGGGAGATGATACTGGGAATAAGGGAGATACTCACACCAGTGGAGACACTCAGGTCCAGGAGGAGGAGGTGGAAAAGTTATCAGTGTGACTGTTGTTTCTGCTCAAGGTGTAGCTGATGGTGGTGAGGATAATACTGTCCAGCTTCAGTCTGTTTCTCCTGAGAAGGAGATAAGGAAAGTCAGCCCCCCAGTGAAGAGATGCCAGAGAAGGGAAAATGTCTCTGGCAGTAGACAGTGATAGGGAAGAGGAGAAGGACATACTGTGTTTCAGTACAGATGATGATGAGGTGTTGGATCTCCCATGGGAGCTAGAACTGAAAACCTGAAGAGTGATGATGTAGCCCATTTAGATGCCAAGACTGAGGGTGAAGAAAACAGCAGATTTCGGTCCTGGTGGTAGATGTGAACCATCTAACAGCATGACTGACACCATATTTCGTCTCATTACTGTAACATTTTTTAAAAACATTTTTGGATTCTGGGGCATGCTAGGCAGTGTTGGCACCAATATTAGGCCTGAAAACTGATTTAAATGGTGTAGAAAGCAGCAGATTTCAGACCTGGTGGTGAATGTGAAGGATCTAACAGCATGAGTGATACCAGATTTCTGTCTCAATTTACTGTAACATATTTTGGGAAACATTTCTGAATTTGGGGCATGTTCAGCAGTGGCAGCACCAAGATTAGGCCTGTAATCCTTTGTAAACAGT
Organism: Neoceratodus forsteri; assembly: GCA_016271365.2. Taxonomy (NCBI): domain Eukaryota; kingdom Metazoa; phylum Chordata; order Ceratodontiformes; family Ceratodontidae; genus Neoceratodus; species Neoceratodus forsteri. The sequence goes on from JADMNL010000023.1 coordinate 35,497,563, forward strand.
GGCAGAAGCTTCAGTTTGAGGTCCAGGAGATGGTGGCCATCTGACAGCATGACTGACACCATATTTCTGTTTCAATTTACTGTAAAATTTTTGGGAAACATTTCTGGACTTCTGTGGCACATTAGGCAGTGGCAGCACCAAGATTAAGACTGAAAACCATTTTAAACGGTGCAGAAAACAACAGATTTTGGTCCTGGTTGGTGGGTGTGAACCATCTAACAGCATGACTGACACCACATTTCTTTCTCAATTTACTGTAACATTTTTAAGAAACATTTCTGGACCTCTAGGGCCTGTTTGGCACTAGCAGCAACAAGATGAGGCCTGAAATCATTGGTAAACAGTGGGCCAAACAGCATGTTTTGTCGGTGAGATGGGTGCCATTTAACATCATGACTGAGACCTGATTTCTGTCTCAATTTAATGTAGCATTTTTGGAAACATTTCTGAATTCTGGGGCATGTTGGCAGTGGCAGCACCAAATGTATTACATCTTCAGAATGTTGCACACAACAATAAGTGATGCAGCATCACATAGCATTGTGAAACAAGTTTTTGATAGGCATTTGTGGATTGGAGGAGAAACATATTTAAGAACAGGTGACCGACTTCAAAATAACTTTCACAAACATAACATTGATCAACAATTCAGTTGCATTCCCCATCTATGGGTTTGCAAGGAAAGGCCAGCACCTGTCGAAGGCTGTTGGCTATCAAGAGCCCTATGCACAGAGTCTATATTTTTTTATTTAAATACCTCACATAAGTAGCTTCAACTCAAAGAAAGAATACTCACCACAGCACATATCCATAAAGTGCTCTTTCTTTGTTCCAGTGTGGCAAGTAAACAATGTAAACAATGCTCAACATAACTAAGATAAAACGCCTTGCCCCTCAAGGCACCGTACTGCACGATACATCAAAGGTTATGTCACACCTGACCCATTTCACACATATGTTGCTTTCACACTCAAAGCATGAATGTGAAAAACACATCCATCATGTGTGAGATAACAATAACATATAAGGAAGATGGTGCCTTAGGGAGCGGACGCTTATCTTAATAATATGGAAGCACTTTTACATTGTTTACTTGCTACACTCACACTTCAATAAAGAATGAGTACTTTATGGACATGTGCTGTGGTGAGTACTTCTAACTTTGAGTTGAAGCAACTCACATGAGGTATTTAAATTAAGAAAAGCACTCAAAGCACAAGGTCCAGATGGCCAACAGCCTTCAGCAGGAGCAGGCCTTTAATTTGCAAACTCAATATATATGGAATGCAACTGCATTACACATTATTATGTTCTTAAAAGTAATCTTGCAAGTGTAACCTGTTCTAAGAAGTAACACACACACACACACACCACAAATAATAAGGAATAAGGTGTTTATTAGGGAGGGGTGCAGACATGGTACAGAATAAGCATAACCAATGACAGGCAGGATTAGGAGGACAAGGGTAATACAACATTGAGTGGGGAGATGTAATAGAGGGAGTACAAGAAAAGGGATTGAATTATATTGGGAGCATAAGACAGTAACAAACACAACAGCAATGGTCAAACAAATTATTTTACATACAAAATAAAGAAACAAGAGGACTTAAGAATGTAGATTAAAGAGGACAGAACAGATTTTTTGTTGTTTTTATTTTTCAGAGGAACATACAGACAACAGAATAGAGGTTAGAAAATGAAAACAAAAGACAAATTCATTTGTGCTGCCACATTAACTGCCAGTGGGGCCACCACTCAGTTCAGACAGAATGCCCATGATTTTGTCGACATCTCACTGGAGTTTAGCAATCCTCCGGTATCACTGAATTCCTGTCTGAAATCATTTAGCCCTGTTGAAAATGGTGGACTTCTGACATGACAGCTGATAAATCCACATGTGTCACTGACACTGCAGGTGGGGTGGGGCTGCCTGTGCTACTTCTGCTGCTGGCTCTGGATGGGGGGCCCTGAAGGGGTGTCACTGGTACTGCAGCTGGGGCAAGGGCTGCCTATGGTGATGCTGCTGGCTCTGGAAGCGGGGGCCCTGGCAGGGTCTTGATGCTATGGCAGACTGCTGCTGTTGCCTGGTCTGGCGAACCCAATGAGGATGCTTAACAGGTCTAGCATCCTCCCTCTTGATCACCCCTTCAGTGCTCACACCACACTGCTCTCCACAGCTGCAGTTGATGCTGCCACCACCTCCTGCAGTTTGAGGTCCCATTGAAGCAGATGGTGGTGCACAATGTGGCTGCCCTGGCGTTGCCCCAAAGTGGGAACCACATTTTCCACAATGAACTTCCTGCCTCCTTCGATGGCAGGTGACCACTGGGTCACCTGCCAAACTTTGCATAAAATAAATCCCATACAGGAGAACTTTGGGGATGATTGGGCTGAGGGGAGCAGCAGACAATACCCCAGGCACTGACTCCTCCTGCTGCTCGGGAGGGGCATGTTCTCCTGCTGCCGGGTGGAGGAACAGCATCCTAGTGCTGGGGAGGGGCATTGTCCCGCTGCTGCTGCTATGGTGGAGGGTCACAGTCATCTCCTGCTGCTGGGGAGGGGCACAGTTGTTCACCGCTGGGAGCTGGTGCTGGTGCCAAATGCCTTCTGCTGCTGTGGCATTTAACATTTAATGGTCGTCAGAAATGCATACACAGGTGCCCCACTGCCTCTACCCATCTCCATTATGTTTACCAACACTACCACTTCAAACAAAATAAAAAACAGAGATAGAGACTCAGAGAGAGAGAGAGATGGGAGGATCACAAACAGACACACACACACACACACACACACACACACACACACACACACACACGCTAGCACACACACTCACACACACCCACAGGTACTAAAATATGAAATAGGACAAAGACAAACAAGAAAAAGTTAACAAAAATATCACAAATTCAGTAGTTTATGTATAAAAGTGCACTCTGCAGTCACAGGGCATATAGATGCAGGGTCTGCACCAGAAGCCATACAAAGAGAGACTAAAGGAGCTTAATATGTGTACTTTGATGAAAGGAGGTTGAGGGGACAGGATAGAAACATTCAAGTACCTCAAGGGAATCAATAAAGTCCAGGAGGCTAGCATCTTTCAGAAAAGAGATGTGCAAGAACAAGGGGGACAGTTTGAAGATGGGGGACAGCTCAAGTGCAACATGAGGAAGTAGTTTTTCATGGAGAGGGTGGTGGATGTATGGAACAGCTTCCTGGGGAGGTTATGGGGTCAAGAACAGTGGGGAATTCAAGAATGCATGGAACGGATGTAAGTCAATTCTGGTGGAAGGTAGGAAGAAGTAGGCTGTTGGTTAACTAGGTTCAGCAGCTTATCGAATAGGTAGGAAATGGGCAAACTAGGTGGGCCAAGCAGTCCTTATCTGCCATCAAAGTCTATGTTTCTATGTTCTGTGCAGCCTGATTCCTCGGGATATGTAGCACAGGAAATGAACCACTCACTTCCTGCCTGTTTAGACTCAACCATGTGACCACCTGCAGAGAGAAAAGCCCACATTTCACTAATTTCACTTTATAAAAGTGCAAGGTGAAATTTCACTGAAAGGCCATAACTATGCTAAATGTTTTGCTAGGATAAATTTGCAATTTTGTCATAATTTTGCCAGTGAAATAACATTTTGCTGCATCTCTAGTGTCAACTCCTATGTAGCCTGGATATGTCCAGGATACTGTAAAGAGATGCTTATACAAGCACTTTTACCAGGTGAGTAAACCAACACTGTATGCCACATCTCTTTACAGCATTTCCTATACCTTGTAGACTAGGTTACCATAAGAAGCAGTAACTAGCAATATGGGTGGGATAAAGGCAGAATGAGCCCAGGCCTACCTAGACAGTACTCTGCTCAGAATATTCTTGCCAAAGGCTGCTTTGTCTAAGTCCATGAAATAATGCTGATAGTGTCTGGTAAATGTTCATGAGGTAGGGAAACAAAGGATTATGTCCAAAATTTGGGGTTGAAACCTGCAAAATAACAGTTATGAGTAAACATTTGTTTTTCATAATCTCACTGTTTTATGATTATTAACCCCAAATTTTCAACATTATCTTTTATGACCCCACCTTATAATCAAGACAGGTAGAATTTTTCAAATCCTGTAAGAAAGGTGATTTCACTGATTGACTGCAAAACATGTTTCCAAGTGGATTTGAAAAATTGCACCTACCTTGTTGATGAAGGGGTAAAAATATCATGCTGAAAATCTGGGGCAAAATGTTAAAAATGACAAGGTTATGAGTAAAGTTCAAAACTCATTAAAATTATAATAACTGGACATACATTGTTTAACAAACACACAAACATATGGATATTGTCAGCAAAAGTAGGGCTAGTGGTCTAACAAGTCTGGTCATATTTAGGATCCCTATGTCAGTAACTACTGAGGGCTATGCCCCTCTCCTGTCAAACTTCCCCCTTTTCTTACCCTTCCTCTTTACCTTGATCCTCCCTTTCACCCTATCCCACCCCAATTTTGAATCCATCTACCATCACTAGGAGACAACCTCTGGGAGCTTAATCCACCCTGTAACCACTCTCTATGTAAAATTACCTTCTGATCTCCCATTGAACCTTCCTCCACCAATGTAAAGCTGTTAGTCAGTTTTAGGTCAGTTCCTGGTCGGCACCATAGGGAGAGAAGAATGGCCAGAGTATTACTTCATGGGTCCCTTCTTAGGTAAGTAAGAAGTGGGGTGTTAGGTGGTGGGTGCTGAGCTGGGGGTCATGTGTGGGTTGGGGTCTTGGGTGGGCTAGGAGACATAGATGGGGTATTAGCTGGCACTGGGGTTAGGTACCCTGTGTTGAATTCAGGAGATGGGTTTGGCAGGATAAGGGATACTGGTAGTGGGATTGAGTACCTACACAGGTTTTCTTGAAAGGTGGTTGGCTGGAAGGGTGATACTGGTGGTGGTGGGATTGAGTATCCACTGTTGATTCTAATCAACAGTTAGGTCCAGGCAGAAAGGGGTACTAGCAGAGGATGAGCACACAGTACTGGTTTCTATACTGCTAGGTTGGGCAGGAAGGGAATGTCAGTGGTGGGGCTGGGGTTTCTGACTTGCTAGACTCAGACATGGGAGACAAGCAGCAGGGTTGAGCACCTATTCTGGTTTTCTGTACAGGCTAGGTTGGGCAGGAGGGATACCAGTGGTGGGGTTCAGTACCTACCATCAGCTTTGTGTAGTGGCTGAGTCAGGTGGGAGATACTGGTGGCAAGATTGTACAACTCACGGGTTTTGTTAAAGGATTGGTGGATTTTGACATGGTGGCCACAAACAGGAAAAGCTGTGGCTTTGTGCAACATCTCTTCATTCCTTGAAAACAAAGTACTGAACTGTAGCACATATGAAAGTAATAAGCAGTAGCACATATGTGAAATGAAGAATAGGGGAATGGTTTCAAGCAGGAATCAGGAGTTGCACAATAAAACTCATTTCCATGTTGCATTTTCCAGACTTGTGATTCCTGCATCTATTGATTGATCAGTTTAGCTATGAACCTGTGTTACTTTGCTCACCTGTGTTTTAACATTGAAAGTAAAGCATTTGGTCCTTACAACATAGAAAAGAAGATACAGCTCATATATATCAGTTTACCCTATTTCTTATAGGAATGGGCTCATCCTCCTCCTCCTAGGAATCCTGCTGATTTTGTTCCCTTGCAAAGCATGGAAACATATTTGTATCAGTCTGAGCAGCTGTGAGATAGATTTTGGGAATGTGCTCCTCCCCAACCATCATAGCCTCAAAATACTTGGTCTCTTCCCTAATTAAGATCATTCTTTGCCTTTCTCCACGTTTCCCATTTGAAGTCTTTGGGCTGGCAGTATAGTCTACAGGTTAGGGTAACAAGCTGTGAATGAGCTGAGTACATCCAGCAGAACTGGATTTGATTCCCACAACCTTCACATGCATACTGTGTGAGTCTGAGCAAGTCACTTAGCCATTCAAAAGTTCTCTGGCCACCACTGGAAACAGGCATTTGTACCTAGTGGACCTTGCCCACTTAACAAAGAATAAAAAGTCCTGCCTAATCACTACTGGCTGGAAATACAAGGTGGAAGTTGATTTTGTTATGTACCTCCTAATTCCTAAAAGTGTTCCCCTGCTTTTCATTCCACATATGTACTACTGTTTAGTACTTTGTTTCTCTGGGGACAGCAGAGATGTTGCACAATAGCTATGGCTTTTTCTTGTTTGCGGATGCCATGTTAACATCCACCAACCCTTTAACAAAACCAGTAGTGAGTTCTCAAACCCACCATCAGCATCGTACTTCCACCAGCCCCAGATGGTAATTAAAACCAGGGATGACTGCTTAGTCCTGGTGCCAGTATCACTCCCTCCCCAACCACCTTTTCAATAATGCAAGCAATGGATGCTCAGTCACACTGCTGGTAGCCCTCCACCTTTCACCCAACTGATCTCTTAAACCTGACACCAGGATGCCCTACTCTTGATGATGGCTAACCCCCACACACACACACTGTATGCAATAGTGAGTTTCCACCCCACCAGTGCTGCTAAATAACCTCTGACACTGGGGTTTCAATTACCTAGTGTTGAAGCCTCTAAAAGTTCCCTGTTTTCTTTTTCTTTTTTCACTTGACTTAAAGAAAACTATGAATCAATGTATTCTACCCCCATGACCCTACCATCACCCAAACTCTCTCTCAGCACCCACCACCTTCACCCACCCCTTACTTTCCCAAGAAGGGTCCAACAAAGTAATCCTCTCAGGTCCCATAAAGTTCCTCTCCTATGACACCGACCTCAGACTATCTGAAAACAAGGGACGTTCAGTTAATGGCTTTTTTAAATGCAGTTTGAATGTTTACTAATAAAGTAATTTTTTAACATTTGTGCCTCAAATGTTTGACAGAGCCTTTTCCCATCTCATGAACAAGGAAGGTATGATTTTCAATCTCCTTCAAAAATGTTTTCAGTCACTCACCAAAATAACCTTACAGAGAGGATTTAAACAATTCTGCTTGCTTTGATCATAACTTAAGGTGGGTCATAAAATATTACATTGCAAATTTTGGATTAAAATATAAAAAAACAATGAGGTTGTGAAAATGTTGACTTTTCAATGTTTACTCATAACCTAATTTTACAGATTTGACCCCAAATTTTCAACATAGCCCTTTGTCACCTCTCCTCATGAGCATGGCAGGTGTCATTTTTCAAATCTTGCCAAAATGCTTTTTCCGCTTGTGCTGCAAAATTACATTTTGGACAGGATATCATAAGAGACACCTGTCATGGTTATAAGGTAGGTCATGAAAAGACTGTTAACATTATTGGTCAAAATTTCAAAAACTACAAAGACAAGACAAAATACTGAAATTCTTCAATGTCTTCTAATAATGCTGCTATTTCTCCAGATTGAGACCCCACCATAACCATGTTTTACCACTCCTCATGATCATGACAAGTGTTATTTCTTAAATCCTGCCCAAAATGTCATAGACACATAGACAATGATGACAAAAAAGACCACAGGTCCATCTAGTCTGCCTGTATTTCTATCTGCCTTAGGACTACTGTCCATGCACCCTTCCTCTTCTAACCTGTGCAACCTCCAAACCCTTCACTCTATCCCAGTCATGCTTGAAACTGTTTATGGTCTTGGAATCAACTACCTCCTCTGGTAGGCTCTTCCACAGCTCCAGTACCCTTTCCATAAAATAGAACTTCCTCACAGCCCTCTTAAATTTCCCCAATCAGTTTCCACTCTGCTGGTGGTGTTCCCCTACACACACAGACACACACAGATACACAGCCACAGAATTATATTTTAGGCAAGATTACATAAAGACACCTGCCATATTCATAAGATGGGGATATGAAAAGACTACTGTATGTTGAAAATTTTAGTCAGAATCTCAAAACAACAAATGTGTGCCAAACACTGAAATTATTCAATATCTATTCATAATGTTGCTATTTTTCTAGATGTTGATGCTGCATTTTCATGGAGCCATTTTTACACCACCTCATAGTTATGGCAGGTGTCATTTTCAAATGCTCGTGCCACATAAAATGATGTTTTGGCCAGAGTTTATAAATGACACCTGTCTTGTTCAAAAGGTGGTAATCAAAAGACTGTTTAAAATACAGGGTCAAAATCTCAAAAGCAGCATTGCTACAAATAACTACTCACAGTTTGCAATATTTACTCATAGCAATGCAATTTATTGTTTTACTTTTTTACCCACATTTTCAACAAACATATTTTTACCCCATCTCATAAATGTGGAAGGTATTTTTTCAAATCCTTTCTAAAACTTGTTTTCATGGTCATTCCCAAACTTTCATTTCAGGTGGGGTTTGATGAATGTCACTTATCATGTTCATATCCTGGGGTAATTTTTATTTATTTGTTTTTGTTAACCTGGTAGGTGCACTAGCCAGCAAGTGACTATTTTCAGGCACGACCGGGAGGTACAATTACAATACAAGTAGAGCAGTGCAGTTTATACAGTACAAGTACAGGTACATAGATACAAGCATGCAATTTTTTATAAGTAAGCAGAGGTACTGGAGGAAGGACAGATTTTGGATTAGATTTGGGGAAACTGATGGGGGATGTGGGCGGGAAGGGTGAATGCACAGCTCAAGGTAGTTGGAAGGTGGCGGGCTGGAACCAAGGTAAGAACTCTGCCAATTGTTTTGGCCAAGAATCTTAGGAGAGTGTAGGGTGGGACGAGGAAAGGATTACGTGCTTTTGCGGCAGGAGGCAGGAGTCTATAACCGGGCTCATGGAACCGATTCCCGTATGAGGAGGCTCAGGTGGGGGGTGGGCTAGGTAGGCTGGCCATGAAGGTAGGAAGGAAAGTGTGCTAGACTACAGGGCTTGAGACAGGGAAGGGTAGGGTTACATAGGGAGTTGTGCTGAGAATGGCAGGAGCAGGCGTGAGTCCGGCTGATGTGGGGAAAACATGGAACAGCAATCGCACTGACGGGAACCTTGGGTCAGAATGAAAGGCAGGGGCCCAGCTGGAGGAGCCAAAGCTTGGCAGGGTTGGCATTCTGGATGAGCGAGGGTTCAGAGCTAGACAGGTTTGTTTCTGAGTCCGGTGACCCACGAGGAGGTCGATATGGGGAAGACTGAAAACCGGCATCAAGGAAGGGATCAGGAGCGGGAAGATCAGCATTAGTGGTAGAATGCTGCAGCCGGCGTCCGGGCTTATGGAACTGTGCCGGCAGGAAAGTAGGGGGACCCGTCTCCTGGGGAGAGTTACGGCCGCGATACGGCTTTAGCGAGAAAAGGTGCGGTAGTGACCCAGTGCTGCGGAACTGATAGCCAGCAAGAAATACCAGGGTAGTCGGTGCGGGGGGATGGAAGAAGATGAGGAGAGACCAGTACCAGTTTTCAATAGATACATAGTCAAAAGATTAGTGCAAAACAGCAGGATGTTTTCAATACATCGTCAAAAGATTAATGCAAACAGCAGGATGGGAAAGCAGGTACCACAATCATATGTAATTGGCAATTGTTACACACAATGATTGTAATAATAAGGTGACTGGAGACATTTGTAACATAAACACAGTAAGTAAAACGGCAATTGTCATAACACAAGGTTAAGAAAGGTAGAGGATAGAGGCTATATAATACATCAGACAGTAGAGCCATATAAGTTTCTTTTGTGATCATAAAAGAAAGTGCAAGCAGTCCAAATAACCAGTATGCAAGGCATCAAGTAGGTGTAGGTAGACGAATGGGCATGTAGATAGGGGAGGTAGAGGAAATATGAAGAAAAGATTTAGGTAGGATCAAAACAAGCACATTGGTCCATAGAAGTAAGATGATTCGTAGTCTTCGCTTGAAAGCAAGGTGTGAGGAAGCCTGTCTTAGGGTCAATAGGTAGTGAGTTCCACGCTGGGGGCAGCATGCCCAATGCACCAGCGCCTTGAAGTGCGGGCAGAGGGGAACTTTAGGAAAGACTTATCAGACGATCTCAGCTCACGCGAGGGGATAGCAGGCTGGAGCAGCTCAGATAGTGTAGCAGGTCTAAACACCTGATTATGGAGTCTGAGAGGCAGCAGAGGTAGTACTGTCTAGTGGAGGAGGAGAAAGCCAGCCTAGGTCCTTATAAAGTTGGCAGTGATGTTTGAGGTGGGGCCTTTGATGCATATCGGCAAACATTGTTGTAGGTGGTATCCCACTTTTGAAGTGCAGTTTTGTTTGCCATGGTTAGGATGGGGGCGGTAGGATAGAGTTGGCAGGAGGATTCCTGGCAATGGCCAGTTTGGCAGTGGGTGGAGCATGTAGTTAGTTCTGTAGGCTGCCCCAGTTTGCAAATTAACGCATGGCAGGTTTCTTGGATGCTGGTTCAGGTCAAGGGTTTGGTCGAGCAGTATGCCCAGATAGCTGAAACGATTTACAGTCTCGAGAGGGGTCCATTAGGTCAAGTATATTCAGGGAGATGAGCAGGATCTAAGTTTTGGTTGTTCCCAGTAGCATGGCTTTGTTTTGCTAGCATTAAGTATGAGGTGGAGCATTTAGCCAGTGTTGAGCTGAATGGAAGGCAGATGTCAGAGTGGCATTGAGATGGTTAATACAGCCTGAACGAGCATAGATAACCAGGTCATCAGCATAGAGAAGCGAGGCACCAGATGTTATACTGCTGGGAAGATTATTCATGAACAGTGAAAAAGGAGAGGGCTCTAGTATTGAGCCTCATGGTACTCCAATGTTGATTGTGGCACTGTCAGAGATAGCAGAGTTGAGTTTCACCGCTTGTGTCCAGTTTGTTAGGTAGCTACTGAACCAGTTTGTTACAGGGGATGAGAAGCCAAGGTTTTTAAGGGTAGTTAGCAGAAGGGAGTGATCCACAAGGTTGAAAGCCTTGGTGAGGTCAATGAACACAGCCCCGTTAGATGACCTTCATCCATATTTATAAGAGTATCAGAGGTAAACTTCTAACGCTGTTGTGGTACTGTGATGTTTCCTGTAACCATGTTGTGCTTCACAGAGTGAGTTTGAGGAGTCGAGGAATCTGATGGCCTGGGTGGCTACTTATTTCTCTAGAGTTTTACTGAAGACCGAGAGAATGGCAATGGGTCTGTAGTTCAATATTTTGTTTTTGTTCCTTTTTGAAAATGGGGTAATTCTAGTGGCCTTCCATATCTCTGGGACTGTGCATGTGGAGAGGGACAGTGTGAAAATCCTGGCTAATGGATATGAGATGAGATGGGCAGCAGCTTTCAGTAGTCAGGGTTCCAGTGTATCCAAGCCAGTGCTGGTGTTATCAGATATGGCATTTAGGAGTTTAAGAACTTGATTTCTAGTCACAGCCTTGAAATAAAAAAGTTTTTGTTGCTGCTTGTTGAGCGTCACTTGTTAATGCATCAGTTTTCCCTTTTGTAGAGAGTGGCTGAGGGCAGCAGGTACAGCATTTAGGTGGACGTATAGGGAGTTAGGTACTGTTGATTGGGGCATTGGCTATGGTAAGGGAGCTATTGCAGTGGATACCGTGAAGAATCATTTCGAGGGGTGACAGATTGCGGGGTGCCAAGGAAGGTTTTGATGTACTGACTCAGAATTTGCGTGGATCATTTGAGGAGCTGGTTAAGAGATTCTGGCAGTACTTGCTTTTGCAAGCCTGATTTGTTTTTGCAGACACTTCTATGCTGTTTGTAGAAAAGATGATCCATGGGTAGGCCAGTAGTCTTGTATTGTTTCCAGAGCTTGTCCAGGGCTTTGAGTTTGTGGAGTAGTTCTTTATCTAGCCATCGCTTTGTTGACCTCTGACCTCCTCTTGTTTTGGTACATGCCGCTTTGAACTTCACCAAACCTGGTAAGGAACACATCTAGGGCAACCTCAGCACTTGTTGCAAGGAAAATTTCAGACCAGTCTGTGTTGGCAATGTTGAGGAGAAAGGCTTCTAGATCCAGTTTTGCAAAGTTAGTGAAGGTGACCAGGCAGGATCGAGGAGCAGGTGGTGGGCAGGAGCGCCAGTGGCAGATCGTGGGCGATTGGTCCATTATAGAGTCAGCCAGATGGCTACCTTTGTTATGTGGTCAGGTCTATTTGTGAGGATCCAGTCTAACAGTGTTCCTGATAGGAGTTGGTCATTCTCATGTTCTCAGTTATTAACTGATGGAAGTTGTGCCTTTGAACCAGTGATGCCAGGGTGCTATGATTTGGACCCAGCCAGTTCAGATTGACATCACCTAGCAGGATGGTCTCATTCATGTTTATTGTTTGTGATGAATGTTGAAGTAGTTTCTGAAGACTTTCCAGTCCACCAGTGGGTGGATTGTATAGACATATAATGTGAGGTACTTCACACCTAGGGCCAGTTCTGCATGCAGTGATTTGCAGCGCATCTGGGGACTAGGGATAGGGCAGTTTTAGTTTAGGTGACTTTTGTAGTAGATGGCAACACCCCCACCCCGCTTAGAACCAGTTCTATCCTGTCGGAGGATACCATATCCAGGCAGGGTACATTGTGCATCCAGGATGCTAGGTTTTAGCCATGTCTCAGTGAGGCATAAGATGTCCAGGATTAACCAATTGTATCCAGGCCTCAAGCTCAGTTAAGTGACCTAGAAGACGTCTGATGTTCATGTGAGCAATTACAAGGCCTTTATTTTGCTGGTGTAATGGGTGTTAACGGGTGTTGCTTGGTGTGGCCTGGGTTCCGTTCAACATCACCAGCTAGCAGTAGTAGCCTCTGAGCTAGAACTCAAGCAGCACCTTGAGGAGCATGTTATGATTTTCTGTTTTTTCGTATGTTGAGAGTAGCTCATAACTACAGGTATGTGCATCCTTTTTTTTTTTGGAAAAGTAGTGAAAAATAGGTATAGGGTGGTGGTATGAGTGGAGCCAAGCTCTCAGAGGTGCCACGTGATTGATGAAAAGTAATCAAAATCCACAGGAAATGGTGAACCACCAGGGACCAGAAAACTGTTATTGTAGCTCAAAGACCCAGAATGTGATAAATTCTGAAGGGTTAAATTCCTGAAAGTGATGAACGCTGGCTGGGGTATATGCAGGATGTGAAAATCTTTGTTAGTATATAGCCTTTGTTCTCCAAAAAGGTTGAGAATAAACCTCAAACAAGTCAGACAGAAATGTGGATTCAATGCAGCATTCCACAACTCAGTGCTTGTATAACAGATTTACTGACCTTACTTTTGGCTTTGATGGCTTCCAAAAGTTGATTTATGATGAGAATGCCAATACCTGGTGGTGATGTTTTGCAGTTTCTAGTCCAGGAAATGTTCATAGATGTTATGTCCAAGAATGGTCCGGTTCCTCCAAGCAGGAACACTGGAAAATCCACAAAACTAAACTACTGACAGAGACAAACACACACAGCCAGCCACACAGCGTCAGATAGAGCATGACAATAAAAATATGATCTTGAAATTTTAGGTCACGGTCTAAGAAATAATAATATTGTGTGAACCTCTTCATTTCCCAAGCATGACTATTCCACTGATATGACACATGTTATTAATTTTTACTTTAACTGCCATGCCATACATACCCAACAATTACGCATCAAATACAAGCAAGCAAACATTCGCCATTGGTCAATGCATGTGTAATTTTGCTGTATATCTAACCGGATTAAAAGATCATAAATTAAGAGCTAAATCATGGCTTTAAGACACTGTCAGCACTATACATAAAAATAATGCACTGGGTAATGTGCATTACAAGACTTTAGACATACCCAAGGTGTGCAATGCTACATAAACCCCAAGAGTGATGCTTGATGGGTATATTCATGCATCCCACACTCGATGGTGTGTATCAACTTTGAGTAATCACACTACCTTAAGTTTCTTTTTATATAATCTCAGACCACCCATTTTTCCTCACTGTTTCTAGTTCTGTGCTTTGCCCCACGAAGTGTCATGCACACATGCACTGAATTAATCATAGTCAGGAAACTAACCAGAAACATGAAGATCTAACAATGTTCTTCCATTTTGCAATTAGCAGTACTCACTTTTAAACTCTGCAATTTACTGTGCACTTTCAGCTCTGCCTCACTTCTGCTGTTCAGTCTTACTGCAGTCTGGCCAGCACTTTTAGCTTATCCTCCACAAACAATGCAAAGTCTCCAAGAGTCCCCAGACTGAACCATGCTGGCATTACTTTTTAACAATCTGTCATAGTAAAACATGTGTTCATCACATTGTTTTTTTTTGTGCCTCTAAAACAATGTCACTGAGCCTTGACCTTTCCATCACTAAAATGTTTGCACCAGTGCTTTCATTTGGCATTGCTGCATCTACTATCAGAGTTTATGAGCAATGAAGGAGATCTTTTCATTTAAATGTTACTTTCTGAGTTAGCTCCCTCTGAAGATTTTTTATACTGTTTATGGCAGCGCCATAAATAAAAAAGAAAATAGCATTTGACACTATGTTGCACTCAAGAGTGTTTTGATCATGACTGCTTTCACGTCCCTCATGTTTCCCATAATAACCAGCCATTTATTACAGCAAATAATAACTGGCTATCACCATTGAAAAGAAAATGGTGGCCAGTTACTATATTAGTTTAAAATGCCAGTTATGCAATGGATAGAAAGAATCCAGCAACATGATTAGCTGACACATCTTATTACCAGTGATTAAATCAGCATATACTGTACTTACGGTAAGAAAAAGTCCCAGTCAACAGTTTTTTAACCTTTTTGAATCCCTCTACCCCACAATCCAACATATCTTTCAAAACTGCACCACCTACTGGTAAAACAAAAACAAAACAGAACTAAGTGGTTTTAATTTTCACAAACAAATAAAAACTCAATAAAATATTTATAAAGCTTTTTAATTTTAATACATACTATATGGGTCCATTGCATTATAGAAATAATATACTGCAGGTTTTGGTATGCCATGTGATATGTCTCTTCAGGTGCATGAGACACTTGACCTTCAGCCTTGTGCCTCATAGAAACATAGACTTTGACTGCAGATAAGGACCGCTATGGCCCATCTAGTCTGCCCATTCTCTACCTACAGGATAGGCCGCTAGATCCTAGTTAACCAACAGCCTATTTCTTCCTACCCCCACAAGAATTGCTTATGTCTGTCCCATGCATTCTTGAATTCTCCCACAGTTTTTAGACCTTACAACCTCCTCAGGAAGGCTGTTCCACATCCACTACCTCTCTAGAAATAATACTTCTCATATTGCCCCCGTGGAACCCACCTTCTATCTTTTAAATTGTGTCCTCTTGTTCTTACAAGTCTCTTTTTTCTGAAAGATGCTACCCTCTTGGACTTTGTTGATTCCACTGAGGTACTTAAAAGTTTCTATCATGTCCCTCCTCTCCTTCTTTCCTCAAGGGTATACATATTAAGCTCCTTTCGTCTCTCCTCATACGGCTTCTCTTGCAGACCCTGCACCATTTTAGTTGCCCTCCTCTGACTGCCTCTATCCTGTCTATGTCCTTGCGGAGATGGGGTCTCCAGAACTGGACACAGTATCCAGATGGGGTCTCACCAACTGTCTGTACAGAGAGATAACAACTTCCTGTTTTCTGCTGATGATGCCTCTCCTATACATCCCAGTATACCCCAGCCCTCCCTACTGCCTTCTCACATTGCTTGCTAACCTTAAGGTCATCTGATATGATTACCCCCAGGTCCCTTTCCTTTTGTTGTTGTTACTACCTCCACCCATTGTATCAACCCTGTTGCAGATCTTGTGTCATCTGCAAAAGGCATATTTTTCCTTCCAGTCCCTCTGCAATGTCACTGATGAAGACATTAAAAAGGACTGACCCAATACGGAACCCTCAGGTACCCCACTAGTAACCCCCTTTCTTCAGAGTGGACTCCATTTACAATTGCCTTCTGTGTCCTGTTGTCCAGTCAATGTTTTACCCAGGCTACTACCCTGGGTCCCACTCCCAGGCTGATTAATTTGACTATTAATCTTTGTGTGGGACTGTGTCAAATGCCTTGCTAAAGTCTAGGTAGGCCATGTCCACAGCCCCTCCCTGGTCTACTACTTTGTTCACCCAGTCAAAGAAATCTATTAGATTCTGTCTGACATGACCTTCCCACTGTGAACCCATGCTGCCTTGGGTCCTGTGCTCCACTGACCTCTAGGTACTTGACTATTCTTTCCTTCAGAAATGACTCCATCACTTTCCCTACCACAGAGGTCAGACTGACAGGTCTGTAGTTTCCTGCCTCTGTCTTGGACCCACTTTTGTGAAGGGAATCACATCCGCCTCTTCCTCCAGTCCTCGGGTACCACACCATCCTCCCATGATTTATTAAAAAGAATAGCCAGTGGTTTCACTAGTTCCTCCCTTAATTCTTTTAGAATTCTGGGGTGAATTCCATCAGGACCCATTGCTTTGTCCACCTTCAGTTTTAGGAGTTCTTGCAGAACCCTTTCTTCTGTGAAAGGACTGGGATCGACTCCTATCAAGAGTGCTTCTGTTAATTGGATTAGGTACTTCCTCCTCTTGTGAATACTTAACAGAAATATTCATTCAGTATTCCTGCTTTTTTCACTGTCCCCTCTGCCCACCCAACTGCTCATTCTATTCAGCCTCACTATCCCTCCCTTTGTCTTTCTCACGCTACTGATGTACCTATAAAAGGTTTTATCCTTCTTAACTGAGTTGGCTATCTTTTCTTCAGTTTGGGCCTTTGCTATTCTGACTTCCTCCCTGCTTCCTTCTGCCTTAACTGGTACAGCTGTCTGTTCTGCTCCTTCTGTGTTTCTTATACTTCCGGAATGCTATCTTTTTCTTCCTGACTTTCACAGCCACCTCTTGAGAACCATAGTGGCTTTTCTTTCGCTTTGATTTGTTTATTTGCTTCACACAAAGGCTTGTTGCCTCTGTGATGGCAGTTTTGATAATTCCTCATTGTTGCTTCACACTCCTTCTAGCCTGTTTGCTAGTGCTTTTGGAGGCACTCTCCCATCTTGCCAAAGTCAGCCCTCCTAAAGTCCAGTACCCTCACTTTTGTATGGCTTGACTCTGTAGCTGAGTTTAATGAACCACACTGTTTGATGGTCACTTGCCTCAGATGGCAACCCACTTCTAGATCTGAGATCCTCTCACTGTCCCTGCTTGAGAGTACGAGGTCTAAGATTGATCCCTCATGAGTGGGTTCTGAAACTAGCTGTCTAATGCCTGCCACCTGTAGGGCATCAAGAATGGCCTTGCTCTTGGATGTGGCTGCAGCAAATGTTTCAGTTAACATCTGGCATATTCAGGTCTCCATCAACAGTATCTCCCTTTCTCTGCCATTCTAAGAATGCCTTCTATCATATCCTTGTCCATTCCTTCCCTGACATGGGGGTTGTACACAACCCCTGTGCGGATTGTGGTGCCCTTTCCAGTCTCCAAGGTGACCCACAGTGCCTCCTCTCCTCCCTGTTTACTCTTTTTGTTCAGTTGCTTTTATCCCTTCCTTTACATAGAGAGCTACCTCCCCTCTTCTCCCTACCTGTCTCTCCTGTAGGTTATGTACCCTGGTATGTTAACATCCCAGTCATGGTTCTCTGTGTACCATGTTTCTATGACTGCTACGTATATCCAGGCATCCCTCTTCCATTAAGGCCATCAGCTCAGGGAGCTTGTTGCCCAGACTGCAGGCATTGGTACTCATTACCCTCCATTTCTGATGGCCTTACTCCCTTTGCCCCATCCCTGTCCTTCTTGCCTTTGTCACTTTCTCCATTTACCCCTGCTCTTCTCCCTATCGACACCTCTATGTTGGTGTTTGCCGACTTACTACCGTGATTATTTGGGGGCTAGGATTTTCCTGCTCCTTTCCAGTGCCTCCCCTTGGCTAGTTTAAAAGCTTGCCAATGAAGCATTTAAACCTATCACCTAGATCCTGGTTCCCTCCCAGACAGATGCAGCCCATCGTGCCAGTATAGGCTTGCATCACTCCAGGTGGACCCCAGTCCCCAATGAAGCCAAATCCTGAGCTCCACACCAGTTTTCAACCACTGATTGAATCCCATGGTGTGGAACACCCTAGCTCTCCTATGCCATAGATGGTAGCACCTCCGAGAAGGTTACCGTGCATGCTACTTGACTAAGGCCCTCCCCAATTCCACAAACTCTTCCTGCACTTCTCTAATCCCTTTCTTAGCCAGGTCATTTGTCCCTAGGTGGACATTGACATCCAGCTCCTCCCTGTGCAACTGCTCCGGCAATCCTGAGGATTGATCCTGTCCCTCCAAGCCATGGCGCCAGGCAGGCACCTTACCTCCCTCTCCCTTCCTCCCCAGTTCTACCTTCCTAACAATGGAGTCCCCACCAGGAGTTGTTTCCTTCCCTGCAGGGTCCCTGCCACCCTCCTGTGGGTCTCCTTTGTGGAGGTTCCTACATCCTCCTTGGTCTCCACTGTGGATGCCTCCATAGAGGAACCACACTTTGCCAGAATGGCATAGGAATTGTGGAGAGGTACAACAGGAGGGATGAGCTCTGTTCCACCACCCTCACCCTCCCTGAGCCCACTGTAGTCCAACCACCTCTTTCTTGGCAACCTCTGAGGCAATGGCAGTGGCACTGGTGGTCCCTGGATGGAAGAGGAGGTCCCACAATCCTGGCCAACTCAGTCTGGAGATGAGCAACCTCCTCCTCAGCCCAGAGAGGTGCCTGCAGATGAGACAACACCGCATCCTCCAGAACATCTCCCGAAGACTGCTGCTCCACAGCCACTGCACTGCACCACTCCAATCATGTCTTATTTCTGGCCCCTTAACTGTTTGCAATCTTTACTCTTTCCTCTTTTTTTTTTTCTCTCTCTCCTTACTTTCTGCCTGTGTGTCTTTAAGCTCCTGATTGTCCTGTTCTGAGACAAGAATATCCTATATTTCGCAGTAGATCACTTACTTGCTCAGAGGCAGACCTCCAGCAGCTAGAGGGGCCAGAGAGCTACTCTTGCCCTTCTAGGATGGTGGGTCCTTGGTAGTTCTGTGATCACTCACTTCCTGCCCCTAAACAGGAAGTTCCTTTGTCAGTCAAATCCTGTGCCTATAAAATAGAACTAGCTTTGGGTGGAGGGTGGGAAGGAGGGCAATATAGTCCCAGCAGAGAAGTTCAGTCACACAGCAGTCCTTTCTTTTGGTGTCTTCTGCCAAGCTACTAGACCTGAGGCATGATGATATCCCATGACATATCACACCTTGTTGCTCATTATTGCTGAAATAAAGACTTGTGGGGGTGGAGAGTGTCCCTTTAAATCTCTGGTCCAGGACTATTCATTATCGTGAACCTCATAGGAAGTGGGTGTCAAGGTACATCATTTGTACAGTATATCACAAGTAGTATTGTGCACATTGCTATGCTAGGCTGTTTTAAATCAGTAAAGGGGCATTGTCAATCCTATCAGCTTCACATTGCCCTGTTTCAAAAAACACATTTTATGATTGCTCGCCTACTGAATATAGTGCTGCTAGAGCTGGTTCTCTATCTGGTTCCTTCTTGTTAAGATCAAACACTAGGCAATTGCTCTAGGAAAAAAGTTTTGTTTCAAAACCTTAATCGCTTCTCATTGTATGCTATTTGTACTTTAAAAGTGCTTAACAGTTCAGCCACTCATGATATAGCAGTCTGCTCTGACTGCACAATTAGTGGCAAGACTGCATGTGGTGTTCCCAATGTTAAGGAAGGATACTGTGGAAAATACATTTTTGTATGGTAACACCAATGTGGAGTACAGAAAATATTTCCTTTTGTAAAAAAAAGAAAGCAGATGCTGTAGAAAAGGATACATCAGCAGATTTTCCAGAAGATAGCAATCATATATATATTTTTAATAGTGACAGTTTCTGGTCGTAAGAGGATAGGTGTTCCTTTAAGGGAAGAGAATGGTGTGAAATTGCAAATCGAGATTTCTGCTCTCTAAGTATTAGTGGGTATCCTTAAAGATTGGGAAACACCTCTGCCTTTGGATATCTGTTTCCATTTTTCATTTTCCTTCTTCTTCTTCGTCTCAATATTTTGGATTGCTATGCCCTTTAATTTAGTGTTTCCTCCTCTCTCCTCCTGTCTCTCTCTCTCACTCTCTCACACAAACATACACACACACACACCCATACATCTTCAACTTGATAATAGTTTTTCATTTCTATGTGATCTGGTGTTTCAATGCCATTCCTGTCTCACAGGAATTAATTACAATCTTCAGTGCCAGCCTAATGAATTCCTTTTTCAAGGGCTGAGCTTGTTTCTGTGTGCTGGTTTGAAGATTTCTGGAACTGTGTCAGCCTCTACCCCTCCCCATAGCCTCCCAATGTAGTTCTTCACCTCCAACCCTTTGTTTCCAGCCCTCCTTCCCACTGGAAAGCCTTAGGTCAAAGCCTGAAGAGAGGGAACTCCAGAACCAATTTGTCTCCCTGTTCATCTGAATCCCCATCGGACCTCATTTTCAGCATAGCTTACAGAGAAATCGCTTGTAGTTCTGTTTTAGTCCTTCTATTATGACTTAAGGGATCACAAAAAAAGTAAAACAATTTAAAAAAACATAAAAACACTCAACCAAAGAAGATGTGGATTCCAGAAAACAGTTGTTGACTGAACTAACTGAAAGTGACAAGGGATATCATGACTGTAGTAAGTAGTTTCTAATAAAAGTCTCTCAAACAGATTAGCAAACCTTCTCATCTAGATGATCAGTCTGTCAGTATACTGAATTTATCAATGAAAGGGTAACTGTCAAAGTCCCACCTTCATGGCCTAAAAAGTTTTCATTATGATTGTCTCTCTTGTTCTGAAAGTTTGTTCACCTAGAAGACCATTTGAATAGTAATTTATAAAAACAACAGTAGCTTGCATAATTTGGATTTTGAAAACATCAGAGTGCTCAATATACTACTTTTGTGGTTTTGTGTAAAATAACCAATGTTAGTGGTATGTGTACAAAGCTAACGACCTGGGTACACATAAAGAGCCTAGGTTATCAGAGGTTGTGTGGTAGTGACAGTGCTACATCTGTATGCAACACTTCTGCATGTTGGCAGAATCAGACAAGCACTGTAAGAATGAGAAACTAAACATAAATCCCAAATGGAGTCTGCAATAAAAAATATATGTTTAACGTGTTTTGTTATTTGACATTTTCAGGTAGTCATTCAACAAACAGGTTTCTCAGGATCACACATACACAGATACAGTAGTTGCACTAGCTACCAGTTATCCCTGTTTGAATGCTGCCCACTGTTCCTCTACCCTAATTCCTCCCTATTCCTTTTAGTGCCTCTTCCAAGCATTACCCCATTCTTCCAAAGTCTGTCCTCCTGAAGTCTGGGATTCAAGTTTTGTGCGGCTGGGTTCTACCTCTTTCATAATGTAAACCACACAGATTGGTGGTGACTGTTCCCAGGTGCTCCCCGCTGTGATCCTCACCACACTGTCCCAGTTCATGAGCACCAGATCCAGTATTGCCTCATGCTGGGTGGGTTACAAGACCAGCTGTTTAAGGAAGGCTCCCTGAATGGAATCACAATAAATCTGCTCCTGGCTGTCTGCTGCTGGGAGGTTCCATTCCACAGCTGCAATATTGAAGTCGCCAGCCAGTACTATCTCCCCTTGCAGCTCCCTGTCTGTCTCCTCCCTTGGGCTGGTGGTTTGTAAATTACTCCCATGTGGATTGCTGCCCTTGTTTTCCTTATAAGTTTAACCCACAGTATCTCCCCTCTTCCCTGTTCCCTTGAATCTCTGTGGCCTTTATGTTATCTTTCACATAAAGTGCCACCCCCACCTGTCCGGGTCCCTCTAAATAGATTGCAGCCAGTATGGCCATCCCAGTGGTGGCTATCATTGCACCAGGTCTCTGTGATAGCCACTAAGTCCAGGTCTGACTGTGTCATGGCTGCCTTCAGATCCTCCATTTTGTTACTAAGGCTCCTGGCATTGGCACATATGGCTTTCCAGGATGCGTCTTCCCTCCCCTGATTTGTTGCAGTAGCCCCTCCCTTTCTGGGTGAACTTTTCCCTGATTCTCCTGTTTTTGCCCTTGTTATGAATTCTGCCTTCTGTCTGCTCATCCCCTTCTTGGCTACCTGTTTACATCAAGATAAGAGTTGTCCACTGCCCCACCCTGATTTACTCCCTTTGTCACCCAATCAAAGAGATCAACCATATTTGTCTGACATGACCTCCCCACTGTGAATCCATGTTGCCTATGGTCCTGGGTTCTGATGGCTTCTAGATGCCCCACTATCCTTTCTTTAAGCAATGTCTCCATGATCTTCCCCACTACTGAAGTGAGGCTGACCGGCCTATAGTTCCCCGCCTCCTCCCTACTGCTGGATTTGTATAGAGAGACCACATGTGTCCTCCTCCAATTCTCTGGTACCACCCCTGTGTTGAATGACTCAGTGAACATGGCTGCCAGAGGTACTGCTATTTCCCTTCACAGTTTCTTTTAATATCCTTGGGTGCATGCCATCTGGCCCTATCACTTTGTCCACCTTTAATTTAGTCACCTTCTGCATGATTCTTCTGCCTGTTAATGGACTATTGTCCACCTCATCATGCCTTTGCAACTGCTGTACTGCTGTGGCCTTGCCCCTCCCCTCGTCTGTGAATACTGAACAGAAAGACACAGTAGATGTCTCAGGGGACACATGACAGTTCTTAGGCATAGTACTTTCACTTCCTAATACCTAAACAGCACATATAAGCAAGCAACATTCGACATTGATAAATGCTTGTTATAATATAGAGTTAGTTGTAGACATTCCTCTTTTTAATTGTTTACTGTCTCTGTTGTTACAAGTTCAACATGACTCCACACAACAAACTACCTATTGCAACAAGGTGTATGGCAAGGCAATCAGAAGGCTGGGTTGTATTTGGAGGAGTTTCCATAGCAGGAGGAAAGAGATAATAATACTACCCCAATATAGCTCACTGGTGAGACCCCATCTGGAATACTACACCCAGTTCTGGAGTCCCCACTGAAGAGAAGACAAAGACAGGCTGGAGATGGTGCAGCATAGGGCAACCAAAATGATTCAGGGCCAACAGGTGAGATCCTACATGAATTGATTTAAGGCATGGAACAGGTACACACTGAAGATCGGTAAGGAAGGGCAGCATGATAGAGACTCAAGTTCCTGAAAGGAATGAACAAGGTAAACTGAAAAACTATTCAGCTGGAATGGTGAATCAAAAACAAGGTGTATGCAAGTAGAAGCTGGTGTTAGATTCAGGAGGATGTGAAATTTTACTTTACAGAGGAGTTGTTGAGCCATGGAACAGTCTACTGGCTGAGATGATGAGTGTCAAAACCATTAATGGTTTCAAGCACAGCTGGGACAAAGTTATGGGCTTAATAGTTACTTAGGGAAGCAGTAGACAGGGAGGGAAGCAAGCGGTACAAACCCAGTCTAGACATTAGATCTTAGAGTGATAAGGCAAATCAGGGCAGACTGGATGGACCAACGGTCTTTTTCCGCGATGCTGTCTATGTCTCTGTGTTTTGTGTTGTTAAATGTTATGTTCTTTTAAGTTAGTGATACTGACACTCTGTATATAATAAATCTTTTCACATATTACATGGTTGTCACTATTCCAATATATAACTTTACCATCAAGTATTATACAGTAGGCGTCTTTCAGGTTTTGGGGCAAATGCTGTCTTACCAGACATGATGGGATACTACATTCAAGCCAACCATTTGAATTATGGAGCCAGTAACATAGTGTCCATTTTGTGGGGAATCACCATAATGAACACTTACTGAGTAACAAAGTGCTGTTCCCAAGTGACCACATCATGTGCAATAAAGTCTGTAATGCCTGTATATGTAAGTACTTTGTGAATCATACCTATTTAACAGAAGCATGAGATATTTGGGAAGATTGTAGAAGAACAGTTGTATCTGTGCATTGACTTCACATCTGCAGTATTCGATTCAGATACTGTTGTAATGCACAGTAAATCTTGACATTTATCTGACTGCT
Source organism: Neoceratodus forsteri (assembly GCA_016271365.2). Taxonomy (NCBI): domain Eukaryota; kingdom Metazoa; phylum Chordata; order Ceratodontiformes; family Ceratodontidae; genus Neoceratodus; species Neoceratodus forsteri. Next base: position 35,521,519 of record JADMNL010000023.1, read on the forward strand.
GCCTGGGTATGTTCAGTGATATACACGTCTCATTCATCAGTATTTAGTCCTCAACATATCTGCAGGATATGAATGTGCAGCTATGTAACACATTTACATCAAACAAGGGTCCAACATTTGCAACTTTATTCTCAAGAATGTTTACATATACTACACCATGAAAAATTCAGTGGCATCCTGTTGTTTCTTGAAAGAAAAAGGCTGTATTACCTGGACTGAATAAAGAGCCTTGTGAATAGGACTACATGGCTGTACTCTGTCACTTGATGGTCTAACATTATTAGTCAGTGTTTTTAATCCACAAGAATATTACATGGATCTGCTTTCACATGAGACACAAATGCAAGGAGATGCATAAGCAACTGCTATATGGATTCATTTACACAACAGCTGACATTGAGATGTAAAAAACAGGTGTGCTGTTTCCCCTTTCCTACTGTGAGTTTACATTTGTCAACTGGTGATTCTACATTTCTTGTGGGTGCTGTATTCAGCATTTTTCTGTCATCAGTGTTCCTCTCCTTGGCAAAACTTTGGTTACATTTTGCATGCTATACTGAACACCAGAATTAGCAGAGCAATCTGTGTACATTGATAACTATGGGAAATGCACATCAAAACATACTGAAAAAATTGTTGTATTCTGCAATACAGTTCCTCTCTACGTGTATTTTGGTAAAGTCTATATTAATCAGACACAGGCCTTCAAGAGACCTAATTCTTGACAAAACAACACACAGTGCAGCTCATTCCATCTTTGAAAATGGAGCAGCCTATGTCCAAAGTTACTGCTTCCAAGTCAGACCCTGCGACTTATGAATGGAGACTGCATACACAAAACAAATCAGGAATTGCTTACATACCATATCAATGGCTTTCACTAGCTGAAATATCACTAGGACTCTCTCAACAGGCTGTGGATTGGTAACACTGTCAAACCTGACTATTAGCTTCTCCAAGTAATGATTTGTGTCATTAAATTTGAGGTCAGTTGTATGACCCATGGTAGCGATGTATGAACCTTAGGTCTACTGGAGATTCCTTCTAAAGTATTATTCTTGCATTCCTACAGATCGTAAGTAGATGCTATAGTCCAGTAGTCCTAGATACACTACATTCATTTCTCTTAACTGTTCTGTCATTTGCTGCATATATCTTCGACTACTACAAACTACATTGATGCTGTCACTGAAAGGTAACTCAATGACCAGACTGTCCTTGTTTTGTAATCATGACTGTACTGTACTGGTCACATTCAGCTATGTTGTACATTCAAAAAACATCTTGCATTTAATTGACTGACAAGTCTGCAGAAATCTGACATATGGCCTTTTTTTCTCAGTACTAGTTTACCTCAACCTGGTCTTTAGCATGTTAAGAGATTATGTGGACAAAGTATCTGTACATATTTTGCCATTAATATTTCTGTACAGATCATTAGAAACATAGAAACGTAGAAGCTGACAGCAGATAAGGACTGCAAGGCCCATCCAGTCTGCCCATTTCTTTTTCTACCTTATAAATGTGCCATCAGCCTTTGCTCTGTCAATGGCCTATTTATTTATACTCATCTGTATTGCTCCCTTATGCCTATCCCATGCCAGTTTGAAGCCCTGCACTGTATTCATATCCACCACTTCCTGAGGTAGGCCGTTCCATGCATCCACCACCCTTTCTGTGAAAAAGAACTTCCTCACATTACCTCTTAATCGGCCTCCCTCTAATCTCATGCTATGTCCTCTTGTCCTGCTATTTTTCTTATATTGAAACTTGTTAGACTCTTTCACCTTGTTAATGCTCTTAAGGTGTTTGAATGTTTCTATCATATCACCTCTCTCCCTCCTTTGCTCTAAGGTATACATATTGAGCTCTGTTAATCTGTCCTCATATGTTTTCTGATGCAGTCCCTGCACCATTTTGGTTGCCTTTCTCTGGACTGCCTCAATTTGGTTAATGTCCTTGTGAAGGTGTGGCCACCAGTACTGCACACAGTACTCCAGATGGGGCCTAACCAGTGTCTTGTAAAGAGGGATTATTACTTCCCTCTTCCGACTTGTGATACCCCTACTAATACACCCTAACATCCCCTTAGCCTTGCCTACTGCTTTAGTCATCAGCTTGGATGATTTCAGGTCATCAGTGATGATGATGCCCAAAGCTCTTTCTTCCCTTGAGACTGCCAGCAACTCCCCTCCCAGCCTATAGGTGGCTTCAGGGTTTCTCTTCCCTATGTGCATGATCTTGCACTTCTTTGCATTAAACCCCAGTTGCCACTCTTCCGACCATTTTGATAGTTTATCCAGATCTCTTCTCATTCTGCCCACCCATTTGGATCATCCACTCTGTTGCAGATCTTGGTGTCATCTGCAAACAGACAAACTTCACCCTTCAGTCCATCTGCAATGTCGCTGATGAAGATATTGAAGAGGACTGGCCCCAGGACTGATTCCTGAGGTACCCACTTGTGACTTGCATGTCTTCTGACTGTATACCATTTACCAACACTCTCTGTTTTCTGCCCATCAACCAGTTTGCCACCCAATTGACCAACTTCTGACCCACCCTGAGCCTACCCAGCTTATTAATCAACTTCTGTAATGGAACAGTATCAAAGCTTTGCTGAAGTCAAGGTAGGCGACATTAACTGCTACCCTTGGTCCACCACTCTGGTTACCCAGTCAAAGAAATCTATGAGATTAGTTTGACAGGACCTTCCTTTTGTAAACCCATGCTGTCTTGGATCCTGTGCCCTATGGATTTCCAGGTGTTGCACCATCCTTTCCTTAAGGATTGCCTCCATAATCTTGCCCACTGCTGAGGGTAAGACTGACTGATCTGTAGCTCCCTGCCTCCTCCCTGCTACCACTCTTGTGGAGTGGGATCACATGAGCCCTTCTCCAGTCTTCTGGGACCTCTCCTGTGCTCAGAGACTCACTAAACAGGTCTGATAATTCCACCTTTAGCTCCTTTAGTACCCTGGGATGTATGCCATCAGGTCCCATTGCCTTGTCCACCCTGAACTTTTTGAGCTCTTGTAGGACCCTTTCTTTTGTGAATGGACTAGTGCTCACCTCCCTCCCTCCCCCCTGTGTCCATGGTGCTGAGCTGTGGGCCCTGCCATACCTTCTCTTCAGTAAATACTGAGCGGAAGTATCTGTTTAGGATAGATGCTTTTACATGGTCCTCCTCCTCCTCACATGCCCCCTTATCTCCTTTGATCTGGACTTTCTCCTTTCACTAATGTATCTATAGAAAGTCTTGTCACCTTCTTTTACTGTTTGTGCTAGTGTTTCCTCCGTTTGGGCCTTTGCCTGCCTTACTGCCTTCCCTGCTTCCCTTCCCTTCCCTTCATATTTTGCATTAATTCCTGAAACTTGAAAAAGTTCCATAGATTTCATTGCTACCCCATGCATCCCTTGTTTCTCCTGACTTTAGCAACTGTAAACTTGAAAAAGGTAGAACTACCTTTTATTGGTGTAATTCGTAGTAAACCTTCAATGGCTTCTACACCTTTACCAGCAAAAGGGACATCATCATGTGTGCCAAGGACTTGCTTTTAGATTAATGAAAACAAGTATGGCATTTGACACCATACTCACCTCATCCACAGTCAACAGTTTTATCTTTTTAAATGTAACTCAGAAATCTGATGCTACCACCCATCACAACTTGCAATAATCTGCAGTTTGCCACATTCCACTGTGAGCATGAACAAACAGTGCAAAGTCACACCACCGATCGTGAAGAAGCTAGACCCATGGGTGCAGTCACTTCGCACAAGGCATGGGTACCTGCATTTGATTCCTGATGTTTGCACAGATGGCATAGATAACAGCATTCTTACTGGTTACAGCTGCACCACTAAGAGATAAGCAAAGTGGTTCATAATCATTGCAAGCACATTGGTTTTGTCATATTTACTGCCATTACTCACCATTTGTTTTACAGTGTCATAAACAGCTCTTTGCCCAGTGTTCAGTTTGTTTTCAGTGTCGACTAAGTGTAAATCATACTCATATCCCTGTTCCATGGTAGCCTCAACTTTTGCGCTTGCAAGAGTGATGTCATTGGCTACTATGGGGTCTCCAAGAACTGCGTGACTTTCATTGGCATGATTTTCTTGTGAGTTTGTGGGTGTGTCAGACTCGAGTTGCGCTCTATTATTCTCTTTTTGTTCTAGTCTCTCAATAATACTGTTTACTTTCATCATTTTGTATGAGTTCCATTTTCTCCCTTTAATTCAGATTTGACTCCCTGAAGCTTAAAAGGAAACAACAGAACAAAATAGTACTATTTTTTTCTTTTCTAGTGTTTTCATGGAAAGTTGCAAGTGATACCTCAGCCACGGTTTCTTTCTTTTTACTAGGAATCCAGTGACCCCTCTGAAAGAGTAGATGTAATTTTTGTGGCTCTTATCATACCATTGTATAATTTCTAACAAGGATTTATCCTCTAGCAAAGTATGTCTTTTTGGGTAGTAGGTGTCAATCAGATTATCACATTGTATATCTGTTGACCCAGACTTGTGGCACCTGGCTCCATGATTTGATCACGTAATTTTAGTACACTGCCTGTTTTTGTGATAGTTTACATTGACATACAGTACAGTTAAAGCCGCTTATAATAGGCACATGTGTTCTGTACCAATCTGCTCACAATACAGAGTGGTCGAACTAACTTCAGCAGGGTGGAATCAGACACTGGCATTATAAACAGTGTCAGTACAATTAAGTTTATTTTATTTATTCAATGACAAAAAAATAAAAAAGTCAAAATACTGTAAATCTAAAATAAACAACTTAATCAAAGTGCAATTCAGAACAGTACATTATAGTACCGTCTCGGAAATAAACAACTTAAACAAATAGCAGTTCAGATCTGACTGTACCATACACATAAACAAAGCAGCCAGATGAATCGCAAAAATGTTTTGCTTGCAGTTTGGATGCCACAATCTCTCTTTTGCTGCAAGTCCTTCCCCATCAGTTAAAGTTTCTCCATTTTGTTGAGCCGCACAAATGTGGATGTGTGTCACTGTAACTTCCGTGGGGGTCTTCCTCTCCACCCTCAATGTTGGGTTCCTCCTCATGATCATCTGGCTGGTCAGGATGCATTGTTGATACTACATCCTGTATGTCATTGCTGGGTTGCTGTTGGTCACCATCACCAAGGTGATACAGTTCTGAAAACTCCAGTAAAGTCAGTCCAGGTGGAGGCAGGAGATCAGGCTCTTCAATTTTGTTAAGGTCAGACAATTCAGATACAAAAGTTAAATAAGAGGCAGAAAATGGGCGAAAATTGGGTGAAACAGCAGGTGGATAACAGCCGCTTTAAATATTGTATTTTACATTGGTTCCTTACTGAATGGCAAATGAAAAGTGTTTTTTGCCTGAATAAACTGACTTCCCATGATAACGGCAGGTGGAATAAGTGGCATACACTTTATGGCTAAAGACTTGCCTTAAAAAAGTTGCCTGTTAGGCAATTGCTGGCTTCATAGGCTCCACATTCTTGGTGGGGCACTGTAGACCAATTACAATAGACAGGAACTAAGGGATCTGTAAGAAGACATTTCATTCTACATTCCCTAGAGTTCTTTTATTTTTCATGTTTTGCCATATATGACATTACATATTGTGCAAGTGCCATAGAATTATCAGCAAAATATTGCACATCCACATTTGCCTGCCACACTTAAAGAACAACCACATTGTAATTATTGGTGTATACTTATTTTGTGTGAGGCAAGTCATACACCTGTGTTGTAGATTTTGCTTTTAGATGGTGGTGGATAGCCATGAAAAGCCATTTATCTTTACAGACTGGGAAACTCTTCTTAGAAATTCAAATGTACACCTAGTGAATACATTTGATTTAATGTATATTAGGTTATGGCAGTATGTCATGCATTTTGAATCTAAAATTTGTCTGCTAACTTTCTTAAAGTAGGACTCTATACTTATCAAGCTGACAAGTATCATACTTTAAAAGGAAATGAAGTATGTCAGAAGATTCACTCCCATGAGGTTGTGGAGCATCCTTAATACATAAAAGCACACTATGTGAACCTCTATGTGCTATGCATTCCACCCTCCAGAAATGTTGCTTTGAAAGGATTAACTTTAAGATTGCATGGAAACTGTCATGGAAATATCATGAAACTGAGGCAGGATCTAGTGAACACATTTCTCCTAATGTCATAGTCTTTATCCCAATCACATCCTTATTTGCCTACTGTAACAGATCTATTAGCTTATCCCAGCTGTACTCCACATAGCTGAGTGTGACAAATCATGTCCATGAACATACAAATGCATGCAATTTGCACACCATTTCACAATTTCTTCTATACCAATATTCCTTTGTGGAATGTATGTTCAAGAGTCTGGAACTAAGACTGACCTGCAAGTCTCAGCTTTCTTTTTTAGTTTCTCTAAAATTCCAGCAGCAACCATTCCAAGTCAATTACAAGGCAGCTCCAAGTCACTGTAGAGCTCTGTTTGTAGAAACCACTCACTATTTTTGAAAGTATGGCACTACATCATCTATTGAAGAGAGCTAAGCTTTGATTTGTCAATATCAACTTGTACTTTTATTCAGACCACAGATAAAATGGGGTGTGCCTGAAAATGGTCACTCTCTTGTCTAGTGCACTTACCCGTTTTATCAAAAACTAACTAAATAAAACAATAAAAACAGCAAGTGGGTACCACCGACTAGCAGCTAATATTCTGCATAATTACAATATGCTTTGTCAAGGTGTACACAGAATACAAGCTGATACTAGAAAATCAAAGCCTACATCTCTTCAATGGACTACATAAGTGCCATACTTTCAATGGTTCCAAGTCACCAGTTACGAAATGTGAGCTATACTATCCGACAGAATACTTTCCCATAACAAGTGAAACAAGTATTGAATATTTCTTCCAAACCTTCTATCCACATTTAATAGACTACATGTGTTATATCCACAGCTTGCAACTCTCTCTTACATACATGTATGGGACCTCCAGTGCTTTATGGGAAGAGGTCTGGAAAACTCCGTGCTTCAAGAGTTTTTTTTCCCCAAATATAGGTGCATCCTAAACTGTCTTCATTTGTTGAAGAGCAAGATTTAACACCACTGGATCTTTACCATTTACTCACCTAATAAAGGTGATTGCATGAGCTATCTCTTTACAGCATTTTATATACCTTAGAGACTGGGTTATGGTCACTTGATAGACTGATGATTCACATGTAACTTTTGGTCTTTCATAATGTGAGCATACCTCTGCTCAGTGAAGTCCAGTTATCACTCAGTTTTATTTTTCCAAAGTCATAAATTGGAGCCCAAAAGATCAGACTTGGCACCAGAATATACCCACAGTATATTTAATTGAAGTAGCATTACAAGTGTTGTCCAGTCCAGATCCAGTAGTTTGTTCTGTGTAGGCCCATCTGTGTCCAGTAGAGTTGTGTGAAATTGGAAAACTTTGCCTAGCGAAATATTTCTTGTAATTTCCATGTTACGTGAAATTTTTGCCTAAGCAAAAGCAGTAATTTTACTTGGATGGTGATTTCACATAATGCAAAATTTAACCAAATTTCACCAGTTTTAAAATGCTTTTCAAATGTGCCTGTGAATTTGCAATGCATTGTAGGTAAATAGCCAAAATATTATGTGCAGGCTGTTTCATGCACAGTATATTGTCTGTTAAGTCAGACAGCAGTTCAGTGCGGTGCCTCACAGCCAATAAACCCTTCAAAAACCTCTTTATTCGTTATTTTTGAGAGCTAATTGCTCCCAAAATCTAAATATTGTTCTAGTGTTGCTACTGAACATTTTTTTGTTTGGTATCTTTGTATAATACTTAGTTAAACTTAAGTAGTGTTTTCAGTTTTCTCTGTCTGTGAGGGAGTTAAGTGGAAGAGGGTTGACCATGTGATATGTGTGTGTGTGTGTGTGTGTGTGTGTGTGTGTGTAAAAGCAGAACAGGCTAGTTTCTAATATTTTGCAGATTTCCCACAAGTTGTGAGTGAGTTTCTGTTATTTCTTTTAAAGGGGCACGTCAACCCCTTAGTCTCAATGTGTTCCTAGTTTAAAAAACACATTTTATGACTGCAACATTCTGTAAAGATTGCTGCTGTAGCTGGTAGTTTGATTCTGACTCTTTTTTCTTTAAAAAAATGAAAAACAGACTGCCCACCATACTGGTGTTACCACACAAACACAGGTTTGTTTACATTCCTTGATCAGCTCCAACTGCATCTTTCCTGGACTTGGGAACACCCACAACACAGTCTAACCCCTCATGATGCAGTGGGAGTTTGGGAGGCTACTGCCTCATGAGTGACTGCACTGTTTGGGTGTGTTTGTAATGCTCAGGAAGTATGCAGTAAGAACAGATCCAGGATTGTAAACAAAACAAGGTTATTTATAAATATACATTAGCATGTATTTCAGTTCTACTAAACAAGGAGACAGACAAAACAAACAACATCAGTGAATGTTAGAGAGGCAAGCAATCATAAAATGTTGGTTTTAACTAGAATAATACGATAAAAACAGGTTGACAGTGTCCCTTAAAGTCTTAATATTTTTGTGCTACTTATTTATAATATTTTTCTTACATATTGACCCTTTTTGGGTAACTTTATCTGAACAGTTACTCATTCTGAGTAGTTCTGTTCCTGTTTCTCTTTGTTCAATCACTTTTATTTTGTATTGGAAATAATCGTGGAGATAGGACACTTGTCCATATCCAGGTACACTGCTTTGTTGAATTGCTCAAATAAATTAATTGTGTGATCTAGCCTCTGCATTCCAACATTCCTGTTTTTCTGTTTAATTTGCTTACCATATTAACCCTTCCCTCCCTGTTACACCACTGGTGTTTCTACGTGACCCATACTATATAAAAAAAGTACATATTTTTTAAGAGAGTGGTGGTCCTTGCAAGATTGTTGGAGGTGACTTTGTTGATTTCAAATCTTGTTGTCCCTTCCATCTGATATATGTATAAGCCAAAATTGTATTTAGTAAGTACTAACATATTGCAGTACTTGCCTTCTCCAGACACCACTTATCTGGACTATAGATCGTATTGTGACTGTAAGGTGTACTGTGCAGTAGGCTGCCAGCAAAATCAAAGTTAGAAGTGGATTCAAGTCTGTGACCCATTTTTTTACTGCCCATTCTGTAGCTAGCATGCTTGTGGGAGATGATACTGGGAATAAGGGAGATACTCACACCAGTGGAGACACTCAGGTCCAGGAGGAGGAGGTGGAAAAAGTTATCAGTGTGACTGTTGTTTCTGCTCAAGGTGTAGCTGATGGTGGTGAGGATAATACTGTCCAGCTTCAGTCTGTTTCTCCTTGAGAAGGAGATAAGGAAAGTCAGCCCCCCCCCCACAGTGAAGAGATGCCAGAGAAGGGAAAAATGTCTCTGGCAGTAGACAGTGATAGGGAAGAGGAGAAGGACATACTGTGTTTCAGTACAGATGATGATGAGGTGTTGGATCTCCCATGGGAGCTAGAACTGAAAAACCTGAAGAGTGATGATGTAGCCCATTTAGATGCCAAGACTGAGGGTGAAGAAAACAGCAGATTTCGGTCCTGGTGGTAGATGTGAACCATCTAACAGCATGACTGACACCATATTTCGGTCTCAAATTACTGTAACATTTTTTTAAAAACATTTTTGGATTCTGGGGCATGCTAGGCAGTGTTGGCACCAATATTAGGCCTGAAAACTGATTTAAATGGTGTAGAAAGCAGCAGATTTCAGACCTGGTGGTGAATGTGAAGGATCTAACAGCATGAGTGATACCAGATTTCTGTCTCAATTTACTGTAACATATTTTGGGAAACATTTCTGGAATTTGGGGGCATGTTCAGCAGTGGCAGCACCAAGATTAGGCCTGTAATCCTTTGTAAACAGTGGCAGAAGCTTCAGTTTGAGGTCCAGGAGATGGTCGGACACCATCTGACAGCATGACTGACACCATATTTCTGTTTCAATTTACTGTAAAATTTTTTGGGAAACATTTCTGGACTTCTGTGGCACATTAGGCAGTGGCAGCACCAAGATTAAGACTGAAAACCATTTTAAACGGTGCAGAAAACAACAGATTTTGGTCCTGGTTGGTGGGTGTGAACCATCTAACAGCATGACTGACACCACATTTCTTTCTCAATTTACTGTAACATTTTTTAAGAAACATTTCTGGACCTCTAGGGCCTGTTTGGCACTGGCAGCAACAAGATGAGGCCTGAAATCATTGGTAAACAGTGGGCCAAACAGCATGTTTTGGTCCGGGTGGATGGCGGGTGCCATTTAACATCATGACTGAGACCTGATTTCTGTCTCAATTTAATGTAGCATTTTTTGGGAAACATTTCTGGAATTCTGGGGCATGTTGGCAGTGGCAGCACCAAATGTATTACATCTTCAGAATGTTGCACACAACAATAAGTGATGCAGCATCACATAGCATTGTGAAACAAGTTTTTTGATAGGCATTTGTGGATTGGAGGAGGAAACATATTTAAGAACAGGTGACCGACTTCAAAATAACTTTCACAAAACATAACATTGATCAACAATTCAGTTGCATTCCCCATCTATGGAGTTTGCAAAGGAAAGGCCAGCACCTGTCGAAGGCTGTTGGCTATCAGAGCCCTATGCACAGAGTCTATATTTTTTTTAATTTAAATACCTCACATAAGTAGCTTCAACTCAAAGAAAGAAGTACTCACCACAGCACATATCCATAAAGTGCTCTTTCTTTGTTCCAGTGTGGCAAGTAAACAATGTAAACAATGCTCCAACATAACTAAGATAAAAACGCCTGCTCCCTCAAGGCACCGTACTGCACGATACATCAAAGGTTATGTCACACCTGACCCATTTCACACATGCGTGCTTTCTCACACTCAAAGCATGAATGTGAAAAACACATCCATCATGTGTGAGATAACAATAACATATAAGGAATGATGGTGCCTTAGGGGAGCGGACGTTTTATCTTAATAATATGGAAGCACTTTTTACATTGTTTACTTGCTACACTCGCGACTTCAATAAAGAATGAGCACTTTATGGACATGTGCTGTGGTGAGTACTTCTAACTTTGAGTTGAAGCAACTCACATGAGGTATTTAAATTAAGAAAAGCACTCAAAGCACAAGGTCCAGATGGCCAACAGCCTTCAGCAGGAGCAGGCCTTTAATTTGCAAACTCAATATATATGGAATGCAACTGCATTACACATTATTATGTTCTTAAAAGTAATCTTGCAAGTGTAACCTGTTCTAAGAAGTAACACACACACACACACCACAAATAATAAGGGAATAAGGTGTTTATTAGGGGAGGGGTGTGCAGACATGGTACAGAATAAGCATAACCAATGACAGGCAGGATTAGGAGGACAAGGGTAATACAACATTGAGTGGGGAGATGTAATAGAGGGAGTACAAGAAAAGGGATTGAATTATATTGGGAGCATAAGACAGTAACAAACACAACAGCAATGGTCAAACAAATTATTTTACATACAAAATAAAGAAACAAGAGGACTTAAGAATGTAGATTAAAGAGGACAGAACAGATTTTTTTGTTGTTTTAATTTTTTTCAGAGGGAACATACAGACAACAGAATAGAGGTTAGAAAAATGAAAACAAAAAGACAAATTCATTTGTGCTGCCACATTAACTGCCAGTGGGGCCACCACTCAGTTCAGACAGAATGCCCATGATTTTGTCGACATCTCACTGGAGTTTAGCAATCCCCCCCGGGTATCACTGAATTCCTGTCTGAAATCATTTAGCGCCTGTTGAAAATGGTGGACTTCTGACATGACAGCTGATAAATCCACATGTGTCACTGACACTGCAGGTGGGGTGGGGGCTGCCTGTGCTACTTCTGCTGCTGGCTCTGGATGGGGGGCCCTGAAGGGGTGTCACTGGTACTGCAGCTGGGGCAAGGGCTGCCTATGGTGATGCTGCTGGCTCTGGAAGCGGGGCCCTGGCAGGGTCTTGATGCTATGGCAGACTGCTGCTGTTGCCTGGTCTGGCGAGCCCAATGAGGATGCTTAACAGGTCTAGCATCCTCCTCTTGATCACCCCTTCAGTGCTCACACCCACACTGCTCTCCACAGCTGCAGTTGATGCTGCCACCACCTCCTGCAGTTTGAGGTCCCATTGAAGCAGATGGTGGTGCACAATGTGGCTGCCCTGGCGGTTGCCCCAAAGTGGGAACCACATTTTCACAATGACTCCTGCCTCCTTCGATGGCAGGTGACCACTGGGTCACCTGCCAAACTTGCATAAAATAAATCCCATACAGGAGAACTTTGGGGATGATTGGGCTGAGGGGAGCAGCAGACAATACCCCAGGCACTGACTCCTCCTGCTGCTCGGGAGGGGGCATGTTCTCCTGCTGCCGGGGTGGAGGAACAGCATCCTAGTGCTGGGGAGGGGGCATTGTCTCCTGCTGCTGCTGCTATGGTGGAGGGGTCACAGTCATCTCCTGCTGCTGGGGAGGGGCACAGTTGTTCACCGCTGGGAGCTGGTGCTGGTGCCAAATGCCTTCTGCTGCTGTGGCATTTAACATTTAATGGTCGTCAGAAATGCATACACAGGTGCCCCACTGCCTCTACCCATCTCCATTATGTTTACCAACACTACCACTTCAAACAAAATAAAAAAAACAGAGATAGAGACTCAGAGAGAGAGAGAGATGGGAGGATCACAAACAGACACACACACACACACACACACACACACACACACACACACGCACAGCACACACACTCACACACACTCCACAGGTACTAAAATATGAAATAGGACAAAGACAAACAAGAAAAAGTTAACAAAAAATATCACAAATTCAGTAGTTTATGTATAAAAGTGCACTCTGCAGTCACAGGGCATATAGATGCAGGGTCTGCACCAGAAGCCATACAAAGAGAGACTAAAGGAGCTTAATATGTGTACTCTTGATGAAAGGAGGTTGAGGGGGACAGGATAGAAACATTCAAGTACCTCAAGGGAATCAATAAAGTCCAGGAGGCTAGCATCTTTCAGAAAAAGAGATGTGCAAGAACAAGGGGGCACAGTTTGAAGATGGGGGGGACAGCTCAAGTGCAACATGAGGAAGTAGTTTTTCATGGAGAGGGTGGTGGATGTATGGAACAGCTTCCTGGGGAGGTTATGGGGTCAAGAACAGTGGGGGAATTCAAGAATGCATGGAACGGATGTAAGTCAATTCTGGTGGAAGGTAGGAAGAAGTAGGCTGTTGGTTAACTAGGTTCAGCAGCTTATCGAATAGGTAGGGAAATGGGCAAACTAGGTGGGCCAAGCAGTCCTTATCTGCCATCAAAGTCTATGTTTCTATGTTCTGTGCAGCCTGATTCCTCGGGATATGTAGCACAGGAAATGAACCACTCACTTCCTGCCTGTTTAGACTCAACCATGTGACCACCTGCAGAGAGAAAAGCCCAATTTAGCCTAATTTCGCCTTATAAAAGTGCAAGGTGAAATTTCACTGAAAGGCCATAACTATGCGAAATGTTTTGCTAGGATAAATTTGCAATTTTGTCATAATTTTGCCAGTGAAATAACATTTTGCTGCATCTCTAGTGTCAACTCCTATGTAGCCTGGATATGTCCAGGGATACTGTAAAGAGATGCTTATACAAGCACTTTTACCAGGTGAGTAAACTAACACTGTATGCCACATCTCTTTACAGCATTTCCTATACCTTGTAGACTAGGTTACCATAAGAAGCAGTAACTAGCAATATGGGTGGGATAAAGGCAGAATGAGCCCAGGCCTACCTAGACAGTACTCTGCTCAGAATATTCTTGCCAAAGGCTGCTTTGTCTAAGTCCATGAAATAATGCTGATAGTGTCTGGTAAATGTTCATGAGGTAGGAAACAAAGGATTATGTCCAAAATTTGGGGTTGAAACCTGCAAAATAACAGTTATGAGTAAACATTTGTTTTTCATAACTCACTGTTTTATGATTATTAACCCCAAATTTTCAACATTATCTTTTATGACCCACCTTATAATCAAGACAGGTAGAATTTTTCAAATCCTGTAAGAAAGGTGATTTCACTGATTGACTGCAAAACATGTTTCCAAGTGGATTTAAAAATTGCACCTACCTTGTTGATGAAGGGGTAAAAATATCATGCTGAAAATCTGGGGCAAAAATGTTAAAAATGACAAGGTTATGAGTAAAGTTCAAAACTCATTAAAATTATAATAACTGGACATACATTGTTTAACAAACACACAAACATATGGATATTGTCAGAAAAGTAGGGCTAGTGGTCTAACAAGTCTGGTCATATTTAGGATCCCTATGTCAGTAACTACTGAGGCTGTGCCCCTCTCCTGTCAAACTTCCCCTTTCTTACCCTTCCTCTTTACCTTGATCCTCCCTTTCACCCTATCCCACCCCAATTTTGAATCCATCTACCATCACTAGGAGACAACCTCTGGGAGCTTAATCCACCCTGTAACCACTCTCTATGTAAAATTACCTTCTGATCTCCCATTGAACCTTCCTCCACCAATGTAAAGCTGTTAGTCAGTTTTAGGTCAGTTCCTGGTCGGCACCATAGGGAGAGAAGAATGGCCAAAATATTACTTCATGGGTCCCTTCTTAGGTAAGTAAGAAGTGGGGGTGTTAGGTGGTGGGTGCTGAGCTGGGGGTCATGTGTGGGTTGGGGTCTTGGGTGGGCTAGGAGACATAGATGGGGTATTAGCTGGCACTGGGGGTTAGGTACCCCTGTGTTGAATTCAGGAGATGGGTTTGGCAGGATAAGGGATACTGGTAGTGGGATTGAGTACCTGACACAGGTTTTCTTGAAAAGGTGGTTGGCTGGAAGGGTGATACTGGTGGTGGTGGGATTGAGTATCCACTGTTGATTCTAATCAACAGTTAGGTCAGGCAGAAAGGGGGTACTAGCAGAGGGGATGAGCACACAGTACTGGTTTCTATACCTTGCTAGGTTGGGCAGGAAGGGAATGTCAGTGGTGGGGCATAGGTTCCGCACTTGCTAGACTCAGACATGGGAGACAAGCAGCAGGGTTGAGCACCCTATTCTGGTTTTCTGTACAGGCTAGGTTGGGCAGGAGGGGGATACCAGTGGTGGGGTTCAGTACCTACCATCAGCTTTGTGTAGTGGCTGAGTCAGGTGGGAGATACTGGTGGCAAGATTGTACACGTCACGGGTTTTGTTAAAGGATTGGTGGATTTTGACATGGTGGCCACAAACAGGAAAAAGCTGTGGCTTTTGTGCAACATCTCTGTCATTCCTTGAAAAACAAAGTACTGAACTGTAGCACATATGAAAGTAATAAGCAGTAGCACATATGTGAAATGAAGAATAGGGGAATGGTTTCAAGCAGGAATCAGGAGTTGCACAATAAAAACTCATTTCCATGTTGCATTTTCCAGACTTGTGATTCCTGCATCTATTGATTGATCAGTTTAGCTATGAACCTGTGTTACTTTGCTCACCTGTGTTTTTAACATTGAAAGTAAAGCATTTGGTCCTTACAACATAGAAAAAGAAGATACAGCTCATATATATCAGTTTACCCTATTTCTTATAGGAATGGGCTCATCCTCCTCTCCTAGGAATCCTGCTGATTTTGTTCCCTTGCAAAGCATGGAAACATATTTGTATCAGTCTGAGCAGCTGTGAGACAGATTTTGGGAATGTGCTCCTCCCCCAACCATCATAGCCTCAAAATACTTGGTCTCTTCCCTAATTAAGATCATTCTTTGCCTTTCTCCACGTTTCCCATTTGAAGTCTTTGGGCTGGCAGTATAGTCTACAGGTTAGGGTAACAAGCTGTGAATGAGCTGAGTACATCCAGCAGAACTGGTTTGATTCCCACAACCTTCACATGCATACTGTGTGAGTCTGAGCAAGTCACTTAGCCATTCAAAAGTTCTCTGGCCACCACTGGAAACAGGCATTTGTACCTAGTGGACCTTGCCCACTTAACAAAGAATAAAAAAAGTCCTTGCCTAATCACAAGGCTGGAAAGTGCAAGGTGGAAGTTGATTTTGTTATGTACCTCCTAATTCCTAAAAGTGTTCCCCTGCTTTTCATTCCACATATGTACTACTGTTTAGTACTTTGTTTCTCTGGGGACAGCAGAGATGTTGCACAATAGCCATGGCTTTTTCTTGTTTGCGGATGCCATGTTAACATCCACCAACCCTTTAACAAAACCAGTAGTGAGTTCTCAAACCCACCATCAGCATCGTACCTCTCACCAGCCCCAGATGGTAATTAAAACCAGGGATGACTGCTTAGTCCTGGTGCCAGTATCACTCCCTCCCCAACCACCTTTTCAATAATGCAAGCAATGGATGCTCAGTCACACTGCTGGTAGCCCTCCACCTTTCACCCAACTGATCTCTTAAACCTGACACCAGGATGCCCTACTCTTGATGATGGCTAACCCCCCCCACACACACACACTGTATGCAATAGTGAGTTTTCCACCCCACCAGTGCTGCTAAATAACCTCTGACACTGGGGTTTCAATTACCTAGTGTTGAAGCCTCTAAAAAAGTTCCCTTGTTTTTCTTTTCTTTTTTTTCACTTGACTTAAAGAAAACTATGAATCAATGTATTCTAGCCCCCATGACCCTACCATCACCCAAACTCTCTCTCAGCACCCACCACCCTTCACCCACCCCTTACTTTCCTAAGAAGGGTCCAACAAAGTAATCCTCTCAGGTCCCATAAAGTTCCTCTCCCTATGACACCCGACCTCAGACTATCTGAAAACAAGGGACGTTCAGTTAATGGCTTTTTTAAATGCAGTTTGAATGTTTACTAATAAAGTAATTTTTTTAACATTTGTGCCTCAAATGTTTGACAGAGCCTTTTCCCCATCTCATGAACAAGGAAGGTATGATTTTCAAATCTCCTTCAAAAATGTTTTCCCAGTCACTCACCAAAATAACCTTACAGAGAGGATTTAAACAATTCTGCTTGCTTTGATCATAACTTAAGGTGGGGTCATAAAAATATTACATTGCAAATTTTGGATTAAAATATAAAAAACAATGAGGTTGTGAAAAATGTTGACTTTTTCAATGTTTACTCATAACCTAATTTTTACAGATTTTGACCCCAAATTTTCAACATAGCCCTTTTGTCACCTCTCCTCATGAGCATGGCAGGTGTCATTTTTCAAATCTTGCCCAAAAATGCTTTTTCCCGCTTGTGCTGCAAAATTACATTTTGGACAGGATATCATAAGAGACACCTGTCATGGTTATAAGGTAGGGTCATGAAAAGACTGTTAACATTATTGGTCAAAATTTCAAAAAACTACAAAGACAAGACAAAATACTGAAATTCTTCAATGTCTTCTAATAATGCTGCTATTTCTCCAGATTGAGACCCCACCATAACCATGTTTTACCACTCCTCATGATCATGACAAGTGTTATTTCTTAAATCCTGCCCAAAATGTCATAGACACATAGACAATGATGACAAAAAAAGACCACAGGTCCATCTAGTCTGCCTGTATTTCTCTATCTGCCTTAGGACCTACTGTCCATGCACCCCCTTCCTCTTCTAACCTGTGCAACCTCCAAACCCTTCACTCTATCCCAGTCATGCTTGAAACTGTTTATGGTCTTGGAATC
This sequence comes from Neoceratodus forsteri, assembly GCA_016271365.2. Lineage (NCBI taxonomy): Eukaryota > Metazoa > Chordata > Ceratodontiformes > Ceratodontidae > Neoceratodus > Neoceratodus forsteri. The sequence goes on from JADMNL010000023.1 coordinate 35,539,208, forward strand.
AACTACCTCCTCTGGTAGGCTCTTCCACAGCTCCAGTACCCTTTCCATAAAATAGAACTTCCTCACAGCCCTCTTAAATTTCCCCAATCAGTTTCCACTCTGCTGGTGGTGTTCCCCTTTACACACACAGACACACACAGATACACAGCCACAGAATTATATTTTAGGCAAGATTACATAAAGACACCTGCCATATTCATAAGATGGGATATGAAAGACTACTGTATGTTGAAAATTTTAGTCAGAATCTCAAAACAACAAATGTGTGCCAAACACTGAAATTATTCAATATCTATTCATAATGTTGCTATTTTCTAGATGTTGATGCTGCATTTTCTGCGTAGCCATTTTTACACCACCTCATAGTTATGGCAGGTGTCATTTTTCAAATGCTCGTGCCACAAAATGATGTTTTGGCCAGGAGTTTATAAATGACACCTGTCTTGTTCAAAAGGTGGTGTAATCAAAAGACTGTTTAAAATACAGGGTCAAATCTCAAAAGCAGCATTGCTACAAATAACTACTCACAGTTTGCAATATTTACTCATAGCAATGCAATTTATTGTTTTACTTTTTTACCCACATTTTCAACAAACATATTTTTACCCCATCTCATAAATGTGGAAGGTATTTTTCAAATCCTTTTCTAAAAATTGTTTTCATGGTCATTCCCAAACTTTCATTTCAGGTGGGGTTTGATGAATGTCACTTATCATGTTCATATCCTGGGGTAATTTTTATTTATTTAGTTTTTGTTAACCGGGTAGGTGCACTAGCCAGCAAGTGACTATTTTCAGGCACGACCCGGGAGGTACAATTACAATACAAGTAGAACGGTGCAGTTTATACAGTACAAGTACAGGTACATAGATACAAGCATGCAATTTTTTATAAGTAAGCAGAGGGTACTGGAGGAAGGACAGATTTTGGATTAGATTTGGGGAAACTGATGGGGGATGTGGGCGGGAAGGGTGAATGCACAGCTCAAGGTAGTTGGAAGGTGGCGGGCTGGAACCAAGGAAGAGACTCTGCCAATTGTTTTGGCCAAGAATCTTAGGAGAGTGTAGGGTGGGACAGCGAAAGGATTACGAGCTTTTAGGCAGGAAGGCAGAGTCTATAACCGGGCTCATGGAACCGATTCGTATGAGAGAGGCTCAGGTGGGGGGTGGGCTAGGTAGGCTGGCCATGAAGGTAGGAAGGAAAGTGTTAGACTACAGGGCTTGAGACAGGGAAGGGTAGGGTTACATAGGGAGTTGTGCTGAGAATGGCAGGAGCAGGCGTGAGTGGCTGATGTGGGGAAAACATGGAACAGCAATCGCACTGGCGGGAACCTTGGGTCAGAATGAAAGGCAGGGGCCCAGCTGGAGGAGCCAAGCTTGGCAGGGTTGGCATTCTGGATGAGCGAGGGGTTCCAGAGCTAGACAGGTTTGTTTACGAGTGCGGTGACCCACGAGGAGGTCGATATAGGGGGGAAGACTGAAAACCGGCATCAAGGAAGGGATCAGGGAAGCGGGAAGATACGGCATTAGTGGTAGAATGCTGCAGCCGGCGTCCGGGCTTATGGAACTGTAAGCCGGCAGGGAAAGTAGGGGGACCCGGTCTCCAGGGGGAGAGTTACGGCCGCATACGGCTTTAGCGAGAAAAGGTGCGGTAGTGACCCAGTGCTGCGGAACTGATAGCCAGCAAGAAATACCAGGGGTAGTCGGTGTGCGGGGGGGATGGAAGAAGATGAGGAGAGACCAGTACCAGTTTTCAACATAGATACATCGTCAAAAGATTAGTGCAAAACAGCAGGATGTTTTCAATACATCGCCAAAAGATTAATGCAAACAGCAGGATGGGAAAAGCAGGTACCACAATCATAGTAATTGGCAATTGTTACACACAATGATTGTAACAATAAGGTGACTGGAGACATTTGTAATACAACACAGTAAGTAAAACGGCAATTGTCATAACACAAGGTTAAGAAAGGTAGAGGATAGAGGCATATATAATACATCAGACAGTAGAGCCATATAAGTTTCTTTGTGATCATAAAGAAAGTGCAAGCAGTCCAAATAACCAGTATGCAAGGCATCAAGTAGGTGTAGGTAGACGAATGGGCATGTAGATAGGGGAGGTAGAGGTAACATGAAGAAAAGATTTAGGTAGGATCAAAACAAGCACATTGGTCCATAGAAGTAAGATGATTCGTAGTCTTCGCTTGAAAGCAAGGTGTGAGGAAGCCTGTCTTAGGTCAGTAGGTAGTGAGTTCCACGCTGGGGCAGCATGCCCAAATGCACCAGCGCCTTGAAGTGCGGCAGAGGGGAACTTTTAGGAAAGACTTATCAGACGATCTCAGCTCACGCAGGGGGATAGCAGGCTGGAGCAGCTCAGATAGTGTAGCAGGTCTAAACACTCTGATTATGGAGTCTGAGAGGCAGCAGAGGTAGTACTGTCTAGTGGAGGAGGAGGAAAGCCAGCCTAGGTCCTTATAAAGTTGGCAGTGATGTTTAAGGTGGGGGCCTTTGATGCATATCGGCAAACATTGTTGTAGGTGGTATCCCACTTTTGAAGTGCAGTTTTGTTTGCCATGGTTAGGATGGGGGCGGTAGGATAGAGTTGGCAGGAGGATTCCCCTGGCAATGGCCAGCTTGGCAGTGGGTGTGAGCATGTAGTTAGTTCTGTAGGCAGCCCCAGTTTGCAATTAACCGTTGCAGGTTTTTTGGATGCTGGTTCAGGTCAAGGGTTTGGTCGAGCAGTATGCCCAGATAGCGAAAACGATTTACAGTCTCGAGAGGGGTCCATTAGGTCAAGTATATTCAGGAGATGAGCAGGATCTAAGTTTATGGGTTGTTCCCAGTAGCATGGCTTTGTTTTGCTAGCATTAAGTAGAGCGATGAGCATTTAGCCAGTGTTGAGCTGAATGGAAGGCAGATGTCAGAGTGGCATTGAGATGGTTAATACAGCCTGAACGAGCATAGATAACCAGGTCATCAGCATAGAGAAGCGAGGCACCAGATGTTATACTGCTGGGAAGATTATTCATGAACAGGAAAAAGGAGAGGGTTTAGTATTGAGCCTCATGGTACTCAATGTTGATTGTGGCACTGTCAGAGATAGCAGAGTTGAGTTTCACCGCTTGTGTCCAGTTTGTTAGGTAGCTACTGAACCAGTTTGTTACAGGGGATGAGAAGCTCAGTTTTTAAGGGTAGTTAGCAGAAGGGAGTGATCCACAGGTTGAAAGCCTTGGTGAGGTCAATGAACACAGCCCCGCTTAGATGACCTTCATCCATATTTATAAGAGTATCAGAGGTAAACTGCTAACGCTGTTGTGGTACTGTGATGTTTCCTGTAACCATGTTGTGCTTCACAGAGTGAGTTTGAGGAGTCGAGAATCTGATGGCCTGGGTGGCTACTATTTTCTCTAGAGTTTTACTGAAGACCGAGAGAATGGCAATGGGTCTGTAGTTCAATATTTTGTTTTTGTTCCTTTTGAAAATGGGGTAATTCTAGTGGCCTTCCATATCTCTGGGACTGTGCATGTGGAGAGGGACAGTGAAAACCTGGCTAATGGATATGAGATGAGATGGGCAGCAGCTTTCAGTAGTCAGGGTTCCAGTGTATCCAAGCCAGTGCTGGTGTTATCAGATATGGCATTTAGGAGTTTAAGAACTTGATTTCTAGTCACAGCCTTGAAATAAAAAAGTTTTTGTTGCTGCTTGTTGAGCGTCACTTGTTAATGCATCAGTTTTCCCTTTTGTAGAGAGTGGCTGAGGCAGCAGGTCAGCATTTAGGTGGACGTATAGGAGTTAGGTCAGAGAACTGTTGATTAAGGCATTGGCTATGGTAGGGAGCTATTGCAGTGGATACCGTGAAGAATCATTTCGAGGGGTGACAGATTGCGGGGTGCCAAGGAAGGTTTTGATGTGACTCCAGAATTTGCGTGGATCATTTGAGGAGCTGGTTAAGAGATTCTGGCAGTACTTGCTTTTTGCAAGCCTGATTTGTTTTTTGCAGACACTTCTATGCTGTTTGTAGAAAAGATGATCCATGGGTAGGCCAGTAGTCTTGTATTGTTTCCAGAGCTTGTCCAGGGCTTTGAGTTTGTGGAGTAGTTCTTTATCTAGCCATCGCGTTTGTTGACCTCTGACCCTCCTCTTTGTTTTTGGTACATGCCGCTTTTGAACTTCACCAAACCTGGTAAGGAACACATCTAGGGCAACCTCAGCACTTGTTGCAAGGAAAATTTCAGACCAGTCTGTGTTGGCAATGTTGAGGAGAAAGGCTTCTAGATCCAGTTTTGCAAAGTTAGTGAAGGTGACCAGGCAGGATCGAGGAGCAGGTGGTGGGCAGGCGCAGTGGCAGATCGTGGCGATTGGTCCATTATAGAGTCAGCCAGGATGGCTACCTTTGTTATGTGGTCAGGTCTATTTGTGAGGATCCAGTCTAACAGTGTTCCTGATAGGAGTTGGTCATTCTCATGTTCTCAGTTATTAACTGATGGAAGTTGTGCCTTGAACCAGTGATGCCAGGGTGCTATGATTTGGACCCAGCCAGTTCAGATTGACATCACCTAGCAGGATGGTCTCATTCATGTTTATTGTTTGTGATGAATGTTGAAGTAGTTTCTGAAGACTTTCCAGTCCACCAGTGGGTGGATTGTATAGACATATAATGTGTAGGTACTTCACACCTAGGGCCAGTTCTGCATGCAGTGATTTGCAGCGCATCTGGGGACTAGGGATAGGGGCAGTTTTTAGTTTAGTGACTTTTGTAGTAGATGGCAACACCCACCCCGCTTAGAACCAGTTCTATCCTGTCGGAGGATACCATATCCAGGCAGGGTACATTGTGCATCCAGGATGCTAGGTTTTAGCCATGTCTCAGTGAGGCATAAGATGTCAGGATTAACCAATTGTATCCAGGCCTCAAGCTCAGTTAAGTGACCTAGAGGCGTCTGATGTTCATGTGAGCAATTACAAGGCCTTTATTTTGGTTGGTAATGGGTGTTAACGGGGTGTTGCTTGGGTGTGGGCCTGGGTTCCGTTCAACATCACCAGCTAGCAGTAGTAGCCTCTGAGCTAGGAACTCAAGCAGCACCTTGAGGAGCATGTTATGATTTTTCTGTTTTTTCGTATGTTGAGAGTAGCTCATAACTAATAGGTATGTGCATCCTTTTTTTTTTTTTGGAAAAAGTAGTGAAAAATAGGTATAGGGTGGTGGTATGAGTGGAGCCAAGCTCTCAGAGGTGCCACGTGATTGATGAAAAGTAATCAAAATCCACAGGAAATGGTGAACTACCAGGGACCAGAAAACTGTTATTGTAGCTCAAAGACCCAGAATGTGATAAATTCCTGAAGGTTAAATTCCTGAAAGTGATGAACGCTGGCCTGGGGTATATGCAGGATGTAAAACCTTTGTTAGTATATAGCCTTTGTTCTCCAAAAGGTTGAGAATAAACCTCAAACAAGTCAGACAGAAATGTGGATTCAATGCAGCATTCCACAACCCAGTGCTTGTATAACAGATTTACTGACCTTACTTTGGTCTTTGATGGCTTCAAAAAGTTGATTTATGATGAGAATGCCAATACCTGGTGGTGATGTTTTGCAGTTTCTTAGTCCAGGAAATGTTCATAGATGTTATGTCCAAGAATGGTCCGGTTCCTCCAAGCAGGAACACTGGAAAATCCACAAAACTAAACTACTGACAGAGACAAACACACACAGCCAGCCACACAGCGTCCAGATAGAGCATGACAATAAAAAATATGATCTTAAATTTTAGGGTCACGGTTCAAGAAATAATAATATTATGTGAACCTCTTCATTTCCAAGCATGACTATTCCACTGATATGACACATGTTATTAATTTTTACTTTTAACTGCCATGCCATATACCCAACAATTACGCATCAAATACAAGCAAGCAAACATTCGCCATTGGTCAATGCATGTGTAATTTTGCTGTATATCTAACCGGATTAAAAGATCATAAATTAAGAGCTAAATCATGGCTTAAGACACTGTCAGCACTATACATAAAAATAATGCACTGGGTAATGTGCATTACAAGACTTTAGACATACCCAAGGTGTGCAATGCTACATAAACCCCAAGAGTGATGCTTGATGGTATATTCATGCATCCCACACCGATGGTGTGTATCAACTTTGAGTAATCACACTACCTTAAGTTTCTTTTTATATAATCTCAGACCACCCATTTTTCCTCACTGTTTCTAGTTCTGTGCTTTGCCCCACGAAGTGTCATGCACATGCACTGAATTAATCATAGTCAGGAAACTAACCAGAAACATGAAGATCTAACAATGTTCTTCCATTTTGCAATTAGCAGTACTCACTTTTAAACTCTGCAATTTACTGTGCACTTTCAGCTCTGCCTCACTTCTGCTGTTCAGTCTTACTGCAGTCTGGCCAGCACTTTTAAGCTTATCCTCCACAAACAATGCAAAGTCTCCAAGAGTCCCCAGACTGAACCATGCTGGCATTACTTTTTTAACAATCTGTCATAGTAAAACATGTGTTCATCACATTGTTTTTTTTTTGTGCCTCTAAAACAATGTCACTGAGCCTTGACCTTTTCCATCACTAAAATGTTTGCACCAGTGCTTTCATTTTGGCATTGCTGCATCTACTATCAGAGTTTATGAGCAATGAAGGAGATCTTTTCATTTAAATGTTACTTTCTGAGTTAGCTCCCCCTCTGAAGATTTTTTTATACTGTTTATGGCAGCGGCCATAAATAAAAAAGAAAAATAGCATTTGACACTATGTTGCACTCAAGAGTGTTTTGATCATGACTGCTTCTCACGTCCTCATGTTTCCCATAATAACCAGCCATTTATTACAGCAAATAATAACTGGCTATCACCATGGAAAAGAAAATGGTGGCCAGTTACTATATTAGTTTAAAATGCCAGTTATGCAATGGATAGAAAGAATCCAGCAACATGATTAGCTGACACATCTTATTACCAGTGATTAAATCCCAGCATATACTGTACTTACCGTAAGAAAAGTCCCAGTCAACAGTTTTTAACCTTTTTGAATCCTCTACCCCACAATCCAACATATCTTTCAAAACTGCACCACCTACTGGTAAAACAAAAAACAAAACAGAACTAAGTGGTTTTAATTTTCACAAACAAATAAAAACTCAATAAAAATATTTATAAAGCTTTTTTAATTTTAATACATACTATATGGGTCCATTGCATTATAGAAATAATATACTGCAGGTTTTGGTATGCCATGTGATATGTCTCTTCTCAGGTGCATGAGACACTTGACCTTCAGCCTTGTGCCTCATAGAAACATAGACTTTGACGGCAGATAAGGACCGCTAGGCCCATCTAGTCTGCCCATTTCCCTACCTACAGGATAGGCCGCAGATCCTAGTTAACCAACAGCCTATTTCTTCCTACCCCCCACAAGAATTGCCTTATGTCTGTCCCATGCATTCTTGAATTCTCCCACAGTTTTAGACCTTACAACCTCCTCAGGAAGGCTGTTCCAGCATCCACTACCTCTCTAGAAATAATACTTCTCATATTGCCCCCGTGGAACCGCACCTTCTATCTTTTAAATTGTGTCCTCTTGTTCTTACAAGTCTCTTTTTCTGAAAGATGCTACCCTCTTGGACTTTGTTGATTCCACTGAGGTACTTAAAGTTTCTATCATGTCCCTCCTCTCCTTCTTTCCTCAAGGGTATACATATTAAGCTCCTTCGTCTCTCCTCATACGGCTTCTCTTGCAGACCCTGCACCATTTTAGTTGCCCTCCTCTGGACTGCCTCTATCCTGTCTATGTCCTTGGAGATGGGGTCTCCAGAACTGGACACAGTACTCAGATGGGGTCTCACCAACTGTCTGTACAGAGATAACAACTTCCTGTTTTCTGCTGATGATGCCTCTCCTATACATCCCAGTATACCCCAGCCCTCCCTACTGCCTTCTCACATTGCTTGCTAACCTTAAGGTCATCTGATATGATTACCCCAAGGTCCCTTTCCTTTTTTGTTGTTACTACCTCCCACCCATTGTATCAACCCTGTTGCAGATCTTTGTGTCATCTGCAAAAAGGCATACTTTTCCTTCCAGTCCCTCTGCAATGTCACTGATGAAGACATTAAAAAGGACTGGACCCAATACGGAACCCTGCGGTACCCCACTAGTAACCCCCCTTTCTTCAGAGTGGACTCCATTTACAATTGCCTTCTGTGTCCTGTTGTCCAGTCAATGTTTTACCCAGGCTACCACCCTGGGTCCCACTCCCAGGCTGATTAATTTGACTATTAATCTTTTGTGTGGGACTGTGTCAAATGCCTTGCTAAAGTCTAGGTAGGCCATGTCCACAGCCCCTCCCTGGTCTACTACTTTGTTCACCCAGTCAAAGAAATCTATTAGATTCGTCTGACATGACCTTCCCACTGTGAACCCATGCTGCCTTGGGTCCTGTGCTCCACTGACCTCTAGGTACTTGACTATTCTTTCCTTCAGAAATGACTCCATCACTTTCCCTACCACAGAGGTCAGACTGACAGGTCTGTAGTTTCCTGCCTCTGTCTTGGACCCACTTTTGTGAAGGGAATCACATCCGCCTTCCTCCAGTCCTCGGGTACACACCATCCTCCCATGATTTATTAAAAGAATAGCCAGTGGTTTCACTAGTTCCTCCTTAATTCTTTTAGAATTCTGGGGTGAATTCCATCAGGACCCATTGCTTTGTCCACCTTCAGTTTTAGGAGTTCTTGCAGAACCCTTTCTTCTGTGAAAGGACTGGGATCGACCCCCCTATCAAGAGTGCTTCTGTTAATTGGATTAGGCACTTCCCCCTCCTCTTTTGTGAATACTTAACAGAAATATTCATTCAGTATTCCTGCTTTTTCACTGTCCCCCTCTGCCCACCCACCGTTCATTCTATTCAGCCTCACTATCCCTCCCTTTGTCTTTCTACGCTCACTGATGTACCTATAAAAGGTTTTATCCCCCTTCTTAACTGAGTTGGCTATCTTTTCTTCAGTTTGGGCCTTTGCTATTCTGACTTCCTCCTGCTTCCTTCTGCCTTAACTGGTACAGCTGTCTGTTCTGCTCCTTCTGTGTTTCCTTATACTTCCGGAATGCTATCTTTTTCTTCCTGACTTTCACAGCCACCTCTTGAGAACCATAGTGGCTTTTTCTTTCGCTTTTGATTTGTTTATTTGCTTCACACAAAGGCTTGTTGCCTCTGTGATGGCAGTTTTGATAATTCCTCATTGTTGCTTCCACCTCCTTCTAGCCTGTTTGCTAGTGCTTTTGGAGGCACTCTCCCATCTTGCCAAAGTCAGCCCTCCTAAAGTCCAGTACCCTCACTTTTGTATGGCTTGACTCTGTAGCTGAGTTTAATGTGAACCACACTGTTTGATGGTCACTTGCCCCCAGATGGCAACCCACTTCTAGATCTGAGATCCTCTCACTGTCCCCGTTTGAGAGTACGAGGTCTAAGATTGATCCCTCATGAGTGGGTTCTGAAACTAGCTGTCTAATGCCTGCCACCTGTAGGGCATCAAGAATGGCCTTGCTCTTGGATGTGGCTGCAGCAAATGTGCTTCAGTTAACATCTGGCATATTCAGGTCTCCCATCAACAGTATCTCCCTTTCTCTGCCATTCTAAGAATGCCTTCTATCATATCCTTGTCCATTCCTTCCCCTGACATGGGGTTTGTACACAACCCTGTGCGGATTGTGGTGCCCTTTCCAGTCTCAAGGTGACCCACAGTGCCTCCTCTCCTCCCTGTTTACTCTTTGTTCAGTTGCTTTTATCCTTCCTTTACATAGAGAGCTACTCCTCCCCTCTTCTCCCCTACCTGTCTCTCCTGTAGGTTATGTACCCTGGTATGTTAACATCCCAGTCATGGTTCTCTGTGTACCATGTTTCTGATGACTGCTCGATATCCAGGCATCCCTCTTCCATTAAGGCCATCAGCTCAGGGAGCTTGTTGCCCAGACTACGGGCATTGGTACTCATTACCCTCCATTTCCTGATGGCCTTACTCCCTTTTGCCCCATCCCTGTCCTTCTTGCCTTTGTCACTTTCTCCATTTACCCCTGCTCTTCTCCCTATCGACACCTCTATGTTGGTGTTTGCCGCACTTACTACCGTGATTATTTGGGGGCTAGGATTTTCCTGCTCCTTTCCAGTGCCTCCCCCCTTGGCTAGTTTAAAAGCTTGCCAATGAAGCATTTAAACCTATCACCTAGGATCCTGGTTCCCCTCCCAGACAGATGCAGCCCATCATGCCAGTATAGGCTTGCATCACTCCAGGTGGACCCCCAGTCCCCAATGAAGCCAAATCCCTGAGCTCCACACCAGTTTTTCAACCACTGATTGAATCCCATGGTGTGGAACACCCTAGCCTCTCCTATGCCATAGATGGGTAGCACCTCCGAGAAGGTTACCGTGCATGCTACTTGACTAAGGCCCCTCCCCAATTCCACAAACTCTTCCTGCACTTCTCTAATCCCTTTCTTAGCCAGGTCATTTGTCCCTAGGTGGACATTGACATCCAGCTCCCTCCCCTGTGCAACTGCTCCGGCAATCCTGAGGATTTGATCCCTGTCCCTCCAAGCCATGGCGCCCAGGCAGGCACCTTACCTCCTCTCCCTTCCTCCCCAGTTCTACCTTCCTAACAATGGAGTCCCCCACCAGGAGTTGTTTCCTTCCCTGCAGGGTCCCCTGCCACCCTCCTGTGGGTCTCCTTGTGGGAGGTCCTCACATCCTCCTTGGTCTCCACTGTGGATGCCTCCATAGAGGAACCACACTTTGCCAGAATGGCATAGGAATTGTGGAGGTACAACAGGAGGGATGAGCCTCTGTTCCACCACCCTCACCCTCCCTGAGCCCACTGTAGGTCCAACCACTCCTCTTTCTTGGCAACCTCTGAGGCAATGGCAGTGGCACTGGTGGTCCCTGGATGGAAGAGGAGGTCCTACAAATCCTGGCCAACTCAGCCTGGAGATGAGCAACCTCCTCCCTCAGCCCAGAGAGGTGCCTGCAGATGGGACAACACCGCATCCTCCAGAACATCTCCCGGAAGACTGCTGCTCCACAGCCACTGCACTGCACCACTCCAATCATGTCTTATTTCTGGCCCCTTAACTGTTTGCAATCTTTACTCTTTCCTCTGTTTTTTTCTCTCTCTCCTTACTTTCTGCCTGTGTGCCCTTTAAGCTCCTGATTGTCCTGTTCTGAGACAAGAATATCCTATATTTCGCAGTAGATCACTTACTTGCTTAGAGGCAGACCTCCAGCAGCTAGAGGGGGCCAGAGAGCTACTCTTGCCCTTCTAGGATGGTGGGTCCTTGGTAGTTCTGTGATCACTCACTTCCTGCCCCTAAACAGGAAGTTCCTTTGTCAGTCAAATCCTGTGCCTATAAAAATAGAACTAGCTTTGGGTGGAGGGTGGGAAGGAGGGCAATATAGTCCCAGCAGAGAAGTTCAGTCACAGCAGTCCTTTCTTTTGGTGTCTTCTGCCAAGCTACTAGACCTGAGGCATGATGATATCCCATGACATATCACACCTTGTTGCTCATTATTGCTGAAATAAAGACTTGTGGGGGGTGGAGAGTGTCCCTTTAAATCTCTGGTCCAGGACTATTCATTATCGTGAACCTCATAGGAAGTGGGTGTCAAGGTACATCATTTGTACAGTATATCACAAGTAGTATTGTGCACATTGCTATGCTAGGCTGTTTTAAAATCAGTAAAGGGGCATTGTCAATCCTATCAGCTTCACATTGCCCCTGTTTCAAATAACACATTTTATGATTGCTCGCCTACTGAATATAGTGCTGCTAGAGCTGGTTCTCTATCTGGTTCCTTCTTGTTAAGATCAAACACTAGGCAATTGCTCTTAGGAAAAAAAAAGTTTTGTTTCAAAACCTTAATCGCTTCTCATTGTATGCTATTTGTACTTTAAAAGTGCCTAACAGTTCAGCCACTCATGATATAGCAGTCTGCTCTGACTGCACAATTAGTGGCAAGACTGCATGTGCGTGTTCCCAATGTTAAGGAAGGATACTGTGGAAAAATACATTTTTTGTATGGTAACACCAATGTGGAGTACAGAAAATATTTCCTTTTTAGTAAAAAAAAAAGGAAAGCAGATGCTGTAGAAAAGGATACATCAGCAGATTTTCCAGAAGATAGCAATCATATACATATTTTTTTAATAGTGACAGTTTCTGGTCGTAAGAGGATAGGTGTTCCTTTAAGGGGAAGAGAATGGTGTGAAAATTGCAAATCGAGATTTCTGCTCTCTAAGTATTAGTGGGTATCCTTAAAGATTGGGAAACACCTCTGCCTTTGGATATCTGTTTCCATTTTTCATTTTCCTTTCTTCTTCTTCGTCTCAATATTTTGGATTGCTATGCCCTTTAATTTAGTGTTTCCCTCTCCTCTCTCTCCTCCTGTCTCTCTCTCTCTCACTCTCTCACACAAACATACACACACACACACGCACACATACATCTTCAACTTGGATAATAGTTTTTCATTTCTATGTGATCTGGTGTTTCAATGCCATTCCTGTCTCACAGGAATTAATTACAATCTTCGAGTGCCAGCCTAATGAATTCCTTTTTTCAAGGGCTGAGCTTGTTTCTGTGTGCTGGTTTGAAGATTTCTGGAACTGTGTCAGCCTCTACCCCCTCCCCATAGCCTCCCCAATGTAGTTCTCTCACCCAACCCTTTGTTTCCAGCCCTCCTTCCCACTGGAAAGCCTTAGGTCAAAGCCTGAAGAGAGGGAACTCCAGAACCAATTTGTCTCCCTGTTCATCTGAATCCCCATCGGACCTCATTTTCAGCATAGCTTACAGAGAAATCGCCTTGTAGTTCTGTTTTAGTCCTTCTATTATGACTTAAGGGATCACAAAAAAAAAAGTAAAACAATTTAAAAAAAACATAAAAACACTCAACCAAAGAAGATGTGGATTCCAGAAAAACAGTTGTTGACTGAACTAACTGAAAGTGACAAGGGATATCATGACTGTAGTAAGTAGTTTCTTAATAAAAGTCTCTCAAACAGATTAGCAAACCTTCTCATCTAGATGATCAGTCTGTCAGTATACTGAATTTATCAATGAAAGGGTAACTGTCAAAGTCCCACCTTCATGGCCTAAAAAGTTTTCATTATGATTGTCTCTCTTGTTCTGAAAGTTTGTTCACCTAGAAGACCATTTGAATAGTAATTTATAAAAAAACAACAGTAGCTTGGCATAATTTGGATTTTTGAAAACATCAGAGTGCTCAATATACTACTTTTGTGGTTTTGTGTAAAATAACCAATGTTAGTGGTATGTGTACAAAGCTAACGACCTGGGTACACATAAAGAGCCTAGGTTATCAGAGGTTGTGCGGTAGTGACAGTGCTAAGCATCTGTATGCAACACTTCTGCATGTTGGCAGAATCAGACAAGCACTGTAAGAATGAGAAACTAAACATAAATCCCAAATGGAGTCTGCAATAAAAAATATATGTTTAACGTGTTTTGTTATTTGACATTTTCAGGTGTCATTCAACAAACAGGTTTCTCAGGATCACACATACACAGATACAGTAGTTGCACTAGCTACCAGTTATCCCTGTTTGAATGCTGCCCACTGTTCCTCTACCCTAATTCCTCCCTATTCCTTTTAGTGCCTCTTCCAAGCATTACCCCATTCTTCCAAAGTCTGTCCTCCTGAAGTCTGGGATTCAAGTTTTGTGGCTGGGTTCTACCTCTTTCATAATGTAAACCACACAGATTGGTGGTGACTGTTCCCAGGTGCTCCCCGCTGTGATCCTCACCACACTGTCCCAGTTCATGAGCACCAGATCCAGTATTGCCTCATGCTGGGTGGGTTACAAGACCAGCTGTTTAGGAAGGCTCCTGAATGGAATCACAATAAATCTGCTCCTGGCTGCTGCTGCTGGGAGGTTCCATTCCACAGCTGCAATATTGAAGTCGCCAGCCAGTACTATCTCCCCCTTGCAGCTCCCTGTCTGTCTCCTCCCCTTGGGCTGGTGGTTTGTAAATTACTCCCATGTGGATTGCTGCCCTTGTTTTCCTTATAAGTTTAACCCACAGTATCTCCCCTCTTCCCTGTTCCCCTTGAATCTCTGTGGCCTTTATGTTATCTTTCACATAAAGTGCCACCCCCCCCCACCTGTCCGGTCCCTCCTAAATAGATTGCAGCCCAGTATGGCCATCCCCCAGTGGTGGCTATCATTGCACCAGGTCTCTGTGATAGCCACTAAGTCCAGGTCTGACTGTGTCATGGCTGCCTTCAGATCCTCCATTTTGTTACTAAGGCTCCTGGCATTGGCACATATGGCTTTCCAGGATGCGTCTTCCCTCCCCTGATTTGTTGCAGTAGCCCCTCCCCCTTTCTGGGTGAACTTTTTCCCTGATTCTCCCTGTTTTTTGCCCTTGTTATGAATTCTGCCTTCTGTCTGCTCATCCCCTTCTTGGCTACCTGTGTTGAGCCTTTGCTCGGGGGGGGGGTTGATACTAAGCCACCTGACCTTTCTGGCTCCCCTCCTTTGGCCAGTTTAAATGCTTGCTACAGAAGCATTCAAACGTCTCACTGAGGACTGAGGTCCCCTTCCTGGATGGATGTAGGCCATCATCATTATACAGGCTTCTATTACATGATTGCCCAGTCTCCTTCCTACCCCCCTCTCCCTCTTTCCCCTCTCTCCTAACACTTCCCTCTTTTTACCCTGCTGTCCCTCACTGCCCTCCTGTCACTCTTTGGTATCTTCCTGACCTACTTCATCTGTCTATAACATGACTGCCCAGTCTCCTTTCTCCCCCCTTCCCTCTTACCCCTCTCCCCTTACCCCTCTCCTTCCATTTCCCTCTGCTTTGATCTTTCCCTAACTCTAGCTGCTTTCTCCCCGATAACTTTTCTGCTATTTTCATCTCTCACGGTTCCCTGACAATGTCCGCTAGACTGCCAGCTCTACTCAAAACTTTGTGTTTGCATGGGCGTTCCCAGCCCTGTGTCTGAAGGCTCCTGCCATGTTTCCCACTATCTACCTTTCTCCCTCAGCACTATCTTTTCCTTGTCTTGCCTACTATGTAAATTTCCCCTCCCTCTTTTTTCACAATTACTATAACCCATGTGTAACCTTTATTCCTTATTTTTTTCCTCTTTCTTCCTTTCCCCTAATAGGTTGCATACTGTTTCCTGTTTGTTACAATGTATGATATTTTCTTTTTCCTTTTTTTTCTTTTTTCCATACATAAGTTGCATTGCACTGATTGTATTTCATTCTGCTCCAGATCGTTCCTAATGAACTGTTTTTTCTACTGTAAATGACTTTGCACTGTTGTACTTACCTGCACTGTTTGACATGGAACCTTTGTAAAATGAGCCTTTGATTCAAAGTTTTGTAATTCTGAAATTTCAATAAATAAAATAAAAATAAGGCTTGCATCCCTACAGGTAGGGACCCACTCTCCCATGGAGCCAAAACCCTTCTTTCTACACCATTCCTTTAACCAGGAATTGAATTTCTGGATGCGGAGTGACCTAGCCTCCCCATGCTAAGGACAGGTAGTACCTCTGAGAAGGAGATGGAGTGTGCTACCCACTTTAGGCTCCCCCCAACTTTCTGAAATCTTCCTGAAGTCTGTCTAACACTGCTCTGCCTCCTGCCAGGTAATTTGTAGACAATGACATTCAGTTCCTCCCTCCTTACTATTGCCCTGGTGATCCTATGGATCCACTTCCCATTCCCTCCATGCAGTGCTTCCTGGGAGGCACTTGACCTCCCTCCCCCTACTGCCAGGTGTCCCTAGCTTCACTCCCCACACAAATGAGTCCCCCACCAGAAGTAACTTCATCTTCCTCTGGGGTCCTTTACCCCCCTTCCCTGGGGCTCTATCATGGAGGTTCCACCCATCCCTATTAGTCTCAGCTGTGAATGCCTGTATGGGGTTTCCCCACTCCTCCACGACAGCATAGGAGTTGCTTAGCTGGACTGATTGGATGATGTGCTTCTGTCCCACCTGTCATACCCTCCCTGAACCTACTGTGATCTGACCACTACACCCCCTGGGCATCCTTTGAGGTTGTGGTTGTGGACACAGTGGCCTCTTGGTGGGGGTGAAGGTTTCCTGAATCCTGTCCAACTTAGCTTGTAGATAGGCAACCTCCTCCCTCAGCCCAGAGAGCTGCCTGCAGATGGGGCAGCACTACATCATCCAGAATATTCTCCTGAATACAGCATCCCCACACCCACTACACAGCATCACCCCTTGCATTTTCCCTCTGTATTGCCTATGCCCTTCACTGCCACTGTCTATCCTCTCTTGTATCCCCACATTTTTATTCTTCTCTCCTTTTCCTTTTTCTCCCCTGTGTTAAATGTTCCTTCTCTTTATCTTACATGGTATGGTATTTCCTGTTTGGAGAAAGGAATGTGCAGTGTCTCAAGGACCCACCTCCTTTATAAGTTGGTGGAGCCTTGGGGTGGTGAGTTGAGGGTGGGAGGTTGGGTGTACCTCCTGGCTGCAAAATAACTTTCAGCCTAGGTCCCCTTGCTCTGCTTGTGGCACATTTTCCCTGCTCATCTACAGGTGATGCAGGGATTTCCCTGTTAGCCTGCCTGCCTTCTGCTCCATTGGAGTCTGCTGGCTTGCCCTCTTGTGAGTTGTATTTAATAGCTCTCTGGTCCCAGTTCAAATCCTGATGCCTTGCAAACTGCCAAGAATGGGAGGAGAACAAAGAACAGCAAGCAAAATGATAAAAAAACAGCAAACAACAAGGATTAGCTGCAGTGAAAAAATAAGAAATACCCCCCAAGTATGCCAGAACAAAATGAAAAAATTAAATACCCCCAAGTAAGCTGGGACAAAAGGTATCTGCTGCCCTACACACTAACTCACACTAACTCAGCCTCCCCTTCACCATGCACCTCTGGGGATGTGACAGGTGTGTAATTATTTGGGGGGGATGGGAGGCACAAGTCCTTCCCAACAATTCAGATCATCACTTTTGTCACCCCAACATTCAGTCCCTTATTTTAGCTGCTGCCTGCTGGTGGGCTGGGAGAGACTCAGGAGCCTGCAGAGGGAAGGGGGTTGCACTGGTGGGTCTGAGCAGAAGAGCAGGCACCATCTGCACCACATGGCAGGAGCAAAAAGGTAAAGCAAGTGCATCTTCGGGAGAGAGAGAGTTGTGAGACAGTGCAGCGCAGCCTAGTTTTGACACAGCAGTTGGGGGGTACCATCACTACGCAAGCTGGCCTGGCCAGAACCAGAAGGAGCAGGAGTGAGTGCAGTAGGGAGGGAGAAAGTGATGGATTGCATCTGAAAGTAGCGTTAGTGCAAGCGAATAACGAGAAGTCAGGACAAGTGTGTGGGAGACTGCTGGCATCGGGATAGAACTGCAGTGCTTGTGCTTCATTTTCCCTCCTCCTTCTCCTGTCCTGTGCCTTTCTTACTTAAAAATGAATGCTGCCACTGCTGCCGAGGAGCTTGAGCTGGAGTCAGAGGATTTCAGAAATTGGATGATGCTAACAGGCACGAGGCACCTGAGTGTGGGGTAGGGTTGGGGGGATCTTGCTATGCTGCTGTGCCACTCACTTGGAAGGCACTGCTTGAGGCTCTAGGCTGCAAGTTCCTGTAACTGAACTAAGAGGGGGTAGGAGGTTATCAGTGGTGCAGGTCAGGGGTGAGTGAATGGGTCTTTTTTGCTTCATGGATATGTGGGGGGGCACATCATCATGCTGCAGGGGGAATGCACACCACAGCTGAGGAAGAGGTGGGAGAGAATTCCAGTTTGCACAGGGCAGTTCTGTCAACTGACAATGCCACAAGCTATTGACCAGTTATTGCTTTAGTGCAAGTCAGGGAGCACCCTGGAAGCCCACTGCAGTCTGTGATGCATTCCATGCATATCCTGATATGCAGTGTGGACACTGTAAATGTCTGGCCACACAGTAAGCAACTCCTAGTGTGACAGAACATTCAAGCTGGACCGGAAGTAAGGGTGAGAGAAGTGGGCCAGTGGCTACTGAGATTCAGCTTCACATTGGGTTCCACAGATTCAGCTGACTTTGAGAATTTATCCAGATTTCTTTGGCTCCCAAATGCAATAATTGGCATGGGGTAATGCAGACAACAAATACAGGGGTAAAAAAGCCTTGAGGTCAACAATGAACACTAATTATGGAAGCTTACCTGTGGTAGGTAATATTGGCAGGCATCTTCTGAGGATTACTGTTTGGTGTTGTCACAGAGTCTGCAAAAGCCACTAAGACCACCCTGGCCCAGTGTGAGCTACAGTAATAGTTACTATTCATTGCTCACATTAAGGCATATACCCCCTGTAGTCTCTGCTGTACCTTGATGGCAATTACTATATTATCTCTGGCACCATTAATTTTCCAATTATATACTAATACCCATCCCCCCAAAAAAACAAGTTATGTCTAAAAAAACATAAATAAAAATAAATTAAAATACATTAAATGACAGGCGTTATGTTGCCCTTCACAATATTTTCCATCCATGGATATGTATTTATTTATTTTTTTGGCATGTTACATTTTATTATTACATTAATTGAACTTGGTTTGAAAACAGAGATTAACTGCTGATAGCCAATACTGTAGTTGTTTACCACTAACCACATGAGACCAGACATAGAAAACTGTGTGACTGACTGTGTGTGGCTGGTCAGGTCACTCATTCCACCATCGTCCCATTCTGATGCAGCGATGGGTTTTATTTAACTGATACCGACTCTGTGTGCTCAGTGGCACATCTGATCACATTGAGCTCTCAGGTGATGACAATGTGCAAGTTGTAGTGTCATCAGGAGGAGGAACTGTGCCACTACTGCTGGGAGCTGTGAGCTGGACTGTGGTGTCAGTAAGTGCCAGTGGGAATCCAGGGAGAATTGCTACCAGGAAGGTGTAGAAGTACAAACTGGGAACAGTAGTAGATGCCAACTGTTGGACATGTATATAACATGGATAGTTAATGTTTATTTAAGTTAAGCTGAGACTGAGAAAGATTAAGAATTCAAGACTATGGATCTATAGGAGTCTTCAGTAGACCCCGGAAAGTTGAAAAACCAATTATGACTGACTTACCACACATTATAACTGATTTTTCCAACTAGTTTGCAATTTGTAACTTCAACTAACTGAAGAAAATCCAACCAATTTTTTCAACTTTCACCATTGTTGAATTTTATTATGTAGTAGTTTGTCACTTTTTAACTTTGTATCTCGTGCTACATTATACCACTAGGGGGTAATTAACAGCTAATCACTAGTCATGCCTCGTTGCTTAATACATCATGCTTTGGTTTACATCCAGTTCTGTACGCATCAAAACCACTCACAGGGGTCAACCTGAATCTTATTTTGCACTAGCCAGCAGCCAAGGTGATTCAAAATTGTGGTAGCCCACAAATGACTGCAGTAGCCCACAATTAAAATGGCAAATTCTGATCACTTATACAGGAAACAATTCAAGCCAAAAAATACTCTGATTATTGCACATTTATCATGTTTCCCAATTCTTTCCTGACACATTTGCAAAACAAAAAGGCTACAATGCCATCACATACAGTGAACACCACATGGTTTTGTACCATGGCCTCCTATCTTCCTCTTTCTTCACAACCCCCCCCCCCAACCAGAGGACATCACAACAGCAAATGTTCAATCAAGCAGACATAGCTCTGCTGATGCACACACAACAGCTGACACCACCATGCACCTCACCACCATACCCAGAGCAGTGAACAGATCCTGGCAGAGAAAGACACGCTGCTCAGCCCCCACCCTATAGTAAACTGGAGACATGCACTTCTGACGTTTTTGTACAGTGAGCTAGGAACACATCTAAGATTTCCTTGGGTGGGGGCTTCACAAACCTAAGGGGTTTCAGAAATAAAAAACTGTGACATTTTTATATTTAAAAGCATTGATTTTACTATGCTCTGCCCCATCAAAAATATATTTTTCTTTAACAGTGTCCTTTCATCCTTTTATCCATCCAGGGGAAACAGTGTACAGGCATGACACTATACTACCTCTGTTTCTACACAGGATGATCCATGTTCCCCAGGAATGTCTTTTTTAACCTTTCAAATTATGTATTTTTATTAAGTTTGATTTTTGGGGGGGAACAAACATGATCTAAAGCTTTGTTTAGTTAGGTGGGATAAGGGTGGGAATGTAGGGTGGGACTGTCTGGATGGTGTTAACACACTAACATACTAAGAAGCCAGCAGAATAGGCCCTGTAGTCTATTGAGTCTTCTCGGGGATTAGTGCCCATTTAGGGCACCATTTTTGGCCCCCCTCCTCCCCAAGGTCCCACTACCCCTTTCCCTGACTTGGCGCCCCCCCAAATGCTGCTCTGTTTAGATGCACCTCCCCATACCTGTCCCAGGCCATCTTGAACCCCTCCATAGTATCCACAGCCACCAGTGTTGGCTGGCTTGGTCCATTTAGAAGAGCTGGGGACCCCCCCTACACTTTGAAGCAATGGCAACTATGGATCTGTGGATGGTCATTTCAGAGTCTGGCCTGCAGTGGTGTCCAGGGAAAGAACAGAGTTAAGAGATTTGGATGGGAAAAGAAAGCTATGGTGAGGCTGTGATAAAACCCACCACCTGCAGGGCAGGCTCTGTATACCACTTAGCATTTTGTCACTGAAATGTTGGATACAGACACTCAAAATGTAGGGAAATGAGGGGCACATGTCTTAATGTGGGACACCTTATCAGACAGACAGACACACATGAGGACAAAAACCTGCTAAACAGAGACTTTTTTAACTTCATTAACAGCCATGAAAACATGCACTGGTCAAGACTGACAACATTTTGCTGGGATTAAGGCTCAGACAGCTGGCAGCCATCCAATCAGATAGAAATTGATCACAGAGAAGGAGAGGATCAACTAAGTATGATCAGCATACCAGTGAAAACCCAGATTATACCATAAGGTTAGACCCCAATCATCCACCAGTTGACGTAATGCTGTTCGACTTTGGTAGGGCCTTGTTTGGTAGAAGTGAATGAAACGGTCAATAAAGAAGTCCTATACCTTGCAAATACTCCACCACCACTACTTTATTGACTTTTTCATAAAGCTACAGTAAGTTCTGAGCTATTTCTGGAAAAAAATTGTCAAGTCTTGGCTTGGACCATGTATATTGCAAGACAGTGGTGATCGAGTGCACCATAGCCTTTACCATCACCCATCTGCCCTCTTTGCTATTTTTCTAACTGACATAGGGAGCCATTTGTGAAATAGAATTTTTACTTCATGAGGTTTTCTTCACAAAACAGCAAGACAACTACCTTTCTTACTCTTTCAGGTACATTAGCATTTTTTATGGACATTCCACAAATTTATTTTAAGTATCTTGGGAGAGAACTCATAGTAATTACTAAACTTCTCAATGTGTACTATGCGAAGGGAACAAGAAATGCAGTTTTACAGGCAGAGTTTTGGCAAAGTTTTGGGGAGCTGAGATAGGATACCAAGAGAATGATTATAGGTGGACTTAGCTTTAAAGACTCCCTGAAAATGCAGGTGCCCCGTCCTTTTGTAGCATTTGAACTATCAGTGTCAGCGCTAGTGCTGGCTTCCCAATCCATCAGTGTCCCTCCCTTTCCCAGTCCCAACCATGGAGGCCCGCCCAGCAGTGGCATGTTCTAAGTACCCGAGTCTGTTAACTTCTGACCAACTCACTGCACCCATCCCAACTCCCAAACAGTATAACAATCATCACCTCTGTGCAGCAAGCTGGCCCACCGTTGTGTTGGAGATTGCTCATTCCTCCTTTGACTCTGTCCTCAGGCCCCACGCTCCAGTTCGCACTACTACAGCAGTCCGATGGTTGCCCCCGAGTGTTTTCTCTCTCTCTCTCTCTCTCTCTCTCTCTCTCTCTCTTGGTTCGTCATCCTGTCCTAGTGGGTCTGGGCCAAGAAGACAGTGGTCGACAGGTCAAGTGGTCAGACTAATCAATGTGATCCATCCTCGCGCTTTGCACAAAAACAACCGCTCAAACTCGGCCTTGGACCCCGCGTTCCATTTCATCCAGCTCATCTGGCCTCTGATGTGCAGTGCCCACAACTCCCCAATTCCTTCATCCCACGTACTCCATTGGAGGATTGGAATTTGGTGCCAGGCGCCAGGGCACAATTTAATTGGAGGCTGCTTGCTGGAAAAAAAAAAAGAAAAAAAGCTGCCTGGTGTCCATTGGAGTCAGTCTGAGAAATGATGTCTCCTGTTTGTCTGGGGTGCTAGGGGATGAGAGGACTCAGGGGGCGAGGGCTTTCAGGATGTGTTGTAGCTGCTCAGCCATAGGAGAATAAGATGTGAGCTAATTCTACTACAGAAGTCGTTGATTTAAAAAAATTTACAACTCCACTCAATTACGGCTACAGCTCAGGGCAATTCCAGTTGATTGCAACTGCCCTGAATTGTGGCCCACGATTCTGACAGCTGATGGCAGCTCCGGGGTCTAGTCATGAGCGATATGCCAAGGCAAAATCCCTAGTTCTACTGAAACATCTTTCTGAAGCAACTGATGCTAGAGGACATCCAAGAAAATACAGAGACAACTTAGGCAGTGCAGTCAAATGTCTTGGCTGTCTTGTTAGATTTGACTGGATCAGTATTCCAGCTAAATAGTGGCTCTGCTAGATAGATGAAGGGTCCATGTGCTCAGAGAAAGGCAGTTGGTGCACTTCCGAGAAATCCAGCACAGCAAACACACAAAGGTGAAGGCGCTGAGTTTGAAATAACAAATTCCATAGTCATAAAGTTAGCAAAGTTTCTGTTTTTTGGAGGTGTGGCATTAAAAGCCCTGGCACTTTGGGTCTAATGTGACCTTTCTTCAGGGGGATGTGGCTTATAACACACATATGGCATTTTTGTTTGTACTCAGAAATTAAAGGTACAATAACTATTTAGCACAAATAGAGCTTCCTGTTGTCTGGAAAGCACATCATAAGAAGTCTTGTGAGAATAGTGGGGCATGAAAGTGATGCAATAATAATGCAGAAAACACATCACAAGTTGGAAATGTCTGATGGCAGAGTATAAGATACTGTACAAAGAAAATATAGCACTGTTCTCAGCTTCTAACCCAAATGAGAATAATATATGAGCATTATGCTATATATTTAAACAACTGACAAAGGATAAGAGCAACAGGGAGCCAGCACTCTTATCTTACTATGTAAGTATTGTAAATAGCTCAAACTGTTAGATAGCCTACATTGTGTGCTTCAGTAGCAAACTGGAGTCTTCCTTTGTAATGTCTGAGCATCATCATCATCATTCAGTATCCAAAAGCTCTCAAATGACCTTGGTTGTCTCAGGATACCCTAGCTGCTGCTAACGTCTCACAAATGGTCAAACCACCTACTAGAGTAAACTACAGAACAGGGACCTGTACACTTCTGGTCTGGGTGCTAACTAATCTTCAAGAGCATCTCTCTGAAGCTACAGTCCTCCCAGACTCTGTAAGTGTTCATTCTCCTATCTTGTGTATCTGGACCAACAAATACACCAAATTCTCCCCTAAACTATTAACAGGAGAATGCTGACCCTTTGTCACCTTGAGTCACTTAAAACACTCCTTCGTGAACATAACTGGTCACCAATTGATATAGCCTCCGACATAGACACAGCACTTGAATACTTTATCACCTGTTTCAACTCAGCATACGATGTTCATGCTCCGTTCAAAAAAGCATAAGATCAAGGGTGTCAATAACCCATGGATGACACTAGGCCTCCTTACACAAATGAAATCTCAAGACCAGCTCTGGTATCGTGCTAAGGCTACTGGCACCCAGACTGACATCTAGGCCTACAAAACAGCGAGGAATGCATGCACAAGAGCAATCCACCATGAGAAGGCTAACTATTACAGGAACACCTTAGCCAGCACCTGGAATGACGGGAGTAAATTCTGGTGTAACCTTGCTGAAGTGACTGGAAAGGATCTCAAAACAACACCCACAATGTTGAACATAGATGGTACCATCACTCTTGACCATGTAATAATTTCCAATGCATTTAACACCACTTTTGCTGACCGTAGTCATGTGCTACCCCCTAACTTTTTTGATCCCACCACAGTCAACTCAGCAGCTGTTAGTTTAGGTTTGCCACCAGGGCACCCTCCTTTCCATTTCAAAGCAATCCCAGAAAGCCTAACTAAAAAACACATTCTTATAGTGGTTGGAAAGTCTAGGGTCAGTGGAGATTCACTGGATATAAAACTTCTCGCCCTCACCATTGACGAAGTCCTGCTCCCACTAACCAAAATCCTCAACCATTCCCTCATGCTCTCCCAGTTCCCCCAAAAGTGGAAACTGGCAGTGGTGACTCCAATCCATAAAAGTGGTGACAAGACTCTCAAGAACAACTATAGGCCTATATCTCATCCTCCCCCCTCTATCAAAAGCATTGGAACAGATAGTGGCTGATCATTTCACAGAGTACCTTGTAAAATACAGCCTGCAATGTTACCAGCAGCATGGCTTCCACAAAGGGCACAGCACTACCACGGCACTCCTCGAATTCACCACACATATCCATCAAGCACTTGATCAGGGTCAGTTGGTCGGTGCCTCTTTTATTGACCTGACTAAGGCATTTGACACTGTCAGTCACTCCATTCTCCTTGAACAACTATCTCTTCTTGGTCTTTCAAGTGAAACTACCCTCTAGTTTCAAAGCTACCTCAGTAACCAGACTCAGCAGGTCAGATTGATGAATTCCTCTCATCATCCCTACCAATCCACTCTGGAGTACCCCAAGGTTCTATCCAGGGTCCCTTGTTATTCAGCATATTCCTGAACAATCTCCCTGCCTCCTGCCATGACAGAATGTTACTGTATGCAGATGATGCAGTAATCTTCACTTGCCACACTGACCCCACCTCCCTTCAGTCTCAACTACAGAAAAGTTTCACAGAAGTGGAAGACTGGTTTTGCTCACATAAATTCATCCTTAACCACAAAAAAACTAAAACAATGTTGTTCCATGGAACCCACAACAAGTACAAGAGCTCATAATTAACAACCATGAAGGCATCGCCCTTGAGCAGGTGGATATGTTTAAATACCCGGGCCTGACCCTTGACTGTTCCCACTCGTATACCAAACACATTGACAATATCGCTAAAACTGTGAACTCCATCATAAGGCTACTATACAAGCATAAACATTGCCTAATGGCTGAAGCATTGAACCTTACTATCCAGAGCTCTTTTATCTCAACTATTGACTACAGGCTTGTTATCTATGGATCTACTACTGATAACTGCACTCCGGCGCATAGCTGTAGCCTTTAATAAGGCATGTAGACTCCTTATTTCAGCTGGCCGCCTTTCTCACACATGTGACATTTACGAGCAGGCTAACTGCCTCCAGCTATCTGGCAGTCTAAAGCACCAGACCTGCATCCTAGCTAAGAAGACATCACTAGGCCTTATGCCCCATGGAGAGTCCAATCAATATTGACCCTGCAGCGTGTGAGCAGCCTAACTAGAAGATCAGACAGTCTAACCTTTACAATACCTTGCTGCCAGACCTCTCAAGCTCAGTATTCTTAACTTGTCAGAGCCTCCACCAGGTTCAACTTGCTACCTACAGAAATCTCCAACATTGCCACAATTGGTGCTTTTAAGTGTAAACTATGTCAACACCTCATGGCTAGTGCCTTCTGTGATTGCTTCTTATAATCCCCTCCAGGCATACTACCCTCAAGCATCCCTCCTCACTGCCTCAGCTCCTTCTCCTCTCCTATCCCCCATTACTGGGTATAGAATGAATCTGTCTCCTCTTCCTTTCCATCCCCCATTCCTCCTTCCTTGCTATTTCCCATCTACCACATACCCAACACAATGCCCTCCCTATTTCTCCCCTCCTCCCTCTCTCTCTCTCTCTCTCTCTCTCCCATACCACTCCCTCACCCACCACTCTACTTTCTCTTTTCCCACTTATCCACTCCTAACAAAGCTTCACTGAGCCGCCTATGACTTGCACTGTATAATTAACTCGCAACACAATTCCTTGACAATGCCTTTGGCTGCTATTATTGTAACCTTACTTGTATTTTTTTTGTAAATTCCATTGTAATGATCATGTTATGTTTTGTACCTTATTGTCCTTATTGTCTTGATGTGGAACCTTTGTAAAAGAGTCCTTGGCTCAAAGGTGTCATCCGAAATACAAATAAATAAAATAAATAAATAAGGATCGTCACTAAGTCTTTGATGTCCTCTTGCCCTTGCCTGGCACTGGCACCATGAAGAGATGCAGATGTGGAGTATGACCATAAGGTTGTGTATGCACATTCTTTCTTTGACTTTGTGTTAAATAAACCAAATTCAACTGAGGGTGAGGTATGTGACCATTGCATTTTATGATAAATAGCACAATGATAATATGATAGAAATGAATAATTATTACTTTTTGATTATTTATTATTATTATATGTGGTTCAGAGTTCAGTGTTTGTGTTACATACTGCATTTTATAATGTAAATTTCAGTTTGGATACAGAGGCCAGACCAGTAGGTAGTATGATGCTTCCAAGGCATAGTTATATGAATGGATAGTGCTTAAGTACTTGAACATAGACATGAATAAGTCAGTGATTATAGTTTATGATGAACTTGATGGTACGATAGTGCTGATACTGAAACGATTGAGTTGATCGGTATAAGTTGATGGTGTGGCTTTACTCTGCATCCCACCATAGGAAGGAAGGTTAGTTGTTTAGGATGTGACACCCCCAAAGAAAATATGATATCCATGATTATCTCCTCCAACTCCGGAGAGTATGGCTGGCAGCATGTAGGAGAGGAAAACCCCCCTTAGAGGGAAACCTCTGAGGACCCATGGCTACCGACCCGCCCGTTCTTCTGGGCATACTAAAGGAGCATAATCCTACATTAATTAATTTAATTATTGGCCAGTCCAAGTTGCAGATCACATATCCAGTGGGATGGTTTTTAGCCAAGAGGAAAGGTCAAGAACAGGCTTCTAAGTTTTGCATGAGCAAAGCAGGTAGTAGTATGAAAGCGTGCAGCATCCAGGTAGATGAGCACTGAGGTGAGCATCGTAGAACATGTCCAATAAGTTCAGACTAGGACTAGAAGTGAGGAGTTCCTGAGGCTAGCAATGACAGAAATGGATGGAGTAATTATATCCAGGCTTTTCAGCAGGTGAGGCAGGATGAAACAGAAGTTCAATTCCAGGCTTCTGCCAATAGAGGGCTTATGTAATACATAGAATGGTAGAAGGTTTGCAATGAGATTACTGACTGGCGAACCCAATTCAGGTAAAGAACAATAGAAGTAGAATATATGCTTAGGTCATGATGTAGAAGGCAATGACTGTAGAGCTGAGCTGAATTATTGGCAAGCTTTAAGGGTAATAAATCAGAAGCGCTGGTGCAAGGTTAGAAAGCATTCAAGAAGTATAACAAGGTGAGCCCAATAGGTAAGTAAGTGCAGATGGGTCGCATAAGTTAAGAGATGAGGTAGTAAGTAGCAAGTAAATGGACCAAGTTGGTCAGTTGATAAGCAATAAGATGGCAGCTAGTCCCTTGGCAAGATGTGCAGTTTAATCATCAGCTGGTGAGGTAAGTAGAGAGGTGGCTAGCTCCTGACAGCGTGAAATGCTGCCAGACCTTCGTCGGTCTGGTGATAATACTAGAATGGGGCAGCTAGTCCCTCGGTGAGGTGCACAGCTTATCCATCAGCTGGTGAGGTAAGTAGAGAGGCGGCTAGCTCCAGGTATCATGAAAGCACAGCCAGACCTTCGTAGATCTGCTGGGAAGTAAATAGAGTGGCAAGTTAATAAGTAGTAGAATTGGCAGCTAGTTCCTTGATTAGGATGCGCAGTTAGACCTTCGTAGATTAGCTGGTATAGTAAGGAGAATGGCGACTAGCTCCATGCAATCATGTAAGTGCAGCCAGACCTTCATAGGTCTGCTGGTACATCAGTAGAGTGGCAGTTGGCTCTCATATGCTAGTGCACGCAGTTGTTCCCATGTAGGTTAGCTGATTAGCATGAATTAATTGAGGATATAGAGCATATCCAGAATGACAACTATGCGGAACAGTGAGATCCACAGGTGAGCATATGCGATCCACTTAGGTGGAGTTGTACTTGTCAAGCAATTCTAGCAGATGAGAAATTCTTCCGAGGAGGAGAGGAGCTTGAACGAATTACTGAAATCCAGTGGAGTGCATGAACTTGTAATCAATGCCAAGTAAGGTGGAAGCCAGGTAGAAGTTAGGCATATACTAACCTCCAGGCCAAGATTGGGTGTGGCAGGTTGAGAGATGTGTGAAAGTCCAAGCCGGATGTGGCACAGGCAGGAATAGTGTATGAATAATCGAACCTCCGGTCCCGAAGGCAAAGCAGGTACGAGGTGCAGTAGGTAACGAAATAGGAGTATACGAACCTCCAGGTCCAATGCTGGGTGAGGCAGATGGAATAAGAGCAACCTTGGAAGCTGCTGAATGAGCACTGAGCTGATGTGTGGACCTTGCACGATTAGTATAGTTAGGAGATTCCAGGCAGCTAGGGAAGAGCAGGAGACAGAAATGTGATTAGTGCAAGCCACAAGTAATGGGTTATAAGTACTGATCTGTATGTAGGCCAGTAGTAGTAGTGGTAGTCGGTGGAGTGCACTATTGCAGGTGAGGTAGCACAAAGCAGAACTAAATAATACAATGGTACATAGTGGGGCCCAATGGAATTGGAATGGCAGGCAAAGAGTCTGATCCTTCCTAAGGTCATTTATGGACAACTAAGCAACAATAATAGAAGACGCCATGATAGGAACAAGATCCTAGTGATTTTAAGCAACAACAAGTCTACAGAACATGGCCTCATTTGTATTTATGTTTCTGTGTCCTGCATGGCTCTGGTAGTATTTCTGAGAATACTGCCTTATTGAGGTGATCAGCTTTTACCTCATTCTTTTAAAAACCTGTGATGCAGAAACCACCATTTGAGTCCATTATATTTGATGTGATTAGCATAAAGTACAAGCAGCAGACAGTGCCGAATCAGTAGTGGAATGACCTGCACTAGCAGAAACAGTAGCATGAAAGAATGATAGCTGATCAGGCGTCCGCATCAGGACGCTGCATGGTCCTCCAGTAGAGTAGATTGAGCCTGCAGAGAAATTGGGGACATGGAGAGCAGACAATGCAGCAGGTGAGCCAGCGTCGGGGCAAAACCGGTAATTGTAGCAGCTGGATGGAAGAAACCCCGCAGGTGGCGGGGACTGAAGCTGGTGTTGGAGCAAAGCCAATAGTTGCAGCAGCAGAACGTAGAAACTCCCGCGAGGCTGCAGGGACTGAAGCTGGAAGTTGAGGATGTGTAGGAGAGTGAAGCAGCATTGAACTGGCATGGAGCCAGGGCTGCTAGAAGAAACAGAGCAATAGAACATAAGGTAGGCACTCGAAACAAGCGATTAGAACAGGAGAGAGAGAGAGAGAGCACTCAGGCAGTAAGTGAGAACCACCCCCCACAGGGCAAGGGACAAGAAGGGAGGCTGGGAAACAGCAAAAGAAAAAATACGAATGCAGGAGAAATGGGGGGCAGCCCCGGACCAGCAATGAAACAATGGCAAGTGCATCTCGCTCTAAGCAGAGCAGCAGGGTTCTGCTGCTTAAGTAGGATATGGGGGAGGAGCTCTTCCCCCATATAACTACAGGCAGAGCCTTTTCATTATTTTTGTGCCAAAAAAACATGATTCATGATAGAGGGAAGAGAAGGAAGACAATGGGCCCAATTTTCAAAGGCTGACACAGGGCTTGCATCAAGTCCTGTGGCACCCCCAGTATTTGATGCAACTACGTCAAACAAATTGCCAGAACTTGCACTCAATTTTAGTATGTTGGGTGCAGTTTTGACATTTTTCACACATTACGGCAGCATGCGCCAAATGTTTGGTACAAGCCCCATAAAAAGGGTCCCCAAATGGTGCAAAGTTAGAAAGGGAGAAGCCGGTCACCTTGTGGGATCTGGCACACCCAACAGAAAATCACAGTCGGTGCCATAGGAATACCAAAATTCCCCTGCACCGTATGTTTGGTGCACTAGGGACTAGCGGCATCCACATCTCTTTTTAAAACAGTTGACGTCTATGGTGTTTATATTAAGGAAATTATTATTCTTTGTTATTACAATTATTACATTTTTGGCTTTATTTATATGCAAAGAAAACTTGATTCATGATGGAGGGAGGAGGATTCGCAGATGAAGAGGATGTGTTGTTTTTAGAAGTCTGACTCAAGAGATGGTATCTCTAGAACTGTCAGTACTTGAAGAAGTTGGAAGACAGTTTGGCAGTTCAGTCTGGGAATGTATGACTCAGGCAGAGTATTCTTTTTTTGTGACAATGAATTCAGAACCTGCTAGGGTGCGTACACAGGTCCAGACTCTGGCTGGTGATTGTTGGACACGTTCTAATGCAGTGCCATTCAAATACCAAGGGTCACATTAGTTGGTTCAGGCTGCTGCCATGCTGGCAAGATGACTTTTTATTTATTGAAATGTTTCACCAGGAAGGCACACTGGGCAACAAGTTGCTCGTCTCCCAGTGCGACACTGGGGGAAGGGGTACAATTGGAATGAGACATTCAACATTCAAGTTACAAGATCAACATTAACATACAGTTGTAAGGCAGGAGTTACAAACAGTGTTACAACAATGTTGAGCATAACATGTAGAAAGAGTGAACAAAAATAAGTGCCAGGTTAATAAGTAAACAAGTGCTTACATGAAAGAAAAGGCGGAAAGGGGACAGAGGGGTGAGGTGGGGGACAGAAAAGAGTCGTGCCCCTGGAGACCCCTTCAAGATGTGAGGAACCCTACAAGGGGACTGGGGGGACCAGAGAGAAGGGGTTAAGGCAGTGTCCCAGAGAGACCCCTAGAAGATGGTGGAGGAAAGGAGTAGATGAGAGATACAAGCACCTTGGGAGGTAAGGAGAGGGACCTATGGAGAGCATCCAGGACTTGAATGAACCAGCTTATCCCATCACTTCCATTACCTTACCCAACCTTGGTGCTGGTCCATCTGCCTGGAGTGAGGATTGGGAGTGGACATGGTAATTACAAGGCTCATGGTCACAGTTTATATCACTAACAATGATGTCTCATTATTAGAAATGCTAGAATAGCATAAAATCTGATGCAGCCAGACTGTGTTGGATAGCCAAGGAATCTGAAATCTGACCAGAAAATTTAAATGTGGAATTCAAAGTCATAGTAAACAAATAGAGCTTCTGAAGACACACAAAAAAGAAGAGGTTTTTTTTTACATATAGAGCTGTTGATTTTTGGAACAACTTACCTAAGGAAATAGTAGAACTGGATTCTTTGATAGTGTTTGAAAAGAGGATCAACACCTACTTGAAATAGATCTGACAAAGTGGCCCAGCTGAGGTGGGAGACAGACAAGACAGGCAAACAGCCTTTTCCTGTCTACAACTCCAAGTGTAAATTAAATCCAGGAAAGGATGAGATTTCAGGTCATGGATATCTGGATCTGATCTGACAAATCCAGAACAATCTGATCCTCCCTGGCATCCTGTTATACCTTCTGCTTCACCCCAAGAGATCTAGCAGTTGTTTGTTCCCCTATCTTTTAACAGTCCTCACGTTTTTACCTGGTACTATGGAATACTGGTCGGGGCAGTCCTGCTTATTCATGTTCTCTTCTTTTTTTTTTTCCACATCCAAGAGTTGGCCTCTTTCAAAATCACAGATTTTAGCAGCACTCTATTTATGACATATGTAAGGATTCAGTAGTTTTATATTGTTTTTTTTTTTTGTATGCTCATAGAGTGCACCCAAGTGAATTGAAGAAAAAACACAGTAGCAAATAGGTTTGGTTTTATACTGAAGCTCATAAGTGAACTTATCAACAAAGGCTGTTTAGACTCACCCTATTTTGGAGTGCTCCAGTGACTCTGCTCGTCTTTCCTGCCATTATTTTAGCAGGAATACATTATCTCATTGGAGATGGAAATTGGTAGTAGAAACAGAATTTATCAGCAGAAAAGGACTGCTTGGCCCACCCAGCCTGCCTAGATGGTCCCTGCCTGGTCTGTCTCCACAGATCCTAACTGGTTCCAGCAAACCTTCCTCCTCCCTGCCTATTCACTAATATTCCCATATGCCTATCCACACATGCTTGAAGCCACCTACTCTTTTCACCTTCACCACTTCCACTGGCAGTCTATTCCAGGCATCTACTACTCTTTCACTGACATAGTATTTCCTCACTTCCTTCTTTAACTCCCCCCCCCCACAACCAGTTTCTTTGTATGCCCTCTGGTCATGGTGCTCTTCCTCCTTTGAAAGAGGCTCTCCTCCTGTGTCCTGTTAAAGGAGTCAAAGAGGTCTGGGATAATATTGTAAAATGGTAATGGTAAGGGGAAGGAGGTACTGAAGGGAAAAGTAATGAATCTGTTTGAAAATGTCACCAAGCTTTGTGGAGTGTGGTGCCAGTCACAGGGATGGAGGGGATAGGATGAAAGGGGAAGTGGGTACTGCACTCAGGTGGTACGGTACTTTTGTTTTTTTTTACTTTTTTATTCACTTTTGTTTTTAAGGGAATGGGACAGGTGGGGGAACAAATCTCAGATCAAATCAGTTGGATTTTGTACAATCTGATCCAAGATCTGACCTTGGATCGGATCTCGGTTCTGAAAGCACAAAATCTGATTCAAACATTGGGAAAATGCTCGGATTTAGAGAGATCTGATTTTTTTGGATCATATCTGAGCAACTCTACTCATTATAGCAATTAAGAATTCTTAGATGCCCACGAGTCATGCATAGCCAGTGCACATATCTGCCACACTGCTATATGACTTGTGAGGTGACAAGGAAGAGAGACACCACTAGGCCACCCCTCCAACTGGCAGACCACACCCCACCAAACTGAATAGAATTTGGGCCTGATTTTCAAAGAAGCCTTAGACCAACTCAAATTGCACACAATGCAGCCTGTGTCAAAGCACACACTGAACCATGCGGCATGCACCACATTCACAAAAAGTGCCCCTTGTACCAAAGGTAAGACATATAATGCAAGGATGCATGGTATGCCATATAAATAGTGCATGTTGAGGCAACACTGCAGGCAGCACCAGAACACTTAGGCACCAACATGCCTGAGGCACAAATGATGCAGAGCATAGGAAGGATGCACAGAAAAGGGAGACACGCAAGAAAGAAAAACTTTACTGAATTAGTGACAGATATCCTGATTGAGGAGGTACAGGGTCAGGTAAGTGTGAAGGGGGAGCACTGGGGAACAGGATAACATGTCAAAACTGTGTGTACCAGTGGAAGTGAATATGTGAAATGCCACCCATCAGGTATTTTTTTTATTTATTTATGACTTTCTTAACTGGGTAGGTGCACTGATCCCAAGGACCATTTTCCGGCATGACCCGGGCCACGTAAGGCGGCACAGAGTAGAAACATCAAAATAACAAGAACTTAACAAGAGCAGGTAATACATAGTGAAAGGTTACAGTTGTTACCTTAAGGTGGTGAAGCAATGTGAGAAGGCAGTAAGGAGGGCTGGGGGGATACTGGGATGCATAGGGAGAGGCATCAACAGTAGAAAACAAGAAGTTGTTATCCCTCTGTACAGACAGTTGATGAGACCCCATCTGGAGTACTGCATGCAGTTCTGGAGACCCCATCTCTGCAAAGACATCGACAGAGTTTGAAGCTGTTCAGAGAAGGGCAACCAAAATGTTGCAGGGTCTACACCAGAAGTCATATGAAGAGAGACTAAAGCAGCTTAATATGTATGCCACTGAGGAAAGGAGGGAGAGGGGTGACATGATAGAAACTTTCAGATACCTCAAGGGAATTAACAAAGTCCAAGAGGGTAGCATCTTTCAGAAAAAGAAATGTGGAAGAACAAGGGGGTACAATCTGAAGACAGAGTGGTAAGAGAGGTAAGAGAGGCTCAGAGGTAATGTTAGAAAGTATTTTTTCACAGAGAGAGTTTGGATGCATGGAACACCCTTCCTGAGGAGGTTGTGGAGTCAAGAACAGTGGGAGAATTCAGGAATGCATGGGAAAGACATAAAGCAATTCTAGTGTAGGGTAGGAGGAAGTAAGTTGTTGGTTAACTAGAATCTGCAGCTTATCCATCAAGTAGGGAAATGGGCAGACAAGGTGGGCCAAGTGGTCCTTATCTGCCACCAAATTCTATGTTTCTATGTTACATTTGGCAATCTATGGTGACAGTAGTTGAGGGACAACAAATAACAAAGCAAAGTAAGGCTCATGGTGGTACATTTTCAGTAAATAAGAGAACCTATTTAGCCCTACCCTGGAACCTATGGTGGTGGGTTAGTCCTTAAAGCAGTGGCAGGTGGATGCCAACAGGAGACAGTCATTAAGGTTAGTCTTGAACTGGCAGTGAGCATTTATGGTGCGCAGTTCAGAGGGCAGCTTGTTCCATAGTGTGGGGGCTGCTACAGACAGGGATCTAGCGCCCATGTTTGTGGCTACCCTGGGGATTTTTTTGGGAGGAGATACTGGAGAAGAGTAGGCAGCGATCTAGGTTTGGGCAGTGAGAAGGGGAGCAAGAGGGGATTTCTGTCCAATGCAGAAGACAGAATGAATAAAACTGTGCAGTGCAAGGTCAAAGCAGCCTTGTAGAGGGAGTCACCCCAGTGTAGTGTAGAGTGTACAGTGGTGTGTGGAGAAAGAGGCCATCAAGAAGAAGCGTCAGACACTGTTGTATGCTACTGATAGTTTTGCCATGATGGATGTGGAGGCTCTACAGTAGATGGGAGATCAGCAGTCCAGGATAGGTAGCAGGTTTCCCTGGATGATGGCATGGTGGGCCTCAGGGGTGAGGTATTGCTGGAATTTGTAGACAGCCTCTAGTTTTTGGTGAAATCTTAGAACCACAGAGTTTATGTGCTCTGTATAGGAAAGGGAGGGGTCAAGCACAACTCGTAGATATTTGAAGTGCTTGACATCCTCCAGGACATGGCCATCAGGGGACATGATGATTAGGGGTGGTTTAGATTTGTATTTAGTTAGGAAGGACTTAGACTTGAACAACATTTGTTTTTTGGCATTGACCAGAAGGAGGTTGTCAGAGAACCAGTTGTGGGTTGCGGTGTAGTTTTGTGAAAGGGCTGCAGAGATGCAGGTAGGAGACTCTCCTCTGGAGAAGAGCATGAGGTCATCAGCATAAAGGACTGAGTGACAGTTGAGACTATCCGCTGGAAGGGAGTTAATGAATTGGAGAAAAGGAGGGGTCCCTGGATAGAACCTTGGGGGACCTCAATAGAAACAGGCAGGGTGGGTGAGCAGGCCAGGCCAATGCACACAAACTGGGAGCACCCTGTAAGGTAGCTTCTGAACCAGCTGGTGACCACTGGAGAGCAGTCAAGGTGATGAAATTTGGAGAGGAGGAGCGAGTGATTGATCAGGTTGAAGGCTTTGGAGAGGTCAACAAAGACTGTGCCAGTTGCATTTCCATGGTCCATGTTTGTGAGGATGTGGTTAGTTAGGAGTGCAAGGACAGTGGTGGTGGAGTGATTCTTGTGGAAGCCATGTTGTTGGCTACATAGTAGGTCATATTTACCTATGTAGTCAGCAAGCTGGTAGACCTGCTACTGTCCTGAGGCGGGGACAATGAGCTTAGAGCCCATCAGCAGCAGGCCTAGGATGATGTAGTCACAAAGGTGAATGCAGTAGCCTCCTGCAGGTGAAGCATTTGCGAGTTGGAGAAGCACTACCATGATCTTCAAAGAAGGTCCAGGGAGAAAGTGGTGCACAATAGATGCTGCACCAGTAGAACAGGTGGGTGCCCAAGTCAAATACTAGCACTAACCAGCCAGGAGGAATGGGTGGCAACACACTTCAGTGCCTGCCCCATTGAAGGGGATGCAGACCTCAACCTTTTCCAGCTGCAATATGCGCGAGGCAGGTATATGCCATGCAAGCAGCGGTTGATGTCACTGGCCAACCACCTTCAGTGGTGGTGACACATGGTGCCAACCTAATCACTGCATGACCACAATAGAGACATACTGATGTGGCCCACAGCACAGCTGCTAATGATGCACATGTCTCTGTGCTCCCCTGCAGGAACTGACCATGCTGAGGCTGGATACCAACCTATGGAGACAAACATGGCCAGGCACATGCAGCTTCAACAAGTGTGTGAGGGCGATGTGGATAAGGAATCCACAGAAGGGTCAGATTGCACAGAGGATGAAACAGAGGAAGGCACTGCTGCCACCGGCCACTGCACACCCACTGACAGTGTGTAGCACAGCACCAATGGGGATCCCACAACAGAGCCACACAGGCCACTGGCACAGAAACCATCAGTGAGGAGGAGGACACTGGGCAGGAGGACAGTGGACAGGCAGGGAGTTTTGCATCATCAGTCAGGCAGGCATTGTCACCACCTCCACTGCTACAGGACTCAGTGGTGGACCCAGAACTGGACGAGGACCTGACCTGTTACTACCGGGACATCATGTACACACAGGAGGCTACACAGCATGAGTTGGCAAGCATCCATGCATTTGTACATGAGCACAACACAGCCTCTGTGGCCCAATTGTACCATCTGTAGGGGGCCATTATGGACATCCATGATACAATACGTACAAGAATTTGGGAGGGTGCAGGACAACGTGCAAATATAGGGGCCATCCTACGAGTGATACACTATTTTGCACAGCAGCAGATGGATGCCATAGAGCAACTTACAATGGTGATGGAGCAGTCCATTGTACTACAGGTGACCCAGACAGACGCCATCATTGCAATGGCAAGTGCCCTCCAGGACATCGCTCAGTGCATGTGGTAGACCATGGGACAAATTCCACCAGTCCAAAGCATATCTAAGTCACATGTGTACTGTGCTGGGGGGGCCTGGCACCATGTGGACCACCACCATGCCACACAACACACACACACACACAGGGTGGCTGTGCTCATTGGGCACAGTCACATGTGGGACAGGAAAAGCCAGCTGATATGGGGCCCAATGGGTGCTCCAACACCTGTGACAGTGCCACTGGGCTACATGGGAGACAACAGCCAAGAG
The DNA here is from genome assembly GCA_016271365.2 of Neoceratodus forsteri. Taxonomy (NCBI): domain Eukaryota; kingdom Metazoa; phylum Chordata; order Ceratodontiformes; family Ceratodontidae; genus Neoceratodus; species Neoceratodus forsteri. Next base: position 35,576,375 of record JADMNL010000023.1, read on the forward strand.
TGAAAGTACAGAGGTACCGAACATGCATCGGACCCTCTGGTGGTGTCCCATGTGAAGACACCCACAGTACTGAGTGGGAACCACAATATTCAATGGACCTTGACAATGGGGATATGGGTGTACAACAGCGGGCACTCCACACCATGCCTGGCATAGACACTAGTGAAGGCCTGTGCAGTCCAGCTAGCATAGCACCACAACCACTATCAGTGGGGGAACAATGCATCCAGTACAGGGATGGACAGGCTCCACAACATGGTGGGAGTGCAATAGCACAGGCTGCAGTGATACCCATGGATGCCATGCTACAGGATGACAACAACAAGGTAGAATCCATGCACTGTGGCATGCACACAGAGGTGCAGGCATCAGTGATCTGCAGCAGTTTACAACACTAGTTGCAGGAACATGGGATCAATAACACCACAGGTGTGGTGGACAGTGATGAAGGTGCAGAAGGCCCACAAGGTCCAACACAACCAGTGATCCACCATGGCAATGTCGGCACAGTACAGGCCATGGACATGCAGGAGATCACATTGCCAAATAGCCCCTCAGACATCATCGTTTCTGTCACACAGTTGACGGCTTACTGGCAGCACCCCAATGGTCACAGAGATCAAAGGCACCAGCCCCACAGCCATCAGCAGAGATCGGCAACAACATTAGAACATGGCTGGACACACAGGGTACCACTAATGGGACACAGCAGGCAGCACAGGCAAGGCATGAGCAGCAGACAACCAGCCCACATACTGACAACCCATCTACCACCTAGACAAAGATGGGGAACCCCATATCATTCAGTAGCAACTGACATACACCCATCCCTGTCATACTACAACAGCCACACAGAATCCCCATGTAGAATACTCCCAGCAGCCTGGACTTACCATAGATCGACTTGCATATGCAACTGTGCTGGATAGTACACCCAGCCCTGCTAGCACCTTACTGGGAAGACACACCAACAGTGACAAACAACAGCATGCAACACACCATCAGGACCAAACTGTGGGGTCTCACCATGGCGTTTGGTGGTTTGGCTTAGCCGCAGTGGCATGCAACTGTGGAACAAAGAGAACCCCTGTGTCAGGTAGCAAACCTAGGCTATTGATATGAGGGAGGGCCTGTGAGGGTGACTACCATTAGGTTCCATGTATTGTTGGCAAGCACTGGAACCAGTGTAGCCCTGCACAGCATGGTACACATGATTCTGTAACACGCACCACCAAACATGGGCCTGCAATGGCACACATTATCAAACAGGACCTCATGTGGTGTGCCCAAAGCACAGTGGCTACAAAGGATTCACAAACAAATGTTGAAGGATTTGTGACAGATACTGGGACAAAGGATAAATTATGTAACAAACTTTAATGGCATATGTACACAAAACATCAACAACAATGGTGCATGGAGGGTTATATAACTACTGAACATGAACAAACAGTATCAGAAAAAAACAGGTTACTCATCTGCAATAGTAGTTCTAGGAGTGGTATATGGAGTACATCCACACTTCTGGCAGTGTTCCTTTCCTTTAAGACTTGTGGGAACATCTTCATGTGGGCTCCTCCCACCCACCCAGGGTAACTCCCTTGGCACCATCCCGTGACATCAGAGCTTTCCCTCTGGAAACAAGAATTGGTGTGCCACTTGCCAGGGGAGGTCAGGTGGGTAAATGTGGAAGTACACCACATACCATTCCTAGAACTACTGTTACAGATGAGTAACCTGTTTTTCTAGGGATGTGGATATGATGTACTTATCAACACTTCTGGCAGACTCCTAGTAGTTCTCTGGGAGGAGGGGCCAAGGTGCACACCCCTGGTTTAGGAAACAGAGATTGGAGAACTGAGGCCCCAAAACCAGCACCCCGGCATGACTCAAGGTCGATGTGGTAGTGGGAAATGAAGGTGTGCATTGACGTCCAGGTAGCAGCCCTGCAGATTTCCAGGATAGGGATATCCCTGGAAGGAGCCACCAAGGCAGTGATATGGTGGGTGAAATGAGCCCTTAGCCCTATTGAAGGTTCCCTACCCACTAGCTTTTAGCAAGATCAATGCAGAATACAATCCATCTGTCAATCATCCGCTTAGCTGCCAGTCTGCCAGGTGCGGCTTCAGCATAAGTGACGAAGAGGTGGTGAACCTCTCCCTGAACTCCAGACGTGCACTCCTTATAATAGCCAAGCACTCACTGCAGGTCCAACATATGGAGGATGTGCTCGGCCTCCACAAGGTGTGGTTGGTGAAGAACACCAGGAGATGCATCGCCTGGTTAAGGCAAAACTCAGACACATTCTTCAGGAGGAACTTTGAGTTGGGAGGAAGGACAACCTTGTTCCTGTGGAAGACCAAGTAAGAATACTCCACTGAGAGTGCCTGGAACTCATTGATCTCTGGCTGATGTGACAGCCAGCAGAAAGGCAATCTTCCATGAGAGGTGTAACATCTCACACCTGTGCATCAGTTTGAATGACTTGCCAATGTGCTTTGCCAACACCAGCAAGTTCCAAGGTGGTGGTGGTTCATGAACTGGAGGGAAAATGTGGTTATGTCCTTTGAAAAAGCACCAGACCACCTTCTCCTGTGCCACCCATGGCATACTAGCCCATGCCTGGTATGCAGAGATGGCTGCCAGGTGCACCTTAAGGGTTGTTGACCAAAGGCCCAACTGAGAGAGGGACCAAAGGTAGTTGAGAATTCTAGCCACTGGGCAAGATAAGGGGTCAAGCCCCTTGCCCTGGCACCAAATGGAGAACCTCTTCCATTTTTAAGGCATAACATTTTTTGGGTTGATTCCTTTTGAAAAGCCTCGACCACAGTGAGGACATCTTTGGAGAGAGAAAGCCTAGAATTCTAGCTGCTCAGGAACCAGGCTGTCAGGTGCAGAGATTGAAGGTCTGGACGAAGAACCTTCCTCTGACTGCAAGAGATCAGGTCCAGGCTGATAGGAAGATGCCTCAGGAGCCTTCTTCTGAGGTTGCAGCAATCAGGGTACCAGAACTGGTGGGGCCAGACCACAGACACCAGGATCATCCTTGGCTTGTCCCTTCTGACTTTGATCAACACTGTGGATCAGAGGAAATGGAGGGAAGGCATAGCCAAGGCCTGGGATCCAGGGCCTCATGAAGGCAATCCCCTGCAGCATTCCCTGCTGAGGGGGGTGGGCACAATACAGCCTTAGCACTGCATTCTCCCTGAAGGTGAACAGGTTCACCAGAGGTGTACCTCAGTGGAAGAACAGGCTGTGTATTACCTCCGGATGGAGGGACCACTTGTGAGACACCTCACCCACACAGCTGAGGGCATCCATTAGCTGGCTGGAGATGCCGGCCACATGGATGGCCAGAAGATCAGTGCCCAGGCTGCACATAAGGGTCCAGATGCAGAGAGACTTCCTGCACAGAGAAGGAACTGCATCCCACCCTGTTAGCTGAGGTAGTACATGGACGTGGTGTTGTCTTTCTGGACTTGAAAGAGCTGACCCTGAATGTGTGGAGCAAAGGCTGTCAGCACCAGTCAAACTGCCCAAAGCTCCAGCTGGTTGATATGGCACCATGAGTCCATGGATTCTGTGGTCCTCCTGGTGGCCTCCCCAGCCCATCAGGGAGACATTCATCATGACTGTGACCATTGGCTCCAGGCAGACAAATAGAATTCCTTCCTGGAGATGTCTAACCACCACTGGAGGCATCCCACATCAGCTGGATCACAGTGACCCACTGGTTGAAGTGGCCCTGAAGCTAAGGCCATTGATGGGAAAGCTCCCATTGCAGAGAGTGCATTCTCCACTGGGATCAATGGACCATGCTGGTGCATGCCACCATATATCCCAGGAGGCTCAGGAAGTCCTGAGCAGGTTGCAACTGCCTGACCTGAAATGATTGGGCAAAGGAGGAGAGAGACTCCACCTGGTCCACTGGAAGCTGAGCTCTGGTTCTGCAAGAGTCGAGTTCCACTCCAATGAAATGTATCACCTGTGTGGATATGAGTTCCACCTTGGTCTTGTTCACCAGGAGTCCAAGGGTTGAGCAGGTCTGGAAGGCCAGGTCCCTGGACCACTCCAGCTCTTCCCTGTAGGGACCTACTATATGCCAGTCATCCAGATAGGGGTACACCCAGACCACTTAGCACCTCAGGGAGGCTATCATCACTGCAATGCATTTGGTGAAGACCCTGGGAGCTGAGGAGAGACCCAAAGGCAATGGCCTGGAACTCGTAAAGATTCCTCTCTGCTCAGAACCTGAGGAACCAGCATTGGGATGGATAGATGGAGACATGGAAGAATGCATCCTGAGGATCCAGGGAGCAGAACTACACATCCCATTACAGAGATGGAATGATCTGAGACACAGTGACCACCCTGAATGTGTGCAACCAAAGAAATCTGTTCAGGTTGTGCTGATCTAAGATGGGACAACAACTCCTTGTCTGCTTTGGCACCAGGAAGTACCTGAAGACAAGCCCTGGATACACTGGAGGGTCAAGGACTTAAGCCACTACCTCAATCTGGAGGAGTTAGGCAATGTCCACCTGAAGGGTGGACAGGTCTGTGGACACCAAGTGATCTCATGGGGCATGGGCTTGGCAAGGCTGTTAAGCCTCGAACTCAAACTCTTGATCAGCAGATCCTGACCAACCACCTTGAGGACCCACCTGTCTGTAGTGATAGTGGACCAGGCAGAAAGGAAGTGGCAGAGCCAGCCCTCCCATTGGAGGTCCCAGGGGAGTCAGAATGGACATGGTGGAGGCACCCCCAGCCAGTCACTGGGCAGGCTTGGAGGCAAAGGAGGGACCAGCTGAGAAAGCAGCAGGGCTTCAACCACCTGACTTACAGATGATCGAAGCAACTGACTTCAGTCAGGGATGCCAAGCCTGGGCCTGTTGCCCATGTCAGGGGCTGGGACAGCTTGGCTACAGGGGAAGAAAGGTGCCAAAAGATACATAGATAGATACATAGACAGTGTCGGCAGATGAGGGCCTATGGCCCACCCAGTCTCCCAGTCTGCCCATCTGAGCTTGTAAGTTCAGTTTATGTTTTCCTAGAAGTCTGTTGCCCATTACCCCTGACCTCCAGAATTCCTTTATGTCTATCCAATGCATTCTTAAATCCTGTGATTGTTTCAGCCCTCACCACTTCCTCTGGCAGGGTGTTCCACTTGTCCACCATCCGTTCTGTGAAGAAATTCTTCCTCACGTTTCCTCGGAATCGTCCTCCCTTCAACTTCATCCCATGCCATCTAGTCCTGGAACATCTTTTTTGTTTAAAAATAGTGTATTCCTGCACCCTGTTCCTCCCTGTAAGATACTTGTATGCCTCTATCATATCCCCTCTCTCCCTTTTCTCCTCCAGGGAGTATATATTCATTTCCTTCAATCTGTCCTCATAGGACTTGTGATGCAATCCATGTACCATCTTTGTTGCCCTCCTCTGAACCTTCTCTACCCTGTCTACGTTCTTACGTAGGTAAGGTCTCTAGTACTATACACTGTACTCCAGGTGGGGCCTCACTAGCATTTTGTATAGTGGAATTATGACCTCCCTTTTCCTGCTGGTGATGCCCCTGCCTATGCATCCCAGCATTCTATTTGCTTTACCTGCTGCCTTATCACACTGTTTCCCTACCTTGAGGTCATCAGAGATGATAACACCAAGATCCTTTTCCTGCTTGGTGCATGCTATATCCTCACCCCCCAAATGATATATTGTGCCAGGGGTTTTTGTGCCCCATATGCATTATCTTGCACTTCTTTACATTGAATTTCAACTGCCAAACCCCTGACCATTCTTCAAGTTTCTGCAGGTCCCTTCTTATTCTGTCTACACCCTCTGGTGTGTCTACTCTGTTACAGAGCTTTGTGTCATCAGCGAACAGTGAAATTCTGCCTTCTAGGTCCTGTACAATGTCACTGATGAAGATGTTGAATAGGACCGGCCCCAGCACTGATCCCTGTAGTACCCCACTGGTCACTCTTCCCTCTGTGGAGTGACAGCCATTTACCACCATCCTCTGTGTCCTGCCGCCCAGCCAGTTACCTACCCACCACACTACTGTCCTGCCCACACCCACATTCCGCAGTCTGTGTAATAGTCTTCTATTTGGCACAGTGTCAAATACCTTGCTGATGTCCAGATAGGCCATGCCCACTGCCCTCCCCTGATCCACCTCCCTAGTCACCCAGTCAAAAAATTCAATGCGGTTGGTCTGACATGACCTCCCCCTGGTGAAACCATGCTGCCTTGGGTCCTGTAGTCCATTAACAACAAGATGTTCCACCAATCTCTCCTTCAGTAGTGCTTCCATGATCTTCCCCACTACCGAGGTGAGGCTGACTGGCCTGTAGTTCCCCGCTTCCTTTTTGTTCCCACTTTTGTATACGGGGACTACATTTGCTGTCCTCTAGTCTTTGGGTACTTCCCCTGTTTCCAGTGATCTGCTAAACAGGATAGCCAGAGGTTCAGCCACCACCTCTCTTAGTTCTTTAAGGACCCTGGGGTGCACCCCATCTGGCACCTTTGCTTTATCAACTCTTATTACTTCCAGTTCCTTCAGGACCCTTTCTTGTGTAAAGGTGCTTGTGTCCATTTCTGCACCATTCGCACCCCTTGTACTTCCTTCAGACCCATTACCCTCCTCTCCCTCAGTAAAGACTGAGCAGAAATACCTGGTCAATATGTCAGCTTTACTGTTGTCATCCTCTAAGCGGCCTCCATCCTCCCCCTTCAGTCTCACTATCCCTCCCTTTGCCTTTCTTTTTTCACTTATGTACCTGTAAAAGGTTTTGTCCCCTCTACCCACTGATTTTGCAATGTGTTCTTCTGTCTGAGCTTTGGCTTCCCTTACTGACTTCCTTGCCTCCCTTTGCTTCTTCTTGTACTTCTCCCTGACCCCTTCTGCCTGTGTCTTTTTGTATTGCCTGAATGCAATCTTTTTGGCTTTCACTTTCTTCGCTACCTCTTTGGAAAACCGTTATGGTCTCCTCTTCCTTTTCCTTTTGCTAACCTGCTTAATGCATGATTCTGTTGCTCTTGTAATCACTATTTTAAATACTGCCCATTGTTCCTCAACCCCTGATTCCTTCCCCATTCCCCTTAATGCCTCTTTCAAGTATCTCCCCATTTTCTCAAAGTCTGCGCCCATAAAATCCAGGCTATGTATTTTTTTGTGGTTTGGTTCTGCTCTTTCTGTGATTTTAAATCACAATGACTGGTGGTCACTGTTCCCCAGGTGCTCTCCCACTGTTACCCCCATCACACTGTCCCTGTTTGTGAGCACAAGGTCCAGTATTGCCTTCTGCCGAGTTGGTTCCATGACCAGTTGCTTGAGGAAGGCACCCTGAAGGGAGTCCAGGATAAACCTGCTCCTAATTGATGCTGCTGCTGGGATGCTCCAGTCCACTTCTGGAATATTGAAGTCTCCAACCAGTACTACCTCACCCTTGTTTGCCATCCTTTGGATGGCTAGCATCAGCACCCTATCTGTTTCTTCCTCCTGGGCTGGTGGTCTGTAGACCACACCTGTGGTTGACTCAGTCTTTCAGTGCTTGCCTGTGGCTGACTCAGTCTTTCAATGCTCGGCCAATGGCGGGGATATGGATAAGCTCCCCAACAAGAAATACAAGCAGTTGGATAATGTGGCCAAAAAGGGCTTCTTCCATTGAGGATTAGCACACTTGGGCTTCCTCTGGGTGAAGGTCACTGAGTCCAGGGTGGAATTGGACTTCCCAGTGTGATTAAGGTGTCCTTTGATCCCCAGCCCAAACAGGTCAGTGCCCAAGAAGGGGACATGTGACAGCTTGGGCTGGCTATCTGCCATATAGGTCAAGATCTGCAGCCAAGCCCTGTGGCAGGGGGCAGCCCTGACATCCACGGACTAGGCACAAGAGTTGCCAATGTCCATGGCTGTCTGGAGCTGTTGCTTAACCACTGTTCAGCTTTGGTCCTGGACTTGCTTGACCATGGTCTGTAAGTCCTCTGGGAGGTGGAGAAGCACTTCATCAAGAGTGCCTAGGAGGGCATGAGCAAAGCGGGCCATCAAAAAAGGCCAAACTCACCTGCCGAAGGCTGAGAAAGGAGGCCGCATAGACCTTTTTGGCCACATGATCCAACTGCTTGGATTCCTTGTTGGGATGCTTATCCATGTCCCTGCCATTGCCCGAGCACTGAAAGACTGAGTGAGCCACCAGACCTTTGGCCAAGGGATGTTTGGTGAAACACGACAGGGAAACGATAGGGACTGTATACTTATGTGCCATCCATGCCGATGGTGCAGGGCAAGAAGCGGGGTGCTGCCAATGCTCCAGAGTGGGGCCAAGAATGGCCTCAGTGAGCTGGAAGGCCTCTCCAGGGGAGTCACCCCAGTTGAGGATCTCAGCTAAAAGAGTATTTAGCCCATTTCTGGATGGGCTTCATCTGGAGACTCATTGATTCTGAGATCAGCAGGAGCAGACCTGCATATGTAGTGGGCCCATGCTCCATCATCAAATTCTCTCCTGACTCGGTGTTCAATGGAAGGGAGTATAGGGAGGAGCCCTCAGACTCTGAGGATTCATTGAAGAAGCAGTCAACCACCAAAAACCCCGCTGACCCTGGTCTGTTGAGAGTTATGGTGACCAACAGCTGCTGAGGAAGCCCAGAAGCAGTACGGGCATCCTTGGGGGGGACCCACTGGCAGCTGTTTCAGCAGCAGCCCCACCTGGATGGGCAGAGATACCAGAGCTGGCTGAACCAGAGAAGGCTGAGGCCTGGGTGGTGGGAGCCACAGAAAAGCCAGGGTGGGGGCTGGAACCAACTTAACCCCAGTAAACATGAGCTGATGCCACATGAGCTCTTTATAGCACTGACACATTTTGCGGTGGAGCTTCTCCTCATCAGAGGAGGAAGATGAAGAAGAGTAGCAGTGGTGCCGCTTGTTCTAGTGCCAAGAGTGGGAGTGCCTGTGCCCCACCTGGGCTGCTCGACTCTAGGCTACGTGACCGAGACCTCATCCTCAGCCATCAGGGATGCTGATGGTGGGACTCTGAGGGAGCTGATGAAAGCCAAGGAACCTTCTAGGTAATCAGATCCCAAGGGTTGTAAACTGGATCAGCAGGCTGGTCTGACCCAACCTAAGAAGTAATAGACAGGACCAGACTCCTAGAGAGGGAGGGAGGGAGGTGTTAGCCTCATCTGGGGACAAAATATCAACTGGCTCAAGAAAACTCTAGGTAGATTGGTCGTCGGGTGTCTCAATCAACTGGCCTGACTGGGAGACTCTGGAGACAGTGGTCTGGGCCGAAGGATTGATCATAGTCAAAACCTCCAGAGAAGCGTAGGAATCCAAGGTCTGAGAGCGCTTGAAATCCTATGATTGACAGCGAGGCTTCTTTTTTAGTCTCTTTCTTTGAGGATTTAGATAGTGTGCCCTTAGAGGAGCCCTGCCCAAAAGTGGGAAGGGACTGGCAAAATTCTCAAAATGCCCCTGAAAAGGTGGTGCTAAAAGAAAGTGGCATGAAGGCCAAAGCCAAAAAGGCCTGCTCCATGGCCTGAGCCGTAGCCTCTTCACAAGTCGTGAGTTGTTCTGCAGACCCCACAGCCATGGAGACTGCCTGATGAACATCCTTTGAGTGAATGGGTGGATCTCATTCATCTGGGCACCCCAAAAGAAGCCATGCATGCTGGTCTTCTAAGTGAATTTACATACTTAGGGGTGGTATTTGCAAGTAACACGAAATGGAATAAGCATATTGAATGGACGGTCAAAAAGTTAGAGAATTCGGTCAAACTCCTAAAAAGATTTAATACACTTTATGGAGGCAAAACTTTTGCACCTATGATAAAGACTATTAATGTAAAACTTGTCTCACAAACTGCATATGCAGTCGAGGCATGGGGCACACAAAACGTAAAAAAATTTGACACAGTCTTAAATAAAACATACATACAATTATTAAGAATTCCGGTCAGCACATCAATTATGCTGGTTAAATCACAACTAGGCCAAACCATCTTTAATTTCTTAGCACAAGAACACATAATTTCCTACTGGATCAAATTACAATCAAGACAGCCACTCCTCTCAAGTGCTTTAAGGGAAAAAATGACTTATTTCTTCATAAGCAAGGTGGCTGGATTGGCCTAGTGAACACACTACTTAAAATGTTCGACCTTTATTATTTAAAAATATGGAAAGAACAACATATTAGGATTGCTACTTCTTATATTAAATATACAAAACAAATAATACAAAACTGTGCTAGAAATGATGACCTTGACAAGGTAAAACCTGTCAAGGCCTCCAGATGGCTGGCAAGGAATACTGTTGAGCATTCACTAAAATACTTTCTAGAAGCTGTATAGGATCCTCAATATAGATACATACTTGCACAAACAGATTCGAAATATTTCCTAGCAATGTTTTAAGTGCAAGATATGGTAGGACCCCAAATCAGTCAATCCTCTGTTTTTGTACTCTGGCTGAAGATGAGGATCTGGAACATGTCATATTTAGATGCCCCTGCTATTACGGAGTAAAAGCAAAGTACTGTATATAAATGAGCTAATTGGCTCCTCAAATATTCCATCCAGATTTCTATTGGATCTTCCATTTAATTCAGCAAATGTTGATTTTCTAAATAATCGTGCACTTTACCTTGTTTAAATTACTAAAATAAGCAAAAGATATATGAAATATTATCATGTCCCGGAAATTGTCAATGTTAGGTGAAAGGGTAACTTGGATTCAGTATTAGCCGAAGATAAATTTTGGAGGGTATCCTTAATACTGATTATGTAACTTACTTGTTTTTTTAGTAAATGTCCTGAAATATTTGCCCTTAGAATTGGAAGTGCAATATGAATTTATAGGGAGGCCAACGCCACTAATGTGTATGTTTGTACTGTCCTTTTATCTTGTTTGTACATGTCTTTTTATAATAGCTTAAGGCTGATCAATAAACCAAACTAAACTAAACTAAACTAAGCTGGTCTTCTAAAGTAGAAAGATGAAAGGCACGACAAAAGCCACATGCCTGGGGTCATGTTCATGGCCTAGGCAGTAGATGCACAAGGTGTGTGGGTCCATCCGGGACTTCTTCTGCCTGCACTTGCATTTTTTTAAATCCTGGCGCCAACTTCGATTCATCCATGGTGGAGATGGAGAAATCACCTGAAGACGAAGTGATTTTGCAAAGAATGCAAATGTTTGAAGCAAAGGGCCTACTCAGCGCAAAGAGTGGTAAGAAGGGAACCTTCTTCTTCCAGCAGAAAAGAAGATCTGACATTACAGGGTGGTGCCGAGGGGGTTATCACCCAGTGAGTAGGGGAAGCTAGCTTGAAGATGTTCCGGAAAGCCTTAAAGGGAAAGAAACACTCTCAATATGGATAAGTACACCATATCCATGTCCCTAGAATAGGTAGTACTGAGCAACGCACATATTACACAACTATGTGGAATAAACAAATGCCTCACTGTCCACTACAGCTGTCCAAATAGGACAGAAGTTCTGATATGTCAGCATGCAGCATGTCAATATGGTCCACGATTGGCCAGATGCTTGTCCATAGGCTCCTTGCAAAAGCCTGTATGGTCTGAGTGTGTGGGGCATCCAGCATGGACCCCCCCCCAGCAGCAGGGCTGTGTTATGCAGGTGACACACCCTGTGGCCAATGTTCCCCATGGCCAGTCTCAGTCTCTGGCACATTCTGCACCAGCTCCTCAATGACCAGGTCATCCCCCTCCCAATCATCCAGGTCCTGTGGCCCCCTCAACAGGTGTTGTTTGAGTGGCATTATCAGCATCTGCATGTTTTGGTACATGGGGTCCACTGCTTGTCCTTCCTTTGTTGTCTGAATATCCACCTGCACTCCATCTGGCGCTGCAGTCCCCTATGCCTGAATTTCCTGAGCATGGCTGCTGGTCCTTTCCACATGCGCCATTGCCTCCATTCTCTTTAGGCGATGGATGGCCTTCTCCAGGGCATGCCAACAGGCATCACGGGTGAGTTGACTGCTCTGAGCTCTCCCTCCAGCACCTGCAATATAAACATCGGAAAGATTTGTCCATACAGAGCTTGTTGGCCCTTTCATGATTGACTGCCTAATAGTCATGTCAGATACAGCACATAAAAGACCAGTCATATGAATCACAACATACACATGCCAATGGGACATGGTTGAGACACCAGTCCACCACGCCATGACTGGTTACCAGTACCATCTGTGTCCTGGGGTGCATGGTGGAGCACACGCAATGCCAAGATGACAACCCCATAGTGAGCTGCATGGCCAATGTTGCTATGTCTGAAATACATCTTACCATCACCATTTCCATCACTGCCTGTCATCCATGTGTGACACTGTGCACTATGTGCCAGGACATGGTGACACACAGGTTGCATTGTATCATGTGAGTGCCCCAGGATGTGCATCATAGTGTACCATATGCGCCGTCCATTTGACATGGCACTCTGCATAGCACATGGCCGTTGCCTTAGACAGTGTGGATGAATGGCACCATAGGTGAACATACACACAATGCCCTGCCCAGCATGACCCAAACCCATCCATCTGCAGGTGATGTTCACATCTGCGTATAGCACAGCCCCACCATCAGCATGTTTTCACACACCCTTGCATGTAGTGCCAATATTTACAGTGCACTATGCCCTCTTCCACAGTGGCCACTGTTACACATAATAGCTACTACTAACACAGGCACTTTTGTGCCCTTGGTCATGTGTGGTGACCTATTGTCTAGTACCCATTACATTGCTGGTGTGCCAAATAGCAATATGTCCTACCTGTGCTGGATGGTCATCTGTGGCTGTGGATGCCTCAGTCCAAGTGGAGATATGAAAGTAGATACACGGGTCTGAACTATTACACTGCGAGGGGCACCAGACTGTGCTGTAGTGTGATTCTGTGATAGGTAGTATGGGATATACCTGCCTGTCCTGGGCATCCACTACACATCTGGACATCTGTGATTCTTGCCATGATGCTCAGCTGTTCCAAGAGTGCTGTTTTTGCCTCCATGACAGGTCATTCCACCGGTGCCTAACTTGTCTAACTGTCCTTTTCAAACCTGAGATCTTTTTGAGTTTGGCACAGATGGAGGCCCACACCCTCTCCCTCTGGGTAGTTGTTGTTCTGTGACTGCCATGTGGAAGTAAACTCCTAGGCCACTGCTCCACCTGACTGATGAGATGGACAGTCTCATCATCTGTGAAGTTTGGGGAACATGCCCAACCTGCCACATTTCCCTACAGACCCACTGAACACATGAAGGAGCAGACTGAGTGGGACACTGAACTGCCTGCTCTACACCTACACCTGTGTCTTCCTTGATACAGACATGTGGTGCAACTTGGCTGCTGAGTGTTAGAAGTACCTGGATTGAGCAGGATGCATGCTACTCAGTGTTAGCATTGATGAGGCAATATGCAGCATTTCCGGCTGCTGATGCTGTTTGTATCATGCATGGTGCATCATATTGTGGTATTGCATTTTGTTTATACTGTGAATGGGCATTGCATCCATGCCATTTGTCATGTGTACAGCATGGTAACATTGTGTGCGTTGCACCAGCTATGCAATGTGCCACAGACCACTGCATAGTTGTACACATGACATGAAGCCCTCTACCATCATGCCCAGGGCCTGGTCACACTGGGCCAGGCTCTATGCTCATTCCCAGTGGGTGTTTCCCACATGTACTGTGCTGCCATCATGCATGGCCTGGCCATAGTTCAGGTCCATGGGGCATGTCGATCACTATGTAAATGTGTCAGGGGCATCCTTTTGTTGTGTCCCCCAAATAAAGGTGGCACAAAGCATCTTGGTTTGGATATCTAAGGATGTCCTCAGTCCCCTACACTGTGCGTGTCCATCTGCCACCACATCCATGGCATTGTTGGCACCATGTCCAACGTTGCTACCCCACATGGCAGACAGTCATACATGTCATGCAGCATGTGCCGTCAGGGATCATGACACTCCGGTGTGTTTGGGCTGTACCTTCTATAGCTCTCTGGTGGCATTTGGCATCCTATGTCATCCACTCTACACATGCCTGACTTTACCTCTGTGCAACAACATATGGTGTCAACCATCCACATGCTAGTGTGCCTCTGGCACCTGGGATTGTATACAGGCACTGGGCAGCTTCTTTGCTACAGTGCTACCATGGTCTGTGTTATGCACCAGGTGGCAACACCTCTGCATCACCTCAGCCTGGTCCAGGTCCATGTTGTACTGTGGTCTCTCCGCTATGTCCTGTAATGTTGTTTGCACTCTGCTGAGGTTGTCTGCTGCATCCACATCTGCATGGTGGGGCTGTGGCCAACACCATCCCACTGTGTTCCTGCTGGTGCAGGTACCTTTCATCCATATGCATGGGGCAGCATTTGCTGAGATGTGCTGTGGTACATGCCCTCCAGTCCGCTGTGGGGCTGTCACAGTGCCTGTGGGGTGCCACACACTGTATGGTGTGTGCCACACTCTGGTTAGCTGAAATATGTGAATATGTTTCCCCAAGATGCGTTGTCCTGCCACTGTGTCTTGTATCCGTGCATGTCCTGGCATATCCATGGCATCTCAATGTTCCTCCTCATCAACAGTGCCATCCTCCTCTGATGCCATCTCCACCTCAGGCATTGCGATGCGGTGTGTTAGGGCAATATTGTGAAGAACACAGCACACTACAAAGATCTTGCATACCATCTCTGGGATGAGCTACAATTCACCTACAGATCTGTTGAGACAATGAAACCTCATCTTGAGCAGACCAAAGATTCTCTTGATCATGCAGCATTTCACTGCATGTGCATCATTGTACCGCTGCTGGGCCCCTTCACTGGGTGTCTCATGGCTGTCCTGAGTCAGGGTTGTTGTGGGTACCGATTGTCATCTGTGGGGTAAAATGCAGCTCTGTTATTGTTGTATACACATCCTATACCTGATATTGTGCTTCTAAACTGCTGGTTGCATGGCCCCAATGTGTCACAGATCTGGCTGGATGTTCCACTTGTCCAGTCCCTTGTGCAGGCACATTACCGCATGGCCCCACCACTGTATGCATGTGGCACCATGCTGTATCAGGTTCCTGACTGCCATACTGCCATCATCTTCCATAGTGCACTGTTGCTTCCCCTTCTGGAAGTGTTACTGAGACATGCCCCCTGTGGGGGTGCTCCCTGTTACTGTATGGCCTGTTTGTGGACACCCACATGGCGAGGCATGTGCATTTGTTGTGGGCGCTCCCACCATTGCAGCCATGCAGGGTCATATATGTCCTCGTTAGTGACCTACCTATGAGCCATCTATCCTTTAATGTTCCTTTCTCAAAAGCCTGGTATAGGCCACTATTTCTGAAGATATATGATTCATGGCATGACCTGGGATACTGTGCCATAATAGCCAGGATGTAGCACTGACTGTCACACATGACCTGTATATTCATTGAGGGATACCCTTTCTTGTTTATGTAGGTTTCGGGTTCAGTCACCGGTGCCCCTAGGGTGAGATGGGTGCAGTTGGTTGTACCCAGCATGCATGGGAAGCCAACAATGGCATAGAAGCCCTGTTTGATAGTAAACTGCTACTGTGCTTCTGTGGGGAAGGTGATGTACAGGTGCACCCTACATACCAGGGCATACACAAATTACCTCAGGCGTCATGACACTGAGGGCTGGGAAATGCCCACATTATGGCCACATGTGGACTGGAATCCCCCACTGGGAAGGACACAAAGTGCTGCACTCACATTCACTTTGATTGGTACTGCACAACCTCTGCATGTCCTGCTCTTCTGTTCACCTCCCAGTTCCTGGCACAGCTCTGTGATAGCTGCCTTGCCAGGGTGGTACTGGCTGATGCATTGCTCCTCTGTGTGTTCCAGGTATTATGTACATCTGTGGTACACACACCTGTCATTTTGTCTGTGTCTGTGTTCCTGCTGCCTGCCATGCCCTTGTGTGGTGCCACCCTGTTGGTGGCCACATCTATGGTGGCATAGTATGGTCAGCCTGAAGCTCAGTAGAGCCACAGGTCCAAACATATTCTTATCCCTCTCCTCTGTTGTGTCTCCTGCTGCTGCATTGTTGCCTCACTGGTGTATGGATGCTGCCTGCCTGCTCTGTGCCTCCCTTTACATTTTCTAAGTCCCTTAGATCATGTGTAGCTGATCTAGTAGGTGTTTGAAATTTCCAGCAACTTGCACCATTGTGAATCCCAATCAAAGACTCTTGCATCATTTCTGTGCTGCAACGTGCCTTATGACACGTTGCTGGCCATTTGTTTGTGCATCCATGGCACGAGGCACGTTTAATGCAGGCAGACCACATTTGATGCATGGCACATTTGTGAATCAGGTTTTACACAAATTTTGGCACATGCTGCATCCCAATGATGTGTGCTCATTGCGTCATTTTGGGTGTTTTAAGAATCGGGCACTAAGTGTCTCACAGAGAAGCCTACTTTACTACACACACACACACACACACACACACACACGGAAAAACCTTAAAATAATTCTGGATTTCTGTGACCTGCCACTTCACTAGCAGCCAGTAAAATATATTTGTCAAAGAAATCCTACAAAATCATCCACGCATCTTTTCAAATCTGCAAAATCACTTTGCCATGCTTCGGCTGCAGAAAGGAAAATAATATAAAATAATATAAAGATGGATTTCTGTGCCCTTTACAGCACAAAAACACAGTAAAACATATTTGTAAAATAACCCTTCAAAAAGAAAAACCCTGTACCTTTCCCAGTCTGCTAAATTCACTTGACCCTACTCCTGCTGTAGGGCTTGCAGCTGTGCACTGTCTACCCCCTCTTTGCAGCACAGTTTCACTAGCCTGCCTGAAACTACAGTTAAATGTAATGAATTAGCAAATTGGAATGATAGTGATAATTCATGGCTCTCTGATCATTTCTAAAGTTTGTTGGGCTAAGTTCACTCTTTTTGACAGTGAAGGAATTCAATAGGTAGGTACTTCCCCTGTGAGAGCCAGCTGGACGTGGTATGGAGTTGTGTGCAGTGAGAAGAACGCTTGATCTTTCAAGCATTGCTTATTGGCTGCTGCAGATCATGTGACTTGCCAGCAGTATGGACATGCTCAGTATGTTCTTCCAGTAACAAACATGCTACAGTGCATAATGACACAAAAGTGTGGAAGGGAAACCAAGTTCCTTTAGCATGCCGAAAGGAAACCATGATCCTTTGGACTGGCTTCACGGGTGTCCAAACCTCTGAACTTCGGCGCATTCAGTGAATGCAAGTTTGGCATCAGCTCACTCTTAACCAGCAGTCATCTTTTTGTGGCACTTTGTTTCATTTAGCACCTTCCCAATTCACGTAAGAAGGGGTGTAGATACAGTGTTGCCCCAGATCTGGTATTACATACAGTACTAACATATTGTACACCACAGCACTATTTTCCACCCTACCCCATTAATACCATTTTCATACTTTTCTTCCTCCTCTGATACAGTATCATCCCCTACCCCTACATTACTGATCACCTCTGCCAAGTTGAGAATTACTATGACCTTTATGCCCCATCTATGTTTGTTATACTACTTAAAGTAAGGAAAGATTCTGGCTACCATAACTTTCCCTTTGATGGCACAGATGTTTGGAACAAACTACTCTGTTACATTATGCACATATAGTATGTTCTTGCACTTGAAGTATGCATGCTGTCACTATTATTTGCTGTCTGCTGTCACAGATTCTAGAACTGCTCACCTGAATGTCCTATCACTTCATTTCTCTTGTAATTGCTATTTCTTTAACTTGTAATTGTTCTGTAGTATTGGTTATGTACAATATCAACCTGAAACAAGACAACAACCCTCGTAAACAAGACAGGTACAGAGGGGCTGTTCCAAGTAAGGGAGAGGAGGGACACCAGGGGCCATGATATGAGACTGGAGGGAGGAAGATTCAAGAGGGAGATGAGGAGACACTTTTTTACAGAGATGGTGGTGGCTGGGTGAAATGCGTTACCTGCAGAAGTGGTATCCAATAGAACAGTGGACTGCTTCAAAAGGGGATGGGGCAGGACAAGGGTGAGGGTCAATGAAGGGGAAGGGTGGAAGGGAAGGGAAGCTGCAGAATAAGGGGCGCTAGCTGCACATTCGATCAGACTTGACAGACCTCTAGGCCTTTGTCTGCTGGCAAATTTTGTATATTTGTATGTTGGAAAGTGGTACACTAAAAAAATCAGTAATACACAGATTTTTAAAATATCGTTTCCAAACTAACTCACACTGACTCACATAGCACTTTATTTCAGTTGGGTGCAAGTCAGCATCTGAAACCAGTGATTATAAATAAAAAATATGGGCAGCTTATTTGTTTTGTTGTTGTTGGTATACATACCCTCAGTATACAATACCAGTAAAAACCATGCAAGTGTCACTCTTGAGGTTTTTGTGGTAGCACACACCTTGGGTGTGTAAAACAAATATATAATTACTGACAAGCATTATTAATACTCAGATAACCAGGTTGTAATTTTGCATTATAACTTGGTGGTTGTGACCAAGAGCTGTGAATCAAGTGCACTCTATTAACAGCACATGCCGTAGTTCAACAACTGCCACATGTTTAAGCAAATGAAGTTAAAAAAATAATAATTTTGCCGATACAGTCTACAGTATGTTCATGAGTTCATCTAGTAAAACTACAGTAGTAAAACAAACACTTTTTTGTATATTTTTGAGTTTTTCACATATAGCATATCAGATAATCCACGAGTATAACTTTCATAAATTCATACAGCAAGCAGTATTATTAACTTGGAACAAAAAAATAAAATAGTAGCTACAACTATTTAACAATTCATTGTATGAATATTCACCTCCAGATATCCAATTCATTCTTCTGTTGCATTCTATGTGTCAATTCTCTAATGCCTTGCTTTCAGGTCCTGGGTCACTCTTTCTTAGTTAAACTCATCTTCCTTCTCCAGGAACTGTTCCTCTTCCCCCTGTTTCTGGTGTTTTCAGGTAACCCCTTTCCTGAGCATTTGGGCCTGTAGTGGTGACACAGAATCTAAGAACTTCCCCCATTCCAGTAGGAATTTATATTCCTTTTCTCCTAGGACATATGTTGAGTGGTCCAGTGCCAGGTTTTGTGACATCCAAGTATTTTGTAT
Organism: Neoceratodus forsteri; assembly: GCA_016271365.2. Taxonomy (NCBI): domain Eukaryota; kingdom Metazoa; phylum Chordata; order Ceratodontiformes; family Ceratodontidae; genus Neoceratodus; species Neoceratodus forsteri. Next base: position 35,595,533 of record JADMNL010000023.1, read on the forward strand.
GCATTGTCTCATTGTGGTTAGCAAAATTCTTATTGTTCTAGGGTATGGCGCCAACCCCTCTTCCCCATACCCTCCATTCTAAACAGAAGTGTCAGCAGTGTATCTGCTATTTGTTTGCCCTAAACTCTAGTTAGTTTTTGGCTACTGTCCTCCAAAATGCTCTGGGTATACTATAGTCCCACAAATAATGGAAGTATTGTAGGTGCCAAGCACTCTTCCACACCTCTCACACATAGGCAAAATTTCAGGATGGAACTTGTGGGCCATGCTTGGTGGGAAGTATTACCAGTATAGGAACTTATATTAGGATGCCTTATGTTTGTTACAGACCAAGATCCGCATATGTGTGCCTAGCACTGTATTCCAGTTCTCTTCAGTAATCATCAGATCTAGGTCTGTTCCCACTGCTGCTTCACTTTACAAACAAGTTTAAAACATGATTTTTCTTGATTTTATTTGTTCCAAGCCTAAACTGATCATTTATTAAAAATGTTAAGCAGTAATTATAAAAAAGCAAGACATGGGTGGGTTTCTGTGACTCAGAAGTTTATGCACACTGTCAGTGTGAAATGCATTTATAAACCCCTCAGTCTCTGCTTTCAGGATTTATGTAGTATCACACACCTCAGGTGTGTATAAAATTCTGGTTACACACATTTGCCCAACCTAAATTCCCCAACCAAATTTTAAAGAGTGATACACTCCTTGTTTGATCCACTAGCCCAGTTTGCCCTCCCCAACATGGCAGATGGCTCACTGGTTACTGACCACCTCACTGTCGCTACCCTTTTTAGCAATTTCTTCACCACCTGTACATTACCCTGCCTGTCTTTCACTGCTTCCCTCCTCCCTCCACCTCCATCCTGTCTGATGGCTTCAACTTCCATCCATCTCCCCTCAGGAAGTTTCCCTTGCCCCCTTGGCTCTAAACCCCTCCAAATAAAGCCCTAATGGCTTTGACCCCAAACTTCTTTATATATCCATTCCTGCTATCATCTGACCTCTCACTCACCTCCTGAACCTATCCGTATCAATCAAAGTTTCCAGAGTACTACCTCTTCACAAGGGGAGTGAACCCCTCATCCCCAGGCAACTACAGGACAATCTAACTCATTTTCCCCTTTCTAAATTTCAGGAGTTCCTAGTGTTCTTCAGATATGCAGACTTCCTAGATTCCTTTTCTTTCATCTCTCCCTTCCAGTCTGGCTTTAGAAAGAACCACTCCTCCATCTCATCCCTACTGCGTGTTACTGACTTTATTCTTACTGGAAAGGATTAGGAACATATCATTGCAGCCATATTCATTGATCTTGCAAAGGCTTTTGATTCAGTCTCCCACTCCCTCCTCATGAATAAGTTGTTCTCAGCTGGCATCTGCTCCAGCAGTTGAGTAGTTCCACTCATACCTCACGGACCAGCACCAGTCAGTTCAGGTTAGTGGTATGTTGTCCCCCCTTCCTCTATTAACTGGTGTCCCCAGGGCTCTATTCTGGGCCCTATACTGTTTTCCATCTTTCTTAATGATCTTATCTTCATCTGTCATAACAACAGGTTATAATATCAATCGTTATAATACAGTAGTGGGATTTACCTTGAGACTTATCCCAAAGTATTTTCAAAATTACCATAAATAATTATAAAATTCAGATATGATATTATCCCTATTTTCCCAGTTCCAGATAATGGTGAAACATGTTTCTGCCACACTTACAAATATAAAAGATAAACTTTATTATCACCTGTATACAAACTCTAACTATTCCTAATTATCACAAATATACCTTGTAAAGATAACAAAACTGTAAACACAAACAACAAAGGTTTCAGGAAATCAAATAAAATAAAAAGAAAGAAAACAAATATTTCAGCAATTAAATAACACAGCAAGTGAATAAGCAATATTCAACACAATAAATGCTACTTGACAATATACTATGCTTTCAGCATGATTTGTATTTAGTATGACTCTTTTTGTATAAGAACTTGAAAACTTATTATGTGTGTATTGGATTATTTCTATTTAAAACTTATTTTTAAGACTTTATGGCATGCAAAAATGTTGATCTTTTATTTAAAGTCAAGCTTAACTTATATACCCAATATTTTGTAATTAAAAGTAAGTTTACTATGTTATCTCCCCAGATAAGCCAAATTAAAATATTAAAATTAAAAGCATTAACATAATACTTAAATATCTGGTTATCTGTAGGTTTGGTCTTCTTTCCCTTTAACTTTCAAAATCTTGGTGAGAATTGCTTCTTCTGGACAGTGAAAGTTCTGTAGTGTCAGTCTTGGCTATAACACTTGTCTTTTCCCTTGTTCACCCTGGAATCTGTGACTCTGGACTTCTCTGGCAACAACTCAGCAATCTAGACTGAATCCTCTTTGCTTGAGATGTCACCAATCATCAAAAAGTCACTTATCAGGAGTTTCAGTGGGGACGTCAAACAATAAGATACTAACAGTTCAAGGCACAATGGTAGGCTTCTTCCCAACCACAGTTGTTTGCAGAAAAGGTTTTCCTTATGGATGACAAATTCCTTTTGGTAACTGGATTTTATGAATTTTTCTGTTTTAATTCATTTCCACTCAAACCTTGGAACACTGGGCTCATCTGTTGTCATCAAACGGAACTGTAGTATGTGCACTGGCTGATGAAAATAATAGTTAGTCTTTTGTCCAGGCTTTAGCGAAATCTCAAAGCATCACTTCATTCAGGATATCCAGTGTAAACCATTTGCTTTGCTTCATCCAGTACTGGAAAAAAGTCATTTTTTTTTTGTATCAAGCAGTTCTTGAAGCTGGACCTCATTGCAGTTTTGTCAGTTTGTAGGCTTGACCTCAGCACCACTGCTGGATACAGCAAGGCATAAACACAAACTGGTTTCAGACCTCCAAGCAGGTGTGGCCATAGGTTTTTGGCCTAATAAAAGTCTGAGAAATTCTGGGATTTTAAGACTTTTATTATTTATTTAGTTGTGCTATATCTGGTTAAACAACTAAATAAATAATAAAAGTCTTAAAATCCCAGGATTTCTCAGCCCAACTGACATAGGTCCTCACACATCAAAGAATCAAGCAGTTCTGGGTTGAACTAGCAGAATTTGCATATATGTTTGAGGCTCAGAGTGACATCACCACCAGTTTACTCGGTTTACTCAGTGTAAAAAGGTAAAAGAAGGCACTAGGCCCATTGAGCCCACCTTTCCACCCATGTGGGCTTATGTTATACCTAATCCCATAATAAGCCTATCAAGTCGGTTTTTAAACCAATATCGATTTTCGGAATCCACAGTACTTTGTGGTAGGTTGTTCCACAGTGAGGTCGTTCTGATTGTAAAGTAATTTTGCCTTTTATTAGTATTGATGATAAAAACTGGTTCTGCAAGAGACTAAAGTCTTTTCTTTTCTTTGAAAGTTTATAAGGCACGTTTTAGAGAGGCTGCATTTTTCCTTCAGAGCATGGCTTGTACGAGTCTGTATCAGTCTGGTTGTCAAGGTTACTTAGTCTATGGCATCTCATCCTTGCTTCCCTGGAGCCTTCATAGAAATGAGATGCTGGCATGGAGTCATCCCAGAGACTGAAACATTTTGAGAAATAAATAAATAACTTCCCTGGAAAATGGCACCTTCCCTATCCCTGGGACAGGATATCAGTTCACAGGGTTTTGGAAAGTAATGAAAGTCTCAGTGGTCAACCTTTATGGTTTCAACATCAAATAATAACATTCCAGAAAGGTACAGCTGACTCTAAGGAAATGTGTTAAGGTATGTGGAACAATGGAGGCAGAGCAAAGTTTTTGTTCTTACACCTCAAATAAAGTGCTACACTTTAGAGTATATTAAGTATGTCTTCCTCCACTTATGCACAGATGTTACAGAGATAAAACAGAGGATAATGTATGGGCATCCGATGAACAACAACACTATGTGAACTTAGAGTGGTTCCCCTGACAACCCATGTAAACTTCGAGAGTGTAGCTTGAGAGGTTTACCAAGGTTGCCAGGGGAGCCACAAGATGCTCACTTAGTGTTGTTGTTCATCGATGCCCATACATTGTCTTTTATAGTGTATGGGCATCGTGTGCATCAGAGAATGACAAGTTACACATTAAGCGCTGCAGTGGCTACCTTACCTTAGACAGATGAGAACAAGATTGTGTTGTTCATTTTAACACGTTAAATTTTATTTGGACTGTTAATAGCAGTTTAAATTTAGTATCATCATAGTAAATTTACAAAAAAAAGCTGTATCTTGCTAAACCGAATAAGAGGAACAAAAAAACGGGCATTGCGGTCAAATGTCATGTGGCATCCAATCAGCCTTGCCATAAAGTGAGTGAGAAGGGGTTGTGCTGGAAACGGCAAATATTTGAAGATCTACTTGGCGATTTTGCCTTCAGACCTACTGGGAAACAGGAGACAGCTGCAGCTGATTTTGAAGCACGTGGCTAGCAGTGCTGCTTTTGGAATTTAACATGTGTGTGAATTCCTTTTTTTGTTATGCCATCGATGTCACATATTATCGATGGGTTAACAACTTCATCACGTCACATCGATGGCATAACATGAGGAAAAGATGAAAATCAACACATAACAACGTTCCACCATACATTATTAGAAAAATTATTCATGACCTTCTTATATCTACTTCTGGTATTCTTGGTTGCCCAATGTAATGAAAAGGGGTAGATGACGGGAGTTTACATAGATGTTCAAGCTGATGAGAGCAAGCAGAACGAGAAGGTGTATCAGGGGCAGAAGAAAGGGAGATATTAGGAATCAGACAGTGGGCAGTTAACATGAGTAATAGTCTACTCAGTAAGGATGTGGAAAACTAGCACTGTTTAGGTTTTCATAGCAGGACAAGGTAATTTCTGGAAGGAGAATGGTGCTTAGGATTGCACATCATGAGTACGGAGCAACACTCCAACTGTTAAGATTTGTTGTGTATTCACACTTAAACTGAGTATAGTCTCTGCTAAGCAACCTGAGGGGTGAATAAGTCTGGTCCTTAAGTCCTTTCTGTCCTTACAATACTTTGGTCCTAATTCTGAGTTCCAGTTTTATGGCATGTTTTTCTCACTGTCGCTCCAACCCATAAAATTCCTATGTTAAGAACATAAGTTACTATGTGTAATTAGGTGACTGTGCACATATGAGACTGCTACTCATGGTTACCGTCCCTGCATTGCACACGTGGGGGCTCAAAGCAAGGTTGAGTGGCCTGGGCTAGTTAAACTCCCCAGCTTGAGGTTTATTCCAGTAGATAGTAGAAAATAGATTGGTGCCTCACCCCAGAGAAAAATAAGTGGACCAGGTTAAGTGCACAGCACCACTCCCTGGAATGCAGTACCAACCCACATACCCAAAGATTCAGAACACCACCCTGAGAGCAACCAAATGCAGAACTTTATTTTATCAAAAACCCAGTTTTGTGAATCACTAATAATGGTCCCTATGCAGAAATGGATGAGTAATAAGTGCCAGTAGGGCATGTTACCCCCCCCCATGAAGTTCGACATCTGCGGACAGGTGCGCACTGGCCGGTATTCACAATGGCCACCACCTGTCTGTGGCCCCCCCAACATTTCCATGGACTGGGTATGCATCCAATGGGATGCTCAGACACAGTAAACTAATGGATCCCTTGCACCCATGTGGTGCAGATTACATCAGTGGGCACAATATGCACTGCCAGCTCAGGGCAGCTGGATGCCCAGTCGGCCACCCTCAGCCCTCCTTGTAGATCAATGGGCTGGTGCAGCATGTGGGGGTTCTGCAGTGCCCCCACTTTGGTGCCACAGCCTGCAGCTGCATCCTAGGGAGATGTATATCCCTTACAGCTGGGTGTTACCCAGTGTAAGGTGTGCTCCCCAAGTCCAGCACTTTGCACCTTCACGAATGGCACTGAGTGTGGGCATGCCCCTGACATGCCCCACCACCTACCCCCAGCATGTTGCTGTCTGTGCGGCCAGAGGATTTGGCACATAAATGCCACGCGCACCCTTTGTGAATGCCGCCTGAGGTCCACAGGATCTCACTCCGCAGCATTCCAACTTATCAACGCCAGTGTACCCTGTGTACATGTTGCATTGACATCATGCATAGAAGCCAATATACTCACATGCAAAAATACTAACAATGGGCCCGACACACCAAGGTGCAGAGTGGGCGTCACACATCCCTGGCGGGTAGCCCATTTCACACCCACCCATGCTCACTGCACCCTCTGTGTGGCATGCATGACAGGATGTCCGCCCCTCCACACTGGATCTCTGACGGCATGCAGACCTACGCATGGGGGATGGACTGGGGGAGGTGCAGGGGGCGTTCCAGCACTCTGCGGGATGCACAAATATGTGGAGTGCCAGGCACAGGGTCGGCACCATCACCAGGTTGGGGCAGCCATAAAGGTGTGTGGGCATGTTACGTGGCCCCCAAGAGTGACAGCCATGGGCTGTGAGACATGGTCCATTGCACCCCCACCGAGGAACCCCAGCATGTGGAACATACTGGGGGGCCTGCGGATGGCATCTGGGCACCTACCCCCACACCAAATGTGGTGCTCTGTACGCCGTTTCCTCACCCGGTGCACACAGGCGCAGGTGATCTGCTAAGGGATCTGGGTTGGGTGGCTGATTGGCCACCAGCCCAGATCTGTGGCTTTGCACCCAACTGCTCCTGCGGGCCTGAATGCCAGGGGGGCTGGGCCATGTATGGGAGATGCGCAGTGGCCACTGTTTGTGAATGTGGCCTCCCACGGATCTCCTGAGGGTGCGGAGCTCCACGGGTGGGGTATGCGCCTCTGGCACATATTACCTGCCCCTTTGTGCATAGAGGCCAATAACAGCAGGAGTTTATTAACATTTGCAGCCAGTCCTGTAAATAAAAAAGAGTTTAGGAAATATGCAGTGACAGAAATTACTATTAGAAAACAGGTTTGACATTTCCTGGTCTCTTATTTGCTAAGACCCATGTCAAATGGTTCATTTATGTGCCAACAGAGACCAGGAAATAAAAAGTCCCATGTCAAGCTGCCTTATCACAAAGGAAATCATTGCCCCACATAGAATTTTTAAAAATAGTAATGGCAACTATTTTATTTCTGCTTGTTTAGAAAGAGATTCACTCCCCCTCAAACCCTAACTGTACCAATAATACTCAAATACAGTAAATGATACAAACTGCCATTTTCCTTTAAAATCTTCTCCATACAAATTATATTTTTATATCTCAGAATGCCAGCAGAGAGGTGTACATTCCTCTGAGAGCTGTACTCTCACGCTATTCCCCGCTCCACCCTCACTCTAGTTCCCGCACATAAACAACAAAAAAAAAATACAAGCTGCAAAATTGGATGTTTTTTCAATTAAAAAAATAAAAAATACAGCAACCTTAGAGTACTGTCACCCCAGACTGCCCCTTACTGATGTTTCTTCTTTTTTTTTTTCCTGACTTTCATATTACACTTTAATATTTGCTCTGCTCAACCGCAAATGCACATCTTCCTACTGCAGTTTTAAAAACAACACAGAACTTGACCAATACTCGGGTTGGGAAGCATGTTGCAAACTGAAAAATGAAACTTGGATGAGACAACACGCTGATTGGAAGGGGGTGGGAAGTGGAAGATCTGCTAGAGAAGTGAAGACAGCACATTTAGCATAATAGCTACAGTGCTCTCTACTTCTAATGCCACCAGTTGGCAGTAGAATTACTTTATACAAGTTTTTTTAATTAAATAACTTTATTAACATTTTTTTTTTTTGCTTTTTATGTAAAGCTATCAATAACTCATTTTCTAAGCAAAATAACACCCTCCAGGGTGGGTGGTGTAACTATACTAGACTTTCCAGGGACTATAAGACCCTCCGCTTGTGGATTCAGGCCTCATTATGTCCTGGGGCAGTCCAATATAGCCCAATACTGCCCACCAGTTGGGTATTATTGCTTACTTTGTTCAAGCCCCTCTGGCAAGAATAAGGTATTCCCCCAAACCAAACACTGAATTCCTCTGCTGAGTCAACTGTTAGCCCAACTGCCCACAGCAATAGCAGTCACAGCAAAGGACTTTACTTTCAAGTAAACAGTTACTGCAGTTCTAAGTAGCTAGTGGGTACATAGATTAAGCTAGCAGTCGTAGGCTTGATAATGCCTTGCCCGGGATCTTGAGTTTGTGCAGTTAATTAACCACTGCAAGCTTTTAGTAATAAATCTCACCCATGTGACTTTTCCTAGCAAATTGGAAAGCCACTAGGAGTTGTAATCCAAATGGGAAATTGTAATCCAACAATGAAATATCTCTAAATGCAAGAAGTCTTGTAAATAAGTTTGATATGTTTAAAATTCTTATTGCAGATAAAAATTCTAACCTATTAGCAATTACTGAAACATGGTGAGGTGTTAAGAATGAGTGGGACAAGGAAATAGATGGTTATGTCCTATTTCATGAGGATAGCAAGGATAGAAGGGGAGATGACGTAGCACAGTATTACAAGGAAGCTTTATAAAGTACTGAGATCCATGGCACAGGAAGCACCTCATTAGAAGCTATCTGGGTCTCAATAAGCGTCAAACCACAAAATCGAATAGTAGGAGTGGTTTACATCCCACCTGTTATAAATGGAGAACAATTTAGCAAATATATGCAGAAATAATCGCATTTTACTATGGGGGGGATGTACCTGTCTTAGCTGACTTTACTCAGCCAGATATTGACTGACAGAACCTGGTAATAACTGGTTCACAAGGGAATACCTTTCTGGATGTTGCTAGGGAATGTAGTCTGATCCAGATCATCAAGACTAAAACAAGGGAAGAAAACATTCCTGATTAAGCACTTGCGTCAATTGATCAGTTTGTAATCGTGTTAAAAATAGGTAGAAGTGTCTACCATAACAGGGGAAAAACTATCCACTACCACTTCAAATTAGCTAACTTTGAAGGGAGGACATTACTAGATGGAACTGGAAAAAAAAGACTGGCCGGATTTTCAAAGAGACCTAGGGTTGCAGCACACTACAGCAATATCAGGGACCCTGCACCATATTCAGGAAGAACTAGGTCACTGCACCACAAACCCATGGGTTGCCACACCCACAGGTGTTCACCAAATCAATTGGTACACATGTGGGAAATGCCACAGGGATCTGGCTGCCCGGGGGCATCCAGCACAACACTAGAGGAGCCAAGAAGGTTCGAGGGAGTGCAGAAACTTATCAAGCAGGAGTGGTTAGATGGCAAAAGGGGCATGCGGTGCCATAGTGGGTGCTGGGGATGCTGTGAGTAGTCTGATCAGTGAAGTGGCACCTGGCGGGTGTGTCGGTTATAGAGCACTTACAACAATGACATGGCACTATGGCGGGGGGGGCACTGACACACTGTGTCATGTTCTAATGTGGGCACAGCCCTGGCAGCAGCCCCAGCCTTCCAGTTCCTGGAAATTCTCTGCCAACAGTTGTCCCATTCAAATTGAACTTCAATAGGATATGGCAGCAAAACAGCCATCTTCAGTTCTAAATTTCAATAGAAGTTCAGTTCTCTTCTTTTGGCACATCTCTCTCTCTCCCTCATTAGCTCAAAAACAACTGCCTAAAGCCATTTCTTACTTCTGGGAAGGTTCCTGTTTAAGTCCACATCCTCCTGCCTCCTTTTTGGCTATATCAACTATCAGTCACTTACAGTGGCAAAAGCACTACTTGACACATGATTGGTGCTGACAAATGCACAAAGCACACTGTCACTATATATTCCAGAGTGCTTCATACAGTTCCTTTTGTGACCTTCTGGCTTCTTATTGGCCATCACTAGTATCAAAGTTCTCAAGAGGGTCATGTCCATGGTATTGGAGACTGGAAAGGGCACCACAATCCACACAGGGGTTGTGTACAGACCCCCATGTCAGGGGGAAGGAATGGACAAGGATATGATAGAAGGCATTCTTAGAATGGCAGAGAAAGGGGAGATACTGTTGATGGGAGACCTGAATATGCCAGATGTTAACTGGAGCACATTTGCTGCAGCCACATCCAAGAGCAGGGCCATTCTTGATGCCCTACAGGTGGCAGGCATTAGACAGCTAGTTTTGGAACCCACTCGTGAGGGAGCAATCTTAGACCTCATACTCTCAAATGGGGCAGTGAGAGGATCTCAGATCTAGAAGTGGGTTGCCATCTGGGGACAAGTGACCATCAAACAGTGGGGTTCATGTTAAACTCAGCTACAGAGTCAAGCCATACAATAGTGAGGGTACTGGACTTTAGGAGGGCTGACTTTGGCAAGATGGGAGAGTGCCTCAGAAAAGCACTAGCAATCAGGCTAGAAGGAGGTGTGGAGCAACAATGGGGAATTATCAAAACTGCCATCACAGAGGCAACAAGCCTTTGTGTGAAGCAAATAAACAAATCAAAACGAAATAAAAAGCCACTATGGTTCTCAAAAGAGGTGGCTGTGAAAGTCAGGAAGAAAAAGATAGCATTCTGGAAGTATAAGGAAACATAGAAGGAGCAGGACAGAGAGCTGTACCAGTTAAGACAGAAGGAAGCAGGAAGGGAAGTCAGAATAGCAAAGGCCCAAACTGAGGAAAAGATAGCCAACTCAGTTAAGAAGGGGGATAAAACCTTTTATAGGTACATCAGCGAGCGTAGAAAGACAAAGGAGGGATAGTGAGGCTGAATAGAATGAACGGTGGGTGGGCAGAGGGACAGTGAAAAAGCAGGAATACTGAACGAATATTTCTGCTCAGTATTCCAAAAAGAGGGAGGAGGAAGTACCTAATCCAATTAACAGAAGCACTCTTGATAGGGGGTCGATCCCAGTCCTTTCACAGAGGAAGGGTTCTGCAAGAACTCCTAAAACTGAAGGTGGACAAAGCAATGGGTCCTGATGGAATTCACCCTAGAATTCTAAAAGAATTAAGGGAGGAACTAGTGAAACCACTGGCTACTCTTTTTAATAAATCATGGGAGGATGGTGTGGTACCCAAGGATTGGAGGAAGGCGGATGTGATTCCCCTTCACAAAAGTGGGTCCAAGACAGAGGCAGGAAACTACAGACCTGTCAGTCTGACCTCTGTGGTAGGGAAAGTGATGGAGTCACTTCTGAAGGAAAGAATAGTCGAGTACCTAGAGGCCAGTGGAGCACAGGACCCAAGGCAGCATGGATTCACAGCGGGAAGGTCATGTCAGACGAATCTAATAGATTTCTTTGACTGGGTGACCAAAGTAGTAGACCAGGGAGGGGCTGTGGACATGGCCTACCTAGACTTTAGCAAGGCATTTGACACAGTCCCACACAAAAGATTAATAGTCAAATTAACCAGCCTGGGAGTGGGACCCAGGGTGATAGCCTGGGTAAAACATTGGCTGGACAACAGGACACAGAAGGTAATTGTAAATGGAGTCCACTCTGAAGAAAGGGGGTTACTAGTGGGGTACCGCAGGGTTCAGTATTGGGTCCAGTCCTTTTTAATGTCTTCATCAGTGACATTGCAGAGGGACTGGAAGGAAAAGTATGCCTTTTTGCAGATGACACAAAGATGTGCAACAGAGTTGATACACAAGGAGGCGTGGAAAGGATGAAAGGGACTTGGCAAGGTTGGAGGAATGGTCAGAAGTATGGCAGCTAGGATTCAATGCAAAGAAGTGCAAAATAATGCACCTGGGAAACAAGAACCCAGGGGAAGAATACACAATGGGTGGGGAGGTAGTAACAACAACAAAAAAGGAAAGGGACCTGGGGTAATCATATCAGATGACCTTAAGGTTAGCAAGCAATGTGAGAAGGCAGTAGGGAGGGCTGGGGGTATGCTGGGATGCATAGGGAGAGGCATCAGCAGCAGAAAACAGGAAGTTGTTATCCCTCTGTACAGACAGTTGGTGAGACCCCATCTGGAGTACTGTGTCCAGTTCTGGAGACCCCATCTCCGCAAGGACATAGACAGGATAGAGGCAGTCCAGAGGAGGGCAACTAAAATGGTGCAGGGTCTGCAAGAGAAGCCGTATGAGGAGAGACTAAAGGAGCTTAATATGTATACCCTTGAGGAAAGAAGGGTGAGGGGGACATGATAGAAACTTTTAAGTACCTTAGTGGAATCAACAAAGTCCAATAGGGTAGCATCTTTCAGAAAAAGAGACTTGCAAGAACAAGGGGACACAATTTAAAGATAGAAGGAGGGCAGTTCAGGGGCAATGTGAGGAAGTATTATTTCACAGAGAGGGTAGTGGATGCATGGAACAGCCTTCCTGAGGAGGTTGTGGGGTCTAAAACTGTGGTAGAATTCAAAAATGCATGGGACAGACATAAGGCAATTCTTGTGGGGGGTAGGAAGAAATAGGCTGTTGGTTATCTAGGATCTGCGGCCTATCCTGTAGGTAGGGAAATGGGCAGACTAGATGGGCCTAGCGGTCCTTATCTGCCGTCAAAGTCTATGTTTCTATGTTTCTTCTATGTTTCTATTACAGGGGCAGCTTTTCCAGCATCATTAATCTTAAGGACTTCTTGCCCAGAATATTGCCAGTCAGATCATTAGTGTCAGTTCCCTTGGATCTGATGCCTGCTGTGGTGGGAACATCTGCGGCATTCTGGTTGGACTTTGGGGAAATTTCCATCTTCTAACACAAGGGTGCTCTTGTCATTGACAGCACAGGGCATGGAGGAAGTATGTACTCCCTACTCTTCTTCACTACCAGGTCCCCAACACCAGTTCAGTTGGAGGACAGCTGGTAGCAAAGGCGGGTCAACCCTTAGCCTCCGGTAGCCTAAAGGTAAGACCCACCATGGAGGGGTTACATATGTTACAGTCATTGTTTAATTTTGAAGGGCATGAGGGCTGTATGGCTGCTAAGATGATAAAATATATGAGACAGTGTTTGTAGGATGTATGTAAAGTTGACTTATCTGCAATCTTGTAAGAGTTAATATTGTAGCATTGGAAGAGCCCTGATGAAATACCCATTAATCATCAGCCTAACAAGCCTATTCAGCTGGCAACTTTTGAAAGGATAACCTATCGCAGATTAGATAATGAAGCAGCCACATTCAATAACATCTGATCTGGGGTTCCTTCACTTCATATCTTCCAACCAACTTTGATTCATCATTGTCACTTGGTACTGAGTGCACTCTCAATTCCCCACTCAACCCCCCCTTCACAGTACCACTGAACTAGACTAGTAATATTAACATAACGTGTGGCTTTGATAGTTTAATATACCTATTTCCATTTTAAATTTTACATGCACTTATGATTATATTGTAATACAGTATATGAATTAGACTTGTTTTTAAATGTCCTAATAACTAAAATACATAAAATACAAATTACAGTCAACAGCATACAGCACCCAGTCACCAAGCTGATTAGTGGCTTAGGGGGGCAAGCTTGGAGGAGAGAGGTTTCATAAAGAAAATATTTGAAATATAGGATGAATATACTGTATATAAAAAGCTGGTCTTTTCAAAGTTCTTTCTGAGCTGCTAAGTGTTTGCTTACTCCTGTAGCACATATGTGAGTCAAGAGGTTTTATGCTCAACCTTATTCAAGATGGCTGCCACAAACTGACTGAGTTAAAATTCATTATAAAACCTGACTTTGAAGTCCCATCCTTCTGACGGGCTACAGAGGAAACCATGTTATTGCTGCACAATAATTAAACATGTCACTTTCACATTCTGAACAAATGTAGGATTACACACAGAGCATTACTAGGTGTTAGGATGTGATAGGTGTCATATTATTTATTCATTTAATTATTTATTAAAGTGGTTAGGCATGCCAGAGGGTGTGTTAAATTGAGGTAATCCAGATATGTCATGAGACATTTTGTTTACCATGGGTTGGGATTACTGTTCGATTGTAGCCCTCCCCCCACCCACTCAGAGTTGTCATGCCACTATAGTGAGGTGGTAAGGCTTTCTGACTTAGTTATAGTTTTAAAATTTAAGAAGAAGAACAATTAGGCAGGGATATTCAAAGGTGTTGCACCTGGCGCAACAGGTTGAGCCATGCGCAACCCCCCCAATGCGCCCTGGCATGATATTCAAAGGGGCAGGTTGCACGGTGCAACCCCTGATGCGCCGAGGTGCATTGGGAATGTATGCAGCACAGATGCAGGGGTGTGCCATGCATATGCGGCACATTCCGATATTCAGCCCGGGATGTGTGGCACATATGCTGGTGCAACCCCTACCTGCGCCGCACACTGGTGCTCAAAGTTGAGCTGAAATAAATAGGCTCTAATGTTGGCCACCCACCACAGGGTGGCTGTATTGCAAGGTGCAACACAACAACTGCCAGCTGTGAGTGGCCACTCGCGCAACAGGAACACTGTCCACAATCACCTGCACCCTCCCTGGTAGTCTAGTGGCCCCCTCCCTGTATGCCCAATTGTGGACCATAGCAATGCAACATAAAAACCTGGTGGTCTAGTGGCCCCCCATACACTCAATTGTAGGCATCTGTAAAGGAATAAAATGACCTGGTGGTCTAACGGTCCCCTCCCCATATGCCCGATCATGGACTGTTGTAATACGAAAAGAGTTACCTGCTGGTCTAGTGAGTACCCCCTCCACCACCCACAGAGGACCCCAGCCACACACACCCCATGTCATCGACGAGCGGCAGCACCCCACCGCATACCGCTCAGCTGCCCGCTGAATGACAGCATACTAGTATGATCTATGCGCCTATTGGTCCACAGTGTGGACCAATGGGCTCTGAGGACTCATACTGTACTACCTGAGACCAGATATGTGAATGAATGCGCTTGTCATTCGACAGGCAGCTGGGCGGTATGCGGTGGGTGCCGACGCCCGCAGATGATGGGAGGTACTGGGTGGCTGTGGTTCCTCTGTGGGTGGGTGGAGGGGTACCATTAGACCACCAAATAACTCTTTTGTATTACAACAGCCCATGATCAGGCATACATGAGGGGACTGCTGGACCACCAGGTACTTTTTATTACTTTTACATATGCCCACAAACGGCCGTATGAGGGGGGACCACTGGACCACCAAGTAATATTATTACTTTGACAAATGCCCATGATTGGGCATATGGGGAGGTTACAAATGCCCACCAGGGACCCACCCCGGATGACAGCAGCTAGATAGGGCGCCAGCAGCATTCCATAGAGCCGCCCTGTGCAACACATGCAAATGGGGCCATAATGACATGCAAATGGCCCCATTTGCACCTTGCATATATTATAGCCTCATTTGCATGCCCCTGGCTGAATATCATGAGTGATGCGCCTAGCGCAACTGCACTTGCGCATCCCCGCGCTCCCTCTCTGTGGCTTGTGCTGGCGCAATGCCACTGCACTATGTGTAGTATGTGTGCCAACAGTGCTGAGCCATGGCACATCACCATTGAACATCGCCTGGTCCTGGCCCTCATGTAGCCCAGTTGCACTGCGTCTAGGCTTGTGCCACTGCCCAGCACAGTCTGAATATCCAGCAAATAGTATTTATATAGCACTTTTCATACACATTGTATCCTAAAGTGATTTATAACCAAAGAGCAACTCATAGTGTAGTGAATATAAATATGTAGTGGCAGCCTTTTTGCATATCAACTACCCACTCACAGCCTTAGATAATTGCATGAACTAGTTTTATGAGAAGGAGATTGTTGGTCAGGGCACTAGAGAACATTTTCTACTCTTGGGAAACATGCCTTGGTTCCTTTACTTTTATTAGGGGGATGGAGGTGAGCACTAGTCCCTTCACAAAGGAAAGGGTCCTACAAGTGCTTGAGAAGCTCAGGGTGGACAAGGCAATGGGACCTGATGGCATACATTCCAGGGTACTAAAGGATCTAAGGGTGGAACTAGCAGAGCCATTATCAGAACTGTTTAGTGAGTCTCTGAGCACAGGAGAGGTCCCAGAAGACTGGAGAAGGGCTCATGTGATCTCACTCCACAAGAGTGGTAGCAGGGAGGAGGCAGGGAACTACAGACCAGTCAGTCTTACCTCAGTAGTGGGCAAGATTATGGAGGCACTCCTTAAGGAAAGGATAGTGCAACACTTGGAATCCATAGGAGCACAGGATCCAAGACAGCATGTGTTTACAAAAGGAAGGTCCTGTCAAACTAATCTCATAGATTTCTTTGACTGGGTAACTAGAGTGGTGGACCAAGGGGGAGCAGTTAATGTTGCCTACCTTGACTTCAGCAAAGCTTTCGATACTGTTCCACATAGAAGTTGATTAATAAGCTGGGTAGGCTTGGGTGGGTCAGAAGTTGGTCAACTGGGTGGCAAACTGGTTGATGGGCAGAAAACAGAGTGGTGGTAAACGGTATACAGTCAGAAGAGATGCATGTCACAAGTGGGGTACCTCAGGGATCAGTCCTGAGACCAGTCCTCTTCAATATCTTCATCAGTGACATTGCAGATAGACTGGAGGGTAAGGATTGACTGTTTGCAGATGACATAAAGATCTGCAACAGAGTAGACGATCCAGATGGGGTGGGCAGAATGAGAAGAGATCTGGATAAACTAGCAAAATGGTCGGAAGAGTGGCAACTGGGGTTTAATGCAAAGAAGTGCAAGGTCATGCACATTGGGAAGAGAAACCCTGAAGCCACCTATAGGCTGGGAGGGGAGTTGCTGGCAGTCACAAGGGAAGAAAGAGACTTGGGCATCATCATCATCGATGACAGGAAATCATCCAAGCAGACCTCTAAAGCAGTGCGTAAGGCTAGGGGGATGTTAGAGTATTTTAGTAGGGGTATCACAGATCAGAAGAGGGAGGTAATAATCCCTCTTTACAAGACACTGATTAGGCCCCATCTGGAGTACTGCATGCAGTACTGGAGGCCACACCTTCACAAGGACATTAACCAAATAGAGGCAGTCCAGAGAAGGGCAACCAAAATGGTGCAGGGACTGCATCATAAAACATATGAGGACAAATTAACGGAGCTCAATATGTATACCCTAGAGCAAAGGAGGGAGAGAGGTGATATGATAAAAACATTCAAACACCTTAAGAGCATTAACAAGGTGAAAGAGTCTAATGTGTTTCAATATAAGAAAAATAGCAGGAGAAGAGGACACATCACGAGATTAGAGGGAGGCCGATTAAGGGGTAATGTGAGGTAGTTCTTTTTCACGGAAAGGGTGGTGGATGCATGGAACGGCCTACCTCAGGAAGTGATGGATACGAATACAGTGCAGGGCTTCCAACAGGCATGGAACAGGCATGTGGGGGCAATACAGATGAGTATAAATAGATAGACCATTGACAGAGCAAAGGCCAATGGTACATTTATAAGATAGAAAAAGAAATGGGCAGACTGTACGGGCCTTGCAGTCCTTATCTGCCATCAGCTTCTATGTTTCTATGTTTCTATCTGGACGCCCACTGGAACAACGCTAGTGATAGACAGAAGAGATCTCAGTTTAACATATCTGAAGGATGGCACACCCCTACAGTACAATATCCTGTAGTACTGCTCTTGGGTGCCAACATTTATAGTATAAGCCAAATCCCTGTGTGGGACTAAAACCCATGACTTTCTGGTCAGAGGTGGATGTCCAACCAACTAAGCCATGCTGACGTGTTTTTCAAAGATGCATTAGTCAATGTCAATGATGATTGATTGCATGTTTTTATAATGCAAATGTGTTAACAAGAGCATGGAAGAGATAAATGAATTGAGGGGGCTGAACAGTCATTCATGCTGTGGGATCAGCTATACTGGAAGGTCTGGTTGTTTATTCAGTTATTGGGGCTGGTAGGAGGGGAAAGAGAATCACAAGATCACTGTGGAATGCAATTCCTGTATGAATGCCCCTCTCTCCTGAGGGGTCAATACTGGCTCCTGCAGAGCATGGCTCCTATACAGATGCCCCCTTCTGTTGACGGGGACATATTGGATTACCACTAAGCTAGGATCATATACAGATGCCCCCCCCCACCCGGAGAAGTGGGCTGGATCACCACCAAGCCCAACTCCTCTAAGGATGCCCTCCTCTCCTGATTGTGGCAGGCTGGATTGCTACTGAGCATGGGTCCTACTGCCACTCCTGGCCCAAGATGGCCTGCCTCAGTGGCGAGCAGTTGGTTGGGTCCTTGCTGCTCCTGTGCTTACTGCCTCAGTGAATAGCAATTGGTTGGGCACTGGCATCCACCTCTGTCCCTCATCACTGCAAATCAAACATATTGGCATGGCTTTAGTGGAGAAAAGGAAGTTCTAGAAGTATGTCAGGCTATGAATGGCAGCACCCAGGAGAAGGAAAACATGATGTTGGCTCCTTTGAACTATGGTAAGGGACAATTCCACTAAGTCACGATTTGGATATAGTCATAATTGCACTCATAAGGACGTCTAGCATAAAAATGTAATATGGGACGTTGATATATTTCATTCCCATATCAGCAAGATCTTGTAGATTGAGTCATTCTTACTAAAGTTTAAACACATAAAACAACATACATGTTGTGATTAAATAACCCTTTCTTATTTGTTTAGTAATTATTATGAGAACTTCCAAAGTAAGTTCTTAGCAATTATATATGTACGGTTAGGTTAGAAATGTGCAGTTGTTATATCTGCATTCTAATTCCATATCCAATCTTTATGCAAGCATTTTTATGGTTACAAATACTGTAAACAAAGCTAACATTTATAAGTTAAATGCTTTAACCTTGTGCAATAATACTAAGTTAGAGATAGAATTATATTCCTGAATAAAACAGAATGATTTTTCAAAAGGAACTCTGATTATTGGGTGGGGGGGCGGAGTCAATTCAACCAGTTTTAGAAATTCAGGGGAGGGCATCCCTGTGTGTCAGCTTTTTATAACACAACTATACGGTGTTGTCTGCTATTCTCTGTTACTTCTAAACCAGAAGCTGAAGAGTATTAAGTATTTTGCGAAAAATAGCTTAAATGTATTCCTTTTTGTAGCAATAACTACAAGCGCTTTGTTTCTATCTGCATCTTTTCTCTGCTTTTCTTCCTTTTCATTTATTTCTTATCTGTGTCTACCTTTTACTACAGCATCCTGCAACAAAAAAGAAGATACATTTATTATTTGCATTGATACTGGCTAAGTTATTATTCTGGAACTTAGAGGACTATGAGTATAACAAATTACATAAAACTTGTCTGGTGGAATGTTAGTGGTCTTAAACATAAACTCAATAGGTACTCACTGCTGAGACATTTAAAAAAGTTGAACTCTGACTTAACTTTTTAAAGTAGACCTATATTCAAAAAGAGGATATAGGTGTAATGCACACAAAATGGGTGGGCCAAATATTTGATACTGGTAGAAGCAAGAAAAAAGCTAGGGCCCGATATTCAAAATTACGCATAGCGAAGTATGAAACTTTGCGCCGTGCCTTGTGATTGCCCAGCTGCCTGAAGATTCTGCATTCGATGGAATAGCACACCAGCACTATGTGACTAAATATAGGGCCATGTCAGCGCTAAGCCAATTGGCGCTGCCTTGACAGGGCTCCCAACGTATGCCACTGGAATGGATAGCACCGAACCACTATTTGCAATATTCAAAGGGATCCATGCAAATAAAGCCATTGGGCATGCAAGGCACTAAGGGACCTTTTGCATGCCAGTTATGGGCTAATATGCATGGGTAGTGAGACAGGTTAGCACTGCGCAACCCCCCTCAATTACCTGGTCTCAGCCACGTATACACATCTCTGTTGCTAGTGGTCCTCCCTCGCCAAACACTGACCCGTTCTGTAAAATAATAATATCCCTGGTGATAGTAGTCCCCCACCTCTCATTGCCAGCACCATGTGAAATAATAATATCCCTGGGCTTTATGACGCCGGTTTGACAACTTTGTTGTCAACCGACATTATAGCAACATCTGTTTGTTGACCGCAATTGTGGTTGGCATAAAACCATTCCCTACAGACTTTGTTTTCTTCAGGGGGGCTTTGCCTTCCAATCCCCCATGTGGGGGGCTCTACCATCCGTACTCACCTAACTAAATTAATCAACTCCAAGTCAGAGTTGATTCAGGGAGGGGGTGCAAGACCCCCAGAAAGCAGTGCCAGGTCCCATGATGCCAGTACAGTGACCTGTTGATGTTTTCACTGTAATGTCATTCACAGTGCTGGTTTCACTGTGTGATTGGCATATGACATCCCTGATGCTAGTTATAGCCCCCCCCCCCAATTGACTGCCCTGTGGAGATGTTGCAAAATAAAACTTCACCAGCAGATCTTCTGCAAAATCGGCAATTTTGCATTTTGCAGTGAAATTTCACCATTTTTGGACAAAATTTCTCCATTTGCAGGCAAAATGTTGCAATTCTGGGGTGAAATTGTGCAATTTTTTTTTTCACATCCACAAAATATTTCATGAAATGCCTGAATTTCATGAAATATTTTGAGTACCAAAATTTCTCCATTTTGCTCAACACTACAGCCCTGACTAAAATAATAATATCCCTGGTGCTGGTGGTGACATGCCCTGTCCTATAAATAAGAGACACACTTCCTGCTTGTACATATAGCGTCTGACTGAGGAGATGTGAGGAGGGCTGTGCTGGTCCCTGCATGCTCCCACGGCACCATGCATAATGCAAAGATGAGTGTAGGGGGTATACCCAGTGCCATGGGGGGGACTACTAGATGCCAAGGAGTTTTATTTTTACTTTCAGGCTGGCAATCAGAGGGAGGGAGGGGGCTGCCACTAGCACAATGGATATTATTATTTCAGCTGGGGCTGGAAATCTTGGGGGGGGGTTACCACTAGCACCAGGGATATTATTATTTCAGCCTGGGCTAGCAATCAGAGGGAGGAGCATAGTGTTAGCACCAGGTATATTATTATTTCTGCTGGAGCTGGCAATCGGAGGGGACATTACCACTAGCACCAGGGATATTATTATTTCATCCGGGGCTGGCAATCGGGGGGGGGGGTTAACACTAGCACCAGGGATATTATTATGTTACAGCACTGGCTGACAATTGGCTGGGGAGGTTGTGGTGACCACAGGGGTCAGTTATGCTCCTTCAATGACCAACCGGCTTGGTGGCTGCATTACCTCCAGCAGCCACTGGGGTTGTCTAGAGTTAAGTTGAGATTTTATTTAGCCATATTTGTGCTGTGCAAAAGAACCATGCTAAACCCTTTTGCAGAGTGCAATGCTGCTGAATATGGGGTAGCATTCATATTCATGGCCACACCCTCCCCTTGCCCACACACATACATTATATTTTGCACAGGCACTAACCCTCTTTGCCCATGCAACAGCCCTTTTTGAATATGGGGCTCCAGCATAAACCCCAGTTTGTGTGGGCAAAGACCCATTAGTGCTCGTGCAAACTTTTGAATATCGGGCCCCTGGTGTTTTAATGCTAATTAAAAGGGGACTACCATTCCAAACCATAGACTCTACCTAAGATCCAGAAGAACATTTCAAAATTATCACAGGTAAACTCAACAGAGAAACCATCAGACTAGTTCATGTGAATGGACCAACAAAACCAAAATCATGACATTTTTATTAAAATTCTCTCCAAAATGAATGATTTCATTAATAACACTATTATTCTGGTTGGTGATACTAACTCAGCTCCATAAAAAGAAAAAAAATGAAAATGATTTTGGAAAAAAAAATTAAAGAAACAAAATTAGAACTGATAACAAAAAATTTTGACCAGACATGGCCAGTTGGTCTAAACATAAGAATATTGGTCCTTTTGCATGACATAGAAACATAGAATTTGATAGCAGATAAGGACCGCTTGGCCCACCTAGTCTGCCCATTTCCCTACCTAATGGATAAGCTGCAGATCCTAGTTAACCAACAGCCTACTTCCTCCTACCCCCCCCACTAGAATTGCCTTGTGTCTGTTCCATGCATTCTTGAATTCCCCCACTGTTTTTGACTCTACGACCTCCTCAGGAAGGCCATTCCATGCATCTACAACCCTCTCTGTGAAGAAATGCTTCCTCACATTACCTCTGATCCATCCCCCCCCCATCAATGCGCCACATAAACCAGGCGAGTTTGCATTGCCATGCCTGAATGCCATGGAGCAGGGTTCCACATACCCCATGCAGTATTCATGAATGGGGCGAAGACAGGTACACAGTCAATCTCCCAGCCACGCAGGCTGCAATGCATGGGGGGCATTCTGGGGTTATGCCCTCACTACACGGTATGCACTAAACTGCGTAGTGCTGCCACATGGGTGTGGAGATGGGTGCAGGTTACAGCAGCCAGGACCCTGCCATAACCCACTGCATACCCCATGGACTCCACCCACCATTTGAGATGGGACCAGGAAGCAATGCTCCATGCTGCCCCAACCCACTATGCAGAGAAGGAAGGCTGGGGCAGCTGACTTTGCATGCCTATAGCACTGACTGGCAGATATGGGTGTTTGGGAGGATGTCAGTGCCATGGGGAGGGAGGAGGCCACTGGCCACCAATGAGTCTGCTGGGGGTCTGGGATTGGGAAGGGATTCCTTGTGACATACCAGGGCTGGGGACTACCAGTGCATGGGGGGCCCAGGATGCATGTACACCTAGGGGACTGGCACTGATATGCATGTGTGTGTGTGCCTGTGGGGGGGGTGGGTACATACACCCTACAGGGACATGGCTGTGCATTGGGGGGGGGTTCTGTAATGCCCATAGGGGACCAGTACTCACATGTTCCAGGAGGTCTGTATCACTCTTATGGTATCATGGAAACACGTGTGTTGGGGGTGAGTGTTGCCTCTATGTTATGGGTCAGAGTACATGTGTTTAGGGTGGACTGGCATATGGGCCTCAGGGCAGGGGTCCTGCTGGTGGTGGTGTGGTTGTGTGGTGGGGGCCTGTGATGCAACATGGGCTTGGGCAGGGGGTCTGACAGCTAAGGGGACCATACCAAGTTGGTCGAGGTGCCTGCATTCACTATTCATGCACTCGAACTTGCATCATCATGAGGCACAAGGGATCCATTCTGGGACCCAAGCCAGGCATCCCATTGAATGTCCAGCTGGGTCCATGAATCTGCCCATGCCCACCCTGTATGGACCTGTGTGCTGGAGGGGTGGAGCCACAGACAGGTGGTGGACATTTGTGAATAGCAGCCGGTGCACACCGGTCCACAGGTGTGGAGCTGCATGGGCAGGTTACCTGCTTTTGATGCATAACTTGCACCCATTAGTGCATAGGGCCCATTATGAACTTATAAGAGGGGAAGCTGAATTCAAAATAAGAAGGTCTAAAATACATTACATTGACTCAGGACAAAGAGCCTCAAAACTCTTTGCATTAAGACTGAAACAGACAAAGGAAAAATAAAATAATATCAGTATAAGATCAAAGTAGTGTGCAAATTATTGCAGATCGCCCCCCAAAAATAAATAAATGAAGTCTTCAGCCAGCACTATAAAAATTTATACAGTAATAGTGGAAACAGTAATGCCACATGTCTAGAACAATTCTGTAGGGACATGTATTTACCAAAAGTAACTAACGAGTTTATAGCCAAACTGTTCCACTCTCAGCACTTTCTCCCTTATCCCTTTCTCATTCCTGCCCTCTTTTCATTTTACCTCATTCCCCTTCCCTTACCCCTCCACTCCCACTTCCTTCCTCTCTCCTCTGTTTTCTCACCTTGTTCTCTCCCTCTACCCCTGCCCCGTGGGTCTTTCCTGCTTAAGCTTCATTGTGGCATCTCCCTTCTTGCTCTCATTTTGCCCCCCCCCCAATTCACCCCCTGTACTTCTCTCCTTGTAAGCCCTTTCACCCCTCTTCAGACAAGGCCACTGGCTGCACTTTACACGATATTTATCTTGCCATATTTTTCTTTTGTTTATGTAATTACTTTCCTCAAGTTGTACTACTTACTGAAACCATTGTGATTTGCTATTCTTGTGACTTGATGTGGAACCTCTGAAGAGCCATTGGCTCAAAGGTCTTTCTGATTTGTTAAACAAATAAAATTAAATCAAGCAATATCATTGGATGACATTAATAAAGACATTAAATTCTTGTCTAGTAATAAGACACCTGGACCAGATGTTTTCTCTGTGAGTTTCTTTAAAAGTTTTTCATTGAAACTTGTTCCATTACTTACAGTAAGGAAAATATTTGATGATTTTTTTCAGAAAGGGATTCTACCCATTACTATGACTCAGGGATTAATAACCTTAATAAATAAAAAGATTCCATAGATTGTAAACATTTCTACCATATTTCTCTTATAAACACATATGCAAAAATCCTGTCTAAAAGATTGGAAAAAGTCATGTAGCCCCCCCCCCCCGCCAGTTTGGGAGCTTACCTTGTGCCCATGCTCCCATTGTTGGGTGCCTGCTGTTTCTCCTCTGGTGTGTCCTTGTTCTGGCCCAAGTCATTCTAGTGCCTTTGGTGCCCCAAACACAGCCCCAGTATGAATATAACCCATTTGGGCTCAGGAAACGTAAGCCAGACCTCCCCGCTGCTCATTTCTGCACTCTGGTGCTGCGGGGATCGCGCAATGCTGCACCCTTCATCTCCCAACTGCTCAATTTGCAGTCAAGCAGGAGAGTGTTTGAAGGTCCTGGTCCCTGTTTTAGGCAAAGTGGGGACTGGTGACCAAAACAAGGGCCAAAAGAGCCCTCTCCTTAAAATAAATAAAGAGATCCATGGAGCACTAGTGGTTGAGGCTCATGAATATTAATGAGCCAAGCCCCGATACTCATAAATATTAATGAGGGTTCTAAATGCCCTCTGTGACTGCAATTTTTCTGTGGCTGCTGCAAGGGAAAGACATGTAAATAAATATAGTAGCAGCAGCTGCCAAGGACATTTGGGAATAATTGTTAAAAGGGGGGAAAAAGGTTTAAATAAATGAAATAACCATCCTGGCTGCACCAGATAGGATTGGGACTCAGAGAATCAGCTTGCCTGCTGCAAACAAGGAACATAAAACATTGGCAGCAGTGACAGGCAATGGACTGAAACAAACAACTTGTTCTGGGCAGCGACTATAAGGATACACATATAGCTACTGAACTGTGGGGCAATTGGGCAAATTAAATAATTATTCTGGCTGCACCAAGACTTTTTTTCGGACTATGTTAATTCTGTTTAAGGTACTGTGTGTTTAGCAGCCATTACAGAGCAGCAACAGCCAATTGGAAGCTGGGATTTTTGAGCCAGGACTTGTGGGACTTTTGCCAAAGCTCATGGGAAACTTCCAAGTGCTTATGCGGAACTGCAGGGACTTAAATTCAGGCACCAAAATAACAAACCAACTGTGCATTGAGGAGGCTTTATGAATATTTCATTTTTGTGATTCACAAGCCCTTCAGCCTAGCAGAGCCAAAGCATCCACTAGTGTCAGCCAATATGGAGCCTCAGGAGAGCCCCATGAAAGACAATGTTTCAGGCATGCTTTCAGATTTGAGCCAGAGACCCCCAACAGGGGTGGGGGCTCAGGCCCTCAGCAAACCAAATAGGCCTAGTGATCCAGTGCAAGTCACTCCACAGGAGAGAGGGATTTCTTCTTCTTTGCCAAAAGAAAACCAGTTGGCTGCCCAAGCAGAACCTGCTAGCCTAGGGGTTGCCAGAAAATGTCCTCCAGGGGCTAGCTCAGCCTTTCCATGTTTAGGGAAAATGTGGGTCCTGCAACTTGATGCCAAGCCAGCCATGAGAGATCTTAAAATGCATCAGCAGTGGGAGTGCTGACGTCTTCAGGAACCTCAGATAAACGAGAGCCATTCTGTGAGGATGCCTGAGTGAGTAAACTTGTACCTGCAAGTGCAACTAAAGAAAAAAGCATTTGTCAATGCCGAATGTTTGCCTGTTGATATTAGCATTGGACAGTCAGGAGTTAGACAGATGGCAGTAAAGTATTGAAGTCACGCCAATCCCACCTCCACCCTGCAGAGATGGACAGGCATTGGGGTGTGCCTGTAGGTCATTGCCCATAGTGCTCATGGCATTTCACCTCACCTTATCCTGTAGACACCGACAAGTGTTGAGGTGTGTCTTGGGCTGTTCGGCTTTACAGTCACCCCATTTTGATAAGGACATACGCTGAAATGGGTGCAGTACAGGAGAATGGAGTGAAGTCTGGGGCTGAAGAGTTTAAGGCACACCTCGATGCCTGTCACTGGCTTCAGGGTGGGGGTGGGATGGCATGAGCACTGTAGCTGGTGATGCAAAGTTACACCTGTGATGTCTGTCAGTCTGTACAGAGTGTGACATTATGGTTAGAAACCCTAACCCCAGGGCGTGTGTTGATATTTGCACTACAAATTTTCAACATGGCCTTTTTGTGACCCCTCACCTCATGAAAGCATTTGGGACATCTTCTCATGAACAGTGGCAGTGTGATTTTGTTAATGTGTCCTGAACTTCAAGTTCCCACAGCGACCGTGCCATTCTGCACCAGATGTGCGAAAACACAGATTAGGCAGGATGTGAAGAATGACAGCTGTATCATCCATAGGGAGATATGAAGAGATGGTAATGTTAAAAATCTATAGTGAAAATATTACAATTGCTTGAAGTTCTGAGGGTATGTGGAAATTGCGCAATACATGCTTGTACCACAGTCATTTATTGGAATTATTTCACCAGATTTTCAATATAGGCATTTTGTGACCTCTGCTCATGAACACTGTCACTATGATTTTCTTAATCTGTCTGAAACATTAATTTCCCACAGCAACCGCACCGTTGTGCACCAGATATGCAAATGCATATTTTGGGGAGGACGTGAAAAATGATATCTGCACTGTTCATAAGGAGGTGTGGCAAAATTCCAATGTTGAAAATCTGGAGTGAAAATATTACAAATTTGTGCACTTCCGAGCCCACCTCATGAACACTGGCACTGTCATTTTGTTACTAGGTCCCGAAAGGTGATTCTATGCAGTGACTGCAAAATCACCTTTTGGGATGGAATAACACCATGACAGAGGCTGAATTCATGAGGAGGGGTCAAAATAACCCCATGTTGAAAATTTGGTGCCAAAATTCCCCAAAATGCCTGAGATATGCACCAAAGTTTAAAAACCCTATTTATACCATTATACAGTTTACTGACATTTCTTCAGTTCGCGGTTGACTTTGAAGAGTGCAGATGTGTTCCTGACCCACCAAAGATCATCGCACTGGGCTCTGAAGGTAAGTATGTAGTGAAGGGGGTGTGTGGGAGGCAGGGTGTGCAGAGGGTGGGTGCAGGTTGGGGAAGGGGCCACCAAACTCAATAAGGGACTGTTTTCTGTTTTACAGGTTTAAAAAAAAAACAACAACATTGTGAGACATTTTCTTTTATAGGGACATTTGGCCTGCTGGGGTGGGCTCCCAGCATGCCACCTGAGTGTTTTTTTTGGGGTGGCTGTAGCTGACGTGGGATTGGGCACCCCCGTCAGCACACAACAAATTGGGGGAGAACATTATACCGATGGGGAGTGGGCTCCCCCATTGGCAAATTGAACTGGGAAGGGAGGGACTGATGCTGATGGGGATTGGGCCCCCCACCAGCAAAGAAAGGCTGTTGGGTGGTGCATGATGCTGAGGGGGATTGGGCACCCCCTTGGCACACAATAAATGGGGGATCGGGTTACAGTATGCCGACGGGGAATGGGCTCCCCTGTTGGCAAATGAACTGGGTCATGGACAGCAAGGTACTGCCCTGCAATGATGGGTCACTACCTCATTGCAGTGGCGGATTCGTTTCAAGGTGGTGGCATGCTGGCTGAACTGGTGTCAGCAGTAGCATGCCACCTCATTGGGGAAAGTGGGCCAAGCCTCAAAAGGCACTGGGGCCATTGGCCTCCACAGTGCAGCACCTCCAAAACCCCACTTCTCTCCTAAGCTGTGGTGAAATGTTTCTTGCACATATATGTAGGCAAACTTAAAAAGCTTAATGGGGCAGCAAAGCACTAGAGAACTGCTTGGAACTGTTTGCTGTCTGCATCTTAAGTTTAACCAAAGCATAGAATGGATGGATATCTGCTGTATGACCAGAGAAGGGTCCTTTTAAAATTATATAAATGTGTCTAATTTGATTAGTGCCTACAGGATTGAAAGGAGAGTATTCAGATAAGGGGCTCTTCCTGACTTTGCATGGGAGGTCCAGTATTTGTCTGTTGAAGCTGTTAAGGCCAGAAGTTGACAAAAGGGGTTTTATTTAATTGTCATGATGTCCTGTGGAACCTGTGAACACCAGCAATTGCCATGTGGGACTGAGACTGTGAGATTTATGCTTGAAAGAACTGCAGTAACTGTTTTGAATTGCCAAATCAAAGTATGATATTGTGGAAGTATATTAGTCTGATATGGAACATGAGGAACCAGATCACCCTAGCCTTAGGGAGCAAGTACCCACCTGAGTATCTAAAGCTGAAAAGAACCATGGTGGCCATGCTGGCCCATGGTTAAAGGACTAGGTTATAAATATGCTAGAAGTCCTAGGATTGTACTGTTGCTTTAAATAAGTAAAT
The DNA here is from genome assembly GCA_016271365.2 of Neoceratodus forsteri. Classification (NCBI taxonomy): domain Eukaryota; kingdom Metazoa; phylum Chordata; order Ceratodontiformes; family Ceratodontidae; genus Neoceratodus; species Neoceratodus forsteri. The sequence goes on from JADMNL010000023.1 coordinate 35,623,963, forward strand.
GTGCTGAATGCAACTTTGGAAAATTTAAATGTGCTAGAAGCAGTCCCTGGATTGGACAGTTGCTTTAAAAAAGTAAACAATATATAGTTGTCCTTCATTCTGTATAAAATTATCCTGTTTAAAAACCTTGTTGTGCACATTCAAAACTGTTGTTATGCATTCCAAGGTGCTGTTGTGCGCATTCTGAGAAGTTGTTAAGCACAGTTCAAAGATCATAAAATATTAAATTCCTCATTCTCCCACCATCTAACTGATGACTAACCACCCACTGCCCAAATTTGTACCTTTTAACTTAGAAAAGTCTATAAATTTAATTTCAATCATAAAACAGAACAAATGAATGGCAAGTTTTTTTTTCTTTCATTTTATTTAGGGAGGTAACACTTCAGTGATTTCTGTGCACAAAACCATATAGTACAGTATATAAAATAAAATATGGGCTACCATACACAGCTCGGTATGTGTTCCCATCTTGGGGCTGAGATGACAGCATGGACCTCTTGAGCTTCGCTCTCATGGTCCATATGCCATCATCTCAAACCCTCAATGGGCACACAGCCTTGTTGTGTATGGTTGCCCATACATTATTGTCTATATATGCTGAATGTTCAAGACATAAAAATGTGCTAAATGTAATGTAACCAGTGTGGTTACACTGCAAATGTTTTTGGCCCTGAAGAGGGTCTCATTCTTCCAAGTTAAAGTGTTGTTGGCATCGTCAAGTTTTAAAATCTCTGCAGTCAGTAAGGGGGTACTGGCTGTTGGCTTGCCTGTAGTTTAACCTTCAAGGATTGTGCCCACTTGCTAAGAGCACTTAATCTCAACCTGCTTACAGAAAAGCTTGGTGTGAGTAAATGTAGGGCCTCCCCTGCACCATCTAAAGAGACTGTACATAGTTCAAGTGTTGAATGTTTCAAGCTCAAGTATAATTCTTAGTCTTCTTAATTAGCCAGCCAACGTACAGCTGCATAATCGATCAGGTCTGCACCATTGTTGGACTTTGGTTACTGGGTACCCAGGTTAAGGCTGGGATTGCAGGGTCTCATCAAATATGGGGATTGGTACAAGTGTGGGTAATAATGAACACTGTGTTAACTGATTTATGCAGCTAGTTAGACAGCCAGGGCTCTGGTTATTCACAAAGGTGAACAAAATGTGATTTAAAATGTAACTGTCAGTCTTAACCAAACCAATTAAAACCAGTCAAACCAAATGTAAATATTGTAGATACATAACCTCTATTCCTCTTTTCACCCATCATACTCTCTCCATGTAAATACATTGTTTATTGTTGTTTTGCAGATACCTGTGTCATGATCATATTATTAGAAAACAGCTACTAAATGGTGAAAGGTATCCAATATACTGTAGGTATCCAATGTAGGGAAATGTTATCTGGTCATGTTTGGGGGTATCTTGTGGTTAATGTGGTTGGGTACAGCGTCCCAGAGGGCAGTACCAGGTTCCAAGCTAGCCCACTTAAAGCTATTCTTTGGGGGGAGGCACTGCGCAAATGTAATATCTTGGATAAGAACCAATTTAAAGTAAATCTTGGGAACCCAGGCCCCTTAACCTACTTCCTGGGTAGTAGGCAGGGGTAATTGCCCTTGGAGTAGTGCCGCCTAGGGGTTACAGTCATGTCATCCATTATTAAGCATCAAGAAACAGGCGTCATTAAGACAAGATTTGCAGCGGAAACCTCTACAAAAATATTTTACCTCATGTAGATGGCAGAAGAAAACATAAATCCCTTATGTGCCTTCTAAATTTAGCTGTGGAGAAAGCATTAAATATTGTATCTTTGTTCCATATAACAAATTATCTGAATTTATACAGATTCCCAACAAACATCACAGAATTGGTTCAAATATTATATGACAGAACATCAGCAGCAATACTTACCAATGACCTTACTTCTACCTTTTTTAGGTTAGAAAGAGGAACTAGGCAGGGGTGTCCTCTTTCACCTCTTTTATTAGACATCACAATCAACCTTCTCGCAAGAAGATTAATGTAATCTAACAAAATAAATAGAATAAATGCCCACGGAAAGGGGTACCTTATATCACTTTATGCAGATGACATTTTCTATTACTAATATTTCATTGCAGACAGTCTTAGAAACAACATATGAAGCTGGTGTTTTTTTCAGGTTACAAACTAAATAGAGATAAAGCCTTCATATTACCTCTCAATGATAGTTATACAAAAGAAATATCAATTGAGACATGAATCCCATGGACTAAGGAATTGATACCATACCTAGGAATTAAACTTTATAAAAATAATAATAAATCTATAACACAAAACCTGGCAAAGATTAAAAACAAAATACAGTACAAAATAACCTAGATAACTGGAACAAACTACAGTACATTAAGCTTCTGGTGATATTCTGAAACAGTAAAGATGAACATACTACCAAGAGCACTCTTCTTGTTCTGTATACTCCCCTGTTGCTTACAAAAAATGGATTATAGATCTGCAAAGTCAGATATCAAAATTCATATGGGCAAATAAAAAGAGCAGAATGTCAACTAATAGAATAATCTACGACAAAGAAAAAGGAGGACTCAAATTACCAGACATGTTTTGTACTATCTAGTTTGTAGGGGACAGCAACTTTATAGAAAGTTGGTATATATAGAACAAAAAAACACACTGCATGAGTAGACACAGAATCAGATATTTAAAAAAAAATGACACTAACTTAACGTCTTCATTTTTGTGAAATCTTTGAGACAAACCATAAATTGTTGATACTCTACAACTGATCTCCCAATTTTCAAACTTTTTTTTAAGTCTCTATATTAACCTGTGTCGGCTGTGGGATTACACTCCATATTGGCTAATTGGTGCTCTGTTCAATTTCACCTCTTGTGGCATGTCCAGGAGTCTACTGGGTAAGTGGTGGATGCCTGAAACAGTTTTTAAGTGGAGCTGGTGGTGCAGAAACTGTGGTGGGCTTCAAGCTTGCATAGGATAGATACAGTATAAATGAAAGCTGGTATCAAAGCAGGGGAAGGAGGATACCAGAGACCATGTGGGGTCTGCAGTGGCAGAAGTGGCCAGGAAATAAGGGGTAGACTAAATAGGCCAGGTGGTCCTTATCTGCTGAAAAATTCAGTGTTTATATGTCTGTGTTCTATGTTCTGAGTTTACTGTATTATAAATAGTACATTATAGTAGTATTTAACATTTCAATAAAAACATTGCTAATGAAAAAATGTCAATCTGTGAGCCAGTCAGGTGGCTGGAAATCTGATTGTATCCAGTGGTATTTGATCTAGCCAATGATGCAGGTTTTCCACTGGAAAGCAAACTTTTCAAAGGAATTTTGTTGCCCCAGTAAGTGTGCTGAGTTTAATCATTTTGATGATGCTATGCACTATTGCCCCCTGTCTGACTCTTCTCCCCACCATGTAAATTCTTTTCCCAGTACTACTGTACTATTCACACCCACAGAGAAGGCTGGGTTTAATACCACAAGCTGTGGCTCCTTGATTACCCATCAAACTTGTTGACTATAATGCCACCTGCAGCAACTCCTTGCTTGCCCACTGAGGGGACTGACTTTAATGCCACCAGTGGCAGCTCTTTGATTGCATGCTGAATGGGCTGAGTTTAATGCCAACCTCAGTGAAGGCAAAAGACCCACTCAAGGGTAAATTTATTTTCTGAATTTATTGCATAAGCCATCAACTGAAAGGCATAAGTCAACACAACACCTTGATGCTTCATGGTTCCTTTTATACTGACCACTTCTTCAAGATCCAGTTATGCCAATATAATATAATTAAAAGCTCTACCTTAAAATTCAGTGTGTAACAATTTTTCAATGTCTCATATTCTCTAAGTCACCACCACTGTGAAACAACCACACTGTAATGTAAATGTATGGCTCCATTTGGAGGGCTTCTTATGGCTCTAAAAGTGTAACCTCATGTGTTCTTAGGACCAGAGGACTGAAAACCGAAGGTGAGCTGTTCTGTGGTCCTAAGGACGCAAGAGACAACACTCTTAGATCCATTAGAGGCCCTCCAAACAGACCCATAAAATTATTATAGATTGCGGATTGTATTAAATAAAAAAAAAAATCCTTTTTTTTAAATTTGAAATTCTGACAGCACAAGCTGTGAGTGAGAAGCCCATTACAGTGGATCAATGCATGAGGTACTTTTACGGTAATAAGTGTACCTCACACGCAACTGAAGGGAAGGCTGCGATTAGTCATGGATGCTCCCATGATCTAAAATATGTACACTGTGCTGTCAGACGCTGTGTTTAATGCCACCAGTGGTGGCTCCTTGATTGCTCGCTGAACAGGCTGAGTGTAACCCCAACCCTCTACCTTCATCTCAGCACCCTGCCTCCCTCCCTGCCAATGTCAATGCAGCACCCTCATCATACACAGAACTGCCAGTAACAGGTGCCATATCCCACCATCAGCATCTCCCTCCCCCAAAACCTGTTTAAACCCCCCACCCTTTCCCAACCTTTGTGCACTCTAACACTTACCTCTGCCCGCACTGGTATCCATCTCTGTCCCTCATCATGACTCCTCTGTCCCTTCATGCTCACTCCTCAATGTCCCTCAATAAGCTGCTCATCTGATGACACTGACAGACTAGATTAAAATGAATAGGCCCCAGTCATTTCAATTGGCTATTTGTTTCAATGTTTGTATTTCTTTTATGTATACCTTTTTAATTTTTATATATTTTTCCTGCTTTTTTTCTGTTGAGGTCTTTTTGAGCCCCATCCTCACAAACCCTATGGGTGTCAGCTATGAAATCCCCCTGAAAGCGATGTTTGTGGTGTATGCCAGCATCCAGCTCAAACACCCATTTCAGAGGGATTTGAAAGTTGACACCCATAAGGTTCATGAGGGTGTTTAAAAAGTCTTTTGATAGAAAAAGTCTATAAAAATCACGAGAGACAAAAGTCTGGAAAAATTTCAATAAATAAAAAAGTTATAACTTAAAGGCAAAATCATAGAAATGAATGGGCCCACATGGTTAAGTCAGAGGGGAGACTGCTTCAGGTGTTGGCATGGCCAAAAAATAACTCAGATAACCCAGATTAATTTTTTGGAGGGTTATGCAGCCTTTCATTCAGTTCTGATTGTAACTGGTCGGTCAGGCTAATGGCTAGGGACCAGGGTAAATAAATGGTTAAGATAGGTAGGGAGTCTATTAGCCCAATGTTTGGCACCTACAAGGGCTGTTTGTGCTCAGCTCTCCCTGCTACAGTGCATTCACATTATCTCAAGTTATTCTTCTTCCACTGGCCTAAGAGAGAGATGTCATGAAGTTGGTTTAAAACCTGGGTGTCCTGCATGGTAGCACAACTTACTGATTCTGACCACTGGCCCTGTAAAATAGGTGGAGGCTCCATTCAGATTAAAGCTATAAAAAGGACAAGGAGATTTAAAACAGTTTCAATTCATATTAACTTGCCCCTGTTCCCTTCCTGCCTGTCTTTTTTGTTTTTAGTTTCCCTGGTCAATATAATGAATACTGGATAGGCAACTATGCACAACCACAAAGGGGTTCTGATTCCCTCTGACCTCAAGAGCAAAGCTCGAGAGGTCCATAGGAATCTGAACCCCGAGATGGCAAAACACACTGGTTGTGCATAGAGTTGCTCATCCTGTATTTTTTATAGTGTACAGTACTGTGTGAAATACGTGCTTGTGAGTTCTTTTGCTTTCAAAATAAAACTGACTCATGCAGTCTTTAGCAGTTCTAGAATGCTGTTCTACCACAGTAGGGTAGACTCACATTCCATGACCTTTGAACTGTGGTATAACAGCATTTTGAAAGGGATGTAATTCTATACTGAACAACACTCCACTATACAATATAAACCCAGCTCTGTATGTAGCTTGCTAATTATACATGTAGTACTCTAGTGACATCATCATTTGCAATCAGGGGCTCCTGATGCTGATACCACTACCTCATGGGCTTCTACAGTAATGTAAATGGTGCAGTTCCTCATCATGTTCAGTTCTCATCAAAGTAGCATCCTACTCAAGAAACGGTATTTGTATAAGAGCCGCTGACTGATTATAACTAATGATGTCACTAGTTGGAGCACCAATAAAAAGCAGACTTTGCATTTATACACTGCTATTTATACATGTTCTATCCCAAAGTGCTTTACAAACCATGAAAAACTGGCAGTGAAGTGACTACAAAATGCATTGTCATAGTCATTTCACATATCATTATTCACACACAGCCTTGCTCAATTGTCTGAACTGGTTATGGAAAGTGGAATGTTGGCCAGGAGAATGAGGAACATCCCCTACTATTGCAAAAGAGGCCATGGATTCTTTTACTTCCACCTAAACACTCATAAGGACAGCACCCAAGATGGGCAGAAGGGACCTCGATTTAACATCTCATCTGAAAGATGTCACACCCCAAGAGTACCGCATCCCCCAGGACTACACTTGGATGCTAGCATTTAAGGTATGAGCCCGTGACTCAGTGTGGGACTAGAATCCACAACCTTCTGGCCCAGAGGTGGGTGTGCTATCATCTAAGCCACACTGACACCTGAATAAAGGCACATGGGGGGGGCAACATACAGGGTTGGTTTTGAAGACCAGCAAGAGAAAACAAAAAAGAAAGACATACAGAAAGAGAAAAGGGGGTGAGAAAATGTGTATCTGGGCTTTTGTAGGTCTTCCCATCCCATTTAAAACAGGGCAGATTTGAGAGTTGGTTCAAAATTTTATCCATTCAGTTTGCCAACCTCTAGCTACAACTTTACTTATTTCAGTACATACTTTTGTGAGCATTGCTACATGATTGTAAGAGACTGGAGCTGTGAACAGAGATCTCAGGGAAAAACAAAAGGAAAAGTAACAAACTGTGGCAGGGGTGCTCTTATTCTTGGATTCTCTGGACTCCATTCTGTCTGCACAACAGTTAGAATTTTGAAAATTCTGATTCTGAGTCTGAGTCTGTTCTGCCTTCAATTAAGGCACAGGAGTGGATTCGGACATGGAATTGGAAGTTCTGATTGTGCATCCAACTACTTATCTGTGGTCACCAAACTTTCCCAACCCTGTACAGTGTTTATTTGCCCTTAGTGGGCCAGGAAAAAGCTCCCCAGCCCCAGCCACCCTTCCCCATACCTAAAACCTCTGTTGCTGCTGGGGTTCCCTAGCTGTCATCATTGTTGGAAGGCTCAGGTGTCTGTAGGTGGAGGCACCTGGGGTCTGTTCTGACAGCATCTTTAATAATTGTCCATGACTATAGTTTATGTTCAGTAAAATCTGTCTGACTCTAAAATGAAAATGACCCCTTCATGCTCTCCCCAACCCATAACCTGGTTCCCAGCCCCCCTATTGTGACTGCCCTGGGCCCTTATCCAGATGGGAAAAGTCCTCTGAGATAGTCCACCGACTTCTCATATGATTCATTAGTAACCTCACCACATAGAGCCTGGAAAGAGAGAGAGAGAGGATCTCCACTCAGCACTCTGATCCAGCAACTTGCTGGACACTTCTCATTTCAAAACTAAGTGAACACTAGTACTGTGGTCCAGCTGACTCTGGTCCATTCTCCCCTACTTGTCCGAGAAGCCTCCAGTTCTCCCTGACTGACATGGAAGTGACTGATCTAAAGAAAGCCCTCGGGTGGAGCACATGCATGAGCCACAGAATGGGATGGTTGCCTGAGATAACAGCTCGGTGCTATCTAGCAACACATTTGTTTGCCACTCGACTAAATCACCAGTGATTGTGCTCAAATTACATTCATTTGATGTCAAAAAAATCAGATCTAATGAACTGAGAAGTCTTACATTGAAGTCTGGTTCCCACAGAGATATCTGCAGAAAACATCAGTGACTGTGTGACAGATGGGCAGGAAAGATGGGCGAGGGGTCAGCGGCTTCAGTCTCCACAACCGATACACAAGAAATCCAGGGCATGCTGCAGCAGGTCCTCAAGGAAATCACCAGTTTCAAAGCTTTGTTTCTTCCCAGGAGGAAAATGTGCAGGAGCTTCAGCATAAAGCCAGGGACAAAAATGTTCCTATTGTACATCGACAATAATGACACCTGCCACAAGGAACACATAAAGAAGCTGGAAAGGCTAACTGGGCTCCTATGGGAAAGGATAGGGATTCAGAGGACAGAAGTCACAAGGACAACCTGCATTTCATTGGCTTTCCAGAGGGGGTAGAAAACTAGGATGTGTCTGGATTCCTGCAGAGAGAACTCCCATAGCTGCTCAAACACAATTGGAAACCAGTCCTCGAAAACGGAAGGGCACAACAGACTCTTGCCTCATTCCCCAAGCCAAGGGACAGACCGGGACCGAGCATTGCCTGGTTCTAAGATTTCTGGACAAGAAAATGATCTTGTCCTTGGCAAGAGACAAAGGTCCACTCAACTGGCAGAGGATCCACATTTTTGCAGATTTATCTAATGAGCTGGTGCAGTGAAGGAAGGGCTAAAACAGTGCCAAGAAGGTGCTACAGGGCCGTGTCATTCCCTAAAGGCTTCAATACCTCACAAAGCTCAACATTAACCTGAATGGGGTCCCTCACACTTTCTGCACCCCAGAGGAAGCAACCTACAACATAGCTAAGAACTGACTGATCCACCTCCCCATGTTACATCAAGCACACATGGGCAGAAATCAACAGCAAAAAAGGACACCCCAAACAGGCATGGAACCTGCACTATCACTCACTTGTACCTTCATTAAGTCAGCAGCAACCAGATGGACTGGTGCACCTCGGAAGACCAAGCAGTCCAATCAATGAGGCAGACAGCAACAGAGATTCAGCTGCAAGGACTATGTCCCATCCAACTGTGATGGAAGCAGGAATTTGGGCCACTATGCTGCCAGCCTAGATTCCATGGGGGAGCCAGTACCAAAGAGAACAGGGAACAGCAGCCTTGCCCCTAGTGACCCCACTTCCAAAGTCGTCCGCCAGGGTGCTGAAAGCAGCCCATTAAAAGCTGCAAGAAATGAAGAGGAGATCCTGGGCATACTGAGCTGCTGCTAACCCAACAGAGGGTCCTGGAGGAGAGATAGGGCCAAATGGAGTTAGGAAAGAACCTGGACTGGCCACAGAACATGAACTAAGAGGAGCCCAAGCCAGGTCCGGCCGAACACCCTTTCACTCAACTAAAATCTTCTCTGTTGGACTTTGAAGCTGCTTATAACTAACAGTCTGGTAAAATGCTAATACTTTGAGTTGCTCCTGTAATCACTCCCACTTTGTGGATTTACAGGAATTTGATTATTGTATGCCCCCCTCCAAAGAGCCGCTGAGAACCAGTGCTCCCAGATTCCCTACCCCTCCACTTAGCTCTTCCCCTTTGCCCACCATTTCTCTGCTTACTACTAATCAATTAATCAGAAACCCACTGACTGAATTACTCACAGCACTTCATTGGTGTGTAAAGAGAATTGGGGCAACTGATGAAGTCAGAAGGGCAGCGGAAGCACTGGGTCAGGTTACACCTAGAACTCAGCTTTTGATGTACAAGCAATCATCTAGCCAAAGGAAATCCTGCCATCTGGTGGACCTGGCATGCCTCATGGTCTGATTTGCTCTCCCTGACACTGCTCCTCCCTTTGACCCTCCAAAGGGCTGCTGCACTTTTAATGCAGGGAACCCTTGAGCAGGCAGTTTTCCATGCCGCACAAATGTGGGAGAGGCAGCTTGAACTCACCCACCTGCATGAACGAGAGGGAGCAACCACAAAAGAATGACCCAGCCACATGGAGATGAGCAGCATTTAGACTCTCCTTTTCAGCCATCAACTAACAAGAATGGTGAAGGGCATCATTGTGTTCCCCAAAAGCGAGGGATACCAATTGCTACACTATCATGGACATTAAAGGTGATCCCTCTGGAATATGTTTTCTGACCTTATATATTTGATTTATTGGCAATTAAGAAGGGAACAGTGATGCAGGACTCTAAGAACTCCTTTAGTATTAAGTGGTATGATGCAACATGATTGTGCACACAAACAGCTCCCTTGGATATGCCAGTAATGGGGCACTGGGGAGCAGAACTGTAAGAGCCAGGAGCCTTATGTCCCATGGGACATCTGCTCCTTGTTCCTCTTTACTAAATATAAGTAAGGAGCTATAAGCAGCTCCAGCATGGGAGACTACTAGATGCCACCCACTTGCGGGCCCCCCCCCCCACAACAAGTGCCATGGTAATGGGCTTCCCTGAACCAAAGGGGTGGTCCATAGTGCCAGGCTCCCCCTGTCACTCACCCAGAGACAGAGATAGAATCTGGGAGCAACTGGAGCATGATGGCTCCAGCATGGATTGTGTAGAAACAGGGGATACCCCCAGCACTTAGATAAAATATGCTTCTCCCTCCTCCAAAGGTTTTTCCACTCTCTTCCTACAACATCAGGACAAATAGACTTGGGGCTCTGGGGGTGGCCAGTAGTTTCATCTGTCCCATCATTTTCACGCTGGGGAATCAACCCCCCCCCTTTTTTTTGAAGGAGCACAGGCTTGCTCAGTTGAGCAGCCTGAACCCCCTCCCCCCAAATATTGCCTCTAGCAGGGTCAAACATGCTAGGTGGCACAGATACAGCTATGCATGAGTCTCCACATTCACATCCATTGTGGATGCACAGGGGAACAAGGGAGGCTGATTCGGGGGCCTCCACACCCTATCAGGCTAAACTCTTCTACCCACAAAAAGGAACAGAAAGGGTTTTGATGCATGATACTTAATTTGTGCACAGAAGTTATTTGTGTGTTCATATTTATGTGGCTTAAGACACTGTTGACACAGTTTGGAACTGCTAGGTTCTGGTCAGTTGGGAGACCACGGGTTATCAGTATTTCATTATGTAGGGCCTTAAGCTGCAGTGGTCATTCTGATCAATTTCTTTGACTGGATGACCAGGGAAATAGATCAGTGTGGGGTGATGGATGTGGCCTACTTAGACTTCAGCAAGGCCTTCAACACTGTACCTCACAGGAGGCTAAAAAGGAAACTGAGCAGTTCAGGGGTGGGACCCAAGGTGGTAAACTGGGTATGGAACTGCTTGATGGATAGGCAACAGAGGGTGTTGGTAAATGTCATTCAATCTAATGAGAGGAAAAGTGACCACTAGGGTACCATAGAGCTCAGTAGTGGGACAAGTCCTCTTCAATATCTTTATAAGAGATACTACATAAGAGCTTGAAGGGAAGGTATGCCCCTTTGCAGATGACACCAAAATCTCCAGAGGGGTTGGAGAGAATGAGTAGAGACCTGAAAAAACTCAAGGAGTAGTTGAGGGTGTGGCAGCTGGCTTTCAATGAAAAAGTTCAAATCATGCACCTAGAGTACAGAAACCCAGGGACAGTATGTTAAATTGGGGGGGAGCTATTGATGATCACTAAACAGGAAAGCAACCCTGGAATTCTCATATCTGATGGCATCAAGGTGGTGAGGCAGTGCAGCAAGGCAGTGGACAGGGCCAGCAGAATGCAGGGGTGCATAGGGAGGGGGAATCACAGGCAGAAGGACAGAGGTGATGTTGCCACTTTATTGATCTTTGGTGAGACCCCACCTGGAGTACTGTGTCCAGTTCTGGAGACCGCATCTCGGGAAGGACAATGGCAAGGTGGAGGTTGTCCAGAGGAGGGCAATGAAAATGGTGCAGGGGCTGCATCATAAGCCCTATGAAGAGAGACTGAGAGATCAATATGTATATCCTGGAAGAGAAAAGGGAGGGGGGACATAATAGACACCCTTTAAGTACCTCAGGTGGGTGAATAAGGTAAAGTAGGGGAGTACTTGTTGGAAGAGAAGGGGAACAAGAGAAAGGGGGCATACTATGAAGATGGAAGTGGAGAATTTAGGAGGGATGTGAGGAAGTTCTTCATTGAAAGAGTGGTGGCCACCTGGAACAGTCTTCCAGCAGAAGCAGTGGGGGCAAAAACAGTGGTGGACTTCAAGCATGTATGCCACTGCTTTGTCACACTGCCCTGCCACTTTGAGGACATCATATATAATAACCCCAAGGCCCTTTTTCTGCTTAGTGACTGTCAATACCTCCCCAACATTCTAGACTCAGCTCCTGGATTTCTATATCCTATACTTAGCTCCTGGGTTTCTGTGCCTTAGGACATATAGTTTGTGCCCTGACACTGGGTTCCTCATGTGGTTGAGGCTTGCATTAGCACTGTGATAATTTCAGTCCATTCCCCAGTATCCTTCACATGAATGCCAGACAGTGCTGAGACTCCCCCAAAGTGGCAATATTACTTTAACACCTCCTTTTTGTGGGACCCAGGCTTCTGCAAGTCTCCTAGGGATGGACATTACACACTTCCTGGATGTAACACCCTGGGGACACATTCGCAGCAACACACTAGGATGCACTGAAATCCTTTATTAGTGGAAAGTGTACCAGCCATGCCTCCTACCTGAAAAAGGCAAAGACCAGGGAACTTATGGACCAATTCCAAAGACTCAAAGAGCTAGAGGAGAAATACAGGAATGATCTTGGGCACCCTCCCACTCTCCTGGCAGAAATAACAGGAACCCGCTACAAGAGTAATCTGCACCTGCATCAGAGGGCGGAGTTTGCACTGTTCAGACTTACGCAGGCCTTTTGGGGATCTGGGGAACAACAAGACCAGTAGAACCCAAAAAATGCACATACTCACCCACACTGGAAAAGCACTGTTGATAAATAAGGAATCACATGTACAACTAATGCACTGTGTTAAACCATTTAATTCATTGCCAGAGTCAGCATACAAGTTAAGCTGTGGTTGAAACACAGGTGTATCATAACGGCATTGTTGGTGGGTGTGAGTGAGTGCATGTGTTTTTATTGGCTCTACTAGTTGTTATTGTTACCGCCCACACCATAGCCTCAGTTGAGCAGCTCTGTTTGTTCCTGATTTGGAATAACAAGGCCATTTACTTGTCTAACAGTTCAAGAAATGGTATGAGATATCCAGGATCCTGGGGATAAGGCACAGAAGCAGAAATGAAGAGCAGTAACCAGGATATCAACAATGCCTTCCTGGATCACTATCAGACCCTGCACAAGCAAGCAGTGACACTGGCAGATGGAAAACTTTCCTCCTTCATGTTTCCTCCTAGCCTTCCAAAGCTGTCCCCCGATCTCAGGGATGTGCCAGACAAGCATGTTTCCTCTAGGAGCTTGCACTGGCACCGCGCTCGATGCCTGCTGGGAAAGCCTCTGTAAAGAAGCAGCCTATAACCCCACTATAACCTTTTCTTCTCCTCCTCACTGACAAAGCCCTGGTTGCTGCTGCCTCTGTAATGAAAAAAAGTTTGTATAATTGTAATGTAACTCAATACTCGGCTGTTGCTTGCAGTATCATTGTTACTTAGAAGTATGTTTATGACTCATAACCAACGTGGAACCTTTGTAAACAAGCCTATATGCACAAAGGTGTTTTTTCAAACTAATTAATTAATTAATTAATTAAAGGAACAGCCTCCCAGCAGAGTTCCTCTACTTCTTCAGACAGGTTCAGTTGGAATCCCTCATAGAGGCATTTATGGAGACAAGTTGGATCAGGAAGCTCCCCTAATTCACAAGAACAGCCATGATATTCCTCATTAGTATCCCCCACTGAGCCATACTAATGTTTTTTAGCCCTAACCTGGAAGGGATGCCTCTAGTATGTGAAGACTAGTTCAGGCTACATCCTCTATTTCTATTCAGTCCTTGGTCTCTCTTGTAAGATTGTGAACAAGGGACAAATTAACAAATTGCAGTAGTGTTTTTCTGCAATTTGTATACCTCTCCACTAGGAACTAGACTGAGAACCTGCAACTTGTTTAGCAGAAGGCAAAGAACAGGCATCAGATGATAATGAAGTTTGATGACTTCTAAGTTGGGTTAGAGTCCAACCAGGAGGTGAAAGACTGTGGTCCATTCCTTATATGGTAAGCTATCAAGTATCCCCCTCACCACCCCTGAAATAAATGATATTACAGCTACAAGCAAAGACAAAAAGGTGCATCTGATATTTGCTCAGGTATGGCAGTGGTTAAAGAATGCTCACACTAGTAATTTATCCCAATTGTTTCTTTTTCTTAGGTGACAGGTGACAGGAGTGGGAGGCTTTCTGGAAGGAAATTTCTGCTGATTCAGGATTGAACAGCCACCAGATTGAATGAGACTGTTTAAAACCTGACTATTTGATAAATTACCACTGAAAGTAACATGTGTAGAGGGGGTGTGAGGTGATGAGGGGGTCAGGGACTCTGGATGATGCTTGCTATAGCAAGTAATTAAAAGAATTTTGTGTTTAGGTAGCTATAGATCCTAATGGTTTACCATTGCAGCCCTCCTCTCTAAGGTATAACAGTTTTTAACAAAATAGAACAGAATTGTGTTTTCTATAATCCCTTTCATAGGCAGTACACTGTCTTGTGTTACATTTACTTCTAGTTCTGCAATTAAGATGTGTTCTACAGTATTCATATTCTGAGGTGTAGCTTGAAAAATGAAATGGGAATACCTGACCCCACTTTGGCATGCAGTCCGGATGTATACCTAGCTTTGGCTGGTGCCCTTTCACTTTTGTACCATGTTCTACCTAATGAAGGTCATAAGAAGAGCAAAACATACAGCAATACTTAGTGTCATGCTATTGAGCAATACAACTTTGAGTTCAAGGGCCTTTCTAGAAGAAGGACAATGACCTGTGGTAGGAGTTAATGCCTGAAGTGCAGTTGAAGACCTTAAACTTCCCAAGAGGCACTATCCTCCTAGAAATGCCAGAAGATGAGAGCCCTGTTGATATTATAAATATAAGCCAAGATATTCAAAGGAGTTGCACTGGCGCAACCCCAGAAATGCACCCTGGAGCAATATTCAAAAGGGGAAATGCACTGCACAATTCCTGATGCACCGCAGCACAAAGATAATGTATGCAGCACATCTCCGAGGGGCGTGTCCATGCATATGCAGCACATGATATTCAGCCGAGATGTGCTGTGCATCTGCTGGCACATTTTGGAGATGTGCTGCATACATGGGCACAAAGTTATGCCTGTAAAAACAGGCCTAACTGGTAGCCACCCACAGGTGGGCTGCTGTATTGCAAAGCACGACACAGCATCTGCCAGCCCCTGGGTGGCTACCCCACCAAGTGCCACGTCTCATGCCTGTACAGTACATACAGAGCACTGGTAGTCCTGTGGTACCTCCTCCCGCTCCATACCCCAAATGTCTGTCTAATAACCACTTCACCATCCCTGGTAGTCTAGTGGTTACCTCCCTCCCTGCACTAAACTCTGATCATTTTTACAACTTGAAAATCCCCACCCATGGTGGTCTAGTGTACCCCACCCCCACCCACACAGGACCCCCATCCCACCCCAGTCCCCCAGGGTCATTTGCAGGCAACAAACCCACCACTCACCTCCATGGCTGCCCACTGAATGGCAGCTTACAGTAACAACTGCAAGCCCATTGGTCCACACTGTTGACCAATGGGCTTGCAATGTACTGTAATAGTCATTCACAAAATTATGAATGTTCATTCCAAAATTATGAGTAACTATTACAGTACAAACCATTAATTAACAGTGTGGACAATATTACTGGTATTACATGGCTGCCATTCAGCAGGCAGCTGTGAAAGTGAGTGAAATGAGACTGCTACTGGAAATGACCTTTAGCCCAGAGAGCAGGGTGGGATGGGATCCCTGTGGAGTGTGGGGTTGGGGAGGTACCACTAGACCACCATGGACAGAGATTTTCAAGTTGTAAAAAACGATCAGTGTTTTGTGCAGGGAGGGGGGTATCACTAGACTACCAGGGATGATGAAGTGGTTACTATATGGAGATCGGGGGTAAGGAGCGGGAGTGAGATGGGGGTACCACTGGACTACCAGGGACTTCATGCATGCTGTACAGGATGCCCGGTGCATTTTGCTTGGCCAGCCCTGCATAATGCATGCAAATGGGCCCATAACGACTTAGCATTAAGTATAAAGGGGTTTTAAAGGGATATACAGAATTTTTATTGAAACTTTACATATTTCAAGTTGTAGCATATTCTGTGTTCAGTGACTGTGTACTTATGCTGGGTGCACGTGCTTAGGTAATGGATAAGTGTTTAGGGGCACTTACTTTTATTTAATGTATGCAATGAAAATCTGTGTACAATTTACCATACTAGAGCTAACTAAATTGGCAGGCTTTATTAACTAATTTGTATCAAGTTACATTAAGCAGAGGGAAAGCATGCAGCAACCTAATAGCATGGAAGGGAAGTAGGAAAATAGGTATATAAAAGGGGAAGGCTTCACCATCAAAAACACTAGGAGAAGGGAAAGAATGAAACAGCGTATCTGGGGTAGAGATAGAAATCTAATTCCAGAAGAAGTAAAGACACGTTCAGTATAAAAAAAAAGCATGTTCAAATGCTTAAAAGAAAGGCGCGTAGGCATAGATCAGAGGTTCAAAGGTAATTAGGTTAGGGCCACTGTTTTAAAAGGGCAAAAGGGCAATTTATTATGGGAATGGATGTGGCACCATAGTCTTAGGAGATACATTCTAGAGACTGAGGTGCTGCCCCATATGCATGCACCTCTCTGGGCTGAGGGCAGAGGTTGTGGGACTCTGAACAGAGCTGAACAGAGCTGGCAAGATCCAGAGGACCTCTTGTCTGTCCCAGGGGCCTCCAAGTAATTCACCTTTGCCTCAAAGGATGCTTAGGCAGAGGAAAGAAGGCTGGACCTTGGTGGGCTGCAGGAGGGTAGAGGTGACTGGTGGGGAACCCATTCCTCAACCTCTGCCACTATGTAATTCCTACACCATTCTGGTGGGACAGGACAGCCAGCAGAAGGCACCTGAAGTGGTAGTAAGAGAGGGTGGAGAAGCCCCCACAGGGAGATCTCGGGATCAGTGAAAAAGGCCCCCTGTAGAACAGGAAGCAGCTGCTAGTGGGGGACTCAGTTTTGAGAGGGCTAGATGTGGGAACAGTTAGGGGAGCAACAGTCAGAGGTAAGGTGCCTACCTGTGCCTCAACCCTCCTAAAGATCGCTAGGGCAGCAGGCTATGAAAAATATCTGGATGTCAGTCTACCTTGATACTAATAACCTGGTGAGAGAAGGAGAAGGAGAAGAAGTTGTGCAGGAGCTGTTCAGGAAACTGTGGAGTGGTCTTAAACAGATATCTCAAATAGTGACATTCACAGAGGGTATAGCTGTGTATGCCATGGGGAGGTTAAGTCAGTCTGCACCAAGGTGGAGGTCACGTCACATCTTACATGTGCATGTGTTAGGCAGCAAGACAGAAGTTGCTCCCACCATGCTCCATGTTCCGCGGGGGCCACTACAGCCATAACATTCCATGGGTAAGAGTTCTGCCCGAAAGCTCCAGTTAAATAAGTATACAGCGGTACTTGAAAGCCTGAAGTAATTACTTGCTGGTAAAGTTCTTTGTAACAGTTTGTCAGATGTCCGTTTCATGTGGCTGCTTTTCAAATCCACAGGCTTATATTTTGGCTTTTGCTAAGCCAATAAGTTATGTGTTGATAGCGTGCTTGATCCAGTTTGAGGTCATTGGAGCTGCTGAAACCGACTGACTGCTTCCAGCTGTTAGCAAGGCTCATTATATCATAAAACCAGCCAAGAGCCTCTGCAGTCTGTTCAGTTCATTGTACCGCTGCAGCCTTAGAAACGTTCAACATTTTCAGGTATTCCATGATATTGAGATTCTGTCTAGTGGACTACAGTGGTACTGCAGGCAGGCAAGGAATTTCTCCAGAGATATCACATAAATTTCAGGAAATATCTGGCCATGTCTCTGGCTGCAACAGCATAAAACTCATTAGTGGCTGTTACTCCTAAAAAGACCTTCAACTTCATGAAGTCATTTCCCTTATCTTTTATTTTTTTCTGCCCGCTTCCCTCTTAAGTAAAACTGAATGTCCTAAAAGAATTAAAACCAAAACAACTTGCTGTCATGCAATGAGATGAGTTCAGTGAACTGTGTAGCATTGAACAAGTACAGTACTCATTGTTGGCTAAATTAGTTTGCTGCCTTATTTTCTAATTTCTTATCATGTTCTGGTGGTAGTTCAGGTGGGTGTTAAAGAACCCATGGCACTTCTTGAGAAGAGTAGGTGGATTTTGTGTTTATTGAAACTCATAAGAAAACAACAACAAAGCAATCATAGAAACAGTAACACAAGATACTGGACATTGGTATGCTACATTCACGTAATTGGAGCATCAGAAACAGTAATCCATACCATATTTCTCCAGACAGTCTCTATATGACGAACAGTTCGAGTCTGTTTCTCTAAAAAATAAACTTCCCATAATGCATTTGTAATATTAGTAGCAAGCACTGCATATGAAATGTCCTTTTGCTGTAATGTAAACAGACATCTAGCATTCAAAATGTACCATTTAACCACTGCAAAAAGCAAATTAAATGTACTGTGATTCCAGGCCCTCCAAGACGTCCCATATCTGCCATAAATCAATTCCTCATAAGAGACAAATTTCAGAACCATCATGCCCCATTTAACAGCTAAACACCCCCAAAATGGTGTTATATACGAGCAAGCAAAAAACAAATGATGCATTCTTTCCAATGTAGCTATACACTGAGGCCTAGCACGATTCCTCTTTCCAACCGTTTTATGTTTCTGATTCACCTTAACATTCAATTTTTCATGACAACAAAGCCACAAAACATCCTTAAATTTCATAGGAATTCATCTATCAGTGTTTAATTTTGCCACTGTTGCCTCATACGCCACAGGACAATTAGGAAAGGTCCTGGCCTCAGTAAAGTGAACATCCATGACCTGCCCATACAATCGTTTTATGCTCTTAGAAACAATATCTTCATATGTGAGATGCCACCTATGCAGCTTCACAAAGATTTCCCTTAAATACAAAGGTGCAAAAGGCACTGATTTAAAGGCATTCTGTACATTTGCCCACCACCCTACATACCAACATGATATTTTTCCCATCAGTAAAGAAATCCACCCATGGCCCTGTTCTAAGCACAAAGGCTGCATGTTAATGTGTAAAAAAAGAAAAAAGAAAAACAATATCGGGTTTATCATACCTAAGCCACCCTTCCCTACAGGTAAATACAAGATGTTCCTTTTAATAGGGGTTCAATCTACTACCCCAGATAGCTTGGAAGAGCAAACTTAAAATCATCGTCTCTCTTTCCTTTGAAGGAGGAAATACTGAACCAACATATAAAAAAATAGGAATCAAATAAGTTTTAACCATGTACACCCACTTCAATTTCCCCATCAAAACTCTATTCCATCTATCCACCAGAGTAGTCCTTTTCTGGATCCTGTCATCTGAATTTTGCAGATCCTGCCTACCCACCCCATAAGTAGTACCCAAAACTATGGAGGGTTCCCGAACAATAGGAATACCTGCAATGTCCATAAGCTGAGTTGCCAATGGACCAACCGAGGCACCCAACAGTGTACCCCTACTTTTATGGGTATTAAGCTGTACACCCGAAGCTGTCCCATATAGGGGACAAAATTCTACCACCCTTTCAACAGCTGCATCATTTCTTACCATAAAATACAAATCATCTACGTATGCAATGGCTGTGAGGGGAAGTCTAAACTTCTGCAGTACTAAGGGGTTAAAAAAATCTGCCATCATTCAAGACCTGGAGTAACACATCTATGGAAAAAACATACAGGAGGAGGCTTAGGGGGCAACCCTGTCTAACTCCTCTATTGACAGGGATCATCGGTCCAAAATAACCATTCACTAAAGGCTAAACAGCCTCAGTCCTATAGGCAGATCTAGTCCAATTAATAAACACTGTTGGCAACCTATAAGTTTCCAAGATACCCCATAAAAAGGCATGGCTAACTGAAACAAAAGCTTTTTTCTGGTCTAACGTGAGAATATAGCCTTCAGTATGTAAAAGCCTCCCCATTTCAAAAATTTAACGGAGGAGCAATAAATGCTCAGTGATGGTTCTACCATGGATACCACAGGTCTGAGCCTTAGAAATAACATAAGAGGCTACTCAAACCAATCTATTATTTAAAACCTTCACCAGGATTTTAAAATCAACATTAAGCAGACAAATAATGTCACCAGTTATCTAGATCTTTCTTCTCACCTTCTTATAAATATATGTTACAGTACCAGTAGTCATGTCTAATGGGAAACCTCCAGTGTGTAAAATATAATTATACACCGCAGTCAATTCCTATGCAGTCACTGGATGCAAGAGCTGATAGACCTCTCCCAGGATACCATCCTTCCCAGGAGTCTTCCCTTTATTCAAAGCCAAGATAACCTGAGTGATTTCCTCAACTATCAAGTCCTGTGTAATTTCACGATGAAGAACAAGGGGATAGTCAGGAATACTAACTAACTTCTGCAATTTAAAAAAAAATCCATATCCCCTGAATAATCATGAAGTTGCCCCTTAAATATTCAGATACTATATGCAAAATATCCCATTGTCTTGCCTGTGTTACTTTGTTTGAATCCCACATCTCATCCAGGTGTCTTCTCTGCACTCTATCAGCACAACTAAGGAATGGACAAACTGAGGCTACCTTCCCTTGTGTACCAAATCCTTGTTGCATAGTTAGAGAATCAAGATGTTTAGCATGAAAGTCTTTCATGTCATGTTGATTATGGGCTATCTGGATCATATAATCATGTTTGGTGATCTTTGCCAGACTTGTTGCAATTGTTTAGGAAGAGTCTGATATGATACCTAATCCTGTCCATATCCCGATTATGCTTACTCAAGCTGATTAATAAAGAGCCCAAATCTGATTTCAGACTATCCCACCACTGCAAAGCATTATCATAAAGGTCAAATAATGTTTTCCTCCCCCCTACTAAATACAAAATCTGTTGTGTGATGTATTCCTTCTGTAATAGGATAGTACTGAACTTCCAAAGCCCAGGCTCAAAATGATTATCCGGTTTACCAATGATAAGAACCAATTCTTTGTGATCCGTATATTCTACTGCATCTACCCATACCTTATGAATATCAATGTATTTGCTAACAAAAATGAAATCAATTCTCGTGGTGTGCTGCCCCCTTTGAGAGGTGGAATACCCCTTATCATGGTTAGCAGTACAAGCATCCACTAAAGATGCCAATCGAATCATAGAACTTAAAAAATTCATATCACTAAACAACTTAGTCGTCTTCGCCACACTGCCCCTATCATGAAGTGATAATCTGCAATTAAAATTCCCCCAAAAAATCACAGGCTGGGCAAAAAATAAATAGTGCCGGATGGTACCAAACATATCCACCCTCTCTGCCTTTGATTGCGGTGCATACACATTAAATAATCTATAATACTTTGAATAAAATTTAATGTCCAACATTAACACATGCCCAGGCATCAAATCCAAAACTTTCAAAACTTGAACCTGTATGGTAAATAAAATCCCAACCTCCACACAGTGTTCCAATCACACAGACCAGTAAGAAGCCCCTTTATATCATTCTTTAGTTGCCTGCAATGTTTCAGTAACAGTATGTAATTGGGTATCTTGGATAAAGATAATATCTGCTATGGTATCTGAAACAAGAAAACACAGTCCCCCGTTTAAGTCTATTCTTGATACTATTAACATTAATAGTGAGGAAAGTCAGTTGCTGCATCAATAAAGGGGTGCATGTGCTCCTCTACTTTTTCTTCACGTTTCCCAGAAAATTCAGGCCTACTTTTCAGCATAGTTTTCCTCCTAGTTTTCCCAACTACCTGCATCTCATCACCCACTTCACTAATCCCTGAGTCAGACACTACATTCACATGACTCTGATCACCAGAGAACGTCTCGGAGTCATTCCCTTGCTTACCTTTCAGATCTTGCTATGGGCCATATTTATGGGAGAGTGTAGTCTCTGAAACCTTCTGAACTTTAGAAGCTGGCTGTCTCCAGGCCTGTCTCTGCCTTGTAACTTGTCTCCCAATTTCTGGAGCAGCTACTGGGGGGGGGGGCGGAGAGGGTATTGCAGCTCTACCTGGGTCCACTTCTCTGCATTCAGTGTCTGCCAGCATCTCCACTGTCAGATGTCTTTCTTCACTAAAACTAGAAGCTGCAGACAAGACTGCCCCCACCTCACTAAGCCCTACATCATGTTACTGGGTGGAAGGGGAAGTGTGCACAGGAGGAGGTCCTACAGAGCTCACTCTATCATGTCTTGTAATTTCTCTTTGGGCAGTAGCTATCAAGAGCCCCTGTTCCTCCAAATCTCCTGACCGTTCCTTCTTATGTGTAGCCTATGTACAATAACCGAAAACATGCCCTATATCCCCACATACATTTCAATGGGCCTCCCTGGTACACTGAGAGATACTGTGCCCCAATAAGCCACACACCATATATCTGATCTTATCGCAGGCATTACTGATATGACCCAGACAACTACACTTATAACACGTTTTTGGTTGCCCAGGATAAAACAAGACACCCCTGTCACCACCAATAAAAAAGGAATTAGGTAAATGCTGCACTTCACTATCAAGGGTTTTCAGGCAGACGCAAGTTTTTCACCCACCAGTCCAGATACCTTCGACATCAAAAATAGCCACAGGATGACCCAAAACTATACATTTCTGTTTTAACCAAAATAGTAAATTAGTAATGCTAACCCCCTCATTATGAAAGAGAACAGTAACTAGCTTCTCAGTGGGCTTTGATAGTGGGATAACCTAGAATGGGGCCCATAAGGGGGTGCTTTTAACCTTATGATATCGAACCCAAAATTTCTCAAGGACAGTCTGCATTTTAAAGCTGATGTCAAAGGTATTTTCCCAAGACACATGAATTAGGACATACAATTCAGCTACATTAAACTTCAAAGACTTTTTTAATAATACCCTCCCCACATATACTCTGTCTGGGAACAAGGCTAAACCCCCTTTATACACCAGCCACACTACATTATGCCATTTGGCTGGAAAATCACTTCTTTGAAAAAAAAGAAGCATATGTTTTTGACTGGTGCCTCCCAGTCACCTCCCCCCCAACCAGGTCCATTCAGAGGTGTCCATATTTTGCTCCTCCTCAGTAGTGTGTGCACTGCAGTCAGAAACATCTGGTAGCCCAGCAGTATGATGTTCCATGTTGAGCCCCCCATTCAGCTGTAACAAGTTTATTTGCTGAAAATCCATGGTTGAATTCTTGGTCATTGCCAGTGCAGGAGGCACCGGCAAATCATGCCCAGAATGTACCTGTACCTCAGTAACAGCTGCATTAGAAACATCCTTCTGGACAGCAGTTACATCAGATACAAGATTATCAGAACTTTCAAAGCATCTATTACTTACAGCAGGCAGTCTGATCCTGGTAACATTGATCAGAGCAAACCCCGAAGTCCACTGCTGCGTCATAGGATAATGCACCCAGCCAGCCGCCTTCAGTGAACTGTCAACCTTCCACAGTTCTTGAGGGTCAGCTGTAATCTCGGCCCAAGACTTTTTAACTACTGCTTTTATAATAACATGGTCTGCAGTGGATTTTGCCAAAAAAGAGAACACAGAAGCAGTTTCCTGAGCAACATCAGTAGTCTGAAAATACACTGGGTTGGTCAGCTCCATAATAGTCGTCGTCAAGGTGCCAGGCATATTCCAGGATGGAGCCTGACAACTCCCGCCGTCGATCAGCAGCATTTCCGTAGAAGGTGCAGTATCTCCAGAAGATCTCGTTTTTGCAAGTGCCAATGCTTTAAGTTCTTCAGTCTTGTTCCAATATTGTAGTTCCATATCATTTAATTCCATCATAATAATCGCTACATCTGGCAGCGCTCACCTGAAACTGAATTAGAAGTCAGCAATAAATCTCTGGTAGTATGGATTGCCACTCCTTCGGTTCCTGCGGGTGCCATTCCTTCAATAATAGCGGAAAACTTATCTGATGCCATAAGTTGTGCCTGTGAAGGAGTCTCCTGCTTCCCTACCCATCACACCTCCTACTCCATGCTTGTTCAGAGAAAGACTGAGACAGCCATCTCCAGCACTGCCCCCTACCATTGAGTAGGGGAATTTTTTATTTAAACTCAAAACAAAATACACAAAGATTGTATTACATCATTCAGATTTTCAAAAAAACAGATAAGTAGTACATCATACTTTTGAAATCTGACATAAATAATCTATTTGTACAAAAAAAGTAACCTTCCTTCCCGCTAATAAGTGAGGGAAAAAAGTCTAACAAAATCATACAATAATGTATTTCATCATACATAAATCATAAAAAATAAGTATTATATCATACTACAATGGAAACTTAAAGAATATATAAGATAACCCCAAGGCCTACTCTTCTTTATTATAAAGTTTTTAAAGAAGTAATTTTATTCAGAGCCATACTGAATGTAAATAATTTCAGAACAAGCAAACCCTTACTTCAATGGTAATGACAGCTTGTATCATTAAACTAATAATTCTGTTTTTACATAAAGTGTCAAATACATTATGTATACTTTATATAGAAGAATATAAAAGTTTAAAAATTATAATCAAAAATTAGAATAGTAATCTAAATACAGCAAAAAGAACCTATCCAGTATCTAACCAAGACATGGCTTTCCACTTTTGCGTAAAACTATGGGATGACATATTTTGTTGATCTTGATTCCATAATCCCACTTAACATTCTTGAATACTCCAATAAAGTTGCTCTGGGGAGATAAATAATGATCTTAATGACCAAATACATTGAACTTGCCAAATATGATATTTAATGCCTCTCAAAACTAGATGTACAGTATCAGCATTCGGTTTGTCGCAACAATCAGGTAAAATTCTTAAAAACAGAACCAGCATATCTATTACTGGAAATTCAGCCTTGATCCAATTAATATACAGTATAGACCAAAATTGTACAATATATGGACGTTCAAAAAATAAATGTGTCAATGTTTCTGTACGGTTTACACATATCATATTCCTAGGGCAGTACCTATCCTCATTACCCTTATGTTTTAAATTACCTTGACGTTTTATTTACCATGATCTGTGAGCCAAGTAACATCCCATATATAATCTGGAAGTCCTTTATACATGAGCATAGCTTGTATTTGTATCAAATCCATATACGTCCTATTACCAAATACAGGATATTCCAAAAAACATTGTTCTTGAAGAAGAATATATACCTTTTTTTCTAGGATTTGGGGAAATTAAAATATAGGGAATCTTCCATAGTTTCAATTTACTGGAACAAGAGTGAAAATATACAGGTACGTTTTTAATAGGTTTTTGTTTAGGAATAATTCTTTCAGTGGTCCAATAAACTATCCAAGGAGAAATGTAATCCAATACCCATGGTGTCCAAATCTTAGTTTTCCCCATCAATACAGGAGAGATATTGGTATATAGAAAAATACAGAAAAAGAATAGAATTGGATTAATCATATGAACCCCTCCTTGTTCCACAGGATGATATAAAATACCCCTTTTCATGGGGTTTAATCTACTGCCCCATATTGCCTGAAAGAAAACACTATAGAATGCTGTTTCTCTAGATAAAGGTAATGCATAAATAGAGCTTAAATGTAGAAAAATTCCTACAAGAAACACTTGAACCATATAAACTCTATTTTTTTTGACATTTTCCATTTATTCCATGTTGCAACCTTAATAACTTCGGCAAATTGAATAAGCTTATCCCAATTATAAATAGCTGTATTTGTGCCACAATAAAATAAATTCACTAAATTACACAAACTTGAGATGTAACCGGAATACCTATAATAGTGGAATATGTAGAGTTATGTGTACCAATAAAAGAACACTTACTTTTAGTCAGGTTAAATGTGGCTCCAGTTCCCCTCGTATAGGCTACTGTCATGGCTTCTGTAGCAGCACAAGATGGAACATCCGCTAAAAAAAGACATAAATCATCAGCATATGCAACTAATTTGATTTCCATATCATCACAGCCAAGAGAAAGACACCTGATGTTATCTGATTGATAAACAGCTGACAAAAAAGGTTCTAATGAAAGAATATATAAGATAGGGCTCAGAGGACATCCCTGGCTCATGTCCCAAGCACATTTCTGTTTGTTACCTATCCACCCATTGACATATGGTGCCACTTCAGCCCGTATGTAATATTGCTGTAACCATAAAATAAATGTGGGAGGAATTTCCATCTTCCTCATACAGCTCCACAAATATAAATGTGACACACTATCAAAGGCTTTTGCCTGATCTAAATTAATACAAATTCCCATTAATTCATCTACCAAGCCTCTATGATTTCTCTAATAAGCAATAATGCATCAGTGATATGACGACCAGGTACTGAACAGAATTGTGTGGGATGAATAATGTAATCCAATAGACCTGAAATCCATAAACTAAGAATTTTTGTCAAAATTTTACAATCTGAATTTAATAGTGTTATAGAACACCAGTTATGTAGATTTTCCCTGTCTCCAGTTTTAGAAAGGAAGATAAGGAGACCCAAATTCATACTATCAGGAAAAAGACCCGGTATTAAACAACTATTTAACATAGATACCAACTGTTCATCCAACACTTTGCACATAGTACTATAAATCTCATTTGGGAGACCATGTCTCCCTGGAGCTTTCCCTTTCTGAAGTTGTTTTACAACAGTTCATAATTCAAACAAGGAAATAAAGGCTAAAATTAAATTAATTAGGGAAATTAAAAATTGGTCAGGAATTTTAGGTAATATACTTAAATTTAACCATTCATTTACTTTAGATTGTGTTATATTATCTACCTGAAACAAGGAGGAGACATGATCATCTAGTAAATTAAAAATATCATTTTGATTATATACCCTATTTCCTTCAGAATCTTTTAGATTAGTGATATGTTTCTTTTTTCTTTGGGCTACATTATTTTCAAAAGGATTAGTACATGCTGATTTGCCTTGTGTACCATATTTCTATTCTCTTTCAATTGTTGTCATTTAAAGTTCTGTGATTGTGTCAATTGTTACTTAACACACTTAACATCTTGTGTATCTTTTAAAACTCCCAAGTTCAATTGTGAATAAAAGAACATTAGCGTATTCTGGAGATGATATTTGTCACATTTTCTTGATGCTCTAATAAGTATCCAATATGCCTAAAATACTCCTGAAAATCTTTTATGGAATCTTCCCAACAGGCTTGTTGGCTATCATAAAGAAAAAAAAAACAGATTTACATTCTTCTAGAACATTCATAAAACCCTCCAATACTTCTGGGATATCCAGTAAAGATAGATTTAGCCTCCAATATCCCTGTCCTTTAGAAGTGTTCCCATAATTAGAAAGTTTGAGGCTCAGTACTCCATGATCTGAAGTGGCGACTAACGTTACATGCGGGGAGGAATATTGTAGCGTGGGTGAAATAAACCAGTAATCAATATGAGATTTCCTGGTGCCTAGTAAAAAAGTAAATGAAGAACTACCTTCCCAAACATCTTTTAAACCTGATAATTTTAATAATTCATTCAGACAGTGCATTTCGCAATACACTTTAGACAAAGCTGATTTAGCAGTACGTGATATATTAAAATCACTCCCAAATAAAACATTTCTGCTGGTGAATAAGTATGGTTGTATTAGATGCAATAATTGAATCTGTTTTCATTTACATTGGGGAGCATAAATATTAATCAGTCAAAATGGGACTGCATCCATAGTGATGTCTAAAAATAAAGCTCATCCAGGGGCAATCTCAATAATATCAATTATTTTTGCTATTTGTGAAGTAAAACAAATCCCTACTCCAGTACATAATTCTTCTTCCCCAGACCAATAACACTGTCCCAATCCCCAAGAATTAGTGGCTCTATCAATCTCTTGCAATGTATAAAGTCTAGTGTCCTGAAAAAAGACTATATCATAATTCAAGTCTGAGAACATATCAAAAGTAACTCTTCTCTTATATTCTGATCTAATGCTGTTTGCATTAAGACTAGCAATTGAAAAATCATAACCATTAGCAGAAACAGGCAAAGTAAGTTTAAGTGGTAGCTGACATCTTTCTATTGCTCTTCTTTAAATTCATTCTACAACCCGTTCTTTTAGTTTTAACTTTACCTCCCTCCCTGGGATCAGTAACCATTTCTTGATCTGAAAGTCCATCTACATGAGATGGAGTTAGGGAAACAGTATCCAAATACAATTCCTCTGGGTTTGCAGGAGCTAAAACACCATATTTGTTTGAAACCAGAAGAGGTTCTGCAGACTGAGCTCAATCCATCAATGGATCAGGTGTTGCTCCCTTTTTAACAACTTGAAACAAAGTTTCATTTACTGTAGGGTTTTTAGAATTTGAAGAATGTGGTTGAATCAATACTGGTGTAGGTAACTGTTCTACTACTATGTCCTGCATTGAAGAACCACAAACTTCATTTACAACAGAAGCAGGGACTGGAGGGGAACCCTGAGAGGGGGGACGAGATTGAGAATGAACATTGGGGACTTTAGGTGCTAAAGCCATGGAGTATAACATTGGGCCTAAGGACGGGCCTGATCTATAGCCACCTAGTGCACTCCTAGCTGCTTTATAGATGAACAAATCTTGCATGGCATAATCAGATTCTTCTGTATTATGGGCAGCCCACGGACAATCTGTAAATAAATGTCCCATTTCATCACAAAAGTTACATTTGATCACGTTTTCACATTAATAACCAGAATGGCCTAACTCCCCACACTGAAAACACAAGATTTTTTCACAATTAATACTGATATGCCTTGGTGATCCACATTTATGGTATTTCCGTGGTTGACCTGGATAAAACAAAAAACCTTTGTCCTTTCCAATAAAAAAACAGTTTGGTAAATGGGTGTATTCATTTTGAGAGCAATGAAGTTTGATTTTGATTCACCATCCCCCATTCCAGAATCCTTCCCCTTCTAAAACAAGATCTGGAGTGCCCTGAACTTCACAATGTTTATTCAACCAATAAAGAATATCAGCCACATTTACACTTTCATTTCTAAATAGTACTGTGATCACCCTAAAAGGTTGTTTCATTAAAGGGATCACCTGAAAATGTGACCAAAAAGGATTAGTTTTCAAGGAGGCATATTTTAACCAAAAAGTTTCTAGAATAACAGGAGTCTGAAAATTTATATCAAAGGAGTGTTCTCCAGGTGCATGTATGAGTGCATAAATATCTGCTGGGGCAAAACCTGATTGCTTGATTAGGACTCTGCCCACATAAAATCTATCAGGGATTTCATCCATCCCTCCCAGATATCACAGTTTGATGGCATTTCTGTATTTAGCTTGTTTCAGGGGCTTTGAAAATAAATCTGCATATTTAGGCTTTGATGCAGAAGGGTCAATGGGTAGGCCTACAGGCACCTCTGGATTTTCTGTGTTTGAGTCCCTAACATTGTCCGGAATGTCCACAGACGTAATATCTATGGGAGTGTCTATGGGTGAAGAAGGTAAAATTATACCTGTATCTGGGTTATTACTCTCATCCAAAATGTTCTGTGTATTGTTGTGATTCACCACCCTAACTGTAGGTATTGATGTTGTATGAAGGCATTCCAAATGCGCTAGCACCTCTTCAGGTTTTAAAGCACTATCTGCAATCCAGCAGCCGTCGGACAGTTGTTTCCATTCTGCTCCAGAGAGAGCCCTCTCCGGCGACCACTGGCCTGTTTGTGTAATTAGAAGCTCCTCCTGCAGCAGTGAAGAGCCTTCAGGTAATATTTTTACAACTTCTGCCTTGTCATCACTAGTGCCCGGACCCAGTCGGCAAACTTGCTGCGTATTACTAGGTGACAGACCCAACAAGCGTTTTCTTTTTTTTTCCAACAGTTCAACTTGTGATGAGGTAAGAGCCTTTTCTGCTTTTAACAATTGTGCCCTTAAGATTTCATGTTGTTTTGCCATTTCTCATTTCTAATTCTCATCCATCGCATCCATTTCCTGTTCCCGGTACTTCAGAAACTTCTGAAAATTTATTTACCAAAATGGAGTGCATTTCTGGAATCTGTGCGGTAGCTTTCTCCACCATATCAGCTTGTAGTGGACATCTTTCCTCTTCCATTACCGATGGCATACTGACCTCCTCCATTACAGCAACATACAGGATAGCGCCCCCTACCTACAAAGAGTGGGGGAATTTACCCAGTGCCCTGGCCAAATTTCCCCCCATTCACTAAAAATACCACCAACAGCTTAATCTGGTTCAAGGTTAGTTGTCATTCATTTGTGTTATCCTCCCCAGGTCGTGCCTGAAAATAAGCAGAATTTGTCTAGTGCACTTACCCGGTCACCAAAAAACTAAATAATAAATAAATAAAATGTTTGTACTGAAGAAATGCTACATTATGAAAACTGATGCATGTTTCCTGTGAATTTGATTAAGCTATTAACAACAACTTAGTAACGAGCATAGTGGGAACAGCACGTGCAGTTGTGGATGTGCCCAAGTAGATTTTTTTGTTGAAGGGCCAGACATCCGGTCTTTGGCTCATGTGGGTACAGAGTGGTTAGTTTCTGGGTGTAGCAAAAAAGGTCAAAAGGCACTCATTAAAAAGGATACATGGAAGGGTGAAAGGGAGTTGTATAAGATGTTACACTATTATGATTTTTGTTTTTCACAGAAGGCTATGATTAATGCATTTCAAAGACATCCTAGAATGTTAATGGCATAAGTTCTCAGTCCCTAATAGATTTCAGCTCAGTGTAGACTTTGCGTGATTCAGGTAACCTAAATGTTAAAGAAATTGTGAAACTTAAAAACAGATGGTTTGGAAGTAACTTTCACTTGCAAAGTAACAAAAAAGTAAAGGCGTATCAATACTGCTCAATAAAAAAATCAAAGGTATTGTAATAGATACTATATCTGATACTCAGGGAAGGATTATATTATTACAATTAAGATAGATATTGATTATTCGGTTCTTGTTTTGATTCATGCACCCTTTAAAGGCTCTAGAGGAATTCTAGTAGCACTTGTTAATCTTGTACTTACTTGGGATTGTAATAATATTATATTAGGAGGCAACT
Organism: Neoceratodus forsteri; assembly: GCA_016271365.2. Lineage (NCBI taxonomy): Eukaryota > Metazoa > Chordata > Ceratodontiformes > Ceratodontidae > Neoceratodus > Neoceratodus forsteri. Next base: position 35,654,965 of record JADMNL010000023.1, read on the forward strand.
TCAATTGCTTGTTCAATCCAGGTATGGATAAATCATAAGCATCTAACAAATATGATAAATTCAAATCTCAAATATGTAATAGGTTTATCAAAAAATAACAACTTATTAGATCTTTGGAGAGAAACTTACTATGTCTGACCAGATGAAAAAAAAATGTCTTAGAAAAACATAGCATATCATCCAGCGTGGACTATATTTTATTACCACAAACATATAGAAACATAGACTTTGATGGCAGAAAAGGACCACTTGGTCCACCTAGCCTGCCTATTTCCCCTTCCTATTGGATAAGCTGCAGATCCCAGTTAACCAACAGCCTACTTCTTCCTACCCCCCCACACAAGAACTACCTTATGTTTGTCCCATGCATTCTTGAATTCCCCCACTGGTTTTGAACCCACAACCTCCTCAGGAAGGCCGTTCCAAGCGTCCACCACCCTCTCTGGGGAAAAATACTTCCTCACATTGTCCCTGAGCCATCCCACCTCTATTTTCAGATTGTGTCCCCTGGTTCTTCCACATTGCTTTTTCTGAAAGATGCTACCCTCTTGGACTTTGTTGGCTCCCTTGAGGTACCTGAGTTTCTATCATGTCCCCCTCTCCCTCCTTTCCTCAAGGGTATACATATTAAGCTCCTTTAGTCTATCTTTATATGGCTTCTGTTGCAGACACTGCATCATTTTAGTTGCCCTTCTCTGCACTGCCTCCATCCTGACTATGACCTTGCAGAGATGGGGTCTCCAGAACTGCATGTTGTACTCCAGATTGAGGTCTCACCAACTGTCTGTTCAGAGAGATAACAACATCCAGCTTTCTACTGGTGATGCCTCTCCCTATACATCCCAGTATCCTCCCAGCCATCCTCACTGCCTTCTCACATTGCTTGCTTACCTTTAGGTCATCTGATATGACTATCCCTAGGTCCCTTTCCATTTTTGTTGTTGTTAATACCCCTTCCCCATTGTGTACTCTTCCCCTGGGTTTTGGTTTCCCAGGTGCATTACTTTGCACTTCTTTGCATTGAATCTAAGCTGCCATATTTTTGACCATTCCTTCAACCTTACTAAGTCCCTTCTTATCCTTTCCACCCCTCCCCTTGTGTATCAATCCTGTTGCAGATCTTTGTGTCATCTGCAAAGAGGCATACTTTTCCATCCAGTCCCTCTGCAATGTCACTGATAAAGACATTAAAAAGGGCCGGACTCAGTAATGAACCCTGCGTTACCCCACAAGTAATCTCCCTTTCTTCAGAGTGGACTCCATTTACTATTACCCTCTGTGTCCTGTTGTCCAGCCAATTTTTTACCCAGGCTACCACCCTGGGACCCACTCCCAGGCCGGCTAATTTGTTCATTAATATTTTGTGTGGGACTGTGTCAAATGCCTTGCTAAAGTCTAGGTAGGCCATGTCCACAGCCCCTCCTTGGTCTACTACTTTGATCACCCCATCAAATAAATCTATTAGATTTGGCTGACATGGCCTTCCTGCTGTGAATCCATGCTGCCTTTTCTCCTGTGCCCCACTGGCCTCTAGGTACTCAACGTTTCTTTCTTTCAGAAGTGATGCCATCATTTTCCCTACCACTGAGGTCAAGCTAACAGGTCTATATTTTTCTGTCTGTGCTTTGCTCCCACTTTTGTGAAGGGGAATCACATCCACCTCCTCCAATCCTTAGGTACCACACCATCCTCCCATGATTTGTTAAAAAGTGTAGTCAGTTGTGTCACTAATTCTCCCCTTAGTTCTTTTAGAATGCTAGGATGGATTCCATCAGGCTCCATTGCTTTGTCCACCTTCAGTTTTAGGAGTTGTTTCAGAACCCTTTCTTTTGTGAAAGGACTGGTATTGACCCCCCCCCATCCAGAGTACTTCTATTGATTGAACTATGTACCTCCCCATCTCCTCTTTTGTGAATACTGAGAAGAAGTATTCATTCAGTATCCCTGCTTTTTCACTTTCCCACTCTGCCTACTCACTCTCCCCTTTATTAATCCTCACTATCCCTCCTTTGGTCTTTCTTCACTCCCTAATGCACCTATAAAATGTTTTATCCCCTTCTAAACTGAGTTGGCTATCTTTTCCTTGGTTTGGGCCTTTACTATTCTAACTGCCTTCCCTGCTTCCTTCTGCTTTAACTGGTACAGTTCTATGTCCTGCTTCTCCTGTGTTTATTTATACTTCCTGAATGCTATCTTTTTCTCCCTAACCTTCCCCGTCACCTCTTTTGAGAACTATAGTATTTTTTCTTTCATTTTGATTTGTTTATTTATTTCACACAAAGACTTGTTGCCTCTGTGATGGCAGTTTTGATGTTTCCACATTGTTCCTCCACCTCCCCTTCTTGCCTCTTTGCTAGTGCTTTTCTGAGGCACTCTTCCATTTTGACAAAGTCAGCCTTCCTAAAGTCCAGTACCCTCACTTTAGTATGGCCTGACTCTGCGGCTGTGTTTATTGTGAACCACAATGTTTGGTGGTCACTTGTTCCAGATGGCTACCCACTTCATGATCTGAGATCCTCTCTCTGTCCCTGTTTGAGAATACCAGGTCTAAGAGTGCTTCCTCCTGAGTAGGTTACAACACTAGCTGCTTGAGGCATGCCCCCTGTAGGGCACTGAGAAAGACTCTGCTCTTGGATGTGGCTACAGCAAAGGTGCTCCAATTAACAACTGGCATATTGAGGCCCCCATCAACAATATCTCCCCTTTTTCTGCCATTCTAAGGATGCCTTCTATCATTTCCTTGTTCATTTCCTCCCCCTGAGATGGGGGTCTGTATACAACCCCCCATGTGGATTGTGGTGCAATTTCTGGTCTCCAGAGTGACCCACAGTGCCTCCTCTCCTTCCTGTTTACCCTTTAGTTTTGTTGCTTTGATCCCTTCCCTTCATAGAGAGCTACTCCTCCTCCTCTTCTACTCTCTCTGTCTCTCCTGTAGATTGTGTACCCTGGTATGTTGACATCCCAGTCATGGTTCTCTGTGTAGCATGTTTCTGTGACAGCCACAATATCCAGGCATCCCTCTTCCATCAAGGCCACCAGTTCTGGGAGCTTGTTACTTAGACTATGGGCATTGGTACTCATTACCCTTCATTTATTGGTGGCCTTACCCCTTTTTGCCCATCCCTGTCCTTACTGCCTTTGCCTTTTTCTCCATTTAGTGCAGCCCTTCTCCCTATCAACTTTTTTATCTTGGTGTTTATCTCACTAACTACCCTGATTTTTTGGGGAGGGCTAGGATTTTCCTGCTCTTTTTCAGTGCCTCCCCCCTTGGCTAGTTTAAATGCTTGCCAATAAAGCATTTAAACCTATCGCCTAGGATCCTGGTAACCCTCCTGGACAGATGCAGACAGTCACACCAGTATAGGTCTGCATCCCACCAGGTAGACCCCCAGTCCCCAATGAAGCCAAAGTCCTGAGCTCTGCACCAGGTTTTCAGCCATTGATTGAATCCCATGGTGTGGAGCACTGTAGCCTCACCCATGCCATAGACAGGCATCACCTCTGAGAAGGTTACCATGTGTGCTACTTGTCTATGGCCCCTCCTCAACTCCACAAACTCCTCCTGTACTGCTCTGATTCCTTTCACAGCTAGGTCATTTGTCCTTAGGTGGACAATGACTTCCAGCTCCCTCTGCTGTGCAGCTGTTCCCATGATCCTGAGGATTCACTTCTTGTCCCTCCAAGCCATGGTGCCAGGCAGGCACCTTATCTCCCTCTCCCCCCATTCTACCCTCCTAACAATGGAGTCCTCACCAGGAGTTGTTTCCTTCCCCTGTGGGGTCCCATGCCACCGTCCTGTGGGTCTTCTTTGTGGAGGTTCCCAGCATCCTTCTTGGTCTCCACTGTTGGTGCCTCCATAGAAGAACCACACACTGCCAGAATGGTGTATCAATTGTGGAGAGGTACAGCTGGATGGATGTGCCTCTGTTCCACCACCCTCCCCCTCCCTGAGCCCATTGTGGTCCAACCACTCCTCTTTCTTGGCAACCTCTGAAGCAACAGCGGTGGCCCTGGTGCTCACTGGTGCAAGAGGAGGTCCCCCAAAACCTGGCCAACTCAGCCTGGAGATAAGCAACATCCTCCTCTTTCAACCCAGAGAGGTGCCTGCAGATGGGACAACACCACATCCTCCTGAATGTCTCCCAGAGGACTGCTGCTCCACAGCCACTGCACCACTCCCATCATGTCTTATTTATGGCCCCTCAACTGTTGTTTTGTACACTTACTCTTTCCTCTCTCTGTTTATTTTATTTTATTATATATATATATATATATAGTATATATCTATTTTTCTCCCTACTTTTGTACTGCCTTCATGCCCTTAAAGCTCCTGCTCTTCCTGTTCTCCTGTTCTGGGACAGGAAGTTCCTGTATTCCATAGTAGTCTCCTTCTTACTTGCTCAGAGTCAGACCTCCAGCAGGTAGGGGGGTATGGAGATCTACTATTTTCCTTCTAGAATGGTGAGTCTTTTATGCCCCTGTGATCACTCTCTTCTTGCTTCCAAACAGGAAGTTCCTGTTGTCACACAAATCCGGTGCCTATAAAAGTAGAACTGGGTAAAGGTGGGGGGGTGGAGGGCAGAGAGGGAAGGCTATATAGTCCCAATAAAGTAGTGAAGTTCTAACAGCACCTCCATCCTCGTGCTATTTTCTGCCAAAAGCTAGCTTGGGCAGATTTAAATGCAAACACCTGGCTTTCTGCTGCCTAAGTCACTCCCACTAATCCACAGTTTCCTTCTTCACCTAGCTAACCACACAGGTAACAATTCCCTTCACCCAACTCGGACAAACACACTGACTCTTGTTTTTTATTTGTTTGTTTTTTACCTAAATTGAAGGTCCCAGTAGTAGAGTTCTAGTTCTTAAGTCCCAGTAGAGTAATAAAATTAACAGCACCTCCTTCCTCTAGCTGTTCTCAAGGTTTGGAAATCAGTCATGTGAGCATTATTACCAACATAGAACCACTATTAAAATTTTATCACAATATTGCTATTGTCAGTATAATTTTAGGCATGCGTTCAAGGTCAGACAACTTATGTGACTAAACAATAACCTATTACAAGATGGGGACATTTTTCAAATACTAATCAAGAATATTCAACATTGTTATGCAGACAATCAGATTAGTGAAAACAACATAATAGAATCTTAGGACACTCTAAAGCAATATTAAGTTATCTACTGATACCGGAAGCATCCCAGGGGGAAAAAAGTTACTAGAAGTTGAAAATAAACTCAAAGCTCTAGAAACAGATGTTAAAGTTGGTGATATCCCCAAAACACAAGACTACAATGATCTTAAAAATCTATTAGATACTACTGAGATATACCACATTAAAATAGTTGGCTGAAAAGTAAGAACATTGACAGATAAAAAGTGAACAAGCAGGGAGATGCATATCCAAAAGATTAAAAAAGAAACTACTGACCAAAAAACTGAAATACATTCAATGCTGCTAAAAATGGCAGTACACTAGTTGAGCAAAATAAGATTGCTCATGAATTTCTGGAGTTTTAAACCAACTTGTATCAATCAGGATGTGATCCAGCTGAAGAAGAACATACCTTCTATGAACAATTAATAGATGACAAAACATTTTTACAAACACATGCTGAAAGACTTATTATACCCATAACAAAACAAGAAATTACAGATGCAATTAAAATATGGCTAAGGGAAATGTTCTGGTGTGGATAGGTTTACAACAGAGTTTTATTTGGCTCTTAGAGATCCTCTATTCCCTCTGCTGGAGATACTCCTAACCAAAATTCAGAAATAAAATAAATTACCGAATTGTTTTGAAGTAGCATATATTTAATTACTCCCTAAAACAGATAATGATTTAAAATATGTAGAAATATATAGACCAGTGGGCATCTTGAATGTTGATTACAAAATATATACCAACATTTTGAATAATATAATTTTTCCTTATCAAATAATATCACACACCATGACCAGAGTGGTATTATACCCCGCAGATCCAAACAGATATTGTTAAGATTCAGTTTATCAATGAACACTTAAAATCAGACAAATAAGAGGCAGTACTGTTATCCTTTGATACACGCAAAGCATTTGACATGCTTAATAATTTATTGTTTTGCTCTAAAAGCCATTGGTTTTTGGGATGTATCCATTAAATATGGTAATAATTTGTGAGATTCACCAAGAATGAAAACTAAGATAGGATTATCAACAGTGTTACAGAAACATTTATTTTATTTAGAGGAGAAAGACAGGGCTGCCTCCTCTCACTGCAGTGTCATTGTTTGTTATTGGACTTGAAATCATGTTAACATAAATAAGAAATAATCTAAGCATTCAAAAGATTAAAATTGGTTAATCAAAAATGAAAATAAAAGCTCACACAGATGATCTGCTGCTACCACTATTAAGAAAATCTATAGAAAGTCTAACAGAATTAAAAAAGTAATACATGCATTTTCAAAAGTAGCAGGATACAAAATAAATGAAACCAATTCTAAGATGATTATTCTTAATCAGTATCAATCAGATGACATATGGTAAATTTTTAATGCCTCATTACAGGAACAGGATATGCAGTATCTAGGTATTCAAATAAACAATGTGGACAAGTTATATTATTTAAATCATCACTCTTTGCAAATAAGCATAAATGATAAACTTTTGGGCTCAGTGAACATCCCTCTGTTGCTATGGGAGCAGATACAAGTGCTAACAACGCTAGCAATTCCCCATCTGTCTTATATACTACAAGCCATTATACTTCAGGTGCTAGTGAGGTGGTTTAAAAAAGTTAACACAATGTTTAGGAATTTTATATGGAATCACAAACATCCTAGAACCTCTTGGTCCAAACTGTGTCTGGGAAAAGACCATGCTGGTTTTGTTTGTTCCAATACTGGTTCCTACAATCTGGCATATCTAGTTAAATTAGCCATTTTTTGGTAAACTTGGATAACAATGAGACTGAAGTTGAAAACTTCATTAAAAAAATCATAATGACCAGCTAGAAATTTAGAATATTTGGTGTGCGCCATCTAATTTCATAAAAATTGATAAAGGCATAATTAGGAACATCAATTCAATTATTTTATGTGATCAACCATGACAGGTGAGTATCATGATTATTACACAAAATACATACAAAAGCACAGATTGAAATCTTGTTTGCATTACATAAAATATACAACACCACTCATAGTACATATTCATAGCAAATTCACATCAATATTAAAACATTGGGAATGTGCAGAGGCTATATATGATGCATAAGGAAACCATTACTTATTCAAGTTTCTATAGACTTTCTTCTTACTTTTAATAACAGAGACAAAAAAAAATAGCAGTAGTCATGGCTTCTTTATAAGTTCTTGGATGTAGTATAGCAAATACGACATCATAGTTCATGTTGGCATAAATGGTTAATGTCTGAGCAAGATATTGGTTTCTTGCTCTTGTAGATAATGGACAGTTAGTAATTACATGTTTCAGATCTTCTTGAAAACCCCTGTTACATGGGCATTTATATTTGTTTTGTATTTTATATTTTCTGTTTTACTTCTAACATATATATATATATATATATATATATATATATATATATATATATATATATATATATATATATATATTAGCAGTAATTAGTTTGAATCTTGCCCATGTTATATTTTTTTTGTTCCATTGGAATTACTAGATATTCTTCCAGAGAATGTTCCATTTTGTTTCCCTGTACCAGGATACACATTTTTATTTTTTTTAGTATTAACGCATCCTTTTTTGTTCATGCATAATGCATTTCTTTTTTATCAGATATTAGGAACATCAGCGAGTTTGTCAAAAAAATATCTCAATAAGGTGAGATGATCCACATGTATTTCTCTATTTTATCCAATATGGAAAAATACAAATTTTACAATTAACAAGAAAACAATATATATAAGAAATCTTGGATAGAAAAGGGGATTGTCAGATGGAAGGACCTAATTGAGAACAACAAACTTCTGAATTGGTCACAGTGTAAAGACAAATACAATTTGAAGAACCAGTAATAATACTTTTGATCAGCTTATTAACATTAAAAAAAAAAGATTTCCCGCTCTGAGAAAGAGCCCTTAATGACAGACAACATGATTTAGTGTTGGAGACACGTCTTTCCAGTAAGTCAAGAAAGACTTTTCCCTGGATTAGTAATCACTTGCATGACTTTTCAGAAAAATAAAAGTAAGGAAATAATCAGGAAGTAGAATGTTGCATTCAAATCCAATATCTCATATTGGCAGTGACAATCTATATGTAGATTGATAAATGATTACAAATGTCAAGAGATAAGTCAATTTTAGTTCAAAATCATTAACTGTGTTTATTCCCTTCTACAAGATTTTTCAGTATGAAAAGCAAACCAGGTAGTGGCTGCTTGCACTGTAAAAAAGCAAATTCTTATATGCTGCATTTATAAATACCATTGCCAGTAACAGATTAATTTTAAACATTGGAAACATCCAAATATAGATTTGCTCTTCCCAGTCAGCACCCGGAAGTAGCTTTTTCTAAGTTCTTTATACAATAATGCTTTCTTTCATAACCGTAACAGATTTTGCAGTTTATATAATAAAGAGAAAATTGCGTGGACCAATAATAATAATAATGAATTTATTTATAAAGTGCCTTTCATTTTTCAAGGCGCTGCACACATTAAAACAGTAACATCAAATACAAAATCCAATAGTACATATAAATAAGACCATAACACAAATACATCAGGTATTAAAATCAAAATAAATAAAGATAAAATCACAACACAATATGGTTACAATATGATTAACCATCCAAAAAGGCCATTCACCAAAAATGAGTTTTCAGGTTACTCTTAAACTCCTCCATGGAGGTGCACTCCCATAACCGGCATGGTAGAGAATTTCAAAGAGTAGTTGCAGCATAAAAGAATGCTCTACAGCCAGAAGATTTAAGACTCAGTCTTGGAATCTCTAGCAACCCCTTGTTGGCTGAGTGGAGCAATCGGCTGGGGCAGTAAGGCACCAGGAGTTCTTTCAGATAGGCCGGACCCTGATAGAAGGGCTTTGAAAGTCAGTAAACTGAGTTTAAAGGCAATCTGCCACTGTATAGGGAGCCAGTGCAGTACACACAGCACCAGGGTAATATGACAGGACCTACTTGTCCTAGTCAAAACCTGGGCTGCTGCATTCTGCACCAGCTCTAAGTGATGGATTTCAACCCCAGAAAGCCCAAAGCACAGGGAGTTACAGTAGTCCAGATGCGAGGACACAAAGGTGTGGACCAACGTTGGCAGGATGTCAGATGGAACAAGGTGCTTAACCCTGGTGATATTCCCAAGATGGTAAAAGGAAGTCTTCACAACCACTGACACTTGAGACTGTAGTGTCAGTCTGTCATCTAAGACAATCCTTAGGTTACGCACCCATTCAGAGGTTGGAAGTGAAATGCCACCAAGAAAAATTCCAGAGGGTGTGCCAACACATGACCTCTCTGACAACCCGTGTCTACAACCAAAACCTCTGTCTTCTCTGAGTTCAACTTCAACCAACTAGAATCCATTCACTCCTGGATTTCTTCCAGACAGTTGTTAAACACTGAGAGAGCTCCATCCTGGTCGGGTGCAAAAGACAGGTATAGCTGGGTATCCTCTGCACAGCAGTGAAACCTCAGCCCATACCATCTTATAATGTCTCTGAGGGGCAGCATATACACCACGAATAACATGGGAGACAGCACTGAACCCTGAGGCACCCTACACAACAAAGAAGTTGAGCCGAAGAAAAAAAAAACAGACACAATTGTTTATGATCTCCCAGTGAGGAATAAGGAGAAACATTGTAGAACGATTCCAAAATTCCACAAATCTGCCTCAGGTGTGCTATCAACACCAAGTGATCCACAGTGTCAAAAGCTGACGAGAGAACAAGGAGAACCAGAATGGAACATCTCTTCTGATCTCTCGCCCTCAGAAGATTATTCAGTACCCGAACCAGAGCAGTCTCAGTGCTATGTCTTTTACGAAAACTAGATTGAAAGGATTCATGGATGTTATGGATGGTTAAATGGTCCTCCAATTGGGCTGCTGCTACCTTCTCAATAACCTTCCCAATAAAGGGAAGGTTAGAGATAGGTCTGTAGTTTGTGAAACAGTCTGGGTCCAAGGTAGCTTTCATCAAGAGAGGTGTCACCACTGCCTCTTTCAAGGAGCTAGGGAACTCACCGGACTCCAGGGGGCACTAGACTATTTGCACTAGGACTGGACCAATGATATCACTACAGCCCAAAATTAGGGGAGTTGGTCCAGGGTCCAAACTACAGCTTGTGGGACACACACCATGGATGATCCTCATAACATCCATGAAATCAGACTGACTGAAGGAACTCCAAGAGAACTGAGGCACTGTGAACTCGCACTGTCCCACAGTATCATCCTTAGAGATTGCTGGACACAGATCCACCCTGATGTCGACCAAGGATGACTTTACAGTGAAATGATATAGTGATGTGGTTCCTTTTTTTTCTCATATTAATTTATATTATTAACATAATAGTGCCATAATATTCAGTAATATGTAGTGCCATTTGAGCAAGCTGTACTGTGAAATGTAAACAACAAGCAGCAGAAGCAGAAGGCTGCGCATTTGATTTTTGATACTAAATTATGCACAAGATCATACGTAATATTGTATCACAATAATTAGAGAAATTTTATCTCCAATAATTTGAGAGAGTTTAGATGGAAGATTTTGAGTCACATCTTTCTTTCTTTCTTTCTTTCTTTCTTTCTTTCTTTCTTTCTTTCTTTGTCTTGGATAACAACCTTTGAGCTAAGATCTCTTTTACAAAGGTTTCATGTTGGTAAACAAAGCAACATTTAACAGGTTAAAGATCAAAACAAGTGCCATGTTACAAATGACTCCATTATAGGCTAGAAAATTAGATACATTATTATTAGCAGAGTATTGACAGGAGGTCATAACAAGCAATCTGGAAAAAAACAGTATAGCGAAGGGAGGATAGCCAGAAAGCAAAGAGGGGAAGGGTGGTATGCATCCAGGATGTGGCTTTGTTAGAAGGAAGTAGTGTGGAGCATGGGAGAGGTGGGGGTAGAAGGAAAGTAATGAAAGGTAGGGGTATGTTCAGTGAGGATATGACTTTGTTAGAGGAGTTGGTGATGATCAGGGAGATAGTAAGGAAGTAATGAAGGAGCACCCCTACCAGAACTAAACACTACACTAGAGGAAACTCTGACAGATGCTGGTGGGATTGTGGGGAGGAGGGCACTCCTTATAAAATTATCTGGGACTGTCCTCTGCTGCAGCTCTTTTGGGCTGAAGTGGGACAGAAATATAACCTAATAGCATGTATATTGGGCAGCCCCAGTTTAGAACATTTTATTCTCAGGAAGCTCCCCTAGGGAAAATGGACAAATCATCAGAGGTCATTTTTGTGTATCCTATTGGCAGTAGCAGGTAAGCAACTGCAATAAAATGCATAGTTCCTAATCCCCTGACTCTACACAATTGGGTTTCCATAGTTAAAAACATCTACTGCATGGAAAAAATCATGGGCAATGTTCATTTACAAATGGACAAAATGATGGGGGCTTGGTTGCCTTTATGGGTTTAACAGAAGAACTTGAGGGTAGATTGGTTTTGTCCCAACAGGCCTGGGGTTACTGACTAGCGCTGGAACCACCATCCAGAGAAGGGGAAAAAATTAATTGTACGACAGTTGGATATGTACAATAATATAGAGAGTTACAATTACTAAAATAGCGTCACTCAAGTTATATGTTATCTATTTTCTGCTTCTCACTCAAGTTATATGTTATCTATTTTCTGTTTCTATCATGGTTATTGATATAAAGTGGCCAGGATGTTTCCCTGGCTCCAATAGATAGATACATAGATAAATAGTTTCTGGCCATACAAATGCAACAGAAATGTTTATTGTTGTATATGAGAGCAGACAGGGACAACAAATTCTATATTGTATTGACAATTATACCTAATCTTTTGCTTAAGGACTGCCTCGAAATGGGACTTGTCTTTTTTGGAACCTATCCAAAGATAGGAGCTAACTGCAAGCTTCATGTTATTGTATATCATGCCAAATGACTGCTTTGGCTTTACTTATCTGCTCTTTCAATGATTTTTGTATAACCAACGCAATAGAGAAGTTTTAAAAAAAAACAATTGGAGAAATCTTCGTCCCTGTGCTTTTGCTTTTCTTTTTTAAGAACCAATAAAATATATTTGCCACAAAAAAACTCTGCACCATAAACTTCAAAAGCTGAAGGCATGGTGCAGAGAAGAGGCATACAGAATCACTGAGGACTGGGGGCAGACCTGGAAAGATGTAGGCCTATACAAAGGTGATGGCCTACATCTTTCTGTAAAGGGAACTTCAATACTTAATGGGAGATGATTCAAAAGTTACATTTATCAAAGGCTATAACTGCAGTTCAATAGGTGGGAGCAACTAGGCCCCCCCACCTGAACTATCCAAGTCAGCTTCCTGCAGTCTCATTCAGATGCATTCTTTACTTGCCCCACCATCCTTCCCTCCTACTCCAGTAGCATGCCTATCTCCCTGGGGGCTCCTTCCTAAGGTACTTTTAGCTTAAAGGAATTATCTTCCTGTGGCATGTCTAGGGGTGGACACCTCCTCAAGAGGGTTCCTTTGCCTTCACGGTCCCCAATAGGTTGGTAGTTCCCCATGAGACAGAAAGTACAAAAAGGCTAAAGTATCTATTTATCGCACTTAACAATATAAGCATTCAAATACTATCAGTATATCAATGAAGTTGCACAAGCATATACTCGTCACAAAGTTGCATACACACATTGAAATGAGCATTTAGACTGACAGTGGGTGGGTGGATGGGGAGGCTGTATTACCAAGGAAGGCATAAATTGCCCCCCAGAGGTTAAAAAGAAAGCAACAATGAGGCGGTGCCAGGGCAGGTGATCAGGATAAATTGAGGGAGAGATGGGAGATGTTCAAGGGAGGTAAAAACACAAAATGCAGAAAGAAAGAAAGACATAAACTGAACAAGAAACAGAGGGAGCAAAGAAGAGAGAGGGGAGTTCGGTTAATTTAAAGGAAGAATTACAGGCTGAAAGGTGGTTCTCAGCAGGGAGAGAGCAAGGCTTGGAGACCAGGATTACGCTGTCTTATATTCTGAATCAGAAACGCTGACTCTCAATATTTGGAAACAAGAACTGATCTTAAAACTAAATGGGATTATGGTACTCCCTCCAATTAGGGTCCCTGCCCCTCAAAAATAATTTTCAGAGCAATGGCGTGACACATCATACTGTATAATGGAAAAGATGAAAAAGATACAGGGAGAGTAACAAGATTTCATGAAGTTATTGCTAAATATGAGTATAAATTATCACAATCTTGTGAATTTAAGACACTTTCTATCTTTGGATGGAAAACAACAGAAGAAGAGGGAACAGGTACAATCAAACAAGTTCTGGCTTCCTTTTTGTCAAGTTTTCTTGAAATTAACATAACACATAGTTCTATTGACTGGACTAAGATTCATAAAGGTATTTCAGAAGCTCCCCAAATTGACATTACTTTTAAAAATTCCAAGCTGGCAGATTCCATTTTAAAGGCTTCCTCTCTATTAGCTGGACTTTGGGTCCTAATAGTAGATTCTGGTATGCTTAACGTACAGGGTAATCTAGGAAACAAAAATTCTACAATGAACCATCAGACAGGAGATTCACAACCAAACCCCATCACGATTAATGACGGGCAGAATTTTGATCTCTTAGGTTTGTCAACTAACACTCGTTTTTCTTCATTATATCCCATTAATTTGCAATGACAAAATGAAAACATAGATACTTTTCAAATTCTGGGAGACCAGGCAGGGAAGGTTACTCTCTTGTCCTGGATTATAAAATGGTAGGGTAAAATCCAGTAGTTGCTCAGTCTTGGCAATAATTTTACTGATTTGATATTTATGATAATCCACAAAATTGTTCACAGTGGTACATTTCATCTCCATATTTCACTGTGCGCTCCTTTTTCATCATATATACATACATTATGTTTACATTATGTGTACATTATATCATTTTGCCTCTTGTTGTTCTCCTAATTAATAACCAGATCTCTTCATCTCTTCTGCCCCCCCAGATGTACATCATGGGGGGTATCCTGGCCTCTTGTTATTATGTCCTGCACAGGGGGCATGAGCGTACACCCTGTACCCCTGCTTCTTCTTTTTCGGCCTTTGTCCTTTTCTATTTTCTTTCCTTCCCCCCCTCTCCACTAGTCCACCTCCAGCTTGCGATGGACGATGGACTTCCCCCCCTTTTTAGTCTCTCTATCTCCCCCAACCTTTTTGTCCCTTCAACCCTTATTTCCATGCCAGCCATGCCTCAATGGCATTCGAAATCTCAGTGTTGAACATGGCCAGGCCAAGACCCGACAAATGCACTCCATCCCCCCTGTAATACTCATCTACCCACTCCAGGATCCCGTGTTTTATAACCATTCCCCCAGTACCCTGGAACAGTCTCCCTACTCTCGCATTCATGCGTTTTCTGGCCCTGTCCATACTTTTGTGGCTGTCCGCCTGCCTCCACACTCTCTGAGGAGTGATTTCTGACCATGCCAAAGTAACCTCTGGCCACCATTTCTTTATTATTTTAACATCATGTTCTATCTGATAAAAAATGTTCAACAATGGCCTTGTTCCCAAATCGTTGCCCCCAAGATGCACCACAGTCAAGTCTGGTCACTTATGATCCCTCCTGATTTCCCTGAGCTCTGGCAGTAGCTGCGCCCATTTCATGCCCCGTCAGCCTTTCCACACCAGCCTTATTGAGTCAATGTCCAGGTACAGTTACTTTCCCCCTTGTCTCCGGGCCGCCCATTTTTCTGCCCAATGCACAAAAGGGTGCCCACAAATCCATGCCTCATGCCTCTTGGTTGCACATGATTGATCAAAGTACAAAGAATGAATACCTGTTCATTGCCCTCCCACCCCCTTCTTCCCTTTCTTCTTCATGCACCTGCTACGGGAGAGAAGAACAGCTTTATTATTGGAATTTTGGTATGTATTTCTTATAACACCCTGATACCCATCTTCCTCTCTCTTTGATCTCTTCAGATCCCGTGCCCTTCAGCAGACATTGTTGATACTGCCCCAATTCTGAATGAATGCGAGGAGTATCCCTCCACTGGTTCCCCCACAAACTGGAGTATCATGTTCAATAAAGCAGTCACCTGGTACCCTGAGACTGGCCTGCCATCCCCATGTATAAACATCATTCCATTCCCCTGGTTTCGTCGGTCTGCTGCATACATGTGCAGCACTGTCACAGGGCAAATGGTTTTATTTTGGTGTTTCCACAACCAAATCCTCCTCCCTTGTCCTTGCTGATCGGTTTTGGACTGCTGTAAAATAACTGTTATGGCTTCACTTTTCCATTCCATGTCCTCCCATCATAGTCCCCCCTTCTGTCTTTTTGTTGTGATCCACTATTTCACTCAACCTAAAGGCCCCACTGTACATGGTGGTGTACAGTGCATGAAATAACACCGCCTCCCTCGAGGAACTGCAGATATGCTGTAAGGCCCCTAGTAACCTTACCATTAGCCCTTCCGATATCGGCTTTCTGTTATTGTGTCTCTTCCCTGACCTCCTCATCCAGCCCTGCATCATTCTCCTGATAAGGTTAGTTTTTGTAGGGTCCTCCAAGTCCCTTAGTATGCAGATTTGACCTATTGCTGCCAAATGCACCCCCATGGTCGAGTGTGCTATGTTCTGATTCCAACCCCTGACTATAAACTGCACCACTTGTTCCCCCGTTGCTGGACCACTTACCTGCCCGCAGAACTCCTCTCGAAATTTTTGAAAAGCCCTCCAGAAGATTTCATACATTCTCAGGGTCTGAGGGGCCCAGGAGTTGTAGAACAATGCCTCAGCTCCCCCAATCCAATCGCCCATATGTGATCTGGAATGGTGGTCTGTTTTTTCTCTGCTCCGGGTACAACTGTCCTGAATTTGCCCATCTGCAATCGGAAGAGACTATCGGCTATCACGTTGTCAACTCCATTGACGTGTTTTGTCCTGAAAGACATGTTCAGGGACAAACCCAACCATACCATTCTGCCCAATCCTCTCATAACTCTCTCTGACTTTGTTCTTTTCTTGTTCAGTACCCCCACGACTGCCCTATTGTCACTCCAGAATGTGACCTGCTTGTTCCTAAGTTCCTCTCCCCATACTACCATAGCCACCCATATGGGAAACAGCTCCAAAAAGATGATGTCTTTCATCACCCCCACCTGCTTCCAAACCACCGGCCAAGGTTCTGCGAACCATTTTCCCTGGAGGTACCCTCCCATACCTATACCCTCCGCAGCATCTGTATATAGCTGTAGGTCTGTGTTAGCGACCCAGTCATCCTGACAGAATGTGCGCTCATTATACTCTTGTAGAAAATGCTCCCATGCTGCCATGTCATCCCTGGTCATCTTATTAAGCTCTACCCAGTGGTGAGGCCATGTGGCCCCTCACGTAGCCCAGGCTAAATGCCTTGCAAACTTGTACCCTGGTGTGATTGCTCAACATGCAAAGTTCAATTGACCCAGCAGTCACTGAGCTTGCTGCAGCTGCACCCTCCTGCATCTTCCTATCACCTTCAATAGTTCCTTAAGCTTCTTAACCTTCTGTTCAGGCAACTGGAACAATTCCTAAGTCGTGTCCAGTTCTAGGCCCAGGAACTCAATTATGCGACTCGGTCAATCAGTCTTATCTTCTGCCAATGGAATCCTCACCTCCTGGCATAGCCTCTGGAAATTCCTAAGCATGTTCTGGGTCTCTACTTTCCCTTCCCCAATGAACAGAAAGTCATCAAGGTAGTGCACTACCATCTGGTAGCCGAACCTGGTCTGGAAAGCCCATTGCAGCCTGGCACTAAACATCTCAAATGTCGCACATGTGATTGAACACACCATTGGCATAGCTTTATTGAAATAATACTTTTCCACCACCCAAAATCCCAACAAACGCCAGTCTTCTGGCCTGACCGGTAAGAGGCGAAAAGCTGACTCTATGTCTATTTTTGCCACCCATGCCTCTCGCTTTGTTCTATTTAATCTTACTGCATCATCCAGTGTGGCGTAGGTGACCCTGCTGTCCTCCTTCCCTATGGAATCACTGACTTAGTCCCCCTCTAGGGGAGACAGGTGGTGTATTACCCGGTACTCACCCTCTTGTTTCTTGGGAACCAGGTAGGGTAGGGAAAGTGATGGAGTCACTTCTGAAGGAAAGAATAGTTGAGTACCTAGAGGTCAGTGGAGCACAGGATCCAAGGCAGCATGGGTTCACAGTGGGAAGGTCATGTCAGACGAATCTAATAGATTTCTTTGACTGGGTGACCAAAGTAGTAGACCAGGGAGGGGCTGTGGACATGGCCTACCTAGACTTTAGCAAGGCATTTGACACAGTCCCACACAAAAGATTATTAGTCAAATTAACCAGCCTGGGAGTGGGTCCCAGGGTGGTAGCCTGGGTAAAACATTGGCTGGACAACAGGACACAGAAGGTAATTGTAAATGGAGTCCACTCTGAAGAAAGGCGGTTACTAGTGGGGTACATGAGGGGTTCAGTATTGGGTCCAGTCCTTTTAATGTCTTCATCAGTGACATTGCAGAGGGACTGGAAGGAAAGTATGCCTTTGCAGATGACACAAAGATCTGCAACAGGGTTGATACACAAGGAGGTGTGGAAAGGATGAAAAGGACTTGGCAAGGTTGGAGGAATGGTCAGACGTATGGCAGGTAGGTTCAATGCAAAGAAGTGCAAAATAATGCACCTGGGAAACAAGAACCCAGGGGAAGAATACACAATGGGTGGGGAGGTAGTAACAACAACAAAAAAGGAAAGGGACCTGGGGGTAATCATATCAGATGACCTTAAGGTTAGCAAGCAATGTGAGAAGGCAGTAGGGAGGGCTGGGGGTATACTGGGATGTATAGGGAGAGGCATCAGCAGAAAACAGGAAGTTGTTATCCCTCTGTACAGACAGTTGGTGAGACCCCATCTGGAATACTGTGTCCAGTTCTGGAGACCCCATCTCCGCAAGGACATAGACAGGATAGTGGCAGTCCAGAGGAGGGCAACTAAAATGGTGCAGGGTCTGCAAGAGAAGCCGTATGAGGAGAGACTAAAGGAGCTTAATATGTATAGAAACTTTCAAGTACCTCAAGGGAATCAACAAAGTCCAAGAGGGTAGCATCTTTCAGAAAAAGAGACTTGCAAGAACAAGGGGACACAATTTAAAGATAGAAGGAGGGCGGTTCAGGGGCAATGTGAGGAAGTATTATTTCACAGAGAGGGTAGTGGATGCATGGAACAGCCTTCCTGAGGAAGTTGTGGGGTCTAAAACTGTGGGAGAATTCAAGAATGCATGGGACAGACATAAGGCAATTCTTGTGGGGGGCAGGAAGATATAGGCTGTTGGTTAACTAGGATCTGCAGCCTATCCTGTAGGTAGGGAAATGGGCAGACTAGATGGGCCTAGCGGTCCTTATCTGCCATCAAAGTCTATGTTTCTATGTTTCTATGTAACCAAACCCAAGGGAGAGTCCCTCAGGTTGGTCAGTGGTGGGGTTATGAATGGGCCTTCGACCCTACCCGCCATTACCTCCTTCTGAATCTTTTGTGTCAAAATCTCCTCCTTCCTTTGCATGGATTTTAGGTTCTTTGCTGCCGTCTGCTTCCTGCACCCTTTAAACTGTAAGCTAAAATCATACTGAAAATCCTCCACCATTATTTTGGCCGCGCCCCTGTCTGGATACCCCCCCCAACCATTTCTCCATTCTTGCTATGTTTATGAGTGTCCAAGCCAGCCAGAAACCACCCTGTCTTGGCCTCCTATGAATCCTGATGTTTGGGCTGATAGGCCTGCCCCTTACCCCTGTTCCTCTACCCCTGTTCCCCCTCCCCAGTGCTGCCCTCGAAAGGAATTCTGCCCATTCCGAAAAGGTGGTTGGTAGGAGCTGTCCTGGCTGTTCGTCCCTTTCTCCCAGTTGTACCTACACTTGGAAGCTGGGTGGTGCCCCCTACACTTGGAACAAACATGCCAGAATCGGCATTTTGACCAAGAACAGGCAGCCCTATTATATCCCCAGTATGCCTTCATTGTTGCCAACACCCTTTTCTTGCCTTCTGTTTCTTTGTTTGAGGGGCCCGTATAAATTTCCAACCACAAATCTATTTGCCTGGCGTCCCATTGAACATCCCCAAAATGCGCCATTCTCTTCCTAAATTTTTCATCATACCATAGCCAGCTATGCCCTCCCTTCTTGTATGCATTTTTTATAATGAGGGAGTAGGTTAGAAGGGGGATAGCTAAGTCCAGCCACTTCTCAATCACAATGCGGAGGCAGTATAGCGCAGTGGTCTAAGGCTCTGAGCTGTAAATCTGGTGACATCCAGCAAACCAGACCTGGGTTTGAATCCCACAGCTTCCACTTGCATACTGTGTGACCCTGAGCAAGTCACTTAACCTCCTTGTGCTCCCAGGTTGCTCCGTAAAAAAGCTTTCAGCTTAGTGTGCTATACCTGGTTAAACAAATAAATAAATTTAAATGGCCATAAAATACATAAAACCCGTGATCCAATTATCCCACGTTTTCCCCTTCCATGTTTTGTCCTCATCTTCCTTTCTGAGCAGCACTACTGCCGCTGCCATGTCCTTCTTCTCAAAACTATCTTTCTCCTCATATTTTTCATGCTGTCTACATTTGCTAACGCGAAAATATCAACGTATTCTCCTTTCCATATCTTCTCTTTCATTGCTGTGGTGACATGATCTGCTAAACGCACCCTGGGCACCCCTAATTCCTTTTTTACTCCCTGAGTTCCCCCAGCTCCTCCCCCGCTTTTCATTACCACCTCCTTTCAACTCACCCAATGCCTTTTCTAGCTGGCCAATTCCATTCTCACCCGTACTTTTCAACATTTGCTCTATATACTCTTTCATACTGCTTTTCATGGTCACCCCTTGATTACCTGGCGCGGGTGTCTGCGAGGGTCATGGCCCCATCATCGGTATTCCAGGTACTTGGGGAAAATTCAGTTGTGGCAGTGATGGAACCAGGGCCGGTACTGGTAGGGTAGACTGGCACCTTGGCACTGCTGGATCTGGTACTACCTCTGGCCCAGGGGTACGGTCTGGACATGGTTCGGGTACAGGGATATCCGGGGTTAGATACTGAGGGGTCCCTGGTTCAGGTACTGGTATTACCACACTGGGCTCTGGTACAGTGACCCTAGTTGGGACCCTTTTGTTCGTCTCCTTACCCTTCCCCATCTTCCCTTTCCATTTTGTACCCTTCTCCACACCCTCAGGCTCTGCCACCTCCAGCAACCGATTTACCTTCTCCACCAATTCCATCACCGCCTTGAAGCATTCCTCCTTGTTGGGCATTGTTTTTCTTGGTGCCATCCTCTGTCTGTATCTAAAATGACACAACATATTTGTTAATACCACTGCATTCCCCGTATCGCTCCCCCCTTTTTTGGGGGGCCCCAGGATGTAAACCCATTCATCCCCCCATGTAGCTTCTCTTGTTCTGACACAGGGACCAATGGCTCCGCTAAAGCTCTCATCAATAGGGACTCATCACACCAAAAGAAAAACCTCTCTACCTTTGTTTTTTGTATTTTTTTTTACTGTGCATGCTCCATTTTCCTATATTGCCACAACATGCTTTGACCAAAAACCCCAGAGCCTTGCTCCTTATTGCCTGATGCCCTATGCTGGGCTAACAATGGGCAATCGCTAGCCAAGGACTCCCCCATTATCTGCATCAGAGCCAGTTGCTGAATAACCAGCTGTTGACCTGGCACACTGCGCCCCCTCCCCCTACTCTTTTCGGCCCTTCTAATGAGCCCTTTCCCAATCCCTCCAGATTCTAGTACAACTGTCGGAAAACTATCCTTGCATATCCCAAAAACAATTACAGGCATCCTGCCTTCTTTCCTTGTCCAGCTCAATTCCTCCCACTGAGATCCTTGCATCTTGTGTACCCCATTTCCCAGGAACAACCACCAGTGAATGCCCATCCAAAATCACAACAAAAGAAAACATGTTCCCCCATGCCCACAATACATTCATGCTGTTTTTTTCCTTTCTGCTCCACCCTAATGCTTGTTCAGGCTCCCTTTCTGACCTGCATGGTGATAATGAGACATGCCATTGCTACGCGGTCGGCCCTTGCAATCTCTCTCTCCACTCCCCCCCTCCCTTTTCTTGATACAGGGAACAGCAAGACAAATCTAACCAATATCCAGCAAACACCCAAAAATGAAGGAAAACACTTTTTCCCACCATGCCCAACATTACAGGCATGCTGTCTTCTTCATTTACATTCCCCCTGCGTGCTTGTTCCGTCTCCTCTTCCGACCCACATGGCAATGACGTCACATGCCATTACCATGTGGTCGGCCCATGCAGTCTCTCTCCCCATTCTTTCCCCTTTTCATGTGACCTAGTCTTTTCCTGTGAGAGAACACGGAAATGAGCTGGCCCCACCGCTAGCTCATGGAGGGCAGCTATTCTTTTCTTCGTTCTTCCCTGGTGTACCTTCTCAATGTGGCTACCCCCCTGCTCTTGTCGGTAGCCTATCCGCCATGGAAAAACAAACCCCCCAGGGTGAGAAAAGGACCCTCTCAACCAGCCTGACCAAACGCCTCTGTATAGGTGATATTCTCTCAATCTAAGCCATTCTACTGCTGCAAAAATGAGGAATAGCCAAATTACTTCCCCATGCTGCTGCCGGCTGCCTCTCGAATTACTTACTAACCCCAAGGCTGCCTCCTGATTGGCCCTTCAAATCCCGAGCTCCCCAAATGGCAAACAGTCAGTCCACACTTGCACATCCTGCACCTCAGCAGCTGCAAATTTGAGCACAGCCTCGCTAGTCCCACAAACTAACATCTTCCAAGCTCCCCTTTCCACTCAGGTTCTCGCTGAAGCCCCTCTAAGCAGAATGAGCAAACAATGCTGCTGGCAGCTGCCTCTCGCTAAATGCTGCCAGAAACTATCCCAAACTAGGAAAACCAGTCAGGACAAACCAAACATAGAATTGGGGTCTCTTTTTCCCTGCTCAATCACTAGCAAGTCCACCAGTTATCTCTTTTCTTTAAGCCCAGAGGACGTTGTGTGAGATCAACTGTCCCCCTCTTTCCACTATGCCACAAAGCTTGCACTTTAATTTTTACCTAGTTGCTTCCTGCTTCCTTTTTCACTCTGCAGGCTGTCTGCCTGTACCTTATAACCATAAAATTACCTTACCTCAGGATTCCTGTTGTTCACTCACTGTTGTTTCTCAATGTTTTTATATATTTATTAATTTTATTTATTAACTTTATTTCACCGAATTAACTCATAAAAACCAAAATCAATGCCTAATGGCTCTGTAACTGCCAATGGCTAATGTGCATCAAAAAGGAAATTCCCTCTGGAGTAAAATTGTGAGCTCCTACTGCTGTGTAGCCCCTTTTAGCTGCCTCCTTTTCCCGCCCACCTTAGCTCCCCTGTCCATTCCTCTGCTGCCACCTCATCGCTCTCTCTTGTCCTCTGCCTTACCTCCTTTGTGATGTCACTGGGCCTCCCCCCCTTTCAGAATCCTGCCCTCATCTCTGCCCTTCCCCCTCCCTCCTCTACCTCTGAGCTTCCCACTTTCTTGGCCTGGGCCATGGGACAATAGGGCCTACCTCTTTAAGTTGGGCAACCCTCTTTATCACAATATTTACTACATTAATGCTGTTCAATTGCGAGTTCCACATCTTCATTAAAACTTGTTTGAACTGTATGTGAAACCATGCATTTAGGAAGACATGCTCCAAGTACTCCATGGTGTACAATTTTATTTTAAGGGGCAACAGCAAGGCTCTACAATGCTGCCATTGTTCCACATCCCACAACACATGGCCAGCTCATCCTTCCGATACTTTCAGTCTTGGCAGTCAAAACTAGAAGGGTAGGCCACTGAGACAAAGCTTTATTGAAGATGTGGAACTGGCAATTCAGCTGCATTAATGTAATACATAGTAGGTTAATACATACTTTATAACCCTACATTATTTACACTGTAAAAAAAAATAAAAAAGTCTAAAAAATAAAATATTTATGTATGCCTAACAAATACTAAAAGACTGTTAACACTATTTACAAAGTAGGTGCCACTTTTTTAAATGTTCTGTGTCTGTGTGCATAGCAAATGTACCATGTAGCTCACATGTGTAGACAGCCATACGCAAATAAATACAACTGAATCTGACTCTCTTTGAAGTCATTAGATAGATCAAATTATCTTTTGTTGCATTCACCATATTTTTATTCTGTACCTAACTGATAACTTGCACCACAGGTTCAACATACCAAAAGGCTTGAACAATACCACTAGCATAAAAAATGATGCCATTAATATTTTCAAATGCTGGTGCAGGAACTGTTTGTACTGATGCTGATGCTTCTTCAGACACCTGTACAGTAATTGCTCCATCACTCATAACTCGAGCCTCTAGTAGAGAAACTTTCTATGGTCTTGAAGTATGCTTATCTGAAACCTTCTTATCAGTTGATCTTTCCTGACAGAGAGGAATAATAGGTAGATTTGTCTGATAAAGACATCTCACATGATTGTACTACATGACACACGTTGTTCCTACTCTGATTTGAGACTTGTCTAGATTGATGAGATATAGCCCATCCAGAGTACATCTAGAGTCTAGACAGAAATGCATAACTCATCCCTGGTTTGAAAATATCTTTTCTGATATCTATGAGGACAGTATCAAAATTTAAAATCTTGTGACTTTTGAATGGACACTGCAATGCAACAGTTAAAGAAACCTGTTCTCTCATGACAATTGTTTTGTATGAGTTTAAATATATCCAAAATTCTCTGGATTATATGAGGAGTATCCACATTATCATATTTGATAACAATGTGGTCTACAAACACTTTCCAAACATCAAATTGGAAGTCAACAATATGACCCATGGCACCATTTACCAGGCCATCTTCAAAAGCAAGATTTTGGTAAAGCATAACATGAGTATTTTTACACACAGTGAGAACACTATCAAGTCCAAACATTCCTGATACAGCTGCAATTTAATATTTTAAATGACTGACAAGCCATGGTAAATGGCACTCATGCTAATGAGGGAAGAGTGACCAGCAGAGTACCACTGGGTTCAGTACTAGAAATGGTCATCTTCAATGTCTTCATAAGCAACATTGCAGATGAACTGAAATCTGTAAGAGGTTGGCCATGCAGAAGAGGGTGGAGAAAATGCTTAGATGCCTTGGTAAACTTGAGGAGTGGTCAGTGGCATGGCAGCTGGAGTTCAATGCCAAAACATTTTAAATTATGCATCTAGGGTATGGAAACCAGGGAGATGAGCATAGGATGGGGGTGAGGTACTGACAGTCACTTAGCAGGAGTGTGACCTTGGGGTTATCATATCTGATGATCTCAAAGTGGCATGTCAGGGTGACAAGGCAGTGGGATGCTAGGGAGGTATCACCAACAGGAAGAGGGAGGTGACATTACCAATTTATCATTTGCTGGAGAGACCCCACCTGGAGTATTGTGTCCAGTTCTTGAAGCTGTGCCTTAAAAAGGACATAGGGTGGATGCAGTCCAGAGGGAGGGTGGTGAAGATGATGCAGGAGTTGCAGCATAAGCCCTATGAGGAGAGGCTCAGGGATCTCAACATGTGTACAATAGAAGAGAGCAGAGTGACAGGTAACATGACATAGACCATAAATCCCTCTTAGGGTGAAATAAGGTACAGTAAAGGAGTCTCTTTCAAATAAGAAAGAAAACCAGGACAAGGGGCAAGTGACGAAACTGGCAGGGGGAAGTTTAGGAGGAATCTGAGGAAGTACTACTTCACTGAAAGAGTGGTGGATGCATGGAACAGACTGCCTGTGAAAGTGGTACAGACAATAACATTAAGGGACTTCAAACATGTATGGACTAGACATAGGACAATCTTAGTAATTAAGCAGGGAGGATGGGAGCTGATGGAGACCAGTTATTGTCTCTGGAGTTAGACTAGGCAGGGACCATCTGGGCAAATTGGGTGGGACAAGCGGCCCTTTTACACTGACAAATTCTGTTTCTGCAATTCTGTGATCAGGTTTGACATTACCATTTGGGTGATTCATGCACCATCAATACAATCCAGTGATGTAAGTTGCTCAAGACAGATATTCTCCCTTTGGAATGTGATCATATTGGATGCATTACATGAAGCTGATTTTGGCATTAGACAAATGGGTTTTGAACCTTTTTGGGCTATCTCTGCAAATGTGTCAGCTGCAGCTTAAAAAGAATCTCCATCTTGTGTGATCGGTCTAGACGCCAGTAGTTTCACAGTCAATGAAGATAGCTTTCCAATTCACAAGTCACATAACAGATTCTTATGGCACGGGGTCAATATGTCACTGACATTAATAGCATTATTGAACATCGTGCAATCATAACAGCGAAATCAAAGGCAGTGCTCATCAAAACATTGATCACAACAACACAGCAAGTGCTACCTTTGAAAACAGGGCACAAAGAAAAATATTTATATTTACGGGAGCTCTGCCCCCCATCCCCGAACAACCCCCATTTAAATAACTAACTATAGGGGGGGGATAAAACTCGTGGATGGGGAGAAACTTTGGGGAGGGGGTCTTGTGGAGTGGAAAGAGACACAAGTCCAAAAAAATGTAATAAAATTATATGTTCCAGAATGGGAAATTGAACCCCGAAATGCTGTTACTTCACTGACCTATCTCCCTGTGCTTCTAGCCTCCTAGCCATGGTAGCTACTTGGCAGCAACCCACCAACCAGAAGATTTCACCTCTTTCCCTAAAGGCACCATACTGTAGCTACAAGGATAGCAGTAACATACCTTCGCTATTCTGCCCCTGCAGCTTTCTTGCCTTTAGTTGTTTTCACCTTGCTGTTTTTCATGCATGGGTCTTGCAACGACATACTGACCTAGTAGAAATCCCTATACATGATATCATCATTCTGTTTCATATTTTGTGTCAGGTCTTCATATGTGAAAAGATGTCACAAACTGAGATCACCAAGCAATGAATTCTACACTTTTCTTACCCTCAGCTGTAGTCAAATAACAAAAGATAGGGTTACAATTTACAGCAGTAAGCTGAAGTAGATTACCAGTAACTACTATATGCCTTTCTGCAAAAGGTACATTGGTGCCACCTCCCACAGTCTCACAAACCTCCAAAGAATGTAAGCAGGTATAACATTTGAAACCATGCTTACTCCATCCACCACTAACAATTTCAAATCCTCAAATTAATCTCTAAGTGTGGTAGCAACATACTCTAACTGTTTTCAATATTGTCTCATTTTGTTGTGCTTGACTGGCAGCATAACCAATCTATGTAAATCAAACAATCAACGTTATAAGTTGCCTGTCCATTCAGAGCTATGATCGTACCCAAATGGGACGATTATGTTAGGTCCCTAATCTTTGTACATATGGCATGGATAAGATGACTTTTTCCCATACCAGCTGCACCACTGAAAAACACAAATGGCAGCTGTTATGCAGTACAATTGCAAACCTTTGCATCATGTCTTAAACCATGACAGATATTTGGAATTATCATGTCATATATTTTCCACTGCTGTACATTCAGTGTGTTTTCTAACATACGGTAGCAATGTTTATTTCTTCATGGAAAGGTTATTCCATACAATCAGTGACTTCTGTCATGAGTCCTGTCACCCCATGCAATGGAGGAAGGTCACATAAAGCACAAATTTTGTCTTCAGTGAGATGGTTTGGGGACGGTTCTGGGATATCCTTTTAAAGTTCTGCCCAAGCTCTTTCCTCTTGTTCACGTTCCAGTCTCAGTCATTAAACAAACTGCTGGAACTTTGGATAACTAATGTCATCAACAGATGCTTCAAGTGCCTGTTGGTGGTTCTCATATCTCTGCATTTATCATTTCTTTTTCCGTGGTTTAAAAAGGAAAAGCAATGCAAAGTAGTAGTAGTAATAGCAGTAGTGAATTTATTTACAAGGTGCCCTTCTCCGAAGGCTCTCTGTACCATACAAGCTAGGACAGGTACAGAGTAAAACAGAAAATTCAAATAAAATAGAGCTTTATATAAAATAAATAAAACAACAGTATCTATCTATCTAGAAACATAGATGTTGACAGCAGATAAGGACCGCAAGGTCCATCCAGTCTGCCCATTTCTTTTTCTACCTTATAAATGTGCCATCAGCCTTTGCTCTGTCAATGGCCTATCTATTCATACTCATCTGTATTGCTCCCTTATTCCTATCCCATGCCTTTTTGAAGCCCTGCACTGTATTCATATCCACCACTTCCTGAGGTAGGCCGTTTCATGCATCCACCACCCTTTCTGTGAAAAAGAACTTCCTCACATTACTCCTTAATCAGCCTCCTTCTAATCTCATGATGTGTCCTTTTGTCCTACTATCTATCTATCTATCTATCTATCTATCTATCTATCTATCTATCTATCTATCTATCGCTATCACTATTTATATATATCTATATATATATATATATACACATATATATATATATATATATATATATATATATATATATATATAGATGCACACACAATAGGGCTTAATGATAAATAAGTGTGATAAAATTTGTTATTTTCACCGGAGTGAGATAAATGCCAATGACATCAGTGCAGTGAAAATAAATGACATTTATCACACCCATGAAAACCTGCTCAAAGCCATGTAAATGGTAACTTTTGCAACAATAGGAGTCCCTACTGTAAAAATCAGATACATGATGTGCAGTCGTGTGATATGGAAAATATTTTCCATATCACACTTTGCCACTTGTGAATATCCAGAGGTCACGCTAGAGGACTGAAAATATTTTCCATATCACACTCATGCCCATCATGTATCCCATATATATATATATATATATATATAGATATATATATCTATATATCTATCTATATATATATCTATATATATATATATATATATATATATATACATATATATATATATATATGTATAGTCTTTGCAAAAAAACTTAATTAATGCATCAGTTAGGGTTGATAATACACCTGACAAAGGTTTGGAAATTTGGTGTTAGGGTTTTCAATCTACCACCACCATCCACCCTCCTCACACCAACAGGCATCAAGGGTGTGCATTGGGGTCATTGGGCCTACCTCTCACTCCATTCCATGTGTAAACAAGCTGAGGTTGTGCAGTATAGGAGAAAGAGGTAAGAGTTAGGCCCTATGACCCCAATGCACACCCTGATGTCTGTTGGTGTGAGGAGGGGTTGGGGATGGGGTGGTAGGGGTTGGTAACTCTAACACCGATTTTCCAAACTTTTGTCAGTGTACTATCAACACTGACTGATGCATTAATAGAGTTTTTTGCAATGAATGTCTCTTCTTTTTGAGAAAGTGTGATCTAACTCGTAAATGGTATGTGGTAGTGGGAGCACGGGCCCTCCAGATCCTGCGCTTCCCTCACGCTGCCCATTTTTTTCATAATGGTATGCATATATGGGAGTGTGGGCCCTCTGGGCCTTGCGCTCCCACTTACAAATAAGTACGGAGCCATACAGCAGCCGAATAGTACTGAAAAGGAACACTTGTAACACTAATTTGGCCATATCTCAGTAACCATAGCAACTATGAAAAAATTCCACTGCAGTGGTATTCATGACTTCAAAACCTCCATGCATACTTAAGCTATAGGGAATTAAAAATCTGTATCTTGCACCATTTCAGAGATACAGGTGTCGAAGGTCACCATGGGTGCCACAGTGTTAGCCTAAGGGAAATTTCTCAACTTCAGAGTGCTGCAACTATGGACCTGTTGAATGCTTTGGGACCAAATCACCAAAAGGCACATCTGTGGGACCAGGGCTTGCCACCCTGCAAATTTCATCTCAAAAACCCCAACCATTTTAATGCTGTGGGGTGGCAAAGGATTGTTCTTTTTGGGCTATGTTCTTTCGCAAATCGCAAAAGTTTCACAAAATTGTGTGACAGACTGTCAACGACACTTTTGTGATCTGTGAAAGTGTCACACCTATTCTGTCACAATTTGTGACAGTATGAGAGGTCTGATGGCCTAAAGGCAAAAAAGATAGTGCTGTGATCCTCAGTACCTGACTAGGTAAACACAACAGTAAGTGTTTACCTAGGGGTTCCCAAATTTAAATGCCAGGCATTTTTCTCTCTCGCTAACTGAAAACAAGATGGCCACTGCACAATAGTAAAAGGGCCATTTGTGACAGTAAAATGTAATGCCGACAGCTTTCGAGAGACGCATGTATTTTTTTCCCATTGACTATAATGGGAAACTTGTTTTTTAAATAACTTTTGAATGGTTTAGTCTTTTTTCACCAAATCTTTGAAAGGCAAATCAGTGACTCTGACTGCATCTTCCCTGAAGATTTCTGACCAAACAGTCAAATCTTGCGGGCTGTAGTCACAAGCAAAGAAACATGCAAAACACCATTTTTTGCATTTTGGCGCTCTGCAGTTCCGCAACCACTTATCCGACTGTAACGCAACTTGCCAGGTCCAGAGATCTATAGAACCAGACCATGTATGCAAAATTTCAGGCAAATCCATCATATGGTGGCAAAATTATTAAAGTGCAAAATTTGGGGTTTAACACGGAAGTGGCCAGGCAACCCTAACTATACTGGCACTACCGTTTTACTTATATGACTTAACCAATTCAGTTGGAGGTAACTTGGCTCTTTTTGAAGTTAACATCGAAATGGTTTGGAAGGATTTCAGTCTGAATCAGGCTTTACTCAAACATGTTCAAATTTTGAATTTCAAGCAGCACAGGACCCACCCACATATTGTTCAGAACTGACCAAGGTGGGATTACATTGCTCCAAAAGTTTTAAAACCAGTAGGAATATAGTCACATCATTTAATGAAGCAGTTTGATTCTTCAAAAGATGAAAAGCAACCACTCATTGCTAAACATCATTGTCACACATCTCAGACGTAAGATTGACTGGTACTGTTTGAATTTTATAAAACAGTTGTTCACAGCTGATGCAAATATGGTCAAATTTCTCCTGCTTAACACTTTCAAATTTGATAAATTCACATCCAAAATTTTGAATGGGACTGTTTTCTGACACTGAAACATGAGAATCTGATTCAAATATTCAGTTTCCTTGGAAGCACAATCAAGTCTCTGAGTTAAATGATCAAACAAATTGCCAGCATTTGCCATAGCTCGTCTTTTAACATTTTTTCTAAATTTGCCAATCCAGTAATAAGTCCTCTCACATCATAAATTAATCTCACAGATTGCCTCATTCCTGTTTTATGTACTGCTACCATGCCCATGTGATAAAAAATGTTGTGACTACTGCAGTGCAAAAATAAAATTACGTTGGTGGAATTACCATGAAAGTCGGAATTTCACTTCTGTGAAATTTCAGAATGCACTTTGGCAATTTTTGCCAACATTCTGACCTACAACAGCAGAATACATGTATGAATTGTGGATTAATGTATTAAACTTCAGAATTTCTTTCCACAGTTTGATACATTAATCTGCAATTTATACATGAATTCTGCAGTTCAGTGAATCACTGAACTGCAGAATGAATGCCTGAATTGTGGAATAATGTATCAGTACAGTCAGTATAGCATACAGGAGTGGAAGAGAACGTGGAATGTATAAATGTACTGTACACTAGTGTCTTATTATTATACTGTACTGTTAGTAGATGTGGCTGTTAGCACAGTAACACCCAGTACTCTGGGAAGAGCACTTAATAGGTCACATAACAAAGTTACTTGTGAAAGGCATGTACTTGCAATGTGTATGCATTTTAGGCAGATAAGGCTGCTTTGCAGGTTATGAATTTTATTTATTTATTTATTGTAATCTTAGAATTAACACATTTTGAGCTAGGAGCTTGTTACATAGGTTCCACGTCACAGGGTTACATAACAGAAAACAAGTACTGCAAGTGCAGTCACAACAGTAGTTACAAGATAGCACATCACAAATAAGATCAAAGTAAATACAAACAAAGGCTAACAATACAGACTAGGAAGTGCAGGCATAGATTGACAATTGAACAGTCAATATCAGATTACTAAGTGCTAATGCAGAGAACATGGGGGGAAACAGGGAGAGAGTCACAGAGTGAGTAAGATAAGGAAGATCAGCCTAAGGGTCTTGTCAGTCAAGGAGTATCAGCCAAGAGGGCCTTTGTCAGTCTAGAAGACATAGGTGGCAGCAATGATTAGGCAGAAAGTTAGCAGAGGTGAGGATGGGGGAGGGTAAGAAAGTAAGAAAGGGAGGCAGCGTATGCTCTGTTTACAGTGCAAGAGGACGTGTGCTCCATCTCGGTCTGTATGGTAGCTAGCCACAGCAGTGAGAGGAGGACTATGCTGGTCACCGTATCTGATCTGCATGGCACTGGAAGCAATGGAGATAAGAAGGGTGGCACAGTGGTTTGCTCTGTGCAGGTAGTTTGGGGGGCTGCTAGATGACAGGGCATGACTTTTCATTACAGCGGATGGGGACTGTAGGACAGGGGGTGCCACTAGACACTATAGAATACCTATGCATTACTGGGGATGTGGCTTGGGTAGTGGAGTGCCACTAGACACCAGGAAATATCTATTCATTACTGAA
Organism: Neoceratodus forsteri; assembly: GCA_016271365.2. Taxonomy (NCBI): domain Eukaryota; kingdom Metazoa; phylum Chordata; order Ceratodontiformes; family Ceratodontidae; genus Neoceratodus; species Neoceratodus forsteri. Next base: position 35,686,718 of record JADMNL010000023.1, read on the forward strand.
GATGGGGATCGGTGGGCTGCGGGTGCCACTAGACACCAGAAAATGCCTATTCATTACCTGGGGCTGGGATTGGCGGGTGCACTAGACACCAGAGAATAACTATTAATTACATGGGATGGGGATCGGTGGAGGGGGTACCACTAGATTCAAGGGAATGTCTGTTTATTACTGAAGACTGGGATCTGTTGGTGGGGGTGCCATTAAACACTAGGGAATACCTATTCATTGAAAGGTATGGGGATTGGAAGGCTGGGGTGCCTCTGGATAGCAGAGAATTACCATTTATGTAGTGGATGGTGATCAGAGGGTGGCGGGATGCCACTGAACACCAGAGAATGCTTAGTCATGCGGGGGATGGGCGTACAGAGTGGCAAGGCTGGTCACAGGGTTGGAAACCTGCCACTGCTTCCAAAGTAAATGAGGCCATAATGGGTATGTATATGGACCCTTAGCAACTTGCATGCCCTATGGGCTCATTTGCATGGTGCTAACTGAATACCATGCTGGGGGCTCCTTGCACTACTGGGTCTGGGGACACTGTTCCCTGCACTTCTGAGATCCATGTTGGAGCAGTGCTACTTGACTTAGTACTGTGCTGACATGCCCCTATATTCCGTTGCATAGCACCAATGTGCTATCTGACTGAATATAGCATCCTCCAGGTTATGGGCAAGGGCACGAACAGCACAAACCTTTTCACTGAGCTTTACCCATTTTCCAGCATGGAGCCCCAGAATTCAGAGATTCTGTGGTTGGACTTGACTTAGCCACATGATTGTCCAGGAGGAGATAAAAATCTCCTTTGTTTAAAAAGGAAGTTAGAAGTTGAGAATAGTTGGAAATTAATTTGGTAAAACAGCCTGGGCTATTCTCATTTAGACAGTAATTGTTAACTAATATTAAATGTTGCCCATTATACTTAATATTTATTTGAAAGTTTTACCAGGAAAGGCATACTGAGTAGACTACCGCTAGATTCCAGATGCATCCTGGGGGGTGTTGGGGATGGGAGGATACATAATCACATACATAATACAGAAATTACACAGAATATATACATACATATCTATAGGTATTTATACAGTATGTACACAGCAAGCAACATCAGAACATCAGAGTTAATAAGGCATCAATATGGCAGAAGGTACAATGACAACTAACAGGGTCAGTGATAAAACATTGGAGTAACCATACCTGGAGCTGGTTGGAGAGCTAGGCCCTTGTCTAGTGTGATCTTAGGCTGCATGAGCAGTAGGCAGAGAAGTGCTCCTTGAGGAGGGAGTTGAGTTTCTGGGAGGAGGGAGTGTGCCGAATGTTTACTGGCAGGGAGTTCCATAGCTTAGGCATGCGAGTTCTAAAGGCCAGTTGGCCGGCAGAGGTCACCATGTAAGGGACTTGAAGGAGCCGGGAGTCAAAATTCCTGAGTGAGTATGCAGGGGGTGTTTGAGCAGTTAGGGTAGAAGTTAGGTAGGGGGGCAATAACTGGGCCCAGAATTTGGCTGTGAGTCTATTACAGTGGGACTGGCACCTATTGAAGAGCGAAGGGAGGCTAAGGGACTGGTAGAGGTCACAGTTGTGGGTGGAGGGTGTACAGTCCAGAACAGAATGACAGAAGGAGTGGAAGAGAGGATCCAGTCGAGCTAGGGTGGACTTAGGGGTGGCACTGTAGACAATGTCCCTGTAGTCAAAAATAGGGAGGATCATTTTCTGCACAATTGCCTTGCGGGCTGGCAGAGGGATACAGCCACAGTTACGGTATTAGGTGCCCAGTCTGGGGTGCAGTTTGTTGTGGGTAGCATTGATATGTGCTGAAAAGTTGAGGTGCTGGTCCAGCCAGACCCCAAGATATCCAAAAGAGGAGCTAACTTCTAAGGGAGTCCCATCTAGGGTTTTGAATATAGGAATGGCAGGGAGATGGGAGAGTCTCTGCCCCACGCCGAAGGTTAATGAGACAGTTTTCTTGGCATTGAGAGTAAGTTGATTTGAGCAGAACCAGAGGTGAACATCATTGAAGTCTTGCTGGAGTCTGAGTGCCACTTCCAGGGAGGAGGGGCCTGAAGTATACATCACTGTGTCATCAGCATACATGTGAATGGATGTGTGTGGGCAGGCTGATGGCAGGTCATTCAGGAACATGGAGAACAGAATTGGGCTCAGGACAGAGCCTTGGGGTACACCGATGATGACTGGGAGGGAGACGGAAGTGGATACACCAATTCTGACTGATTGGGACCTGTCTGCCAGGTATGATTTGAACCAGATGAAGGCCGCACTGGAGAGCCCTGCTTGGGAGAGCTTTGATAGGAGAAGGGCATGAGAGACACTATCGATGCCTTAGCTAGGTCAACAAAAATGGCAGATGTGACGTGGCCTTTGTCCACGTCTGTAAGGATGGAATCAATGAGTCTGAGGAGGGAAGTGACAGTGGAGTGGGATTTCCTGAAACCCGACTGGTAGGGAATAAAAGAAGGAGGATGAGTCAAGGAAGGAGAAAAGTTGTGAGAGGACTAGATGTTCCTGGATTTTGGCTAGAATGGGGAGGAGGGAGATGTTGCGGAAGTTACCAGGGGAGGATGGGTCACAACCTTTAGGGAGGGGGATGACTGTGGCATGCTTCCAATCTGAGGGGATAGCAGCACTAGAGAAGGAGAGGTTGTAGAGGGACACTAGGGGGATGGTGATGACTGGGGCCGAAAGGCAGCGCATTTTAGCATCCAACCCCGAGGGGCATTTACCCTTTGAGGGATTGAGGGTGAGCAGGGCATTGAGTACTTCGAGTGGAGTCACCAGGGAGAAAGAGAAAGCTGGGTATGGGGTTTGGGTGGGTAAGAATGCGGATGTAGTAGGGTGTGTGGCAGGCGGTGTGTTTGAGTAGAGAGAGGTCACACTACTAGTGAAAAAGGAATTGAAAACAGTGGCCACTCCATGTGATTCTGATATTGTGGAGCTGCCTACAACTAGAACAGGCGTGGGGGGCTTGGTGGGAGGGGAGAAGAGTGATTTAATCGACTTCCAAAACTTGGCTGGGTGATTTAGATTGCTTTTGAAGGATGATGTGAAATAGTTTGCTTTAGCCTGCTGGATAAACCTGGTGCAGGCATTCCTAAGCATTTGGTAGTGTAGGTGGTCAGCGTGGGTGCCTGTAATAACATTTGTAATAATGGAAAATCTATTATTATCTTTAGCTGTTAAGATGATGTTGATTGGTTTATTTATTTTAATAAAAATTGCAACTCCTTAAGAGTTTGGTTTCTAAGCAAGTCTTGCCAAGTCTCCACACATTCTGGATGTTTTTCCAAACTCTAAATAGGTGAAGTGGGTTTCTTGTAACGACGAACAATTAATACCTTTAGTACTAATATAATTAATTACTTTTTTTAACTTTCACTGGCTCCATTAGACCCTTCATGTTCCATTACATTAATTTAAACATCCTAAAAACAGCTTTTTGATCAATCCCATTCACTGTGAATAGGACTTATTGATCATGAATATATATATATATATATATATTTTTTTTTTTTAACCCTATATTTATGCTCCTATGTTCCCCACATTGAATCCTCTCTTCGGGGCCTTTATGATGATCAGCCCCGGAGCTCTTTCAGGAGATACCCGCATATGTCGTTGCCCAGCTCTTAAGACCCTAAACCCACTGGATAACCCCCTGGCTGGGGTGGAGGAGTCCCCCTTAACTCCCCCAGACACTTAATGGAGCATGCAGCCTGTGCGTGGAGCCATCAGAACCCCCGAGCGCCGTCCTCCAAAGCCTGTCTACCAGCGTCAACATGGGGCGCATGTTCCTCTTTTCTTGTCCCGCCCCCTGAGCATCGGTGTTCAATGAGAGCCAAGGATTTGGGGACATGCTGAGATGCATCCTCCACTCCAGCTGTCAGCTGATGCTCAACCCTCCCATTCACCCTGCTTCCTCCTGCACCTACCACCCGGGCACCCCCATGTGGTGGTATTGCACTGAGGCGTGCAGGTCCTCCCTCCCTGGAGAAGGATAGCAGCCACTGGGTGCTCAATCCCTCTCCTCCCCTGCTGACCCCCTGGTGGCACGTGCTCATTTCCGAACCCGGGTTGCCGGTGTGGTGTGAGGTGTGGCATCCAGTGCCTCAACTTTCAGTTTAAAAAAGGCAGCAGTGCCCAACTGGACTACAGCTGCTGTGACGTTTGGACAGCCTTGTTTTAAAGGCTGGGCTCGAGATCGGACTTGGGCTATGACGGATCTTGCCAGGGGGTATCGGGCGGCTCTTGCCAGTTACTCCCCCGCAATGACTGAAGACAGAGCACCTTGGGGTTGAGGCACTGGAGATCAGTTGAAAGCCAGGCAGGTCTCCCCCGATGAAACAAGACATTTTATGGGGGCAATTCCAGGCAGGGGCTGTGCAGCAGCAGCAGAGGAAGAAGCAGCTGCTACTTGACTTGATTTTCGGCCCACCCATCCGCCCATTCCCTCCTCCCCTTAAATGCCTGGTAGCCACGCCCCACTCTGTCCAGGGCCAATTGGGTCTGGCAATAGGCGGTAACTCAGCTGCCATCCAAATTAAAAAGCATTCTGTTAATACAATCTGTCAGTAGAACGTACACTTATCTCTCATGGGCATACTGACTATTCTATTTACTGATTGCTAGCATTGTTAATCTTGTCTACTGTTCTGCTACGTTAATTTCTTGTTCCGTATTGCTCGCACAGCATAGCTACTGTCTGCTTGAGTCTGCCCTAGTACCCACTCTAGGCTAGTTACCCTTGCATTTTAAGCAGCGGTCCCTGCCTCTCATCCACGGGTGGGATCCCCTTAGTGGGGCTGGACGCTCCTCTGTAGTGGCTATTACCTTAGTATATCACAGGTGCTCTCTAATTGGGATGTAACAGTGTTCACTTGGTTGAGTGGGCTCTCTAATTCCAGTAAAAGTGGATGGTAGCTACTGGACATCCAGCTTTTTCCTTTTGTGGGAGGCCCCATTGGCTGCTACCTGGGGCCCAGTGATTAGTATAGTTTTTTACCATCGCTCCTTGCCAACTATCCCTGGTATTGACATGGGGAACCCTGAGTATTTATTTACAATAGTGTTGCCCCTTCCATTCATGTGCTCCTTCACCTTTGGTCTCCTTGCTGTCCTTAGCATCCCCTGGTTTACTGGTGTTGGTGCTCCTTCTGTGGGAGAACCCTGGGGCACTTGTACCCAGCCTGTGGAGACAGACTTCACATTCTCCAACCTTATAGTTGGAGGCAGACCTCCTCCCTGGGTTCTCTGTAGTCTTGACCTTAGGTGCCTCCTGTGCCCTGCCCTTGTGGTCAGGCGATATGGCCGCAAACTGCCTGCTAGGGATGGCTCCCCTCCCTTAAGGCATCTCCTTTGGCTACTACTGGTGACCCTAGCACTCACGTGTTACATTGAGCTTAACCCTGGTCTGCCTTGCCAAGCCTCCCCCTCAGCTGTGGGCTGGTTGGCTGTCAAAGGGCTGAAAATAGCTCATCTCAATATTCGTAGCCTCCTTCCCAACTTAGCAGAACTTCTTGCTTGGGTCACCTACCATAGACCTGACATCCTTGGCATAACTGAAACTTGGCTTAAACCCTGTACTCCAAATTCCGTGTGTGCCCTTCCTGGCTATGACCTCATCAGGCTTGATCATCCAGGAAAAAAGAGGGGAAGGGGTGGCATCTTGGTCTATTACAGGAGCCACCTCAACCTGTCGGTTTTACCCTGTCAACAGCCATTGCAGTCCCCCTGTGAGTTACTGCACACGGTACTGTTGCTTGGGATGACCAAAAAGATACATATTATATTTACCTACAATCCTCCCATGGGGGGCCTAGAGGGGTTGTCCATCCTCCTCGACACAGTTGGTGCTGTGATCCAGCATAATGAGCTAATTATCCTGGGTGATCTTAACCTTAACTGGCTTGATAGTAACACTAAAGCATTTGAGCCACTGCTTGCTGGTCTCTCCTTGTTGCAGCTCGTCAAGGATCCTACCAGGTGCTCTCCCAGTGGTAGAGTGAGCTCTCTTCTGGACTGGGTCCTGACAAACAGACCAGAGAGGATCAGCTCATCGGGCATCCTTCCTGACTCCATCTCTGACCACTCCCCAGTGTGCTGTGTGTGGAAGATCCCCTTCCTGAAAATTCCACATAAGATCATTTAGGTCAGAGACTACTCCGGGTTTGATCTTGGCTCCTTCCAAGATGATCTCCAGCACACTGACTGGTCTGCAGTATGGAATGCCCAGGACTCCCCATCTGCTGTCAGTCACTTCCTCAGCACTTTCAGGGCTCTTCAGGATAAGCATGCCCCCCTCATCAGATGGAGGGTCAGGAGGTCGGCTACAAAGTGGTTACATGGGAGCCTTTTAGCCCTTATGAAGTATAGAGATAAGTGCTGGGCAAAATTCAGGGCCACGGCAGATCAGGCTGTATTTCAGCAGTACAGGGGAATCAGAAATGAGTGCAAGAAAGCAATAAGGGCTGCTAAAAGTGAGTTTTGTACAACTGTACTGCTGAGCTCAGCCAGGGACCCCAGGAGGTTCTGGAGGAACATTAAAAACATAGTTAGTGGTTTCCCGAGTGGTGAGACCTCTGATATGCTTATTGATGGTGCTAGCTGCAACAACTCGCTAACCATCGCAAATGCATTTAACCTGTATTTCTCTGACATGTCTGCTTTCACCTCGTCATTCCCCCCTGGTGGAGGTGATAATGGTGAACAGGTCCAAGCCCCTCCACCACCCCGCCCGCCCTTTCATTTTAAGGCTGTGATGGTGCAAGAGGTGAGAGATTGCTCTCGGGCCTCTACCCCTTCTCAGGTGCTGGCCATGATGGGTTGGAACTGAAGCTCCTCTGTCTTGGTGCTTATAGTATTGCCCCCCGGTGGCCCATATTTTCAATCTGTCCCTGTCATCTGGTGTTATCCCAGACATATGGAAGGTCACCAGGGTGGTCCCTATCCTTAAACAGGGGAACCCAAACTGATTGCAAACTACTGTCAAATAGCCATTTTGTCAGCGGTCAGCAAACTTCTTGAGAAACTTTTGGCAGGGCAACTCTCGGAGTACTTGCAGTCACTTGACCTATTGTCACCTGTGCAGCATGGCTTTCGGAAAGGGCGCAGCACATCCTCTGCCCTTGTCACTGTCTCATCCTGGATCAGGGTGGCTATGGACCAGGGCAAACTGTCTGGGACTATATTTATAGATCTCTCCAAGGCCTTTGATCTTGTTGATCATGCCATGCTCTACACTCAGCTTAGGTCCTATGGTCTATCACCTGGTGTGCTCCATTGTTTCTGCAACTATCTATACGGCAGAAAGCAGCTTGTCAAATATGGCAAGAAGCTCTCAGGCTCTACTTCTGTAACCATGGGTGTCCCCCAAGGCTCTGTCCTGGGACACTTGCTCTTCTCCATTTTTGTAAACAATCTCCCCGCTGCCTCTGTCCACTATAAGCCAATCCTCTATGCGGATGACCTGGTCATCCTCACTCACTCCCAGGACATAGGGGTCATTAATCGCCACCTGAGTGAGGACTTAGTAAATTTTCTGTCCTGGATCTCATCCCACAAGTTGGTTCTTAATCTTAAAAAAACCCAGGCCATGTTTTTTGGGTCCTAGGCCAAGATTAAGGCCTGTCCTGCCCTGTTATACATTACTGGTACCGATGGTGTTCTGATCCCTGTTACTGATAACTTTAAATGCCTTGGGGTGACACTAGACCAGCAGCTTGACCTTGGCCACCATATTCAGAATGTATGTAAGACTGTCAACTGCAAACTGGGTGTGGCCCACAGAGCTAAGAGCAGCCTTACTCCTGCTGCCCATCTTGCTCTTTCCAGAGGTGTGCTCCTCCCTTCGCTTTGCTATGGGTTCTTTTTGTTTGCCTGCTCCTCCAAAGCTCATCTTTCTAGGTGGTCTACTGCCTACAATAATATCTGCCACTGTGCTCTGGTTGCCCCTTGTCTCACCCATCATTGTGACCTTTATAGCAAGCTGAACTGGCTACCCCCCTCAAATCACATAGACTTTGTCCTGGGGTACTTCACGGGCAAGGTCCTTGGCACTGGCACCCCTCCGGGGTTGGTGAAATTCCTTGTCCCGGCAGCCTCCTCATCCTATTCCATCAGGTCTCTGGGTCCAGCCATCCTTAAGATGCCTGCTACCTGGACTCTAATGGGGCATAGAGATTTTTCTGCGTGTGCGCCCAGACTGTGGAACACATTCCCTGCCCAGGTTCACTTCTCCCACTCACAGGTGCACCTTCGATCTTCCCTGTGGAACCACCTCAAACTCTCTTTGGCCTGTGGTCATCCCAAACCCCCATGATCTATCCTGATCCTTCACAGCACTCCTTTCTCCTGGATGTGTTCTGGACCAAAGACTCAACTTCCTGGGGCCTTTAAGTTGTGAATAGTGTCGTATCTGCTGCATCTCAACTTGTACCTTTTGTACTGCTCTTAGTTGCTACATGTGTTATTCTGTTGTGTACATACTGTACAAAATGATGCCTTACATGACCTATAAGCTGTTTTAATCTGTATTATGTTGTCCTATGTACTTAAATCTGTAATTCCTGTACTCTCCTGGGTCGTACCTGAAAATAGGCAATTGTCTTGTCTAGTATACTTACCTGGTCAACAAAAGCTAAATAAATAAATAAACCCTCAGCGCTACCAGGCCAGCCCAGAAGGATCATGAATATTTAGACAAAGTAACTCCTGTATATATGTACTATAGCATGCTTTCAGGAGGCCCTGCAGCAATAAGGCTTTTCATATTTGGAGTTTAGAGATGTGGGAGGCTGTCTCAGAAACTACCTAGTGGGAGGGGAGCGGGTTGCCAGGGATGGGTAGAGGAACAGTGGGGCAAAATAAGGGAGGGTATATTTAAGGCAATGAGGCTCTGTATAAAATAAGTGAGTAACAGCAAAAGGAAAAATAGACCATTATGTTACTCTAGAGAAGTGGCCATGGTAGTGAAGGAAGAAAGTGTGGCATTCAGGAGGTATAAGGAAATGCAGAAGGAGGAAGACAGGGAGATGTACCAGGTAAAACATAGGGAAGTGGGTAAGGCAGTGAGGGGGCCAAATGATTCAGAAGGAGGGGATGTGATCCCTCTACATAAGAGTGGCAGCAGGGTACAGGCAAGCAAATATAGGCCAGTAAGTCTCACCTCAGTGGTGGGGAAATTAATGGAAATAATGTTAAAGGAAATGTTGGTCAAGTATCTTGAATCAAATGGGCTGCAAGACCAAATGCAACATGGATTCATGAGGGAGAGGACATCCCAAACAAATCTGATTGATTTCTTTGACTGGGTGACCAGGGAAATAGATCATGGGAGGGCAGTGGATGTGGCCTATCTGGACTTTAACAAGGCCCTCAACACTGTGTGGCACAAGAGACTGATTAAGAAATTGAGCAGTACAGGGGTGGGATCCAAATTGGTAAATCGGGTTAGAAATCAGTTTATGAATAGGAGACAGAGGGTGGTGGTTAATGGCACTCACTCTAAGGATGAAAGAGTGACAGCAGGGTGCTGAAGGGCTCAGTACGTGGATCAATCCTCTTCAATGTCTTCATAAGTGACATTGCAGATGAACTGGAAGGGAAAGGTACACCTTTTTGCAGATGACAGCAATATCAGCAATATCTGTAATAGGGTGGGTACACATGATTGGGTAGAAAGAATGTGTAGGGATCATTGGAAACTTGAGGGGTGGTCATAAACATGGCAGGTGGTTCAACACCAAACAGTGCAAAATTATGCACCTAGGACATAGGAACTCAGGAGTATAGGATGGGAGGTGTTACTGTCAGTCACTAAGCAGGAAAGGGACCTTGGGGTTATCATATCTGATGACCTTAGAGTGGCTGGACAGTGTGACAAAACAGTAGATAGGCCCACTGCAATGCTGGGATGCACTGGAAGAGGTATTTCCAATAGTAGGAGGGAGGTGGTGTTGCCACTGTATCACTCAGTGGTGAAACCCCATTGGGAGTATTGTGTTCAGTTCTGGAGGCTGCACCTCAGAAAGGACATAGACAGAGTGGAGACAGTCCGGGGAGGGCAACTAAAATGATGCAGAGGGTGCAGCAAAGCCCTACAAGGAGAGATTAAGTGATCTCAACATGCACAGCCTGGAAGAGAGGAGAGTGAGAAAGGAACAGATACAGACCTACAGGTATCTCATGTGGATGAACAGGGTGCTGGAGGGGAGTCTCTTTCAAAGGAGGAAGACCACCACAGGGCTTGCGATGAAGCTGAAGGAAGGGAATTTAAAGAGGGATGTGAGGAAGTATTACTTTACTGAAAGAGAGGTAGACACCTGGATTAGACTGCCAGTGGAAGTGGTGGATGCAAAAACAGAAGGTGGCTTCAAGCATGCATGGGACAGGCATATGGGAATTTTACTGAGTAGGCAGGAAGGAGGGAGGGTCACCTACAACCAGTTAGGGTCTGTAGAGGCAGGTTAGGCAGGGCCCATCTGGGCAGACTGGGAGGGCCGAGTGCTCCTTTTCTACTGACAAATCATATGTTTCTATGTTCTGCACAGATATAGCTAAAACACAGTATTAATACAATTGGGAAAAACCTTCAACACCCAGAACATCAGGTACAAAGTACATTGACAAAGCAGCAAATATATATACACAATATGGACAACTACTTACAATAAAAAGTCACCGGTGTATCACGGTCGGTACTATCAAAATATTTCTGTTTAATGTGATGTTTGCTTCTGTGTGTATGTGAACACTGCCGGCCTATCTATGGGTTTAGCAAGTTCCATAGTTTAGCTCCTCGGTATTTCATAGAGTTTATGCTTAAATTACTATTGACATTCCTCTCTGGTTGGAAGAATTTCTTAACCACTTCAAGTAATGCATTTCTTTGCTGCAGTGACCCCAAAATAAGAACATATAGTTCTCTACTTTCAACAGTACTGGATACTACCTGACCATCCACTGACTCCACTCAAAGTGCACTGGATCATCACTGACCTGTGGTTGACCCCATTGAGTAGTACCCTTAAAGGTCTACTGCATATTGTCTGACCTGCCTCTGACCCCAAGAGGGGCACAGGGTGGATCATTTCATGAATAACTTGTGGTAACCTCTCTGGCAACATGATTTAAGGACACAGTGGCTTTGGCAGATATTTTAGACAGGATATTTTTTCCCCGTCACACAACAACCTTTCTTTAGCAATAAAAAATGAAAATGAGATCAAAAGAAAATAAACTGAAACAAACTATGAAGATTACAAGCTATTCTAGTGTCAGTGTCTGCACACACTGTTAATGATCATGCCATGTTTGTCAGTTATAAGGCTCAAAAAAGTTACTGGACCAGCCAAGTCAAACTGATTGTACGTAATTGCTCTTCTAAGCATGGTCATGCAAAACACACATTCTACAATATGCCAGAAATGAAAGTGATACATGTACTGTAGTCCTCAGCTGAGATTTTAAAAGCTATTGAAGCAGGCACAATTCCCAATTTTGGGCTGCACTTCCACCAGCATAAATGGGTCAAAAATGTATGACTGCTGTTTTCAAACGCTGGGCATATTTACAACAGTATACCTGCTTTAGGGCAAAAAAACAATGCATGCATTAATATTTTAGGGCATGTGTAATTTTCTAAGTGCAACTTGCGGCACCTGCGCCAAGAAGTTTGACAACATTTTTTAAGGGTCTAGCAATTATAATGTAAGTGGTGCGAGTGTGATCCAATTGTGATGCACAGTCAAAAACGCATCCTGAGGGACTTTCAAAATTTGACCCCGTATGTTTAAAAAAATGCCATAACTATGTTGTGACATTTGAACTAGCTTAAGTTCTAGCTTGCGCGGAACAAATTTGTTTCTAAACAGTAAATGAAAGTTACAATAGCAGCATGCTCATCTACAGGAAGAAACTGTGAGAAAACTGGAGTCGTGTGTGAGGAACAACTATTAATAGTACTAGTACTACAAGTGGAGGATTTTTGTTACAGCACCACAAGGGGCTGAATTAATACAAATTGCACAGAAGGATTTACATTTAAACATAACATTTTAAAACTTAGCACTCTAGGAAGTAAATGCAGAATTTAACAATGAGTTCATCGAACACTACATACAACAACAGTTACATCAAATGTTCACATTAAAATTGCCCTAAATAGCATACTACATTGTACATAGCTAAATAAAAATGTAAAACAACAAAACAAACTGTAGCCTTCCCTGACCACACTACAGCCTGCTATGTTTCATCCTCACTCCCATCCTTCCATGTACTTTATTTCATTGCTTGATGCAAGTTTTTGGCACAGTGCCAGGACTTCATAGTGCCATAGTGTTTATACAAGTCAGTCAGCACTAGCCAAGTGACTCATTACATATCAGTGGTGGTATCTTTTGCATGTAGTGCCCATAAAACCATCAAAGGATTCTTAAAACAGTCCATTGTTGTGCTTTGTACTATTGCATTAGGTATTGAATTCTATATTGACACTACCCTCTGATTTATTCATCTTCATCTCTTGTTGGTCATGTACAGTATATCTCACCCTTTAGCTGAAGTACATGTGATCTTGTGTTGATATTAATCTCATTCTTATTTAATCCTACACATTCTCATAGCCCTTCACTTTAAAATCTCTATACACCAGGCATAAGTCACCTCTTAGGCACCTATACTCTAAAAGAGTACAAATTTAGTTCAGCCGACCTCTTTTCATATGTTATGTTTTTTAAGTTTTTTATTTTTTTAGTTGCTCTTCTCTGCAGTCCTTCCATTAGTATGATACTTACTTTATTATGGGGTGTACAAAAGGGCATACAGTACTCCAAATGGAATCTGACTAATGAAGAATACAGCAGCATAATAACACTAGCATCTCTACTTCTTACGTGCCTGAGTATACATCCTAGGAGTTTGTTCCCTCTTTTAACAACCTCCTTGTCATGACTATCAAACAATAAGTTATTAGTTATCATAACTCCCAGTTTTTTCTCTCTGTTGGTAGTTTCTAATAACTTTCCATTTAATCTATACTTGGCTAATTTACTGTTGTGACCGACATGCATAACTTTGCACTTGTCCTCATTAAACCTCAATTTGTGCTTTCTAGCCCAGGATTCTAAATTATACAGTTTTGGAATTCAGTAACTGCTGCTATGTTGTTGACTGTTGCCCCTATCTTCATGTCATCAACAAATTTGCATATCCATGACACAGAAGATGTTTGTATAGTTGATACAAATGAGTTAAAAAGTGTAGGTTCCAGCACTGATTTCTGAGGCACACCGCTTGTCACGTTGCCCCAATCTGAGTAGTACCCTTTGATGCAGACTTTTTGTTTTCTTGAGTCATGACTTAACCCATTGTATGTACTGTATCTTTACAATTGCTCCCCTCTTCTTAGACCAATCTCTCCCTGGCTCAGAAGGGCTATTTCAAATGACTATCCCCAACCCCTGATCCATGCTGGTGGGGCAATAGTAGTTAAGAATAACAGCTACACACTGAGGTGCGGGAGGCTGCGATCAAGTTTGAAAATGTCTTCCTGCCTTTGTAAGTACCTTTGCAAACTGAAGACCAGTAGTATACTGGTCCCCACCCAATTTCCCAACCACTAGCAAAGACATTTGCAAGCCCTGAGAAAGGGCATGTGTCACCTCCATTGAGCATAGCATGATGCGGTGACAACATGAGTGGCCACAGTGAATAACTAGTGCCACGAAATTTGACTGAAGATAGGATCGGTATTGTTAATTAGTTGTTATAAACATTTCTGTCAAAGCATAATGTACTTGTAAGGGCTGGGTCACCCTCCTGCATCTAGGGGCACTGCATGGCATCTTTTCTAGGAGAACTCCGCCTTGCAGCATGATGACCAGTACTGCACCAACACTATTCACCTTGTCATCACAGGTCAGGGGTGATGGGGATCAGGGACACCATAACAGTCATATCCTGGAGCACCATTAACTGACACCACACATACCCATAATGCAGCTGGGATTCGGCACGGTGTTACTTTATATTATAGCTGTTCGGGGAGGTACCCAAAGACTGGAGGATAGCAGATGTAGTCCTCTTATACAAAAGTGGGAACAATGAGGAAGCAGGGAACTACAGACCAGTCAGCCTCACCTTGGTAGCGGGGAAGATCATGGAAGCACTACTGAAGGAGAGATTGGTGGAACATCTGGTTGTCAATGGACTACAGGACCCAAGGCAGCATGGTTTCACCAGGGGAGGTCATGTCAGACCAACCTCATTGAATTTTTGACTGGGTGACTAGGGAGGTGGATCAGGGGAGGGCAGTGGACATGGCCTATCTGGACTTCAGCAAGGCCTTTGACACTGTGCCACATAGAAGACTATTACACAAACTGGGAATATGGGTGTGGGCAGGACAGTAGTGTGGTGGGTAGGTAACTGGCTGGGTGGCAGGACACAGAGGGTGGTGGTAAATGGCTGTCACTCCACAGAGGGAAGAGTGACCAGTGGGGTACCACAGGGATCAGTGCTGGGACCGGTCCTATTCAACATCTTCATCAGTGACATTGCTTGGGATCTAGAGGCAGAATTTCACTGTTAGCTGATGACACAAGCTCTGTAACAGAGTAGACACACAGAGGTGTAGACAGAATGAGAAGCGACCTGCAGAAACTTGAAGAATGGTCAGGGGTTTGGCAGTTGAAATTCAATGCAAAAGTGCAAGATAATGCATATGGGGCACAAAAACCCTGGCACACTATATCAGTTAGGGGTGAGGATATAGCATGCACCAAGCAGGAAAAGGGATCTTGGGGTTGTCATCTCTGATGACCTCAAGGTAGGGAAACAGTGTGACAAGGCAGCAGGTAAAGCAAATAGGATGTATAGGCAGGGGCATCACCAGCAGGAAAAGGGAGGTCATAATTCCGCTATACAAGACACTAGTGAGGCCCCACCTGGAGTACAGTGTACAGTTCTGGAGACCATACCTACGTAAGGACATAGACAGGGTAGAGAAGGTTCAGAGGAGGGCAACAAAGATGGTGCATGGATTGCATCACAAGTCCTATGAAGACAGGTTGAAGGAACTGAACATGTACTCCCTGGAGGAGAGGAGGGAGAGAAGGGATATGATAGAGACATACAGGTATCTTACAGGGAGGAACAGGGTGCAGGAAAACACTATTTTTAAGCGAAAAAGATGTTCCAGGACTAGAGGGCATGGGATGAAGTTGGAGGAAGAGCGATTCAGAGGAAACATGAGAAAGAATTTCTTCACAGAATGGGTGGTGGACAAGTGGAACACCCTGCCAGAGGAAGTGGTGGGGGCTGAAACAATCACGGGATTTAAGAATGCATGGGATAGACATAAAGGAATTCTAGAGGTCAGGGGTAAGGGGCAACAGACTTCTAGGAAAACAAACTGAACTTACAAGCTCAAATGGGCAGACTGGGTGGGCCTTAGGCCGTTATCTGCCGACACTGTCTATGTATCTATGTATCTATGTATCTATGATGCTACATAGCTATCAAGGCATTCCCCTGGCTATTACATTTGTTCACAATGAAACTTGCACACTCTACATTCTTCCCTTTGTTCATGCCCTCTATGTACTTTGCACTACCACATTATCAAGGCTTCTCATATCTTTCTTCATATCCAGTGCACATCATACCATGACTGCTGCTACCATATGTTATCTGATGTTACCCAGCTACTTGTGGGGCCTATTTCTCCATCCATGTTTATGTTTGCTTCAGATTTACTCCTGAGCTAAATGAGCTGCAATTACATTTGTATTCAGATACTGGGTCTCATTCCACCCTCCCATGCCCTATCCTCCATTGCGGGCTCCCTGGAGCCCTGTCACTCCCAAGACCACTTCTGTGGTGGCATCTCCTCAAGTAGGGCAAACACGGTGCAAGCTGTGCCATGCACTTATCTCACTGTGCTCAGTAGGATAACAAGTCTAAACAGCATATCAGGATTATGATATCACTACTAATTGCTCAATGGATGGTGTCTTCCTTTGGCACAACACTGATAGCCCTAGTGGCCCAAAAAAGCAGACTATCATGTCTGGCACAATCCTTGGGGACTGACTCCAACCATTGCCAGTCTCCTACCTACCAGACACCCTTTCATTTGGTTGCCTGCCAGGAGTTTCTATACAAACTGCCTAGGACTGTACAATAGAAGCATTTCAATTTAGCAAGATAAAGTTTCAGTTGCTCTGAACAAAAACTTCTTTTGTTCTGTTTATACCACTAGTACTGAATCAGCAAGGTTCTGGTGAACTCCCTTGAGGGGTGTCCCACCACTCTCTCTTAGTGCCTTCTTGGGGATACTGTTATCTGTGAATCTCAAGGTGAGCCCTGGGACCTCCATCCCTCCAGCTGTTTATGATAGTGCTCTGCTCTGGAGAGCAGGCACAGGGGGACCAGTGCCTCTCAACTCCAGGGGCCCTGCTGCAATCCCTCAAGTTGCAGGCCCCCAAGACCCAGTCACAGCCAGAGAAGCTAAACTGCTTCATTCCCAGGCTCTAACCCCCAGCTGGCCAGACCAGTGTCCAAGTGACCTCCCCTTTTATAGGGCACAAGAGGAAGGGCAGAGCTATGCATATTCATAGGCCACTCAAGCATGAACATCCACACATCCTGTCTGCAGGCAACTTCCCATCTAGAGAACAGCTTTCAAGGCATAGTTTAACCCTTCAAATACTGCCTAATAACCTGCCTCAAACCAGCTGAGGAAAGAGTCTGATTACACTCTCTCTTGCCAAAACAATCCTTGTGTCCTCACAAGGATCTCTTGAAACTGGTAACATCTCCTTTTTATGGCTGTGGGTGGAGCCTACAGCTATCTTACTATCTGTAAGTTACTATTAGTTGATAAAGCAATGGGGCCAGACGGGGTGCACCCCAGGGTCCTTAAAGAACTAAGAGAGGTGGTGGCTGAACCTCTGGCTATCCTGTTTAGCCGATCACTGGAAACAGAGGAGGTACCCAAAGACTGGAGGACAGCAGATGTAGTCCCCTTATACAAAAGTGGGAACAAAGAGGAAGCAGGGAACTACAGACCAGTCAGCCTCACCTCGGTAGTGGGGAAGATCATGGAAGCACTACTGAAGGAGAGATTGGTGGAACATCTGGTTGTCAATGGACTACAGGACCCAAGGCAGCATGGTTTCACCAGGGGAGGTCATGTCAGACCAACCTCGTGAATTTTTGACTGGGTGACTAGGGAGGTGGATCAGGGGAGGGCAGTGGACATGGCCTATCTGGACTTCAGCAAGGCCTTTGACACTGTGCCACATAAGACTATTACACAAACTGGGGAATATGGGTGTGGGCAGGACAGTAGTGTGGTGGGTAGGTAACTGGCTGGGTGGCAGGACACAGAGGGTGGTGGTAAATGGCTGTCACTCCACAGAGGGAAGAGTGACCGTGGGGTACCACAGGGATCAGTGCTGGGACCGGTCCTATTCAACATCTTCATCAGTGACATTGCGCAGGATCTAGAAGGCAGAATTTCACTGTTTGCTGATGACACAAAGCTCTGTAACAGAGTAGACACACTAGAGGGTGTAGACAGAATGAGAAGCGACCTGCATAAACTTGAAGAATGGTCAGGGGTTTGGCAGTTGAAATTCAATGCAAAGAAGTGCAAGATAATGCATATGGGGCACAAAAACCCTGGCACAATATGTCAGTTGGGGGGTGAGGATATAGCATGCACCAAGCAGGAAAGGGATCTTGGGGTTGTCATCTCTGATGACCTCAAGGTAGGGAAACAGTGTGACAAGGCAGCAGGTAAAGCAAATAGGATGCTGGGATGTATAGGCAGGGGCATCACCAGCAGGAAAGGAGGTCATAATTCCGCTATACAAGACACTAGTGAGGCCCCACCTGGAGTACAGAGTACAGTTCTGGAGACCATACCTCACGTAAGGACATAGACAGGGTAGAGAAGGTTCAGAGGAGGGCAACAAAGATGGTGCATGGATTGCATCACAAGTCCTATGAAGACAGGTTGAAGGAACTGAACATGTACTCCCTCGAGGAGAGGAGGGAGAGAGGGGATATGATAGAGACATACAAGTATCTTACAGGGAGGAACAGGGTGCAGGAAAACACTATTTTTAAGCGAAAAAGATGTTCCAGGACTAGAGGGCATGGGATGAAGTTGGAGGGAGGACGATTCAGAGGAAACATGAGAAAGAATTTCTTCACAGAACGGGTGGTGGACAAGTGGAACACCCTGCCAGAGGAAGTGGCGGGGGCTGAAACAATCACGGGATTTAAGAATGCATGGGATAGACATAAAGGAATTCTAGAGGTCAGGGGTAAGGGGCAACAGACTTCTAGGAAAACAAACTGAACTTACAAGCTCAAATGGGCAGACTGGGTGGGCCTTAGGCCCTTATCTGATGACACTGTCTATGTATCTATGTATCTATGTAGCTGGAAAATGGAGTTTCATGGAACACATATTTTGAACTGTTCAATGTATCTTTCCATGCCAACTGAAATAAAATACTCCTTTCTTTTTGTTAAGAATGTTAGCGATATAACTCTAAGCTGCTTATCAGATGCCATTAGGAAACTGAAACAGCTTGTTAAATATATGTTAAATATTGGTTACCTATTAAAATGGGATTTGTTTACCCCCTTCAGAATGCAATAACTTGCACATTTAAATACTTAGCATTTAAACAGCTTCTTACTACTAGTTTCACTTGGGAATGTATTGTCTTTCAATAAAGATTCATACCTCATAAATGCCATCCCTTTCCCAGCAAATCTATAATTTACATTTTATTTTTAACTTTTAATGTCTCAGACATATGCCAGGTCTTCATTGAACAACCCAGACTAAATATGTAGCAATCAGCAGGCATTTTCTACTATGTATTTTGGGAAAAAATATATTGAGCTACAGCAAACACACACACACACACACACACACACACACACACTGTACGCACCACCCTCATGGCCACAACATTCAAAATAAATACTACATTCTACTATGTTATAAAACAATAAAGAAACTGTTTATGTCAGTGAACACAGTGAAGTTTAGTTAAGAGTAGATTTCTGTCAAATATTTCTTATCCTATATTTTGTATCCTGGATAGCGCAAGGGAGATGCTACATCTCATTGTTCATAGGGATCTTCATTCACACATTTTTGCACTGTATTTACTCAGGCTGTCCCAGATTAGATGCCTAATCTTGTTTTCAGTGCGGTCATGATTTTACCATTTTGATAATGTATTTCTTCAGGGTAGCCTAATCCAGGGCCCCTATATTCAAAGGCACATCGCAACCCGGCAGAAAAGGGAGATGTGCCGTTGATTCCAGCAATGAGCCACAGTGTGATATTCAAACATGCAGGATGCACTGGCCACAAGGGAATGGGCCAGGTTGCACACAAATAGTAAGCCGTGCAAGTCGAAGGTGCATTCCCATACATATGCCGTGCTGCAGCATGCTTAGTAGGAATGTGCCCCTCACAGTCCAGAGCAGCGCGGCCCACAGGTAGGCCGTGAATTGCTGGCCTAACCCAGTCAGCCACCCACAGGTGGGATGCAGAAGTGCACCAAGGTGCACAGCAGCCTGGCAGCCCTGGTGGACAAGAGGTACCCCCTCCCATACTCGATCAATCCAACTCCATCTCCGAAGAGCTCCATAGTGTAGGGCCCCCCGATGCAACTGCATCAGAGGAAATCACGGTTCATATCCATAGCATAGAGAACCCCCCCACCCACCACCTTGGTATGTAGACAACCCCACTCACCCCATACCCGACCATTTGCAGAGACTGGCACTGCCCTCCATACCCTGCAACGGCCATCTGCTGACTGCACTGGACCTGGGCCAGGGAACTGCACTCCAGAATGACCCAAGTGGCTGTATCATGCATTGGGGCACCATGCAAGCTGTGGATCCACTAGTGCATGCAGCCATGTGTAGGTCCTTGGCAAACCATAAGAGGGAATTGACATACCTCCGATGCATGCCTTGTCGATGCTGTATCTTCCTGCTGTCATACACCACTGAAGGCCCACACTCTCCCCCATTCCCCTGTGTAACATGCCACCCTCCAGACTGCTGAGGTATCCTGGGTGCCATGGGGTGCGGTATCCTGCAATGCCATTTGCAGTGTACACTCCAGGCTATGGATAGTGCATCTGTGGATCCCCGATTGTACAAAAAAATGGGAGGTTGACTGTAACATGGCTGTTTCAGGACCTGTGTGAGTGGGTACAGCATTGGCTGTCACCCGCACTGAGCAGTGCAACGCACCGGGATGATAGATCCGCATGTGAGCACCTGAGGTGTATGGCCATGGGCATTATCTCCAGCACACAGCTCGTGCCTATGTATGACACATTCCAGCATCCTACTGGTAGTGCTCCACCACATGAAAATAAGATACCATTTCTTTTGTGAACTATCCAGGCTGAAGGTATAGCAACCAGCAGGCATATTCTAGGAAAATACATTATAAAAATGTGTAACAGGAAGACCACATTGAAACTGCCTCTCAGCAGATCTGCATTGTGCAAATTCATTAGAAATAATGGGTAAAAGCATCCCAAAAGCTCTCCACAACCATATCGACTCTCCTCAGATTTATTCTTTTTTTTTTTATTCTCTTTATCTCTCCCATGACCGCAACTCTCTCAGGCTTACCCACTGGCCTGACCACTCTACTGCCCACTGTGCCTCCCGTCATGTTCAAGGATGTTACAACTCTCCAGGGACGCAGGCCCTACAGCCCCAAAGAGATCGAAGGGGCAGTGACTGGAGACCAGCGTTGGGTGTGTGGCAGCGGCACTGGAGGAAGCTGTCACCTATCTGGCAGGAGAGGGCTTTTTCCCCTCTTGTTATGCCCTCCACCCCCCTCCCATGCATGGTGGACATCCCCCGACTTTTCAGCACACGGCCACCCTGCCAGCATTGGGCCACACTGTGTACGTGCAGCCCAGCACTCTGCGGTGCCCCCGATCTCCACCAGGGGCTGCCGGAGTGCCGGACTCTGCAACACCCTCACCCCAGGACAGTAGAGTGGCCCAGCGGGTGCTCAATCCAATCCATCTCCTGCTTACCCCTGGCACCTGAGCTCATTCCCGAACTCGGGTCGCTGGCATGTCACGAGGTGTGGCGTCCAGCGCCTCAACCCTCAGTGCGACCGGGCCAGATTACCAGATTTTGTTTATTGTGGTACTCCCCTCCTGGCACCCTGATGAGGGTATTATGCATTAGGTCTCCCTCTACTTGTGACAAGCACAGGCCAGAACACTCAAAAGGCCTTGCAAGTGTACAATGTGGGCCTCTGTAGAATACGTCATATCTGTAGGTGAAGCAGGACACATACTAACTACACACTTCCTAACACCTACTTTTTTACTAGATCTACAATATTAGCACACAACATCAACATGCTTAAAACCAGAAATTAAATGCCTAAGGGCTGGAACACATCCAGGCATCCTGCAGCAGTCTTCCATTTCACGTATTCAGTCTCTTTCCCTCCTGCCTGTCTTCATTCCTTCTGCTCCTTCCGGTGACATAATGTTGTGGCCCAGTTACACCTCCAAGAAAACAGAAGAAAAAACACACACACACACACACACACACAGAAAAATCCCAAAATACTTTTCTTCTTTTTTCCCCCTAAATATGGCAAATGAGAAAGTCTATTACTGAACTCAGTCCCTGTGAATTTGGCAACTCCCTTTGTGCAAATCTCCCACAAGAGACCAAGAAGTGCTTTAAATGACATAACAAAAGGTAGTTCAAAGTGACCTTCTGCTGAGTTGTCTTTTATGGGCACACCAGACAAACTGGAGCCACCTGAAATTAAAGCCCACACACAACTCCCATTTTCTTAAAGGAAGAAGGCACAGGAATTAGCTTGCAAACATTACACATTTGGGTGCTCCCCAGTTGCAGTTAGTACCCCTCCAACTTTTATTCAGTTGCAGATACACAGTGACTTTCATTCTCAAAAGTCCAACATAGAAACATGGAAACATGGACTTTGATAGCAGATAAGGACGGCTTGGCCCACCTAGTCTGCCCATTTCCCTACCTACAGGATAAGCTGCAGATCCTAGTTAACCAACAGCCTATTTCTTCCTGCCCCCCACAAGAATTGCCTTATGTCTGTCCCATGCATTCTTGAATTCTCCCACAGTTTTAGAACCCACAATCTCCTCAGGAAGGCTGTTCCATGCATCCACCACCCTCTCTGTGAAGAAATACTTCCTCACATTGCCCCTGAGACGCTCCCCCATCTTCAAACTGTGTCCCTTTGTTCTTGCACATCTCTTTTTCTGAAAGATGCTACCCTCTTGGACTTTGTTGAAACCACTGAGGTACTAAAAAGTTTCTATCATGCCCCCTCCCTTTCCTCAAAGGTATACATATTAAGCTCCTTTAGTCTCTCCTTAAATGGCTTCTCTTGCAGAACCTGCACCATTTTAGTTGCCCTCTTCTGGACTGCCTCCATCCTGCCTATGTCTTTGTGGAGATGGGGTCTCCAGAACTGGATGCAGTACTCCAGATGGGGTCTCACCAACTGTCTGTACAGAGGGATAACAACTTCCTGTTTTCTGCTGGTGATGCCTCTCCCAATATATCCCAGTGTCCCCCCAGCCCTCCCTACTGCCTTCTCACATTGTTTGCCAACCTTAAGGTCATCTGATATGATTACCCCCAGGTCCCTTTCCATTTTTATGTTGGCGCACTTGCACAGCCAACTTCTTGCGGTAGTGCAGATTTGGAGGTGCAGTCACAGTTGGACGAATTCAGGGCACGCATCAGTAGGTGCGTCCCTCATTCCCCAATCAGCCTCCATGCCAGCGCCTCACCATGCATACATAATGTGGCGAGCACATTTAAGGAAAGGTCCACTGCAATGTGAACAAAGCTTGTCTCACGCAGTGGACCTCCCGACGTACTTCCCTGGCAACAGAAACATGGCGGCACACTGCCCGCCAAACTGATGACTTAGGGGGTGCCCAATCCCTCTGTCAGCTTACCCTGCCCCAATGTATGTGCCAACAGGGGCCCACTCCCCATCGGCATAAAAGAACCCCCATTTGTTATATGCCGAGGGGGGTGCCGAATCCCCCTCGGCTCTTGCCTCCCCCACTTTCCTTGTGTGCCGACAGGGGTGCCCAGTCCCCGTCAGCATAAAGTAAGTCCCCCGCTTTGTTGTGTGCCAATGGGGTGCCCAATTCCCTGTTGGCTACAGCTGCCCCCCACCAAAAAAGACTCCGTTGGCATGCTGGGATCCCACCCCAGCATGCCCCTGTGAAAACAAAAATGGTCCTGCAATTTTTTTTTTTTGTTTTGTTTTGTTCCCTGTAAAAAAAGGAAACGGTCCCTTGGCGGTCTCCCTACCTCCCTCCCACAACCCGTGCCCACCCACTGCGCATCCTGCCTCCTCACACCCCCCCAACTCATACTTACCTCTGGAGTCCGGCATGACGATCTTCGGTGGACCGGGAACATGCCTGCACTCTTTAAAGCCAACCGCAAACTGAGGAAATGCCGGTAAGCTGTATAATGGAATAAATAGGGTTTTCCAATGTTGATGCATATCTCAGACATTTTTTGGAATTTTGGCACCAAATTTTCAACATGGGGTTTTTGGGACCCCTCCTCATGATTTCTGGCACTGTCATGGTGTTATTCCATCCCAAAAGGTGATTTCACTGTCACTGCGCAGAATCACATTTTGGGACTGAGTAACGACACAACAATGCCACTATTCATGAGGGGGGCTCTCAGAAAGTCTATGTTGCAAATCTGGTGACAAATCTCTCAAAAATGGCTGTTTTACGAGCGTGCGTTGCGCTGTTTCTACGCACGCTCATAACATCATGAATTTGTAATATTTTCACTCCAGATTTTCAAAATTGGCATTTTTCCACACCTCCTGATGAACAGTATAGCTGTCATTTTACATATCCTGCCCGAAATGTGTTTTCACACGTCCTGCACAGAATAGCACGGCTGCCATGCGAAATCACGTTTTGGGACAATTTGAGGAAATGATGGTGACACTGTTCATGGGCAGAGGTCCTAAAATGCCTATCTTGAAAATTTGGTGCCGACAGTCCATAAAATGACTGTGTTGCAAGCGTGCATTGCGCAGTTTCCACACACTCTTGTAACTTCGCAAATTTGCAATATTTCCATGCTAGATTTTCAACACTGGCATTTTTGCACACCTTCTTTTGAACAGTACAGCTGTCATTTTTCACATCCTGCCCAAAATGTGTTTCTGCACCTATGACGCACAATGGCGTGGTCGCTGTGGGAAATCAACTTTTGGGACAGATTAACAAAATCGCAGCGCCACTGTTCATAAGGGGAGGTCCCAAAATGCCTATGTTTCAAATGTGGCTACCAAACTGCAAAAAATAATTGGGTTACAGATGTGTGTTGCGCAGTTTGTATGCATGCTCATTGTTTCACCAATATTTCATATTGTCACTCCAGATTTTCAATGTTGCCATTTTTTTACGACTCCTCATGAACAATACAGTTGTCATTCTCCACATCCTGCTCAAAAATGTGTTTTCATCCCTCAGTCACCAAATGCCACAGCCGCAGTGCAAAACCACCTTTCAGATAACAAAGTGATTGTGCTGCTTTTCATGAGGTGGCCTGACAAGAAACCCTTGTTGAAAATGTGGAGTGAAACTACCACCACATGCCTACGGTGTTAGGGTTTCCAACTGTAGCACCCCACCCGGTACAGACTGACAGGATCAGGGGTGTGATTTGGGATCATCGGATGTAATGCTAATGCCATTCCACACCCCGCCCCCACCCTGTAGCCACTGACAGGCATCATGGTGGTGTGCCTTGCACTGTTCGGCCACAAAGTTCACCCCATGCTCCTATACTGCACCTATGTCTGCATATTTCCTTATGGAATGGGGTATGTATAATGCCAAAAGACCCCAAAGCACACCACAACACTTGTCAGTGTCTACAGGGTAGGGTGAGGTACAATGGCATAAGCATTACAGCTGATGACCCAAAGGCACACCCCAATGCCTCTCGCTCTCTACAGGGTGGGGGTGGGGATTGCGTCACTTCAATTCTTCACTGCTATTCCTATTATGCATCTCTAGCTCTGGTATTGCCAATGCCAATGCCAGCGCGACAACATTCGACATTGACAAATGCTTGTTGTTGCTGTTACTACCTCCCCCACCGTGGTGTGCTTATCCCCTGGGTTTTTGTTTCCCAGGTGCATTATTTAGCACTTCTTTGCATTGAATCCAAGCTGCCATACTTCTGACCATTCCTCCAACCTTGCCAAATCCCTTCTCATCCTTTCCACGCCTCCTTGTGTATCAACCCTGTTGCAGATCTTTGTGTCATCTGCAAAGAGGCATACTTTTCCTTTTAGTCCCTCTGCAATGTCACTTATAAAGACATTAAAAAGGACTGGACCCAGTACTGAACCCTGCGGTACCCTACTAGTAACCACCCTTTCTTCAAAGTGGACTCCTTTAACTAGTAGCGGCTCTAGCCACAAATGGTTACCAGGGCACAGCTGGGGCACAACCGATGGCAGCCAGGGCACTGATATATTGTTACTATGGGGGAAGCTCTGCACCGTATGGGGCACCAACTGGGGCACAGCATTTTTTTACCGGGGCAAGTGCCCTGGCGGGCCCTGGTGTAGAGCCGCCACTGCCATTAACTATTGCTATTGCCTTCTGTGTCCTGTTGTCCAGCCAATGTTTTACCCAGGCTATCACCCTGGAACCAACTCCCAGGCTGGCTAATTTGTTTATTAATCTTTTGTGTGGGACTGTGTCAAATGCCTTGCTAAAGTCTAGGTAGGCCATGTCCACAGCCCCTCCCTGGTCTCCTACTTTGGTCACCCAGTCAAATAAATCAATTAGATTCGTCTGACATGAACTTCCTGCTGTGAACCCATGCTGCCTTGGGTCCTTTGCCCCACTAGCCTCTAGGTACTCAACAATTCTTTCCTTCAGAAGTGATTCCATCACTTTCCCTACCACAGAGGTCAAACTGACAGGACTGTAGTTTCCTGCCTCGATCTTGCTCCCACTTTTCTTAAGTGGAATCACATCCACTCTCCTCCAGTCCGCAGGTACCACATCCTCCTCCCATGATTTGTTAAAAGGAGTAGTCAGTGGTGTCACTAGTTCTCCCCTTAATTCTTTTAGAATTCTGGAGTGAATCCTGTCAGGCCCCATTGCTTTGTCCCCCTTCAGTTTTAAGAGTTCTTTCAGAACCCTTTCTTCTGTGAAAGGACTGGGATCGACCCCCCCTATCCAAAATACTTCTGTTAATGGGATTAGGTACCTCCCCCACTCCTCTTTTGTGAATACTGAGCAGAAGTATTCATTCAGTATCCCTGCTTTTTCACATATAGTAGTTGTATGGCTGAGGCTTTAAACTCTTTCTCTGTCAGGTCTAACAACCTACACAACATTACTAGTTTGATGTTCATCTATATCAGAATAGATGACTTCATGCATATGAATGCTCCATCCAGTGTCCCGTGTGGAAACTTTAGCTCTATCAAGTCTGTCTATTTGATCCTTGTGGGCCAAATGGTGCATGTGGTCCCATTGAGCAAGGTCTTTCTTTGTTATTGTGAGCAAAATTCTTTCACAGTGGGCTTCCATGGTTTCCTAGACACAGGCAGGCATGTGCAGAAAGCAGAAGCTGTATTTTGCATGGGACTGTGGGGTCACATTTATTACACTTTTCAAAGGTTCTTGTTTGGGGACCTCTTGTGTGGTAGTACTTGAAAATGGTGAAGGGGAGGACATAGGGGCTGTTAATGGAGGATTTTACCTAATTGCTTTGCTTCATTATTTGGATCATCAGCTTCTTCTGCTTCTGTGACCACATCTGGCTCTTCTTTAACAGTCTAGTTGCTGTCCATCTACTTTCCAAGCTACAGCAGGGCTGTCAGGGGGCAAACCACTTTACCAGCCACAGAAATGGCAGCTGCACCAGTGGGCAAGGCTGTGAAATCAGAGGGCATCATTAGACCCTGTCTGTGGGTACTGCATTGTGGATTGCCAGCCAACCTCTCTGCTGACCTCTACCCACTCACACTGGCAGACTTACCACACTTCCAGTGCAGAATCAGACAGGGAGGGCACTGCAGATCACCTCTGGGACTGCTCCCGATCTCTAGTGTCCTGGTGAAGCTTCACACTCTGCATCCCTATGGTCACCTCCTTAATGCTAGGCAATCCAGATAGATGTGCACCTCTTCCTCAGTACTTGCCTTTGCATAAGGCTTGCTCCACTTCTGCTAAGCTGTCGGCCTGGGCTGCATTTTCTTCTGGGGTCAGCTTTGTAGTAGCTGGTGCCAGAGTGGTTGCTTTACTGTGGGCATACTCCCCAAGTGCCCATTGCTTAGGTGTTCCCCCAGGAAAAGAAGACAAAGTGCTGCCATCTGCAAACATTCTGGCATATTCATAGCAAATGGCACGTACTTTTATGGCCCATACTTTGCACACATGAACAAAGCAACAGTTACAGTACACTGAGGGTGATGTATTGGCTAGCGACATCCCTAGGCCTGTGGTCAGCTCTTCCAGAAAGCATTCTAGGGCTTTTTCTTCCCCTATGCACGTGGAAAGCCCTTATATATTGATGGCATAACCACTCACCCATGCTGTCATCAAGTTCTGATGGTTCTGGACATTGGTCCTCTCCCTCTGACATACTGACTTAATTCTTTTTGTTGCAAGAGTTCAGTAAAGTTCAATATACACTGTCCATACCACTCGCACACCACAGGTTCGATGCAGTTACTAACAAAGTTACTTTTAGTCTGTGTCCCTGTAGTGTCTCCCTTTAAAACTTCAAAAGGTACCTGATTTGAATCCCCAGAGGATGGATTGAAAGTGGGGAGTCTTTTATTGAGAAAGCACAGCAAAGGTGGGCAGGGTCCTCAGGTGGGATTCCTTTCTGTCAGCAAGCAGCACCAAGGATAAGGAGCAATCCATGGGGCCGATGACTTCTGGGGCACAGTTATTGCAGCTGCAGCCAGTGCTGTACTGCTGCTTGATTGTCTTGCTGCTTTGTCTTGCTGCATTCACCAATCCGCTGGAACCTTCTTCCTTGATCATGGTATCACTGCCAGAATCATGCGGCATCTCCGATGTCCAAGCTGCTCCTCATGCAGGTGACCACTGTGCGGACCCTCTTCTGATCCTGCTCATTTGCATAGCAAGGCAGACTTCCAGACTGCAGGCTCCAATCACTTGTCACCATTCTAATGCAGGTTACATATTCAAATGTGCTTCTTTCCCAGCAATTGTCATGCAGACAATCAGCTTCAAAAATCAACTGCAGAAAGTGACACTTTTTTTTTCTACGGTTGCAAACTTTCAGGGCCCACAACTTTGTGGTTTCTAAATTGATTTTCATGTATGTACAGTTACTGTCTCTTATGGTTATTAGACTATATTCTCGAGTTCTTTGGGTGAGAGAACTGTGAGCCAAAGTTTCTAGCACACAAAGGAATTAAGAAGAACTCTTATAATCATAAGAGACACAGAAACTGCACACATAAGCATTTTTTTGTGCTGCTGCCCCAGTACAGCTCAGCCCTCAACTTCCCTGAGCCTTACTCACCCACCAGGACTTAACCTTAGCTGACCATCCACCTGGGCTTACCCCCCAGGGTGGGGCTGCTGAACCAGCACCTCCCCCAATGAAGATGCATCCAGATTACCAGCAGGCCCAGCTTCTGCTGGCAGGGTTCCCATGGCTTGCCCACAAGGATGGGGCCATGAGGTTGGGCCAGTCCCAACAGAAGACTAAGCTTGGTCACAGCCAGGGGGTTGTGGTGGGTGCGGCAGGCCGAGGAAGTGAGGCATCATAAGAGGGTCTGGCTGCTTTTTTGCTGATATACTGCTCCCTATTAGGAGGCATGACATGCAATGACATAGAGCGCATAAACACAAATGTTTATCAGGCCTCCCCACTAGAACAGGTGCTGGCAGCTGTATTCCTCCCAGCCTCTCCCAGGGGTTAATCACTCACTGGTCAAACCCCTCCCCTTGGAGGAGGAGAACAGTCCATAAGATGCTCAGTTCTCCTCCCTCCAGCTGGCCCTCCAGTGTCCTGAGTACAAATTTGAACCGGAGTGTTGGTGTTGCAGGAAGAAATCTAACCCCTGAGCCAGCGAGCCAGCTCTACACATAAACATTTTATAAATCTTGTTAAAAGTTTTTATTTAAAAAAAATTAAATTGAATTTAAAATGTAAATGTTTTACTTTGCAGAATATTAGAGAATCCCCTTTGTGGGAACTGGACTGTGCCAAATGAACATAGAACAATAGAATTTCAAAAGTATGTGCATGGGGTGAGCGCGCGACGCTCTAATGGAGATGTCAGCTTAAACGAGAACTCTGATTTCCTACCACTTGTTTTGATTTATACTTAATGATCGAGGTCCATATATAACACCTAAAGGATATAACTAATAGTCAGTGAGGTGCAGAAGCTGACTGTACATTTGTCATCCACTATTTGGGAGTAAAAAGTAGACATTTAACTTTTATTTGTTTGAGCCGCACAGAAAAATTGACGACCACAGCTGGGCAATTGGTTGAGTTGAGGAGGCTGCCCGCAGGACCTAGAGGGCACTCCAACTCTAATAACGCAAGTAAGGAGGATGTAAACCAGATAAAGGAAATGCTGGCTGACTTAAAAATAGACACTGCAGATGTAAAACAGACTGCAAGAGAACATAAGGAAGAGAACAAGCTATTGGGGCACGAGGGTGGAGGAATCAAAAACTAAACTGTCAGATTTGCAAGCCTCAGTTTCCTACTTACAGTCAGTCACAGAGCACAAAAACAAACAAATAGATTATCTCTTAAAGAGGACAGGAAATCATTTCTAACTAGCAGTTGTTTATAAAGTTATTATTCTCAGAAATGATATGCATTCCTTCAAGTTATCCATATTTAACTGTACCTACATAAAAAGTGATGTGAAAAACTATATTTTGTATTGTTTTGTTTTTATGGACAGCATTCTGTTACAGTTCTTTTCATGGAACTAGTAATTTGGAGTTTTAGCTATGTCACGGTTTGTGCACAGAACTCTAAGCTTAGTTCTGATAGGCCAACAGACCATAAAGGAAAATTACGTACCTACCGTAATTCTTGATCTTCTCTTGTATCTTCACCATTCATTACTTCCTGGGTATGGCAGGGCGCGCACCGTCACAGGCTTTTTTTTTTTTTTTTTAAAGTTGCCTATTCCCGCCCTCGAGAGCGACGTCATGCGTCATGCGCGAGGGGCGGCCGTTAGTAGCGACCGACTCCTCCTCCAACTCAGTTCTGTGAGCCGGAGAGGCAAAAGTGAAAGCAGAAAATATAGATAGCAAGGCAAGATAGCCGAGGGATAGCAAAGCAAGGAAGAATGAACTGAAAAAGGAATAAGCCGATGGAGGAAGGACAGAGGAGATAAGAACATCCCTAGCCTAGGGAGTGCAGGGCCTCCTTACCTGGGCGACTCTAGGAGGAGAGATGAGTAAGGAAATGAGAAAATAGAAGAAGAAGAAGAAAGAGAAGAGAGAGATGGGATGTTGAAGGGACCAGAATGCCCAACGAGCATAGTTAGCTTGTAGCTGAAGGCTCGACTAAAGGGGAAGCAAGAATCCCCGGAGATAGAGCTGAAGAGAAGGTTCACCGAACCCGCTAGACAGACTCAGGAGGGCATAGTCCTCATCTTCAACATACCATTGTTCTTGACACCCACCTCGGGCTCCTGGCCGTGGAAGGCCTTTAACTGGAGGACAGCCGAGGAGGGAAGAATAAAACCCCAGCAGCATGAGAGCGCTGCTCAGGGGTTTAGAAATGGAAAATGTAAGCCTTTCAGGCGTTCCAAGAAAGAAACGGGACTCAGACTGACTGGCTAAGGCCGGCCAAGGCTTAGGCTGGCTAAGATTGGATATGGTCAGCAGAGCTCTACTGTAAAAATTGTCCAGGAGGACACTTAAAGGGAGAAACCACTTAGCAAAACAGCGAGAAGGATAGCCTACCTTCTCATTTGCCTTCTTGTTTGATTTCTCCTTTTCCTTTTTTTTTTTTTTACAGATAAAAAATTTTTTTTTTTTTACTAGATGCATGACCCAGATACCAAGATGCCTATAGCAGTCGGAGAGAGTTCCCTCAGCATTTTTTTTTTTTTTTAGAAGAGAAAGGAACAGACGTACTCGTTCCTCTGCTCTGCAAGGCAAGAATAGAGGGGGGGGATTAGATTTCAGGGCAACTATCTGAACACGGGATTGCAGGATCAAAACTGAATAGCCTGAGCCAGGCCAAACAACCCCAGAGGTATCTTGCCATAAGAATAGCAAGAGATAGTTGTGCAGTCTGATCGCCAATGCAATCCACGAGATGGCCCATGAATCTTAGAGTAAATAATTTTTCTGGATTTTAAACCCCCCAAGAAGATTTTTTTTTTTTTTTTTTTTTTTTTTTTTTTTTTTGGAAAATGAAGCAATTTTCCCTATATTTTATATAAATGCAGAGAGAAGAAGGAGACGGGAGGTGGAGAAGCCACAGGAAGAGGCCACTGAGGGGATGGAGGGCGGGTGTAAGTAATGAATGGTGAAGATACAAGAGAAGATCAAGAATTACGGTAGGAACGTAATTTTCCTATCTTCCCTTGTCAATCTTCACCATTCATTACTTCCTGGGTGAGTACCAAGCTCCTCTTCCCCTGGAGGGGGAAGAGGCCATACCCTGAGGGAACAAGACCCCCAGCCTTCTGTTGGTGAGAAACAGAAGGCGAAGACCCTGGCTTAGTCAGAAAGCCTAAGTGGGAGAAGAGCTAGGAGGTGCCTCCCGAGGATGAGGAGACGGAGGGAGCCCCTGTAAAAGTCTCCTAGCTCTGGAAGAGAAAAGACGGGTCCCCCGGAAGGCGGAGCGAATCACCCTACGCCGGGCCAGGGGTGACAACCTGGAAAGACGAAGCCATGCCATCTGCCTGATGCAGATCGCTGTCCCCAAAGCCTGGAAGCCACCTCATTGGCGTCATAAGATGCCCTTGCTTGGTGTCTTGCCAGCTCCAGGCCTACCTCGGAGAGGGCAATGGCTTGTCTGGTTTGCTCCGTATCAGGCATAGATGCCAGCAGCTGGGACATCATCGACCACAGATGCCGGTTGTAGGCAGCGTGGTGAACCTGATGTGATGCAATACATGCACTCGCACGAGAAGAAGAGAACACTCTTCGCCCCCAACGGTCGAACTGGAGAGAGTCCGAATCCGGTGGGCGGTCGTGCGCCAGGCAACGGCACCCAGAAGGAGTATCCAGGTATACCAAACCTGAGGACGGGTTGGGAAGGGAACCTAGAGACTCAGAGGGGGCACAATACCTACGCTGGCAGTCCGCCGGGGCTGGGGAAGAAGCGGCAGGGGACTGCCATGACCGGATAGACGCCTCCTGGAAGGGGATAGGCCAGGAAGGTACCACCAGATGCTGGGCACTGAATTCACCAAGGAATTCACGCGTCTCCCGTTCGGTATTGTCTCTTCAACGAGGAAACTGGAGATCCCTCACCATCCTCGAGAGGAAACGCTGATATTCTGTGAAATCAGCATCGGAGGACAGATGAGCAGGGGGTTCCTCTCCCTCGGAGGAGGGAGACGAGGATGATGGGGAACTGGAATGCCCAGAGGATTCCTGCGGCGGTGGGGAGAGTCGAAAGACCCGCTCATGCATGTATCTAACATATGAGGGGAAGGCCGCCGCAGAACCCCTGAACTGCCCCAGGATAACGGACCCGTAGGACCGACATGGCCTGGGAGCGGGGGTGGTGAAGGCAGAGAGATGGAGAGGGCACCTCTGGAGGTAACTACTCTCTGTGAGGGGCTCTGGAATCCGGGAAAGGGCCCTGGAAAGAGGGATCCCGGATATCAGACCAGGCCGCAGAACGGAACTCTGGGGAAGCGGAGCCTGGAAGAACCCTGGGGAGAACCTCCCTATGATGGCGCCCGGGACTGCATGGATCCAGAAGGGCAGTCCGCACAAAGCCTGGAGGACACCCTAGAACCCTGGAGGGAGGGCGAGGCTCTGCACTCGCTCCTGGCCACCCCCTGGAGTGGCCAAAGAAGACCGAGCAGCAGACCCCTGCCCCTCAACCCCTCGGACTCCAAGAGGCCTCCTCCTCAACCACAGCATCCCCTGTCCCTAGAGGGCAACAGCACCCTGGAAGGTAGCTGTCACCGGGCCTCAGAGAGGAGCCTCCCCTGCGTCACCCCCCGCCTGCCCCCCGGGGCTCCCGGCCACCCCCAGCCGGGGAACCCTCAGGAGACGACGGAAGGGGGGACAGAGGGAGGGGCCCGCTGCGCCGCCTGGCACCTCTAGCCACCAGGGACCCAGACTCTGAGGAGTGGGGGTGCTGGGGATGAATCACGTCTGAATCGCCGCCCTCCGAGGAGGGCGAGATCAGCAGGACCTCAATGCTGGCCACCCAGGGTCCCTGAGGCCCGGGCCATGAACAGCCCAGTACCAAGGAAGCGCCCGCTCGCCTCCTTCATGCGCGGTGGCAGCCAGGCCTAGCTCCACCCCAACAGGCGCCGGCAAGGCTGGCACCGCCTGGAGGAAGGACAAGGCCCACGGCGCGGGCGTCGAGCGGCCCGGCACCGCTGGCGCCGCCTTGTCCATCGGGACCATAAGCGGCACCGAGGCCCAAAGCGGCACCACCAATGGCGCCGCTCTGATCACCGGCACCGCGGCAGTGCGGGACTCAAAACTGAGCGCCCGTGGCGGTGCCGCATCAATCACCGGCACATGAACGGTGCCAGGATCCAGCAGTGCCGAAAGGCGGCGTCAAGGGTCCCCGAGCCAGGCCCAAAGTCGAGGGCCTCCGCAGGAGAGCCTGCACCTCCAAAGGGTGACTGCCGAGGCGGTGTCGGCACCGCGGCCCCGGAGGACTCGACGCTCCCCGACACCTGGAAGGGGCCTCCTCCTCGGCAAGAAAAGACAAGGAGACCCCCTCCTCCTCAGACCGTATAGGCCCGGGAGGGGACCCGGGGGAAGGGCCTAGAGACCTTACCTGAGAATCCCTTGAGCGACGTCGTCCCCCGAAGGTCGGCGGGGCTTTGCCGAGCTTGAACGCTCGGACTTCGAGGACACGGCGGTCCATGAAGAAACAGGCGTCGCACGAATCCATGTCATGGTTGGGTCCCAGGCAAGCAAGACAAGCGTCATGCGGTCGAGGACGGAGAAATGCCGTCACAGTAACACGATGCATAGGGGCGCGGCCCGTCTTGAAACACGTTGAAGCTCCGGAACTGGACATAACGTGAAATCAACAAGAAAAACAGTAGAAAGCACACCCGCCGCTTTAGAAATAAAAAGAACGGTCTTACCGATTGACGCAGTGTGCGGGAAAGAGAGTCGCAGACGCAGTCAAAATATGGATGCTCGAAACAGGTGCTGCCTCGACGTGGGGAGAAACAGAACTGAGTTGGAGGAGAGTCAGTCCTGCTGACGCCCGGCGCATGGCGCGCCGCGTCGCTCTCGAGGCGGGCCGTTAGGCAACTTTAAAAAAAAGTTTCCGTGGACGGGTGCGCCTCCGCTTACAATTCCAGGAAGTAATGAATGGTGAAGATTGACAAGGGAAGATTTAGCATTCTGTACACAAACCATGACATAGTAAAAACCCCAAATTACTGGTTCCATGAAGAGAATTGTAACAGAATGTTGCCCATAAAAACAAAACAATGTGAAATTTAGTTTTTATGTCACTTTTTATTCACGTACTGTATAGGTAAATATACATAATTTAGGGGAATGCATATCATTTCTGACAACAACAACTTCATAAAGAGCTGCCAGTTTGAAATGATTTCCTGTCCCCTTTAAACAAAACTGATGACCTTGAAAACAGATGCAGCAGAAACAATTTGAAAATGAAAGGGGTGCCTGAAGGTTGGGAGGGGAATAATGTTATCTCCTTCCTTCAGAAATTCTTGCCGGATTTGCTTGGACATCAATGGTCCTGGCCCTTGGAAATAGAGAGGGCACATAGATCTGTTTTTTTTCTCCCAGAACCCAAACCAGCAATAAACCTTGATCTATCATTGCCCTTTTTCTTAGATATTCAGTCAAGGATTAAATTCTCAAGATAGCACAGGAAAAGAGAGTACTCTATTACAATGGGGAAAATATTTTATTATTTCAAGACTTTTAAGGTGAACTAATGGAAAAAAGAAAAGTAGTTTTTGAGGCCAAACATGAGCTTCAAAAGGCAAGTGTACAGTGCTACTTTAAATACCCTGCCACTTTGGTAATTCAAGAAATGGGGGGGGGGAGGGTTATAGCTTGTGAAAAAGTTAACATTTGGGATTATGTTCAGTCACTGAGAGAATCTACTCCAACAAGCTTTACATCAGACAACATCGACGGCCAACAGAATTCAAATTCTGCGTGAGGACTGCACACCACGGAATGTACTGGTCCTAAAATTCCAAGTAACTCCACCCATGCCAGCCCGCATGCCACTCCCAACAATGCCTCAGTTAAGCCTTCTACTGCACCAACAGTACCCATTATCTTGACTCCACATCTTTATTCAGAGGCAAACAAGATGGGGGTTAAACAAGTGCCTGAACCTGGTATCTCGAGGAAAGCAAAAACCCAGAACAGATTCACGGTCAGTTATACAAGTAAAACTTTACCTGCAAGAAACCCACAAAAAAGAAGCAGAGGCAAAGACAGCCAGCATTTAGCATCTGAAGTACATTACCATCCACACCCTAAACTGGAAACAAAGGAGTCGAGTGCCACATCACCCAGGGCTCCTGATTCAACACAGGCTCCCTCCTCTGGTGGGAATTCTTTTTACTCAGCTCCAGTTTCTACAATGGCAGTTCCTGTAGCAGCCCACCTCATGGAGTGTGACAGACTTCCTATTTGAAATGGCAAGGGGAGAAAGTAATTAATGGAAAACAGTGCGGCTGTTCTGTGATGGCACAGAGCTAAATGGCTCTCCTGCAGGATGTTGAGTCTTGCAAGTACTTTTCTACTTTTAACAATTATTCACTGCATTCTCATTTGGATTTAATGACTTTTAGGATTCCTAATTAACTCCTATTGGATTAATTCCTTACTACAGTCACCAAACAGTTTAGTTGTAATACGTTAACAATGTCACTGCACTGTTATGTTGGATCTAGCTTTTGTAGCTGGCAGCTGGTGCAGCAATTAACAAGTTTGCAGTAATATTTTATAGTATGTGTTTTATGTATCTTGTCTTGCCACCTAAACGATGGAGGAGAGTAGGCGCAGACTCACATGTGGTTGCTACAACCCCTATCTGCTTTTGGTGTTTGGTTTTAAAATGCTGAGAGACTTGGTAGCAGAAAAGGATTTGTTTCATTTCCCCCTATGGCAGCACCTGACAGTAATTTATGTGATATTTCGAATATACTATCTTGCAAAATAAGCAGAGAAGCTCAGCTATGTATATTAAGCTCTAAACAGAGGTTTACCTGTTCTAATGTATGGCATGCTAAGATGTTCTATGAGGTGGCCTGAGGAGCTGGGTCATGTTTCATAGGCATCTGCCTCGATGAGTAGCCACTGTTCATTGTCTAAGCTTCGTAACCTCGGTATGCAATCCAAGTGCTGGTTTTGGAAAATAACTGATGTGAGCCTCAGGATGGCCATGACACCTCTAACCCATTTTATACTGTCGATCGTGGCAAGTAGGGTGGCAGTTTTAGGGGGATGTATGTCACAGGACCTTCTCTTCACTACCTTCCTCCCTCCTTCTCATAGAAATAGATTATTATATGTTATATATGCATTTCTAATATTGAGATGTTGCTCTGTACCTCATCTCATCCCTAGTACATTTATGGCAACACTTTCTTTGGATTGCTGTCTGACTTATTTACTGATGATGGTTTCATATGATGGCGCAGTTGTGACTTGCTGTTTTCAGTTACTGGCACCAAAAAATACTTCTATTAGTGATTCTCTTTGTTATATACACGGGTTGGAATGAGTTTTTTTGTTTCTGACCCCGTCTCAGTTGAATGGTTCTTGCCTAAGACTTTTAGTTTGGCAAACTTGGATAATTGAGTAGATTACCATTCTACTTCTGATTCCCATAACTGTTACTTAGCAACCATTTTTATTGTTCTGGTTTTAATAGATTTCCCATACCAGTACAATTAGCATTTTGTTTATTTTATTTATTTTTTTTGTAGTCATAGTGAACTCAAGGGCTTCACCCATGCATTTCAGGTTTATTGGGTTAAGAAATATAATAGCAAGAATCTAATTGTTTTAGTGATTGCCAATTTCAGTTAACTGTCTCAGAGTTTCTTTCTTAGTACAGAAATTAGATTCTACAACATTTAATTACAGTGGTTGTTGTATTTTTCAGACATTATCTTAACTGTACTGATACTCAGTTTAAGGGAAAACCTAAAGATTTTTCTTATACTCCTTTATTTAATTTCTGTCTTAGTAGTTAAACTTTTACATCTCCCCAGGAGACTACAGAAGATAAGATGCAACCCTATTCTATCTCTTCCTGGAATGTAAAGCATCTGGGCTCCCCAATATATGTAAGAAAATATGATCATACTTAAATAAGAAGAGATGTGATATTGCTTTCTTAGAAGAAATGCATTTGGTCCAAAAAGAGGCAGAGAAACTACAGAGAGCATGGGTTGGGCAAGCTGTAAGTTGTTATTAATCTAAAACAAGCATTTGTCAATGACGAATGTTGTCACGCTGGCATTGGCAGTGGCGGAGGTGGAGAGGCATCTTGCTGTGAGTTTGTTAATGTGTCCCAAACGGTGATTTTGCACAGCGAGTACGCCACTGTGTGGCAGAGCTGCAGAAATGCGTTTTGGGCAGGCTGTGGAAAATGTCAGCTGGACTGTTGATAATGAGGTGTGCACAAATGCCAGTGGTGAAAATGTGGCATGAAAATATTGCAGATTGACAAAGTTACAAGGGTGCGTGGAAACTGCGCAATGCAAGCTTGCAACACAGTCATTGTCTGGACTTTCGCCACCAAATTTCAACATAGGCATTTTAGGACCTCTGCTGATGAATAGTGTCACCGTCATTTCTTGAAAGGGTCCCAAAAAGTGATTTCACACAGTGACTGTGCAGTTCTGCACCAGACGTGCGAAAACACATTTCAGCCAGCTGTACTGTTCATAAGGAGGTATGGAAAAATGGCAATGATTAACAGTTGGAGTGAAAGTATTACAAATTCACAAAGTCACAAGCATGCGTGCAAACTGTGCAATGCGCGCTCGTAAAACATTCATGATATTCACTTTCGTCCCTAAATTTTCAACATAGGCATTTTAGGACATCTGCTAATGAACAGTGTCACTGCCATTTTCAGAATGTGTCTCGAACACGGGCTTTCCCCAGCGACCGCGCTATTGTGTGCCAGAACTGCGAAAACAGATTTTGGTCAGGATGTGAAAAATGATAGCTGTACTGTTCATTATGAGGTGTAGAACAATGGCACTGTTGAAAATGTGGTGAAAATCTAGTTTCTGAACTTCTACGTGCGTAAAGCAAACTGTGTGTCACACGCTCGTAAAACAGTCATTTTATGGATTATTGTTACCAAATTTTCAAAACAGGCATGTTAGCACCTCTGCTCATGAACAGTGTCACTGTCATTTTCGTAATGTGTCTTGAACACTGATTTTGCACAGCGACTGCACTATTCTGCGCTGCAAGTGCGAAAACACATTTCGGGCAGGATGTGAAAAATGACAGCTATACGGTTCACAAGAAGGTGTGGTAAAATGGCAATGTTGAGAATCTGGCTTTAAAATAGTGCGAATGTGCTAACTTACGAGCGTGCGTTGCGCAGTTGCTATGCACGCTCTTAAAACAGTCATTTTTTGGATTTTTCCCACCAAACTTGCAACATAAGCTTTTTGAGAGCCCCTCTCATGAACAGTGGCATTGTCATTTCGTTACTCAGTCCCCAAAGGTAATTCCATGCAGTGACTGTGAAATCATCTTTCGGGACCGAATAATGCCATGGCAGTGCAAGAATTCACGCTGAAAATTTGGGGCCAAAATTCACAAAAATGCCCGAGATATGCATTAAAGTTGAAAAACCCCTATTCATTCCATTATACAGCTTATCAGCATTTCTTCAGTTTGCGGTCAGCTTTGAAGAGTGCAGATGTGTTCCTGGTCCACAGAAGATCGTTGCGCCAGACTCCGCAGGTAAGTATGGGGTGAGGGGGTGAGGGGAGGCAGGGTGCGCAGTGGGTGGGTGCAGGTTGGGGGAGGGGGGCATCGAGACTACGAGGGACTGTTTTAATTTTACAGGGAAAAAAAAAGAAAAAACCCATCGTGGTACAGTTTTTTTTGCAGGGGATTTGGCACGCTGGGGTGGGCTCCCAGCATGCCACCTAACTGTTTTGGGGGGTGTCTGTAGCCAACGGGGATTGGGCACCCTCGTCAGCACACAACACGGGGGGAGGAAGTAATGCCGATGGGGATTGGGCACCCCCGTCGGCACACAAAGAAAGCTGGGGCATGAGCTGAGGGATTGGGCACCCCCTCAGCATCTAACAATTGGTGAGCAGCACGGGGAGGGGCCCCCTGTCAGCACAAAGGGGGTAACCGACAGGGGGATTGGGCACCCCTGAAGTCGGCATTAGTTAGGCGGCCACCCGCTCGATGATCATGCACATAATGGCTGCAAGCATGGCAAGAAAAGGACCGCTGCGTATGACAAGCTTTGCTAGGATTGCAGCGAACCTATTCTTAGATGTGCTCACCACATTATGTATGCATGGTGTGGTGCCGGCATGCAGACTGATTTGGGAATGCGGGACGCACCTACTGGAGCATGCCCTGCATTCGCCCAACTGCGACCCTGCCTTCAAAGCTGCACTGTCCCACGATGTTGACTGTGCAAGTGCGCCAACATAAAAAGGGGTGACTCCATTCTCATCAGGAAGGGGATACATTTTTGTAAACATTTGCATCTGACGGATGAGGAGGGTTGTTATCAGGTGTTGACTGGAACTTTAGATGGGCATCAGATTGCTCTCTGCAACATATATGCACCTAATGAGAGTCAGGAAGTTTGTTTCAATTCTCTCTGGGTCATGTTAAGTCATTTTTCTGACTATGACTTAATAGTTGCAGGGGACTGCAATGAAGTATCAGACCCCATACTAGATAGATCCTCAACAAAACAAATCCAGCTAGCCACCAAAGCAAGAACCTCCTTTAAAAGAAGGCCTCACAGACACTTGATGAATAGTTCATCCCCAAAGGAGAGAGTACTCCTTTTCTAATAGGCACCTTTCCTACAGTAGGCTGGACTATATCTTTTTGTCCAAAAAAATGGTTCATTCTTTAATGGATGCAAAAATAGATAACATCACAGTATTGGACTATACTTTGGTGACTGTCAGTTTGCTTCTAGGTAGTAACTCGGAAAAAATTAATTGTTGGAGGCTTAATACCAGCCTCCTTAAGGAAAAGGATTTTGTGGAATAGATTTCAGGTTAGTCTGTAGAACATTTTGAGTTTAACAACAATGAGGAGGTCTCACAAAGCTGCTTCTGGGAATCATATAAAGCATATAACAGAGGCAGAATAATACGTTACTTCTCCAGAAGGAAAAGGGAAAGGGAAAAGATTCTCATTGAAAAAGAAATTGAACTAGACTCCCTGGAAAAACTCTCTAAGTCTGCGAAAACCCCACAGCATAACTTACTACACAGAAGCACAGTTCTGAAGGGGGCAATTATAAATATACTGTCTCAGAAAGCTGAATACGCTCTTTTCAGGACTTGGCAGAACTGTTGGGAGGCAGGGGAGAAGGCAGGGAAGCGTCTGGCATTTATGTTAAAGAAAATTCAGCAACAGAACATAATAACGGGTAATAGGAATGCCAAAGGAGAGGTGCTCACAAGTAAGAAGGACATAAACAGTGAGTTCCAAAAATTTTATTGAAGCATTTATGCTGAAAAGGCAGCAACTGAAGTCAATGTGCTAGACAACATTTTTAAGAAATTCAAGCTCCCTTCCCTGACCCCAGCAGATAAAGAGACACTTGAAAAGAAATGTTGTTCACCAAGGTGCAACAGGCAATTTGGGAACTACCTTCTGGAAAATGCCTGGACCAGATGGTTTCCCGGGAGAGTTTTATAGTAAGTTTTCTAATACAATAGCTCCTCATCTACATAACACGTTGCTAGTTGCATGGTAGACGAGGTCACTACCCCTTACTATGAATCAAGCTTTCCTTACACTTATTTCTAAGAAAGATAAAGATAGTATGTAATGTGCCAATTACAGACCAATATCCCTAATGAATACGGATTATACGATCTTAACAAAAGTTCTGGCCGAAAGATTACAGGTTGTTGTTACTCGCCTTGTGGGATTGGAGTAGGTGGGGTTTGTGTCAAACAGGTCAAGAGTGGACTGTAAATGCAGACTATTTAATTTATTATGGTGGAGCAATAATTGTAAAGATACCTTTGTGGTTCTATCCTTGGATATACTTAAGGCTTTTGATTCAATAAACTGGCAATTTATGTTCAGGACTCTGTCTGAATTTGGTTTCTGCAACAACTTCATCTTTTGGGTGGCTATGCTGTATGATAACCCCAACATTCAAGTTATAACAAATGGTATGCTGTTGCTTGAAATCCAATTAGTGTGTGGTACAAGGCAAAGGAGACCATTATCTCCATGTTTATTTATATTCACTTTCAAACCTCTAATTATAATTATAGTCATTCTGGTATACAATGAGTCAAATTGGGCTTGTTTGAATACAAATCATTTCCCTTTGCAGAAGATTTACTGCTTACTCTCAGCATAACCGTACAATCCTGCTCCAAAGACCAGAAAGTGCTCCAAGAACTTGAAACTGTCTCTGGGCAAGAATTAATTAGTGGGAAAACACAGGTATTGCACAATAATTTAACACAGGTTATAATCAAAGGTCTATAAAGTAAGTTAAAACAGGATTGGTTCAAACCAGTAATAACTTATTTAGGCCTACAAATATCAACAAACCTAGGAAAAGTCCTGGAACTTAACTATGAACCTTTGTTAATAGATATAGAATTGGACCTTGTTAGATGGGGGAAAATTAACTTTCCTTGTGGGGTAGGATCAATACTATTAAAATGATTATGGCCCCAAAATTATTTTATCTATTCCAGAATCTCCCCATTGTGTTGACTTCCAAGTTCTTCAAGTATTTAGAAAGAAAATTTCAAACAATTTCTTTGGGACGGCAA
This sequence comes from Neoceratodus forsteri, assembly GCA_016271365.2. Classification (NCBI taxonomy): domain Eukaryota; kingdom Metazoa; phylum Chordata; order Ceratodontiformes; family Ceratodontidae; genus Neoceratodus; species Neoceratodus forsteri. The sequence continues at coordinate 35,729,055 of JADMNL010000023.1, forward strand.
GCCACCAATACTTGGCATTGTGAAATTAAGATGCCCACGGGACCAAGGGGGTTTTACTCTTCCCTGGTGGGAAAAATATCAACTTGACTTTATCTTTAGACAAGAATTAAGGCATATGACAGAACCTACCAACAAACTGCAGCAGCAACCATTGTGGCTAAGTATGGAAAAAGAACTGCTTAAAACACGTCTAACAGATTTTCTGTTTGTCTCAATGGCCCCACACCTTAAAGATAACCCATCTATAGAGATGCAGTGAAATTTAATTTCACCAGTGAAATTCGTGAGGAGAAGGTAGCGCTCTCCTTTATGCCTACCTGGAACAGAGATGCAGCAAAGTTTCACTACGAAGGTGAAATTTTTGTATAGTCAGCAATTTCTCCCCACATAGCCTTTGCATAATTTTTTAAAATTACCTAGAATTTGCCATTTGTGACTTTACCTTGTTTTGGGGGGTTTTAAGTGCAAATTGCTGAGTAAACAGCTGAGTAAATCATTGCGAGTTGTCAATGAATGAACGCATGCTTGTTTAAGCATGTACTCATTCATTGAGCTCAGTCAGGTGGGCTGCTGGCTGTGGAGGTGAGTAGAGAGCTATGCCAGTGCCCTGCTGAGGTCAGGGTTGGGGGGAAGTGGGGTGCGGGCACTTCCGGATAAGATAGGAGGGGTGGGTGGGCCACTAGACACCAGGAGAGTGATACATTGTTTTTAATTTTTAAATAGCTTGGACTCGAGGTTGGGGAGAGCGGGCTGGGGTTACTACCTGACAGGGTGGGGGGTTCATAAGACACCAGGGAAGGGATTAATGAATTTTCAGACTTGGTTGGGGGAACGGGTTGGGGGTACTACCTGACAGGGTGGGGGGTCCACTAGACACCAGGGAATGTTTGTTTACATATGGGCTGTGAGCTGCCAGTTGCTGACTGGCCAGCGATCCTGTGGGTGTTTGGTAGTGGGAGGGTGATTGTTGTGACTGTGTCTGGTGGGGGGTCCACAAGACATCTTGTGGGAAGTGTGGAATTTTGTGGGTGAGATTCCACACTTCGTATTTGATCTGGCCTCAGTGAATTAGACAAATTTCATGTATCATGCTTCGTGTATTGAGCGCAATACACAAAATATTTTGTAGAGAGAAATTTGTCCACTTTGCTCACCTCTAATCTGTAATAATCTGATAATCACTAATGGTTGGATGGGTTTGTCAAACTCAGACTGGTCAAAAGTGGGTATTACTAATCTAAGTCATTTGACTGAACAGAAATCCAAGGTCCTTCTTTCTTTTCAAGAACTCAGAGAGAATTTTGATCTCCAGAAATCTCATTTCCATTTCTGCCTAGGTCTAAGGGAGCTGTTAAAGAGAAAATTTCCTGTCATACATTTATTCCTTACCTAGAAGTGAGGAATGGGAGCAATTAATTAAACAAGGATCTCTAAGGAAAGGTGCTAGTCTAACATATAAAATACTCTCTACCCTTACAGAAATAATTATATGAAATATTTTCATGCTGCACACATAAAACTACCTAAGTGATATGCATGCTGCAAATATTATTTAAATGTTAAATTGGAACTGATTGCATGCATATGGCATGCATGCAGCAAGCAAGTGTGGAAACCATAAGTTTTATGTTAATTTGGGAAAGACTGCATGCATGTGGCATGCGTGCAAAAAGAAAGTGGTCACTGATAACTAAACACGTAAAAGTTAAGTGACTTGCTCGTGATCACACCATATACAAGTATGGTTGATGAGATTCTAACCCAGGTCTTCATGCCTCCAAGTCTCCTGGCTTGCAGTTCAGAGCCTTTAACCACTAAGCCATACTGTCTGCACATATATGGCTCCTTGTACTTCAGTACATACTGTATCTGACTACATCTGCACGTATGTGGCATGTTTGTAGCCACTGTTATGCTTTTCAGTTTTCTTCTCTTACTCATCTCAGTTTCACAGTTGAACTGTAGCACACATGCCAATGGAAACACATGTGTTTTTTTCCCACCCCAATACAAAAACTTACCCACAAAACCACTTAATTACTTCTGTCTGGCCTGTACTTCAACTATTTTCTCTCCATAGTTTTGAATACTTCCATGCAAACAGACTTTATGGTGTAAACACAAAAGTAGCAATAACTTGACACACATCCACATGGCCAGTCCCTACCCCCATGCCCACACACTATAGCTGGTATGGCCATGTTGCTACAGACAACCCAAGTATAGATATAAGTAAAAAGTCTCTTACTTGAGTACTAGGGAGCCAGAGGCAGGAGTCTTTAAGAGATGATATCCATAGTTCAGAGTGCTGGGGCATACCCCTTTGAAATGAATGGAGTTATTTTGTATTACTATTTTATATATTATGATGGTGAGTTGGAGAATAATGAAGGCCACTGTTCTACTAACAAGGCCCTTGTTAGTCGAGTGGTGGTCTTCATTAATCTCCAACTCTCCATTAATAATGTATAAAATGGTAAGAAAAATACCCCTATTCATTTCAATGATGCACACCCCTGCAGTCTCTTTTGCTCCTTTGCCATAATATGCCTGAGCATGGGGATGTGGACGCCAGCTTCACTGTGGGGAGGGACGTAAGCCTGACTATAGTGGGGCTCCAATAGTCTGTACATACCATACCACTCAACTGTCCGTGAATGCAAGGGACAGCTCTAGAATGTTTGTAACATCTCTAAAAGGTACAACTTATTTGTTTTGACTGAAAAGTGATATGCAAATCAGGAAAAATTCAAATGTATAAGATTCATCTGTATATACCCCAGAGCAGTGCATCAGATTTGTGCTTAAACTCACCAAGTTACTAACCAATTTTTTTCCTGGCTGAAGTTCTGCATCCCCTCCCCCAAAAAAGAACTTTGCACTGATTTTTCTCTCTGACTCCATTTCATTCAATACCTATCCCCTATGGGTCATGAAGCTGCCCAAAGGTGAAGAAACATGAAAAAACACATCAATATTTCAGTCATTCTTCCTCCCCAATCTCCCTGTAGAAAAAAAGTATTTACTTTTACTTACCTGGCCATGTGGTCAGAATCTGCAGCCTTTCACAGTGTGCCAACAGCCCAGTTTTCAGTTTGCTCCTCCTTTCTCCTTCTGCCAGAAGCTGGATGCTAGAATCAACCATCACAGGTCCTCAAAGTGGTCTGTGACCAAGTCACCTCACCAACCGATCCCACCCAACCTGGGCTGCTTGCTTCTTGCTTGGTTGCTGCCACACTGCACTGATCAAGGCCTATGAAGGTTACACACAAGACTGTCACCACTGCTGCTAAGCCTAGCTTGCTGCCGTGGGAGTCTGTGCTGTTTTTTTTTGCATGGTGAGCCTAGTGAGCCTAGTAGAGTAAGTAGGTGGCCTTGTCTTGAATTTAATGTATGTAGGGAGCCTTGTCTTGAATTTAATGCAATTGTTGCTACACCATAAAAACAACCAAGGCACGAATATTTGGGGGGGGGGCGGGGGCTGCCTCTGCCCTACCTAAATGGCATCACTGCTTAATGGTATAAATTTATTCTTAGGTGCTAATGCAATGGTTTCCAATGTGTTGTGAGGTACTGCATCTCCATGTTTCATGATGTGTCCTGATCATCATGTAGGTTAGTGTTCCCCATTGTCCCTCATTGTCCCTCATTTTGAGTGTCCATGTCCCTCATTTCAGTGACAACATGTGAGGTATGGTGCATGCTTCCAAGACCCTACTCAGCACAAAGAGTACTGAGCATGGCCATAGTTTATATGCTCAATACCAGAATAACAAAGAGAAGGTAAGTGAGATGAAACAGTCATGGAGAAAAACATTTGTAGCACTAAATATGCATAAGCGATTTGCACGGTCCAAAACAAAAAGGATAGGCTTCACAACACAGAGGCCCCTCTTCATACATCTGAAATAGGTAGTGTTGACTGGCTATATCCTAGGCATTTAATGCAGTAAGCAAACAATACTTTACAAATGAATGGTGATTTAATAACAAAAATTAAAAACCATTAAACAACTTGCAAAAGGATCCGAATTAATGAGTTTACCTAATTGTTATGGAAATCCAAATAAAAATGTATTTTAATGACTCTAATTGCTAGCAATAGTATAAGAAATAGAAACTGCTGTTTTTTAGATGAGATTTGCACCAGCTTAGCCACTGCACACATGGCAAGCGTGCAGCATGTGAAACTGATGTGATGTTTAAATGTTGTTCACACCAGCTTAACTGCTGCACTCATGTCAAGTGTGCAACATGGGAACCTGATGTAATTTTTAGAAGATGTTCACACTAGCTTACCTGCTACTCACATGTCAAGCTTGCAGCATGCAAACCTGATTTACTTTTTAGACTTGGTTCGCGTAGGATGACTTTGTGTATGCGAACTGCATGCAAACATTGCACAACTAAGCATGTGGCATGCATTCTACATGTACACAGCACACCTATATTTCTGTAAGTGTAGTAACAGCTGTCTTCTTATCTAACAAACAAGGCCAAGTCTACCTGGGAAGAAGAGCTGTTGCTTTCTAGCTCCATGGCTGAATGGGACTCAACCTGGAGGATGGCCAACCATGGTCTTAAAGAACTGCAGGGTAGGGTTATTCAATTTAAAATACTCCATCAATTCTACTACAGCCCTAAAAAGCTTTTTGCAATAAGAGCTACTAACAATGCAAGCTGCTGGAAATGTAAAGTAGCGAAGCAGACCTCACTCACATGCTTTGTGATTACCCTAAAATCTGAGATCTTTGGTCAGCAGTGCTTGAGGTGTGCGCTTCAGATATAGGATCTAACATTCCTTCTTTCCCATTGACATTTATCCAAGGGATATTTCCTGAACATTTAGGCCTAGACAGATCTCAAAAGATATGGCTTTGTCACTCTTCACTAAGTGTGAAACAACTTATTTTAAGATATTGGAAGGACCTCAATGTTCCCTCCTTGGAGGAATGGTATACACAAATGGAATTTACTACCAGTAGTGAAATGATTCATTATCTCATGCAGGATAAGGTAGAAATGTTTAATGACATTTGGTCACCCTTTATTGCATGTGAAATATTGCAAACTATGTTTAGAGGAATTCAACTACTGGAGAATGGTACAATGCCTGAACAAGGAAACTTTTATGTTGTATTTTGGAATATCCTGTTATTGGAATCTAGTTATATTATTGATAATATATAGGTTAGTGGCTGGGCAACTATGTGCAACCAGTATGTTATGCCGCCAAGGGGTTCTGATTCCCTATGACCTTAAGAGCGAATCTCAAGAGGTCCATGGGAATCAGATCCCCGAGGTGGCACAACATACTGGTTGTTTACAGAGTTGCTCATCTGCTATTCTATATAGTGTTTGGGCACCCATGCCTGTTTCAAAAATTGCACTTTGTTTCAGTGAACTGGTGGTTGTTTGGGGGCACTTGAAGGTTGGTGGTAGGCTCAAATTATTGACACAGTGTGCTGCAGATGTTTCTGCAAGTTCAAGTTTATAAAACAACAACTTCCAGCTTAATTGGATAGGGGAAATCAAATATGTGGCAGCATTCCAAGTTGTTCTGCTGCAGTAGTAACATCACTACCGCAGCAGAACAACATAATAATGTCACTACTGCAGCAGAGCAAGCATATTCCAGGCATAAAATTCCATGCATAACAGCATTCTACCATACACTGTAATAATCTTTCAGTCTGTCATACACTATTTATAATTTAAAATGGTTACAAACAATGGCAAGGCTAATTTCTGTTTCTGTCATTTGTTTTTATGCTGTAGTTCACTTCTGAGACAATTTTGTCATTTTCTTGTTATGTTGGAAAACGTCAATAAAGATTATTAAGGCAAAAAAAAAAAGAAGCATGTGTATAAGACACCCTTTTATGGTTATTATAGATAGGGGGAGCACTCCCAACCAATCAGAGCACTCCTTTCCTCTGTGCATGAGACACTCTTATTCTGTGAAGAGCATCTCCCATACAGATGCCCTGGAAATGAGCATGTTCCAGGACAGTTTTAAAAAATATATATACAGTATATTATTAATCACTCTCACTCAATAATATAATAATATATTCCCTGTCACCAATCATTGCTGGATAAGAGTGGTTTCACTCGAATTCTGCTAAAGCCAGAGCAGCTCAGCTTCACTTCGCTGTTCTCTCTCGAGCAGAACATGCGTGACACCACTCTTATACCACAATGAGTGGCTTCGGGGGACATATTAATATATATATGAGTACCTGGAATGTTTAGATATAAACAATCCTGATTGGCTAAGAATGATGTCATGATTTATAATGCACCAAAATAAACTGCAAAAGGTGCAGGCAGTCTCGGGGTACCCAGGGCATTGTGCACATTAACTCCAGCATCCCTCAGATCCCAGCAGACAAGCCTCCATGTGTAAGGACCAGATCACCCTCCTGTGTCTGGGGTAATGGAGAGCATCTCTTACAGGGCAGCTCCTGCCTTATGTCATGATATCCAGGACTGCACCAACACTGCCAGAACTGCACCTTGCCATCATGGGTCAGGACAATGGAGATCAGGGGACCATCACAGTCATACTCTGGAGCACCATTAACTGAGACCGCACATGTCCATACCAGAGCTGGGATCCAGTATAGTGTCTATTTTGTAGCTGTCAGATATTACACAGCTCTCCAGTCATTCCCCTGGCTATTACAATTACTCACATTGAAACTTGCACAATCTACTTTACATTCTTCCTTTGTGCATGCACTCCATGTACTTTATACTACCACGGTCTTGACGCTTCCCATATCTTTCCTCATATCCAGTGTGTATAATACTATTACTGCTTTGACCATATACTATCTGATGTTACCAAGCTACTTGTGGGGCCTATTTGCCCACCCCATGTCTATATTTGTTGCACATCTGCCCCTGAACCAAAGGGGCTACAGCTACATTAGTATTCACATAACTGGTCTCATTCCACCCTCCCATACCCTAACCCCCCTTTCAGGGTCCCTGGAGCCCTGGCACTCCCAAGACCATTTGTGCAGTGCCACCTCTTCGGGTAGGGCGAACACTTCCATGAGGGTCAATCTGTGCCATACACTTGTCTCACTGTGCCCAGTAGGACAACAAGTCTAAACAGCATATCAGAATGATAATATCGCTACTAATTGCTTAATGATTGGTGTCTCCCTTTGGCAAAACACTGATAGCCATAGTGGCCCAAAAAGCATACTCCAATGTCTGGCTCTATCCTCCAGAACTTACCAACCTCAATCCTTGTCAGAGCCCCTCTTATCTGATGCAGTTTTGTATAGCTACCTGCCAGCAGTTTCTACACCAACTGCCTAGGATTTTGCAACATAAGCATTTCAGTTTAGCAAGGTAAATTTACAGTCGCTGTGAAAAAATACTTCTTCCATTATCTTTCCACAGCTGGGAGTGAACCTATGAGGGTCTGGCAGTCTCCCTTGAGTGGTGGCCCACAGCTCTCCCTTATTGCCTTCACAGGGATGCTATTCTCTCTAAATCTTGATGTCAGTCGTGTGATCACCATCAATCCAGCTGCTTCCAATGGTGCCCTGATATGGAGACCAGGCAAAGGGAGACCAGTGCCACCTGACTCCAGGGACCCTGTCACAATATCTGGAGCAGCAGGCCACCCAGGCCCAGTCGTAGCCAGAGGGGCAACTTGTTTCCCAGGATCCAAACCCTGGCTGGCCATGCCAGTGCCCAAGGGCCTTCCCTTTTTAGAGAGCATTGGGGAAATCAGAACTATGCATATTCATACCTCAGTTTAGCAGTCTTAGCTGGGTCTCTGGGTAACTTACCTTCTCAAGAACAGCTGTCAGAGTCTGGCAAAATCCTTTGAATGCTGTCTTGTAACCTGCCTCAATCTGGCTAAAAGAGGCTGGTTACATACTGAAAGCTGATTAAAGTTGTGCAAGGAAAAAAAAGGAAAGAATATTAGATAGCGCTGTTTTGTATACTTTCAGCAGTTACTCACCAAGCATATTTTTACACTAGGCCTATACTTTCACAGAGCATACAGGAGAGTAATACAAACATATGAAATTTGCCAGAAGATAAAGGCCTAGAGGTCTATCAAGTCTGCTTGAATGTGCAGCTAGCACCCCTTATTCTGCAGCTGCCCCTCCCTTCCCTCTTTCCCCTTCATTGACCCTCCCCCTTGTCCTGTCCCATCCCCTTTTGAAGCAGTCCACTGTTCTACTGGATACCACTTGCAGGTAATGCATTCCACCTCAGCCACCACCCTCTCTGTAAAAGTGTCTCCTCATCTCCTCCTGAACCTTCCTCCTCCTCCAGTCTCATATCACGCCCCCGTGTCCCTCCTCCCTTACTTTGAACAGCCCTCTGTACCTGTCTTGTTTATTCCTTTCATGTACTTAAAGGTTTCTATCATGTCCCCCTGTCCCTCCTCTCCTCCAGTGAGACATGTTCAACTCCCTCAGCCTCCTCTCGTATGATAAGTCCCTCAGCCCCTTGATCATCTTTGTCACCCTGTGCTGCACCCCCTCCAGTAACTTAATGTCCCTCTTCAGATACGGGTGCCAGTACTGCATGCAGTACTCCAGGTGCGGTCTAACTAATGACCTATACAGTGGCAGAACCACCTCCTCCCCCCTCGACGATATACCCCTTGCCATACAACCCAGCATTTAGTTGGCCTTTGCAGCTGCCTTCTTACATTGTGCCGAGTTGTTCATTGACCCTGTAATGAGCACCCCAGATCCTTCTCCTCCTCTGTCTGGGCTAGCTGCACTCCACCCAGCTGGTAACTCCTCCTTGGGTTCTTCATCCCAAAATGTTGCACCTTGCACTTTTTGGCATTAAACCCCAGTTGCCAGGTGTCTGACCAGGTTTCAAGCTTTGCCAGATCATCTTGCAACCCCTGCCATCCCCCTAGGTCATCCACCACTGCTCCTACCTTGGTATCATCAGCAAACAGACTGATCTTGCTCTTGATGTCCAATGATATGTCTGCAATGAATATCCTAAACAACACTGGTCCCAACACCGAGCCCTGTGGAATACTGCTCGTCACTACCCTTGGGTGTGAGAGCTCCCAACCCACCACCATCTGTTGCCTTCCCTGAAGCCAGTTCCCTACCCATCTCACCAGCTTTGCACATGCCCCTGTGCCTACTAACATAGAAACATAGAAGTTGATGGCAGATAAGAACCGCAAGGCCCATCCAGTCTGCCCATTTCTTTTTCTACCTTATAAATGTGCCATCGGCCTTTGCTCTGTCAGTGGCCTATCTATTCATAGTAATTTGTATTGCTCCCTTATGCCTATCCCATGCCTGTTTGAAGCCCTGCACTGTATTCATAGCCACCACTTCTTGTGGTAAGCCATTCCATGCATCCACCACCCTTTCTGTGAAAAAGAATTTCCCACATTCCCCTTAATCGGCCTCCTCTAATCTCATGCTGTGTCCTCTTGTCCTGCTATTTTTCTTATATTTAAACATGTTAGACTCTTTCACCTTAATGCCCTTAAGGTGTTTGAATGCCTCGATCATATCACTCTCCCTCCTTTGCTCAAGGGTATACATATTGAGCTCTGTTAATCTGTCCTCATATGTCTTCTGATGCAGTCCCTGCACCATTTTGCTGCCCTTCTCGACTGCCTCAATTTGGTTAATGTCCTTGTGAAGGTGTGGCCCAATACTGCACGCAGTACTCCAGATGGGGCCTAACCAGTGTCTTGTACAGAGGGATTATTACCTCCTCTTACGACTTGTGATACCCCTACTAATACACCCTAACACCCCCTAGCCTTACCTACTGCTTTAGAGGTCTGCTTGGATGATTTAGGTCATCAGTGATGATGATGCCCAAGTCTCTTTCTTCCTTTGTGACTGCTAGCAACTCCTCCCAGCCTATAGGTGGCTTCAGGGTTTCTCTTCCCTATGTGCATGATTTTGCACTTCTTTGCATTAAATCCCAGTTGCCACTCTTCTGACCATTTCTGCTAGTTTATCCAGATCTCTCTCTCATTCTGCCCACCCCATCTGGATCATCTACTTGTTGCAGATCTTGGTGTCATCTGCAAACAGACAAGCCTTACCCTCTAGTCCATCTGCAAGGTCACTAATGAAGATGTTGAAGAGGACTGGCCCAGGACTGATCCCTGAGGTACCCCACTTGTGACTTGCATCTCTTCTGACTGTATACCATTTACCACCACTCTCTGTTTTCTGCCTGTCAACCAGTTTGCCACCCAGTTGACCAACTTCTGACCCACCCCGAGCCTAGCAGCTTATTTATCAATCTTCTATGTGGAACAGTGTCAAAAGCTTTGCTGAAGTCAAGGTAGGCAATATCAACTGCTCCCCCTTGGTCCACCACTCTGGTTACCCAGTCAAAGAAATCTATGAGATTAGTTTGACAGGACCTTCCTGTTGTAAACCCATGCTGTCTTGGATCCTGTGCCCCTATGGATTCCAGGTGTTGCACTATCCTTTCCTTAAGGAGTGCCTCCATAATCTTGCCCACTACTGAGGTAAGACTGACCTGGTCTGTAGTTCCCCGCCTCCTCCTGCTACCACTCTTGTGGAGGGGATCACATGAGCCCTTCTCCAGTCTTCTGGGACCTCTCCTGTGCTCAGAGACTCACTAAACAATTTGCTAATGGCTCTGCTAGTTCCTCCTTAGCTCCTTAAGTACCCTGGGATGTATGCCATCAGGTCCCATTGCCTTATCCACCCTGAGCTTAGCAAGCTCTTGTAGGACCCTTTCTTTTGTGAAGGAGTAGTGCTCACCTCCCTCCCCCGTGTCCATGATGCTGAGCTGTGGGCCCTGCCCTACCTTCTCTTCAGTAAATACTGAGCAAAAGTATCTATTTAGGATAGATGCCTTTACAGGGTCCTCCTCCTCACATGCTCCCTTTTCTCCATTAAGCTTAGCAATACCCCCTCTGGACTTTCTCCTTTCACTAATGTATCTAATTTACTTCCCAGCCTTCCATGTGGCACTGAGTTGAATGCCTTACTGAAGTCCAGATACAGGACATCCACTGCATGGCCCCTGTCCAGTTGCCTAGTTACCCAGTCATAGGAACTCCACCAGGTTGGTTTGGCAGGATCTGCCCCATATGAAACCATGCTGTCTGCTTTCCTGTAGTCCTTTGGCCTCTCAGTAGGGCCACCAGCCTTCCTTCAGGATAGTCTCCATTAGCTAACCCACGATGGATGTGAGGCTCACTGGTCTGTAGTTTCCCAGTTCATCCTTAGGCCACTCTGTGGAGGGGCACCACATGAGCCATCCTCCAGTCCTGAGGTTCACACCCCGAATGTAGTGAGGCATTAAATAGGTCTGCCAAAGGTCCTGCAAAGACCTCTGCCAGCTCCTTCAGTACCCTCGGGTGGATGCCATCTGGGCCTTGCGCCTTATCCACCTTCAGTGCCTTCAAACCCTCCTGAATTCTGCCCTCCATGATTTTCCCATCTGTCACCCCCCCGTTTCTTGAATTTCTCCCCCCCCTTGGGTGTCACCCCTTCTCTTTAATACAAATACTGAGCAGAAGTACTCATTTAGTGCTTCTTGCCTTATTACACCCTGCTTCCACCCAACCCCCTCCTTCCTAATCCTTACTATGTGGTCCTTACAGCCCTTTTCTTCCTGATGTACCTAAAGAAGTCCTTCTCCTCTTCTTAATGCCTTGTGCCAGCCTGAGTTCCATAGATGCCTTGGCTCCCTTACTGCCCTTGTCACCTCCTCCGATTCCGTCAAGTACTCCTCCCTGTCCTCCTCTCCCTGTTTTCTTGTACTTCCTAAAGGCAGCTCTTTTCCTCCTTACCTTTTCCATGACCTCCTTGCTCAACCAGCTCAGTTTCTTAGCCCTAGCCTTCTTGCTCTGGGCCTTGCAGCAGGTTTTGGCTGCCTCCACTATCCCCAGGTTTATGAGCTCCCACCTCTGGTTAGTGTCCATACTAGATTGAATTCTGGCCAGGTACCCTTTTACCACTTCCCCCATGCTCCCAAAGTCAGCCCTCCTGAAGTCCAGCACTCTTGTGCTAGATTCCACTTCCTCATTGCCCATATTTTCAATGTGAGCCATACTGAATGGTGGTCACTCCCTGACAGCGGTTCCTCCACTGTAAGTTCTCTCACAAAGTCCCCATTTGCCAGCACAAGGTCAAGGGTATTCCCTAACCTGGTTGGTTCACTGACCATTTGCTGCAGGAAGCTGTCCTGGAAGGCATCCAGCAGTACCTGCTCCCTTCTTGTCCTGGTTGTTGGGGTACTCCAGTCCACTCCTGGCATGTTGAAGTTCCCCACAATCACCACACTACCCTTCTCACAGGTCCTCCTGATCTGTCCCACCAGTTCCCTGTCTAACTCCTCCGTCTGAGATGGCGGCCTGTACACCACTCCCATTCTAAGAATCCTATTCTTGGAATCCTGGATTTGCATCCAAATTGACTCCGTTCTACCTCCTCCCCTTCCTCCCTTACACACTTCAGTCCTTCCTTCACATATAGTGCCACACCCCCTCCTTTCCCAATCACCCTGTCCCTACGAAATAACCCATACCCTGGTACAGACAGGTCCCAGTCATTGTATTGGGTGTCCCATGTTTCTGTGATGGCTGCAATGTCCACCTCTTCCTCTGACATGAGCACCTGTAACTCTGCAGTTTTCCTCCCAAGACTCCTAGCATTAAAGGTAACCACCTTCCACCCTCCCCCCCCCCTTCTGAAGTACATTCTTAAACAGGAGCCATTAGTGACGTGACTAATGATTAATTCCACTAAAGAATGTATCAGCTACACTAGCACAAATGCTTAGCCACTGTAAGGATGAATCTGTGCTGGCTGCATTATAAAATACACAAATTGTGGTAGGACAATATAGCTTGGCAAAGTAGCACTGAAAATAGAAAATAATGGATAGGTAAGTGTTTGTTATGGATTTTTTTAACACACCCAAAGTGTGCGATGACCCATAAACCCCGAAAGCAAAGCTCGAGAGGTTTACGTGGTCATCACACACTGAGGGTGTGTGAAAAAAATCCAAAACATCAAACTTATCTATTCTTTTTTTATAATTGCTGGTGTGGATATTTAGACCATATTTCTAGCGGCCTGAAAGAAAAATACTTTTTTTTAGCTAGAGTGGAGTTTTATTTTTGAAGAAATTGAACTGTACATGAATAAAACAGTTGAAAATGCTGCAGTTGCATACTTTTTGTTTTAAAGTCTGTTTCTTTGAGGACTGTCCTATCAACCAGATCTCAAATTATTATGAAGTGTCATATCAACTGGATTTTGGGTTATTATTGCCTTTGAAGCATAATAACCTGAAATCCAGTTGATATGCATTTTTAACAAAACAGTAATCCGGTTGATATTTATGGTCACCAGAAATTATACTACAGTATATACAAAGATGGCAGGTCACAGGGTAGAGGGTGCCAGGCATAGGGGCTAAGTATACAAAGCATAGGAGCTGACTTTCGTGGGGTGCTGTAGGGCCCCCCACCCCCTCTAAAATATTCAGCTGCTTCTTTTGTTAACTGTGAGCCTGACCTGTTTGTTTACTGAGATTGACCATCCTGGAAAAACAAATATTGGCTCAGATGATTCTAAGGCTGGAAAAAGGAAGGGCTGAAAATGAGCAGGAGAGAGCAGAAGTCACAAAGAAGATGTTTAAAAGTAGGGGAGGGGGATATATATATATATATATATATATATATATATATATATATATATATACACATATATATATCAAAAAGTTTTATGAATTTCTATGCACTGTGTGTAAGTGGTTTGTGGGCATAGAGACTAGTCTTTTTCTTTTTTTACAACAGAGACATTTTAGATTGTGTCTTAGCTTCCGTGTCCATACCGAAAAACAGCTACAGTATGTTTTCCATATGTGGAATAATGGATTTTAAACATCCCAAAACTGGTCAATTTTTGGTATATTTTAAATATGAGGGTGGAAGAAGCATATGGTGAGTAAATATATGACTCAGATATGAATACTATAGGAGACACATCAATTCTGTTTCTACTAAGAAGGTATTATATCTATAATGTTCAGATTTTCATCATATCTCTGTCATATTTTCCCACTGTTTCACGTAGCTTATGTACATATATATATATATATATATATATATATATATGTATAAATATAATCAGCAAATAGCCAGTTTGGGGTAGGTATAAAATACATATATCTCTATATGTGGGAAATATAGTTATTTTCTGTATGGGGTATACTTGTAAAGTAATTCCATTTGGTCAGAGAATGGCTACATACTCAAAAGTCCAAAGGCTGCTCTCCTGTTCCCAGAAAATGTAGCAATTTCTTAAAAAAAAAAGAAAGAAAGAAAAAATCTCTTCACGGTAGGGCTGCTCAGGGAGTGAACAGTTTAGAGGTTAATTCAAGAAATTAACGTTGGTGTCAGCAGCTGCTGTGTGAAGGAAATGTGCTGATTGTGCTTACTCAACACCTTGCCCGTGTGATTTATTAGTTACTGTTTAAGCGAAACTCGGGGACCAGAGAAAACCATTGCTGAAAACTCTGCAAATTGTTTTCTACCATCTCCACTTTATCAGTAGCAGGTCGAAGTTTTATTTTTTGTTGCTCTTGCAAGGCTATAACTCAGTAGAAGGAACGCAGCAAGTCATGAGCATCTGATGTATGATTACAGGATAATTTATGCACTTGGTATGTGCGTGCATCACAGGCATAAAAAAATAGCACCTTCCACATATTTTTCCAACTTTTTTGTATCTGTTCATGCATAACATGTCGTGAAATGATGAATTTAAAATAAATATAAAGTGGAAAATGCATTTTCTGAAATGATCTGTTTGTCCTCTACGGAAAATTTTCAAAGTGAAAATCAGTGCAGCATTGAAAGCTGGGGAGGGTGGGGGAGTTGGAATCTAAATTGACCCAAATCCACTGCATGTTCTTGACCTCACTACTGTCAAGTCACGCTCTTTCTAAAATTAATATATTAACAATGAAATTCAATGGGTATCTCACTGTTTAGTTTTCCCCCTCCTATAATCGAAAGACTCATCATTCATTTCAATGGAGCAAGTAAAATGCTCACTGTCTTTTTCCTTATATCACTCATCTTCAAGTTCTGACCTTGTCAGATATTGAAGCGGGGAGGGGGGTCCTGCAGTAGTCGTACCAGAATAACTACTCTACATTGTTTAATGATACATTTGCAACAAATTTGAAAAATAAACTGTCCATGTGAAGGCCTATCATCCCACAAATGGGCACAGATGTCATTTATTCTTTTTTTAGGTACGACCATTGAGCTGAGCTAGGCTTATTTTCAATGGTGTCCTGCACAGAAATGTGCTGATGGCATAGATCAAAAGAAATCATGAACGTCTAAAAGTGTCACATACTCCTTCTGGACGTATTGATGGGTCACTGATTCTAACCATTTGAACTAATATGAATCTAAGGGACCAAAAACTTCAGAATTTACGGTACTTTGAGATTCACTTTTGTGCATAAGCATGTTATAGTATACCTCTTGTTAGTGCTTAGCTTTTATCCCTATTTACTGTTTTCCTGACATCATGAAAGGTGGGCGAACAGAGCACTAACATTCATTTAAGCAATGTTGAGGCATGAAAGAGTGCAGGCTATTGTAGGATTTACCCACACCTCACATGGTGTGGCATGAGGTGCTGCCGAGTGCCTTAAACCATATGAAAAGTGGGAAAATGCCACAATGACCCACACTCTGTCATGATGACTTACTGTGATTATAAAGTGGGGTCATCTGTTCAAAACACTAAAACACAAACTAAATAAAGGCCCACTACTTAAAATCAAACCTTCAGGCTAACCATAACTCCCCATCAAATTTCTAGAAGATTATCCAGTCACTCGTTGATCCTCCAGTCCTGTTTGTTTTCTCTGTCCTCCTGGTGGAAGACTCACTGGTCTCTGACCCGTCCTTGGTTGCCACTCATTTTAATAAATTCATCACCTGTGCACCACCCTCTCATCCATCTCCAGGTCACCTCCCCATCCCCCGCTGCCTCTCCCCCACCACACCCACTGGAACCCGGGAAGACTTCTTCACCCTTACTTAACTTAATACTTTTTTTTTGATTATTACTTTTTCCTCCTTGAGCTGGTTGTCCTCTGAAGGGTGCCCCCAGCTCTGTCCCCCCCAGTGTCTACCATCTGACGCTGACTCGAACTCCCAGGGCTTGACCCCCCGTTGGGGCTGGCAGGGTTCCCCAACCCCCACTGGAGACTGGATTCAATGGGCTAGTGCCATGGCTAGCTGGGAGCAGAGCCTGTGAGACACCCTCCACCATTGTGCCATGGCTTCACTTTTTCCCTGGTGTTCTCCCAGGAGCTGGGGTGTGCAATGAGGCCCGTGGAGAGGAGTGTCCACGTATACGCATGTGCTCCCTCCAAGCATCTACCCCAACTCCTCCCCATACTGTAGCACACCACCCTGTCTCCCAGCCTCCACTAGGGGGCAGGCGAGTGCCGATCACTGAGGACCCCCCTCCCCGTAGAAGGAGAGCAGTCCATTGGATGCTCAATTCTTCTCCTCCCCTGCTGACCCCTGTGGCCCATGCTCGTTACCGAACATGGGTCGCTGGCATAGCGCGAGGTAAGGTGTCCAGCACCTCAGCCCTCAGTTTCACCAGGCTAGCAAACACTTAATCTTTTTATGCCCAGCCCTGGTGAGTTGGACCCCAAACTTCTATATATTTTGGATCTTGCCATTGCCTCTCAACTGGCTCACCTTCTAAAACTCTCCTTATTTCCCCTTGTGCTGTCCCTCAGGCCTAGAAACATAGAAACATAGAAACATAGAAGTTGACGCAGATAAGGACTGCAAGGCCCATCCAGTCTGCCCATTTCTTTTTCTACCTTATAAATGTGCCATCGGCCTTTGCTCTGTCAGTGGCCTATCTATTCATAGTCATTTGTATTGCTCCCTTATGCCTATCCCATGCCTGTTTGAAGCCCTGCACTGTGTTCATAGCCACCACTTCTTGTGGTAAGCCATTCCATGCATCCACCACCCTTTCTGTGAAAAGAATTTCTCACATTCCCCTTAATCGGCCTCCCTCTAATCTCATGCTGTGTCCTCTTGTCCTGCTATTTTTCTTATATTTAAACATGTTAGACTCTTTCACCTTGTTTATGCCCTTAAAGGTGTTTGAATGCCTCGATCATATCACTTCTCTCCCTCCTTTGCTCAAGGGTATACATATTGAGCTCCGTTAATCTGTCCTCATATGTCTTCTGATGCAGTCCATGCACCATTTTAGTTGCCCTTCTCTGGACTGCCTCAATTTGGTTAATGTCCTTGAGAGTGTGGCCTCCAATACTGCACGCAGTACTCCAGATGGGGCCCTAACCAGTGTCTTGTACAGAGAGATTAATACCTCCCTCTATGACTTGTGATACCCCTACTAATACACCCTAACACCCCTAGCCTTACCTACTGCTTTAGAGGTCTGCTTGATGATTTTAGGTCATCAGTGATGATGATGCCCAAGTCTCTTTCTTCCTTTGTGACTGCTAGCAACTCCCTCCCAGCCTATAGGTGGCTTCAGGGTTTCTCTTCCTATGTGCATGATTTTGCACTTCTTTGCATTAAATCCCAGTTGCCACTCTTCTGACCATTCTGCTAGTTTATCCAGATCTCTTCTCATTCTGCCCACCCCATCTGGATCATCTACTCTGTTGCAGATCTTGGTGTCATCTGCAAACAGACAAGCCTTTACCTCTAGTCCATCTGCAAGGTCACTAATGAAGATGTTGAAGAGGACTGGCCCCAGGACTGATCCCTGAGGTACCCCACTTGTGACTTGCATCTCTTCTGACTGTATACCATTTACCACCACTCTCTGTTTTCTTCCGCCAACCAGTTTGCCACCCAGTTGACCAACTTCTGACCCACCCCGAGCCTACCCAGCTTATTTATCAATCTTCTATGTGGAACAGTGTCAAAAGCTTTGCTGAAGTCAAGGTAGGCGACATCAACTGCTCCCCCTTGGTCCACCACTCTGGTTACCCAGTCAAAGAATCTATGAGATTAATTTGACAGGACCTTCCTTTTGTAAACCCATGCTGTCTTGGATCCTGTGCCCCTATGGATTCCAGGTGTTGCACTATCCTTTCCTTAAGGAGTGCCTCCATAATCTTGCCCACTACTGAGGTAAGACTGACGGTCTGTAGTTCCCCGCCTCCTCCCTGCTACCACTCTTGTGGAGCGGGATCACATGAGCCCTTCTCCAGTCTTCTGGGACCTCTCCTGTGCTCAGAGACTCACTAAACAATTCTGCTAATGGCTCTGCTAGTTCCTCCTTTAGCTCCTTAAGTACCCTGGGATGTATGCCATCAGGTCCCATTGCCTTATCCACCCTGAGCTTAGCAAGCTCTTGTGGGACCCTTTCTTTTTGTGAAAGGGAGTAGTGCTCACCTCCCTCCCCTGTGTCCATGATGCTGAGCTGTGGGCCCTGCCCTACCTTCTCTTCAGTAAATACTGAGCAAAAGTATCTATTTAGGATAGATGCCTTTACAGGGTCCTCCTCCTCACATGCTCCCTTTTCTCCATTAAGCTTAGCAATACCCCCTCTGGACTTTCTCCTTTCACTAATGTATCTATAGAAAGTCTTGTCACCTTCTTTACTCTTCGTGCTAGTGTTTCCTCAGTTTGGGACTTTGCCTGCCCTTACTGCCTTACCTGCTTCCCTTAGTGCAGTTTGGTATGCCTCCCTATCTTCATCCCGCTGTGTTCCCTTATATTTCCTGAAGGCCAGCCTTTTGGCTCTGACCTTTTCTGCTACTGTATTTGAGAACCAAAGTGGTTTCCTTTTTCTTTTGCACTTCCTTTTCTGTCTAACACAATGGGATGTTGCTTCAAGTATTGCATCCTTAATGCTTGCCCCACTTTGCCTGTACCCCCTCACCTGTGTTTCTTTTTGCCAGGGCTAGCTTAACTCTGTTGGCCATCTTATCAAAGTCAGCTCCTCTGAAGTCCCATATTTTTGCCTTGGAATGGGATGATTTAGATGTAGTAGCCAAATTGAACCATACCATGTGATGGTCACTGGCTCCCAGGTGACCTTCTACCTGGAGATCTGTGATCCCTTCTTTGTTAGTCAATACTATATCTAGGATAGCCCTGTCTCTTGTGGGTTGCTGTACCAGTTGTTTGAGGCCCTCCCCCTGCAGGGAATCCACTATGAGTCTAGTTCTGGCAGATGTTCCTGCTGGTATTGACCAATCTGTATCCGGCATGTTGAAGTCTCCCATTATCAGAACCTCCCCTTTAGCTGTCATGTTTTGTATATCTTCTAACAGTAATGTGTCTATGTCTTCCCTCTGGTCTGGGGGCCTGTAGACAACCCCAGTTCTTATGGCTGTCCCATTTCCTGTTTCCAGGGTGACCCACAGGTTGCAAAGGTTCTGCTTCTGTACAAAGGGGGTGATATTTCCTCCCCTGGCAACTTCTGCCCAATCTCATGCCTCCTCTCTTTTGCAAAACTTCAGAAGACCATTGTATACGCTAGGCTTGCTGACTTCCTTTACTTCACTAATTTCCTCACCCCCTTCCAGTCTGGTTTTAGGAAGCACCACTCTACAGTGTCTTCCTTGCTGTGTGTAACTGCATCTATCCTCACTGGGATGGATCATTGAAATATTGCTGCAACTACTGTATATTCATTGATCTGGCTGAAGCCTTTGACTCAGTGTCGTGGAAGCAAAAACAGTAAGGGTATTCAGAAATGCATGGGATAGACTGAAGGCAACCACAGCGGTAGGAAAGAAAAGGTAAGCTACAGAATCATTTAGGAGCTGGAGCTTAAGTAGGTAGGGAAATGGGCAGACTAGGTAGGCCAGGCAGTCCTTATCTCCCATCAAATTCTATGTTACTGTGTGTCCAACGCAGAACTCCTGGGACAAGCTGAGCTCTACTGGCCTCTCAGTGTCTGCTGTCAACTGATTCCATTCATACCTCATGGGCCATCATCAGTCTGTACAGGTGGGAGGCATCCTGTCTCCCCTATCCTAGCAGGGTTCCCACAAGGCACCATCCTGGGTCCTATCCGGTTTTCAGTTTCCCTACATGACCTCCCCTCTGCTTTTGTCTCTTCACATAACCACATGTATGTGGACAACATAGTCATTTACACCTCTAGCCCATCAGCTTCAGTTGTGGAAGGTCCACTCCAACATTACTTCCACATGTGCTGTGCTGGTGCCATACCAACCAACTCAGGGTTAACACCAAGAAAATTGTGTCTATTACCTTTGGCACCAACCAGAAACTGGCCAGGCTCTCTCCCTCCACTGTCTACTCCACACTGGATGGCACTACTCTGGACGCTGTCCCTGCCTTCAAATACCTTGGTATGTGACTTGACAGCAAGCTTGACTTCTCTGCCCACATTGATGCCATCCATGTCAAACCTCACCTTAAACTCAGTGCCCTGTACTGCAGCAAGGGCTGCCCTTCCCCCCAGGTCTGCCAGGAGTTGGTAACTGAAATAGTTGCCCCAGTTTTTTACTATGTGGATATGGTCTCTGGCACCCCCCTTACTCTTCCCTTGCCAGACTGGATACCCTCTGCAATGCCTTCTGTTGTTTAGCTACCAACTATCCCCTCCATACACACCATTGCTCATTCTAGTCCTCCCTCTCCATCCTCCCACTACTTTCACATCCCCAGTCCCACTGGTCTCCTTCATTGCTAAATATTGGTTTGGATCCCTTCTGTTAGGGAACACCAAGCCCTCCTCAGATTCTAGATGGTAATAAACCAGCAGAAGAAATGACAGGCAAGTGGTAAAAGCAGTATTATACAATGGCAAGAAAATTTCCTGGATTCTGATTGGTCAGTGTGTGCCTGAGACAGTGATGATATTACACAATAACATCACTGTGCTGATTTTATGGAGCCTGAACCTGAGCCTTTCTTTTTCAGAAACAAAGATATACTGCTTCACTAAAAAATCTACTAAAAACATTTTTATTTTTGTTTTGTATAACATTGAGCCGTTGTATAATTGCAATAAGGCACTCCAAGGTGTGTATTATCATGTAATAACATCACTCCTGGGGTGGTGGAAGCACTCAGCTTCGCCTTGTGCTTCAACCCACCCCAGGAGTGACGTTATTACATGATAACACACACCTTGTCATGCCTTATTGCTTAAATAACTTGTTATTACTTATGGATTAGACTTACACCCTAAACAGTATCTTCAGCCAAGTGGGTACTGGGAGCCGCAGTGTATCAATCCCCCACAAGATTGTCTCAGTGAGAATGTGTTATGCAGCAATTCTTATAATGAGATAGTGACTGTGGCAACAGCTAGTCAATGTGTATATTATAATTGCTGTTAGAGTTACAGACAAGCCCTATTGACCAAATTAGCTAGGTGGCTCCACAGTGTAAATAACATTATACAAAAAGTGTGATGTTAGCTGAAATGAACAAAGAGCTTTTACAAGTACAGGAAAAAACACATGTACTACTACATAATAAGTGTAGTATTACACAAATTCAAAAGATGGCAGTGTAGACTGTATAATAATATCTTAGGAGATAACAAAGACACAAGTGTCTTGGCATACTACATGCTGTTGCTAAGCAGAGTAAAATGGAATCATAATGTTTCCCTGGCTACTTACACTTGTACGGTAAGTGTCAATGCCCTAGAAGTTAGTAGTGATTTGTCATAATATGTATAACATAAGGTTTGTCTAAGGTTCACAGTGGGAGGCTAATTAGGGTGTGGGGACCGAGTGTAACACTTCTCTCCTACCTCTCCTCGCTCCTCTCCCCTGTCCTCCCCTTGTCTTACTCTCTCCACTCCAGGGAGTCCTGTACCTTTTCCATTCCCCACCCTTACTCCTCTGCTGGACAAGTTGCTTTCTTCTACCACTTTCCTTCCCCCTGGAACCTGCTTCCCCTTACCTCCACCTCTTGTCCTCATTCTCTGCCTTTAGATGCCTGCAAAGGCTTCTTCCTGCTCACTCCTGTCCCTGTCAACCCCACCCTTTTGACTTTTCTTTCTCTCGCATCTGACACCCTTCTGTTAAGAAATCCTCTAAATCAAGGCTAGTTGTGCTTTCGCCCATGGCCTGTTTCTGTACCCCTGTAGCGCTGTCACTCTCTCCAACAAGCACTGCACACTTCATAGTATTCTTGTACAATTGTCCACATATCTTCATGTTAATCCATGCTGTTGATAATCTACTTGAACATCACATCTGTTCCAACGTCTCTGATGTTGCCTATGTAAACACAATTTGAAGTTTTGTAATTTGATTCTGTCTATATTCCCCTTCCCACCTCCCACCGGTCGCACCTGGAAATGAACCTCAGTTCAGTGTCCCTTTCCTTGTTACTAATTTTTAAATAAATAAAAATAAATAAAACCCCAGTGGAATACTGATTTGGACTCAGTGTCCATTGCTACTGAGCTCAGCCTTTCTACTGTTTACAGCAAATACTGCTAAACAAGGCCCTTTTGCCTGCTCCATCCTTCACCAGTTTAGCAGCCATGCCACTCAACTCTTTTCATTAATCCAGGCCCTGTGCCAAAGCATTTAAAAACCCATAATTTTTTTCAGACTTAAATGCTTGATGTTATACCAATCATAAGGGATTTGTGTTCTTTTCAACTCAGAAACTCCACACCTACCAGGGTTACTCAACCCCAATGCTCTTGACAATGCTCCTACCAGTTTGAACCCTGACATGTGTCTAAAGCACTATGCCATCTTCAGCTGAAAACACAGACCCATGGAAAATGAAGAATAAAGAGAACCACTCCAATCAAGACCTTTCACAGTGATTTAGTCTACAAAGAAGTATCACATTCCCATACCTCACATTCTCAATAAAATTACTTTTCCCACACCAAACTTCAGTCAGCATGAACTTCTTTTATAAAACAGATTGAGAAAGGACCGCATCCTGATTAGCTATGACCTGTCCATTGAGAGAGCACTAGGCATGGATAAAAAAATGAACTCTGTTCAGAACCAACATAGTTGCTGTGCATCAATATGAAGCAAAGTTTTATTTTTTCTTTTCTTTAGTTACATAAGCCCTTCAAGAAATTTAATGTTTTAATTGATATAGTCTACTTTTGCTGGTTTTGTTGCTGAAGTGTGATGTGTTACATTTTAGGGGTGCAATTGCAGAGCTATTTTGTCCATTATGCATAGCTTTAGGTACAACACCACCTGGTTAACAATGTTTTGCTGGGCGTGACCTCTGACAGTAAATCATGCATGCATCAATGTGTGACTACTGTTATATTGCATATGGGGACGTCCACAGCTTTAAAGCAGCAGCAACACAAACCTACACCCTCAGACACATTGGCAAATCTGCCTCCTTCAGTTCCCCATATACAATATTACAATAGTCATCCATTGATGTATGCACAATTTACTGTCAGAGGTCAAGCCCTGCAGAACATCGATAACCAGGTGGTGTTGTACCTAAACATATACATACTGGAACAATAGCTCTGGTGTTGAATCCCTAAAATGTATCACATCACAGTGTCCAGCGATGGTCCTGATACCCTCTCCAGCTCCTCTGTTCTCAGTCACTGCTTCTGAGAAACTCCTATTGCCTGTCTGTAATAGTTCTATAAGCAGGGTGTCACAAAAGTCTGTGCCCAGGTTTTCAAGGGTTACCCTGCTTTGTGCATGCATTGGCAATTTGACCTCCTTGCCCTTCCCTACATGGTCCTTGTAGCAATAATCCTAGGGGCTGAGGCTCTTTGAAGTTGAAAAGTGCTCTGGCTGCAGTTGAAAACCAAACACAACACTCCTAGTTTTTCAGGTATGAAGCATTTTGTACATTAAGATTCTAGATTGGCTACTTCCTCCTGACCTCCCTTGTGCCGTGTCATTGATGGGAGATCAACTGGATCATATCACCCACCTAAATTATAGTGAGCTGTCCATGGGGGACCCCATGGAGCTGTCCACAGGGGATACCACTGGCATCGAGAAGGACAATCTCTGGCTCAGGGTTACCTATTTCTTCTCAGATGAGGAAGAGGAGATAATCAATGACAGGGTGATGACCCAGCCGAGTGTGAAGTTTGACCAGAAGATAGATGAATGGGAAAAATATGCAAATGCATCACCAACACAGGCTGCTAGAATACCTCAAAAACAGCAAAAGATAAACTTTATAGAGACTTCCAATTCACTAATGGCATGCTAAGCATGCACCAGGTGCACACATGATCAAAACTATCCTAAGTTTGCATATTTTGTATTTTCTCCATGCTTCTGTGAATACCAAATTGAAGTGGTTTCTGTTCAAAACTACCAGGGGAAGCTAGGAACTACACCAAGGAATCTACTGAGTCCATTGAGCAGACAGGTCAGTGGAATTTGGACCATTGATAAAATTAGTCCTGGAAAGGCTTAGCTGGGTGCCCTGCTGAGGATAACTGTGAGGGTTGATCAGGGGGCTGAGCTTAGACATGGACACCTCTCCTGAGGTCTGTTCTCCTACCTGTTACTAAGTCTAGTTCCAGTTCGATACTAGTGTGCAACTATGGGGCTTATACATCTGTACTTCTACATAGGTGTTAATGTGTAGCCGAACACAGAAGTAATCAAAACTAGAATGGGAATTTCTTCTATGTTTGGCTGCACATGAACACGGGCAAAAGCAATTGGCTGTTCTGCATAGGTAGCACTCTCACTGGAGCTTGAAAAAGTGTTTTCTCTGTAGGACAGCTGGATCACTCATAATAGGCTGAGAGACAACATCTGCAGTTTTTTAAAATAAAAAAAATGACACATTGATTCATGGTTTCACTGCCTAACAAAAAGTGTCATCTGCGTGTTAGATTGTTCAGTGCAGTTGTGCATATCACTGTCAAGGCCCCTAGAATTCTGCGGCTGCAGAATTTTGCGCAGAACTTGCAATCTACCGCAGAACTTCTGCGGTGCCGCAGAATTCACTCTTCTTGGTGATTTTTTATTAATATTTCTGTTTATCCATAGAATCTGGTTCCCATCCCCTCTTTTTATATCCAAACCCCCCATATGCTCAGAATGTGATGTTATCATTGCTATAACATCATACATTAGCTAATGAAATCGCTGCATTCTGCAACAGAAATGAACAGTCACTGATCTACCACAACTCCCACTGCCAGAGACGGTGGCACAGCACATCACGCATGGTGATGTTTGCTCAAACTGCACTACAACCTAATACAATTTTCAGTCTTACAATATTGCACTATGGCCAATTTAAACAAAACCTTGTCAATAGCACAGACCTATTAAGTCCATACCTCACTTTGTACAAACCTGTTTGTTCCTTTAAGGTATAGAAACGCCATCTGAAATGAATAACTGGTAAAATGAATTTTACTGTCATTTTTAAGAAAAATAAAGTAATTATACCCCAAAAAGTGGAATATAATAATGTGGAGACCTGTTGAAAGACTAGACCTGTTAATAATTGCCCTGTACGCATTTTTGCCAGGGTTATTGATTACATATTGTCACTGGTTGATAGAATCACCTAAAAGTTATGGAGAAATGTTGCGTGCAGGGACAGCTGTTGGGCCAGAGGGTAGCATGCTGTGTTTCCGTGCAGGCAACTCAGGTTCAGAGATTAGCTCTGGAAGCTGGCTGGGCAGCACAAGGATTGGTGGAACACATCACTGCTCGGAGCCTGGGAAGGTATGGTGCAGTGTTCTGTCACATGGTGGACACATTGTGATAGGCTGGAGCGCTCTATCTCACAGTCGGTTCACATGCATGTCATGGCCTGATGGTGTTACACAGTGTGTCAGGGAAAGCAGGTTGACATGAAAAATGAGTTTTGCAATAACTCCTCTGTTCCATTTCCAATGGGACCTGTATGAATGAGGATGCATGTTCATGGAAAAAAAATATATATCGATAGATAGATAGATAGATATAGGTGTATATACACACACACACACATACAGTATCTCTGTCTCTCTCACCACACACACACACACACACACATTTGTATGTATGTTACAGATTGCATATAAATATATAAGTGATACACAGTGGGAACCTCATGAGTGGTGTAGAAAGCATATACAAATACATAAGTGATAGACAGTGGAGACCTCATTAGTGGGATAGATAGCATGCATATAGAAATACCTTATTTATCACATAAGATCCCCTCTGCATATGTCATTTATGCAATAGGCTAGGACCTTAAGGGAGAGACATTTGATTTGCTTTTTTAGGCATACAATTATTTTTATAAGTCTGTTATTTTTTGAACTAGTGTTACTGTGCTTTCCACCATCCTGATTGCTATAACCACTGCCATGAAAGTAAAGTCAGGATGACAAGCTGACACTGTGATGTGGTAGTTTGTTAGTGCCGCAGAACTTCCACAGAAATTACAAACCACCACCGCAGAAGTTCTGCGGCAAATGGTAGTCTTGCCGCAGAACTTGGTCCCACTGTGCCACAGAAAAGTAGGAGCCCTGATCACTGTCAGGTAAACAGTATCCCGTGATTAGGGAGTTGGGGAAAGGGCAACGACAATAACGGCGAACTGCTCCACAGCACATCCCTTGAGGGTTATGGTAGGGTAGGGTAGCTGGATGGGTGGGGTCAGTGATTATAGCGACAGGATGTCACTATTCATATGCACGTGCAGGTGGGGGAGTGAGCATGCACAGCAAGGGGCAGGAGGGGATGTGAGGGGCTGTGCCACGGTGGGTTGCCAAGCTGACTCTGTGGCATGGTGCGTGGGCTGCCAGTGCTGGTTGGCAGGGTACTGGGTTTGGGTCTGGGCACTGGTGCGTTTTTGTTGCGCCTGGTCCGAACCTTTAATTTTTTTTAATGTTTTGACCCCCATGACTTGCACCCCCCTGGAGTTGAGAATCCTTTAGTAGGGGGGAGGGGATGAAGCCCCCTGCCGGGGGGGTGCGGGGGGGAACAGCCCCCTCATAAAACATTAAAAAAGTAAGTCCCCAGTGCTGTTTTGCTGTGCGCTAGGATGTCAGAGTGCCAAAAAACATTTTCAGCACTTTCGACTTCTTGATAACGGTGATTGCCTTTAGGCTTTCGTCGTTATCACATAGACCCAGGTAAACACCAGTGAAATCAGTCTAGTAGATTAGTTGAGATTTCCAGGAGATGAATCCCCCCCTTCTCCTTGTATAGCCATGGGGGTTATATATATAAAAATACTTTGTTTCATGAACACAAACATACACAATAAAAAAATAAAATAGGGACTGCTGCTTTTTTTTTACAAAACTTGTTCACCCTGGCACGCCTCTGAAAAAGTCGTCAATTATCAGTGTGGAGCTTTTTCTTTTGTAAAAAAAAAATACCCTGTCACACACTGATTCTACTGATGTTTTCTTTTTGATTTTGTCAGAGTGCGTGTGTTCTAAAACATAGTACTTGTACATAAACCGTGTCATATCCCACCAAAAAAGCAAAGAAAGCTTTTGCACTGTGGTACAGAGGCAGTGCTCTTTGGAGGCTGGCTAAAACTCAAAATAGTCATAAAAATCCAAGTGTGGAGAGCATTTAGGTTAGACTGTGACCATACAGTTCAACTGGATAATTTAATGCACAAATACAAATCGACAACGAAAGGTGTATTAAAAAAATGCATTACTTCCGCAGTCTGCTGTCAGCAACCAGCAAATGGCTATGAGTTGAAAGTAAATATTTTTTAAATACAGTTTTCATTGTGAATTTGCAGTTTTGCATTTAATTACCCAGCTGAACTGTATGGTCATGGACCAGTAATTTTATTATTCTCCTAGCCTACCCCGAGTGCTCTCCACACTTGTGTTTTAAAAACAAGCATTTGTCAATGCCGAATGTTGCTTGCTTGTATGTGCTGTTTAGGTATTTGGAAGTGACAGTTCCATGCCTTCCTCCCAAGACATGCACTGTGTCTTTCCGTTCAGTATTCAGAGAAGAGTGGGAGGGACAAGGGCCACAGCAGTACAGCAGTTGTCAAGGGGGTGAAAAGGTGGACAATAGTCCATTCAAAGGCAGAAGCAGCAGGGAGGAGGAGGTGGGGAACAATAGGCCATTCAGCCTCACCTTAGTAGTGGGGAAGATCATGGAGACTTAAAGAAAGGGTAGTGGGGCATCTAGAAGGTATCAGAGCCCAGGACCATAGACAACATGGATTCACAGTGAGGACATCATGTCAGACAAATCTGGTTGATTTCTTTGACTGGGTGACAAAGGGAGTGAATCAGGGTGGGGCAGTGGACAACTCTTACCTTGATTTCATCAAAGCCTTTGACACCATTCCACATAGGAGGCTGATAAACTAGCTGGGTAGGCTGGGCATGGGGGAAAGGGTGGTAAACTGGGTTAGAAACTGGCTAACAGACAGGAAGCAGAGCGTGGTGGCAAATGGGGTGCAGTCTAGGGAGAGGGGGTGACCAGTGGGGTGCTGCAGGGATCGGTCCTGGGGCCAGTCCTGTTCAATGTCTTCATTAGTAACATTGCAGAATGGCTGAAGGGAATTTTATCACCAAATTTTCAACATAGCCATTTTAAGACCTCTGCTAATTAACAGTGTCACTGTGATTTTCTTAATCTGCCCCAAACATTGATTGCGCACACTGACTGCGCCATTGTGTGCTACATGCACGGAAACACATTTTGGGCGACATGTGAAAATGACAGCTGTACTGCTATAAGGAGGTGTGGTGAAATGGCATCTGTCATGTCCCCTCTCCCTCCTTTCCTCAAGGGTATACATATTAAGCTGCTTTAGTCTCACCTCGTATGTCTTCTGGTGCAGACCCTGCACCATTTTAGTTGCCCTCCTCTGAACAGCCTCCACTCTGTCTATGTCTTTGCAGAGATGGGGTCTCCAGAATTGCATGCAGTACTCCAGATGGGGTCTCACTAACTGTCTGTACAGAGGGATAACAACTTCCTGTTTTCTACTGTTGATGCCTCTCCCTGTGCATCCCAATATCCCCCCCAGCCCTCCTTACTGCCTTCTCACATTGCTTGCCCACCTTTAGGTCATCAGATATAATTACACCTAGGTCTCTTTCGATTTTTGTTGTTGTTATTAACTCACCCCCATTGTGTACTCTTCACCTGGGTTTTTGTTTCCCAGATGCATTACCTTGCACTTCTTTGCATTGAATCTGAACTGCCACATATTTGACCATTCCTCCAACCTTGCCAAGTCCCTTTTCACTACCCAGGAGTGACGTTATTACATGAAAACACACACCTTGGAGTGCCTTATTGCAATTATACCGTGGCTTGATGTTATACAAAATAAAAAAAAATTAAAATGTTTTTAGCATATTTTTATAATGTAAAAAGAGAGTACCTCTAGTGGAATATCAATACAGTGATGTTACTGTGTAATAACATCACTGTTTCAGGCACACACTGACCAGTCAGGGTACAGGATTCTTTCTTGCCATTGAATAATATCAGACAATGACCTGCAGTCACTGAAGTGTTGTATTGGGCTTATAAAATGGGTGCAAAACTAAAAGGAACAAAAATATATGAAAAGACATAGGTGTGTGTTTTTTAGGGGAGTAATGCAATGTCATGTGATGTGTTTGCACCAAATTATGTTAGAGCTGAATTTTTCTTACCAATTATAGATAGCTATAGCTGTAGATACAGAGTGTCCCATTGTTGTATATACTCCTTGTTCATTCCAACCATTTTGCTCTGCTATTTATTGTACACCAGCCCCCAGTATTTCCCCCATCTCCCGCCAGCCTCATGCCATGGAGATGCGTCTAACTAAGTTGCCTTTCCAGCTGAAAATGTTGTATTTGTCTGTACCTGTGTTGTACAGTTGAAAACTTGGAAAAACAGTAAAAGATTAACTGCAAAAGAAAATGTTTAAATAAAACTGAGAACAGACAATTTATCACGCAGTTATGTTTTGTTGCAATCAGTACACAGTATGAAAGGGACTTCAATCCAAACGTGCTGTGCAACAGTATTTGGCTTGTTAGATTTGTTGCGTGCAAGTAAACATATATGGCGCGGTGCAGGTCAGTAAGATAATTATTTTAATCAGTATACAAATAACTACAAACGGAACATGTCATGTGAAACTCGATTGACAGGAGAATTTCGTGCTGTAGAAAAAAATAGGCCTGCTCTTGGAAATGCTTTGTCCATAATTTTGAACTGCACATTTGAAGTTAATCTTTTTATTGACGTATATATGTAGATTGTTCTAAGTAACATAAAAAGATACAGTTGCTATATCTCAAATAGACAAATAATAGTGTATATTAGTAGCATGGTAGACGATCATGTATATGCTTGAGACTTATCTAAGACGTGATACGATCGAGAAATCTCACAACACATTAACATACTTTTGACAAATTAAAGTAGAATCTTACATGTTGTACTTGTTGGGATAGCTGCTGCTCGTGATGGATCGCTTACTGTAGCCGGAGAAACCTGTTCAAATCATTTGTGAGCCATATATTGAAATTGTGTTAGCATTAAAGTTTTTTACAAGCTGGTGGGGTCACAGCTGCAGGCTGCTTGGCGTTGCTTTCAGCATTATATAAAAGATTGTCTGACAAACATTGTCCCCTGCTGCTGTTTAGCTCTGTGGCACTTTATTTCAAATTTGCAGATACGTGACAATATCACTTTTTGTCTCCATTGTTCCATGTGTGTATTGTTGTTCTCGCCAATAGTCTGAAAAGAGCGCTGCAAAAAAGATAGATAACTAGGCAGGATGGTTGGTAAGGGTCCTGGGCTTTGGACTGTACACATATTTAAGCCAGTGCCTGTTGGCTGGGGTGCAGTTAAAGAAAGTTGAGGGAGGGGTAGTAAACCATGATGGTGCTGTAACACTGAAACCCTATGATTTGGAGCAGCTCTCCAGGTTTAGCAGCAACAGCAGTTGCTAGGGAATGTGTTTAAGGTGGCAGTGATGATGCAGACACGGTTGTGCAGAGAACTGGCAAAGCGGTACAGACTGGACTGGGGTAAAAACCCAACGTGGCATTTGGCAGGTGCTGTACAAATGAAACAAGTGCTTAAAGATCAACTGCAAAGCTATTAATTGTTTTACCCTTTATCTTTTCACAGGTATTGACTGTGTAATAAAAATATCTACTAAAAACCATGTGTCTGGGAGTTTTTCTTTGAAAAGGTGGATATTTTACAACTCAGCATGTTTTACTACCTGATCTTTCAGTGCCGCTCAGTTAATTTTTTTTCTCTGTACTACAGCATTCTGGCTGTTCATAACATCATTCATGGAGTGATGTCTGCTTTGTCTGTGCCAGCTATTGTCAGATCCGAAGCGCGAGCTATCATAAGCTGTCACAAAGCAAAGCAGCAGCTGTTTATTTTTTTATTCATGTGCATAATTTGTTTTTAGTAACAGACAGCATGATTTTTCTGTAAAAAAATTGTTAGTTCTAATAGAGGAGTGGATCAGTTAATTCATCGCAATTCACTGTGCATGTGGGTGGATTTAAATATATTCTTCAATTTTTTTCTGTTCAGGATCAGGCAGCACATCAAAAGCATAACACATAATCCCCTCCTCATCCTGCTCATTGACATGTTTCCTAAATGTAAATTTTAACCTATCGTTATCCCCTATGAGCAACTCTCTATTCTTTTTTAACCCGTCGGCTCAGCGCTATTATGAATTCTTTTAAGGACCATTTTGTTTAAATGCTGCATCAATCTGTAGTATTTTTTAAAAAATAGAACAGCCCTAGTTTGGCTCAGTTATTTGCTGTCTGTGTAGAGTTGGCGCGCTGAAGTTGAATCTCTCTCACTAGCTCTCAATTGTTCCATAACTAAAACACTGACAGATAAATTGTCATGTAGAGATAGTTGGCATTACTATTGATATTTATTTTGTTAGATTTCGTTTTCTATGAACAAAATCTAACAGAGAAACTAACATTAGGCAATTTACTTATATTTTGTTTTTTCGATGTGCATTCTGTGTGTGTGTGTGGGGGGCGGCTAGGTTGCATGAAAATGACAGAAAAAAAATCATAACATAAATGAGTATGTCAGGGTAAATGCTACATGAGCCATAATTGCATGTTCTCCCACTCTGGACCTTGTCATCTGAGCATTGCTTGCTTCTTTGACTATGCACTGCTTTTCTAGTCGCTTTTGTAGAATTTAGCGATGCAGTGTAAGTCTGAAAAATGCCAGTCTATTTATATTGATTGAACCTATACATATTCTCTCTCAGTGCATCTGCCAAAATGCTCTACACTGCCTTTCTGACACTCATATCTGATGATATGTAGACTCATCTTATAGAAAGTCTAGCTTGCCAGATCTTTATGTGTGCCTGCACAGCCAAAGTGCTACAGCTGGCTCGAGCTGTTTAAAATGGGTACCATGAAATATTTTCACCAATACCTCTCTTTCCTCTCAAACATTTGCACTGATCATATGCGAAATGTAAGATACCGCCTATGACTTACATGTGTTCAGGATCTACTTTGCATTACTAGCCTTGATTTGCCTGTAGTATTCATGCTGTCTATTTCATATATAGTTTGAGATGTATTGTTGTTCGCCAATAGTCTGAAAAGGCGCTAAAAAAGATAGATAACTAGGCAGGATGTGTCCCGCTTTGACTGTACACATATTTAAGCCAGTGCCGTTGGCAGGGGAGTTGAAGAGCATTGGGGGAGGGTATGAAACCATGATGGTGCTGTAACTTCCAAACCCTATGATTTGGAGCAGCTCTCCAGGCTTAGCAGCACAGCAGTTGCTAGGGGGAATGCTTAAGGTAGCAGGATGATGCAGACACGGTTATGCGAGAAGAACTGGCAAACGGCAGACTGACAGGGGTAAAACCCAACGTGGTATCGCGGTGCTGTAAAATGAAACAAGTGCTTAAAGATCAACTGCAAAGCTATTAATTGTTTTAACTTTATCTTTTCACAGGTATTGACTGTGTAATAAAAATATCTACTAAAACCATGTGTCTGGGAGTTTTTTGAAAGGTGGATATTTTACAACTCAGCATGTTTTACTACCTGATCTTTCAGTGCCGCTCAGTTATTTTTTCTCTGTACTACAGCATTCTGGCTCATATCATTCATGGAGTGATGTCTACTTTGTCTGTGCAGCTATTGTCAGATCCGCAGAGCTATCATAGCCATCAGAAAGCAAAGCAGCAGCTATTCTTTTTATTCATGTGCATAATTTGTTTTAGTAACAGACAGCATGATTTTTTCTATAAAAATTGTTAGTTCACAGAGGAGTGGATCAGTTAATTCATCGCAACTCACAGTGGGTAGATTTCAAACATATTCTTCAATTTTTTTATTTCAGGATCAGCAGCACATCAAAGCATAACACATAATCCTCTCATCCTGTCGGAAAACATGTTTCCTAAACAAAATTTAACCTATCGTTATCCCCTATGAGCAACTCTCTGTATTTTTTTAACCCGTCGGCTCAGCACTATTATGATTCTTCTAAGACCATTTGTTTAAATGTCATCAATCTATAGTATTTTTAAAAATGAACAACCCTAGTTTGGCTCAGTTATTTGCTGTCTGTGTAGGTTACGTGAAGTTGAATCTCTCTCACTAGCTCTCACTGTTCCTACTAAACACTGACAGATAAATTATCAATGAGAGATATTGGCATTACTATTGATATTTATTTTGTTAGATTAGTTTCCTATGAACAAAATCTAACAGAGAAAATAACATTAGCAATTTACTTATATTTGTTTAAGCGATGTGCATTCTGTGTGTGTGTGGGGGGGAGCAGCTAGGTTGAATGAAATGACAGAAAATAATCATAACATAAATGAGTATGTCAGGGTAAATGCTACATGAGCCATAATGCATGTTCTCCCACTCTGACCTTGTCATCTGAGCATTGCTTGCGCTTTGACTATGCACTGCTTTTTCTAGTCGCTTTTGTCGGAATTTAGCGATGCAGTGTCAAGTCACAGAAAATGCCAGTCTATTTATATTGATTGAACCTATACATATTGTCTCTCACAGTGCATCTGCCAAAATGCTGCTTACACTGCCTTCTGACACTCATAGCTGATGATATGTAGACTCATCTTATAGAGAGTCTAGCTTGCCAGATCTTTTTATGTGTGCCTGCACAGTCAAAGTGCTAGCTGGCTCCGAGCTGTTTAAAATGGGTACCATGAAAAATTTTCACCAATACACTCTTTTCCTCTCAAACATTTGCACTGATCATGTACGAAATGTGACGATTCTATGACTTACATGTGTTCAGGATCTCGCACAGCATTACTAGCCTTGATTTGCCTGTAGTATTCATGCTGTCTATTTCATATATAGTTTGAGAGGAAAGAGAGTGTATTGGTGAAAATATTTCATGGTACCCATTTTAAACAGCTCGAGCCAGCTGTAGCACTTTGGCTGTGCAGGCACACATAAAGATCTGGCAAGCTAGACTTCTATAAGATGAGTCTACATATCATCAGATATGAGTGTCAGAAAGGCAGTGTAAGCAGCATTTTGGCAGATGCACCGAGAGAGACAATATGTATAGGTTCAATCAATATAAATAGACTAGCATTTTCTGTGACTTACACTGCATCGCTAAATTCCGACAAAAGCGACTAGAAAAAAGCAGTGCATAGTCAAAGAAGCAAGCAATGCTCAGATGACAAGGTCCAGAGTGGGAGAACATGCAATTATGGCTCATGTAGCATTTACCCTGACATACTCATTTATGTTATGATTTTTTTTCTGTCATTTTCATGCAACCTAGCCGCCCCCCCACACACACACAGAATGCACATCGAAAAAACAAAATATAAGTAAATTGCCTAATGTTAGTTTTTCTGTTAGATTTTGTTCATAGAAAATGAAATCTAACAAAATAATTATCAATAGTAATGCCAACTATCTCTACATGACAATTTATCTGTCAGTGTTTTAGTTATGGAACAATTGAGAGCTAGTGAGAGAGATTCAACTTCAGCGTGCCAACTCTACACAGACAGCAAATAACTGAGCCAAACTAGGGCTGTTCTATTTTTTAAAAAATACTACAGATTGATGCAGCATTTAAACAAAATGGTCCTTAAAAGAATTCATAATAGCGCTGAGCCAGCGGGTTAAAAAGAAATACAGAGTTGCTCATAGGGGATAACGATAGGTTAAAATTTACATTTAGGAAACATGTCAATGAGCAGGATGAGGAGGGGATTATGTGTTATGCTTTTGATGTGCTGCCTGATCCTGAACAGAAAAAAATTGAAGAATATATTTAAATCCACCCACATGCACAGTGAATTGTGGTGAATTAACTGATCCATTCCCCTATTAGAACTAACAATTTTTTTACAGAAAAATCATGCTGTCTGTTACTAAAAACAAATTATGCACATGAATAAAAAAATAAACAGCTGCTGCTTTGCTTCATGACAGCTTATGATAGCTCGCGCTCCGGATCTGACAATAGCTGGCACAGACAAAGCAGACATCACTCCATGAATGATGTTATGAACAGCCAGAATGTTTTAGTATGGAGAAAAAAATTTAACTGAGCGGCACTGAAAGATCAGGTAGTAAAACATGCTAAGTTGTAAAATATCCACCTTTTCAAAGAAAAACTCCCAGACACATGGTTTTTAGTAGATATTTTATTACACAGCCAATACCTGTGAAAAGATAAAGGGTAAAACAATTAACAGCTTTGCAGTTGATCTTTAATGTGCCTCACAAACCACACAGTTATGCAAATTATGCTATATTAACCCTTTGTGCATCCCATATAGGTATGCACGGATCGGAACTTAAATAAAAAATAAAGGTGCACAATGTTTTTCTTTAGGCATGAATTCTTGTGTTACTGGGCCAGCATTATAATATGGTGTTTCCTTTTAATGGAGCCAAACGGCGAAGAATCAGAAATCACCCAACCTGTGTGTGTGTGTGTGTGTGTGTGTGTGTGTGAGCAGCAGTATGCGTGCCTGTGTGTGTGTGTGTGTGTGTGTGTGTGTGTGTGTGTGTATGTATGTAGGGGGAGCGCTCATGAGCAGGCGATATCTTATCGCTACTCACTGAAGCGTAGCTCACCCTTTCAACTGTACTCCACTGCATTTTAGACTGCCGTCATAGACAGCTCCAGCATGCATTGGCTTACAGGGGCCACGCCTGCTAACACACTGACTGAATTGGAGGAGGAGGTGACACACCTCTGAAATCTTGGATGAGGGCACTATGTTTCTTGCACATGCGTGCAAGCAACATAAAAAGTAATAAAAAAGGTTTGCATCCCTAGATACACTGCAATCACCCCAACATACATACACACTAAACCCCCCTTAAAAGCACAGCAATTATAAAAAAGAAGCAGGAACATAATTAGTTTACAAAGATTGAAAGATCAATACCAGAATAAGGGCAATAACAATTATTGTATTACATAAAAAAATATGCAGTCACATTAGGAGCAGCAAAAATACGTTAATAATTGTAAGGTAAGTAGTCAAAGAAGTGGTTAATGTGTTAAAAAAGGTAAATAAAAAGTAAACAATGCTGTCCAATTGCCAATCCTCCACCCACCACCCCACCATAACAATTGCTAAACCCATTTTCAAACCCCACTACATAGGGAATATATTTCCAGAAACAGCTTGTTCAAATCCCACCACAACTGACAAAAGAATACATACAGCTAGCACAAGTATCCACTTGTACTAGTATAAACAAGCATTTGTCAATGCCGAACGTTCGCTTGCAGGTATTTGCAGTGGTGTTTGGCATGTATGGTGCTTTACCCTAATGCCCTGTGCGATTGCTGGTATTTGCACAATAAATTGTCAGCATGATCTTTTTGTTACCCCCACTGTGCGCTACCTAGGCGGAAACACGTTTTGGGCAGGATGTGAAATATGACAGCTGTACTGCTCATAAGGAAGTGTGGTAAAATAGCAATGTTGAAAATCTGGAGTGGAAATATTGAAAATTCGCAAACCTACGAGCATGCGTGGGAACTGTGCAACGCACGCTCGTAAAACAGTCATTTTTAGGAATTTTTTCACCAAATTTTCAACATTGCCATTTTAAAACCTCTGCTAATGAACAGTGTCACTGTGATTTTCTTACTGTGTCCCATACATTGAATTCAGACACCGACTGCACCATTGTGCACCATGGGGGAAGACGCTTTTGGGCAGGATGATGAAAAATGACAGCTGTACTGCTCATAAGGAGGTGTGGTAAAATGGCAATGTTGAAAATCTGAAGTGAAAATATTGGAAATTCACAAACTTACGAGCGTGCGTAGGAACTGCACAACGCACGCTCGTAAAACAGTTATTTGTAGGAATTTTTTTGCCAAATTTTCAACATAGCCATTTTAAGATCTCTGCTCATGATCAGTGTCACTGTGATTTTCTTAATGTGTCCCATACACTGAGTTCGCACACCAACTGTGCCATTGTGCGCTATATGGGCGGAAACACATTTTGAGTGAGATGTGAAAAATGACAGCTGCAGTGCTCATAAGGAGGTATGGTAAAATGGCAATGTTGAAAATCTGCAGTGAAAATATTGAAAATTCGCAAACTTACGAGCGTGCGTAGGAACTGCGCAACGCAGACTCATAAAACAGTCATTTTTAGGAATTTTTTCACCAATTTTCAGCACAGTCATTTTAAGACCTCTGCTCATGATCAGTGTCACTGTGATTTTCTTAATGTGTCCCATACATTGAGTTCACACACCGACTGCGCCATTGTGCACTACATGGGCGGAAACATGTTTTAGGTGAGATGTGAAAAATGACAGCTATACAGCTCATAAGAAGGTGTGATAAAATGGCAATGTTGAAAATCTGGAGTGAAAATACTGAAAATTCATTTAACGCATTTAGCCTCATGAGAACCGCGCAACGCACCATAGTAACACCATTTTTGACTGTAGATTGGGTTTAATATGGCGGACCTTCTCATGATCGATGTCACTGTCATGCACACCAGCGTCAAGGGTGATTTCACGCAGTGAATGCGCAGTGCCTGTGAAATCACCCTTCGCCCGAATAACGCCGCATGACAGTGATATTATTCGCGAGAAGGGGTCCCAAAACCCCATGTTGAAAATTTGTGCAAAAATTCCAAAAATGACTGAGATATGCACAAAGTTGAAACCCCTATGCAGCCCATTATACAGCTTACCGCATTTCCTCAGTTCGCGGTCGACTTTGAAGGGTGCGGACGTGTTCCCCGTCCACGAAGATCGTCGCACGGAGTCCGGAGGAAGTATGGGTGGGGTGGGGAGGCTGGGTGCGGTGGGTGGGTGCGGGTTGTGGGGTGGTTGGGAGACGCTCAGGACCTTTTGTTTTACAGGGAAAAAAAGACGACGTGACGCTTGCCATGCTGAGGTGGGCCCCAGCATGGCAGAAGATGTGGGGGGGCGAGGAGCCGACGGGGATTGGGCACCCCGTCCGGCAAAACAAACGAATGGTTTGCCATGCTGGGGTGGGCCCTCAGCTGGCAGCAGGATGGCTTGGGGCCGTGGAGCCGACGGGAGTGGGCACCCGCTGGCAAAACAAACAACATTTGCCCATCTGGGGTGGGCTCCCAGCATGGCAGGAAAGCTTTGGGGGGGCGGAGTGACGCGCGCGGGGGGGAGCGCGTGACGGAGGGGACGTCGGCAGTGCACAGTATGGCAGCGGTGTTTTCCTTTGAAGCAGAGGAACACCGCTGTCATACTGAGCTCCTGCACCCATTGGTGCAGGACCGCCACGCCTGCTCAAGGGAGCAGTGCATTGGATGGGAGAGGCACACCCAAGTGCTACTTCAAACGCTCTTCGCGTATGCGCCCAAGCGAACGTAAAAATGGTGCTGTTATAATATGCTACCCAATTTGACTGCAGTCTTCCATGCAGTGACTGGCACATAAACTACTCTCACCTTCCTGGCTGGCTGATAAATGACAGTTTACTATCAGCTGCATATTGAAACAGCTCATGCAGTATGTAGGCGATTATAAACTGACATTCAGCGGCCAGCTGTGGAGATGGGAAAATGGTACTGTATGTGCCACTAGCCAATGAGTAACAAATAGTAAAACAGTGGTGCTTGAATGCTTGATAATTCTAATTACTGATGAAGAAGGCCAAAAAGCTCTACTAGGAAAGACTCAGGGAGTTAAATATGTACTCTCTAGAGGAAAGGAGAGAAAGGGGAGACATGATAAAAACATTCAAATACCTCAAAGGTATCAATAAGGTACAGGAGGTGGCATTTTGCACAGAAAGAGATGCTCAAGGACAAGGGGCATGATATGAAGCTGGAAGGGGGAGACTTAGAGGGGATGTGGGGAAATACTTCTTTATGGAAAGGGTGGTGGGCATCTGGAACAGCCTACCAGCAGAAGTGGTGTGTACCAAAATGGTAACAGGTTTCAAACATGCATGGGATAGATACAAGGGGACCTTGGTAACAGGTCTGGGCATAAGGCCAGAGATCAGTTAGGGTCTATGGTAGCAAAGTAAGTAGGAACCTTAGGGCACACTAGGTGGGCTAGTACAGTAGGCCCTTTTCTGCTGACAGCTTCTATGTTTCTATGTTTCCATGTGATAACATAGATATTGTAATGAGTATGGAGGTGGTGGGGTAAACATGAATCAAGCAGCATGGGCTGTGAGAGAAAGGTGTTTGAAGGTTTACAGTTAGTGAAATGAGGCAAAATGGAAATAAAATCAACAAGAGCATGTGTGTCCATAAACATATTGGGGCAATTCATGAAAAGACGTGAATGAGGCGTGTATTGGGGTGCGCAGCTCCACACCCTTGGAATTTTCACGCGAGGGCTGCATTCATGAATACTGGCCCCCACCCAGCTCCCATACATGGTCCCACCCCCGGCATGCAGGTCCATGGGGTGCAAGTGGGTACGGAGTGGTGGATCCAGGCAGGCAACCAACCGGCTACCAAGGCAGATACCATGAGTGGATGCCTTGCACTGTCATTACATGTTGTCGGCCAGCACACAGAGCGCCGACCTTTTCAATGTAGGGAGTACCCTGTCTACCCAACTCCAGTCCTCCCAGTGTGCCCCAATGGCAGGGGCAACATTTTGGGGGAGGCATTTGCCCCCTGCCGTGTCCACACATTGGGCTGCAGCTCCCTTGGGGGGCGTGCAACCTGCCACAGTGGTTTATGACTGCCTGCCAGACTTGGAGCTGGCAGCTGCCATGTACAGTACTCCACAATGTTGTGACTGTGCAGAGTGCTGACTGCCCCCCCCTCCCCGCACCACCCCCAGGCCCACCCCCATGCGGAGCTCTGCAATCAACCAGAGGATCAGGTGTGTGTGTGGGGGGGGCGCAACAGTGTCCTGCAAAGGGCGGAGGGGGCACAGTAAGTGCAGGCAGCTGCAGGATGGCTATGTGCCTGAGTTACGCAGCACATAGCTACAAATTTATTTTGTGGATAGGGCCCATTGTGAAGTATGCGTACATGCACAGCAGCACCATACAGCCACATCTCCTGAAAACATTTGTTTTAGAAAAAGATTTGAAATAAGAAAAATGTGTAATCAAGTTGCCACAACCCCTTTCACCTACCAACCCAAAACATTTGATGAATCCATATTGTAATCTAACACCAGCAGGCATAAATATCCATGAATCACAGGTTCAAATCCCACAGCACCCAGCTTCTAAATAAATGCAACTACTGTAGCCCCAGTAGACAACTGCATGAATATAATATTGTTTTATTAATATACAATGATCCCATAGTTGACTTGAACATCACCATCCATTCAGGAACCTGAGTATAAAACCCACTTATGATTGGTTGCTTAGTAGAGAGATAGATTGTACTGCTGGTTAAAATAAAGGATATTCATCAGTTTGAACTTTGCAGCTTGACAGTTTTACACTAGGAAATCATGAGCTATGCAAGCAACCAGAAGTTCATATAGAGAAGCAATGTTTCTCTTAAGAAACACAGAAACATATAAGATGACGGCAGATAAGGACCGTGTGGCCCACCTTGTCTGCCCCCTTTCCCTACCTAATGCTATACCACAGACCCTGGATGATCTGTGGCTTACCCTATTTTCCTTATTGCGAGAGTACTCTTATGTCTATCCCATGCACTTGTGAATTCCCCTACCATTTTTTGTCCCATCACCTCTGCAGGGAGGCTGTTCCAAGCACCCACCTCTCTTTCTGTGAAAAAGTATTTCCTCACATTGCCCCTGAACCTCCCCCCCTCTAGCTTCATATCATGACCCCTTATTCTGGTACACTTTCTTTTCTGAAAGATGCTACCTTCCTGTATCTTGTTTATACCCCTGGGGTAGTTCAAAGTCTCTATCTTATCCCCCCCCATGGAATACATATTGAGGTCCTCTAGTCTTTCCTCATATGACTTTTGCTGCAGTCGTTGCACCATTTGTGTTGCCTTTCTCTGGACTGCCTCTATTTTGCCTGTGCCCTTCCAGAGATGCAGCCTCCAGAACTGGGCACAGTACTTCAGATAAGGTCTCACTAGTGTTCTGTATAATGGCATAATCACCTCCCTTTTTCTGCTGATGATACCTCTTCCTATGCACCCTAGCATTCTTCTGGCTCTCCCCACAGCCTTCTCACACTGTTTGGTTACCTTTAGGTAATCAGATATGATTACCCCCAGGTCCCTTTCTTGATTAGTGTCCGTCAGTACCTCCCCCCCAATCTTGTACTCCTCCCTTGGATTCCTGTGTCTCAAATGCGTAATTTTACATCTTCTTGCAATGAATCTTATCTGCCACACTCTCCACCACTGCTCAAGCATCTTTACGTCCTTTCTCATTCCCTGTCCCCTCCAGAGTGTTGACCCTCTTGCAGATCTTAGTGTCATCTGCAAAGAGGAATACCTATTCCTTCAGCCCCTCTGTAATGTCACTTATGAAGAAATTAAAGAGGACTGGCCCCAGCACGGATGCCTGTGGCACTCTGCTGGTCACCCCCCTCTCCTCAGATTGAATGCCATTTACCATCACCCTCTATGTCCTGTCACTCAACCAGTTTCTGACCCAGATTACCACCTTGGGACCCACTCCCAAGCTGCCCAATTTATTTATCAACCTCCTATGTGGGAGGGTGTTGAAGGCCTTGCTCAAATCTAGGTAGGCCACATCTACTGCCCCTCTGTGATCTACTTCCCCCAGTCACTCAGTGAAAGAAATCAATTCCTAACTGCATCAGACAAAATGATCTGAATTCC
Source organism: Neoceratodus forsteri (assembly GCA_016271365.2). Taxonomy (NCBI): domain Eukaryota; kingdom Metazoa; phylum Chordata; order Ceratodontiformes; family Ceratodontidae; genus Neoceratodus; species Neoceratodus forsteri. The sequence goes on from JADMNL010000023.1 coordinate 35,771,299, forward strand.
TCACTCTCATTATGTATTCAGCAACAGCATATTACAGTGTAACCCTTAGGTGGTGCTATCCCAAGGGATACTACCCCTAACTGCATGACTAGGCACAGGTTGAGGGGCCTGAGTTCTGTGAACAGGTGCCTCCACCTGGAGGGTTGGTTTAAGGATAGCATAGCTGCTCTGTGTACAGCCCTCCGGGACACTGATACCCCCCAACCCCTCTAGTGGCCTATACTGGTCAGCAAATAGACAATCACAATTAACGCAAGAATGCATTGTTAGACCCATACTTGGCACACTTACCACCAGGGCTGGATCAGCTGCACTGTTCCTGGAGACCCTCTGTAAAATAAGACCTGCAATGAAGAAAGGCAATAGCAACACAGTATCCCACCACAAAGGTACACAATAGCCAGTTTAAATGCAAAAAGATTTAGATCTAATTCATTGGGGGAACATGAACAAGGGAGGGGCCGTAATCTGGTGTTTGATTTTAGATCTGATTCAGTCAGGTTAAACATGCAGGTCTAAGAGCCCCACTTGCACAGTCACACACACACTTTGGGTACCCAGTTATCATGCAGGCTAGCCTGAAGCATTGCCCAGGGTAGGCCAGCATTGCAGCTGTTGTTAGGACCCTTAGGAAAGAAAAACACAACATGTATTTTAACCCACAATTTGTATTCCGGAGCTGGATGGCTCAGTTCATAATGATCAGCCAAAACAATTAAATCAGTTGACACACTTTGATTTGAGCTTTGTTGCAAGGAGTTACCCTTATGTTTACTCACGCTACCCAGATCAGGATGCAGAATTGATGAAATGAGGGCCTCAGGATAGTTCACTGGTTTGCCAGGGGAAGCAGGGCCCACACAACGCACTGTGGTGGTCAAATCCTGTTTGATGGTGTTGAGCAGAGAGCAAAATCCCTGAGCGGGTCTTTTGTCAGATGAATCTCTGCATGTGAGCGGCAGTCTAGGCTGAGATGGTGAGGCCCAGACCAGGTGAATCAGTTTGGATACAGTCCAGTAAGTTGCTGGATGCAGCTTCCAGCAAGCATGACATATTCAGGCAATGTGGGGAAGCAAATCGCGACCCACACTTCACATTCCGCACAATTATAGTAAAGTTAGGTAAATACCACAGTTTAGATGACAGCCCAATTGTAATAAAACAGTGTCTCTGCGCAAACTGTATGATCTGTGGTTATTTTTAGTCCTGACAGGCCGATCGCTCACAAGCAACTCTTCGGTCCTCACAGGCGAAATTCTCTCTGTCACAATTCAGGATTTTGGTCTCAGAAACAGCAATTTCAGATGAAGTCCACTATTAAACTGCAGGCTTCCTCACTCAAGAAGATGGCAGCAGTTAGGCCAGACACAGCCTTCCTGCCGATTCCCCCGCACTACTATGCAAGAGCAGCTGCTCGAATCACTCGAGCTGTTCACTCTTTTAGCTCCAACTTTACATTGACTCACTGACTCACTGCTGCAGGCAGCTCTGGGCTTTCCCAGTGATCCAACAGGTTTGATTGGCTGATCCATCTGTGTGTCACAGCAAGAGCTCCCCCACCAGGTCCATTTAGGCACCAAACAGTAAAAACTACAGTTCCTACAGAAATTCACTCACACGAGACCTCTGGGGACAATTCTCCATTTTAGGGTCCCCAAAGGTACCAATTGGTCCAAACTGGCAGTCCAGAACCAAGATGGTGGTGCAAAACAGAAAGTCCATGCTGCAAAGGATGGCAGGTTAGACAAACTACAATATTATTATTATTATTATTAAAGCAGATAATCAGCTAACAATCACAGATTCTAGTAGGGCTTCCTCTGCGCAATTAGCGATGGCAGAATGAAGTGGCCGTACTGCAGCCTGGGCGGTACTCAAGCCTGAAACCACTCAACCCACACTCAGATTAATTATAACCTATGAAAATGATGCCTCTTAAAGAGACAGGCATGGAAGCTAACAGGGCACTCGCATGTAAGCACTTTTAAACTGTTAGAACACAGAACACCAGTCTGGCAGTGGGCATTAGGCAAGCCCCGGAAGACATTTTAGGAACCCTCATTTGTAGGGGGTGTTACATCAGGATTTATCTAGTGTAATTTTTTACTTAATAATCAAAACAAAAACATGCATGTTATAAATATGTGACCACAATAAGACAAGCTGTACAAAAAATCAACAGTAACCCACATCACATTTGACAGACTTAGAGGAATGGCAGGTAACTTTTATTTTAAACATGATTGTTTTGTCATGTGAATACATATGGCCATTGCTAAGTTCATGTACTAACAACAACAAAAAAAGACGTGCTTTATTTTCCTTGGAAAATCTAATGTTTATTTCTTAAGACATATCTTACTGACAGCTTGTCTGTAGTCCACATGCCTCAGCAAAAAAAATGGAAACAATATTTAAAATGTGACAGTTTTTGTGCAGTGCTCCTCTAGGATGAGCAACTAGTACAGTTTTTTTGTAATAAACTGAGCCTCAAACTAGGCTCCATATTCAAGTAAATACAGAGTAAAAACTGGAAAAAGCAGGATCCCCTTGAAAACAATACAGCATCTGAGCTGTGTTATCCTAACTAAATACAATAAAAATGTGCAAAAACAGGACCCAATTGAAAAAGAGATATTGCATCTCAACTGGGTTATGCTGGGCAAATGTACTGCATAACTATGTAAAACACATAAGCCTGCAGCAGAACCCACTAAAAGGAGCTATTTCATCTAAAATTATCTTTCCTAGAAAAAGACATTATAAAACCAGGACCACACTAAAATTGAGATGTTGCATCTCATCTCTACTATACCAGCTAAATCCAGTATAAAACTCTGTAAAATCAGGAGGCCATTGCAAATGACATATTCCATCACATCTGGTCTATCTTAGGTTAATATATAGTACAGTAAAATGTGTACAAGTAGGACCTCGTACAACAGCTATGTAAGCCACGAACATTCGGCATTGACAAATGCTTGTTTTCATATCTGTTTCTGTGACTCTCAGATAGTATGTCTTGTTTTATGAAGTTGACTAAAGTGAGCAGGACAATAGTTTCATGATTCCTCTAAAGTAGAAGAAGGCTATTTCTGGAGGTACTTGAATGATTTATGGAGGTTAACACAAGGCTGTCAATTTGTTTTACCACCCTTTTGGCTCTGTAATTTGCAATGATATCTCCTTTTTATGGCATGTTTAGTATCTGATGAAAGTCTATGTTTGTGTGTTGTGTGTGTGTGTGTGTGTGTGAGCTTGAAAGAGCACTATATACTTTTGATGCTCTTTTAAGAGGGACTTACGTTTCTCTTGGTGACATCTTCCACTCCACAGCTAGCTCAGACAACAGAGCTATTGAATGTTGAAGGATTCCACTCCCTCTTAACAACACAAATCTGGGGAGAGGAGGGGAGGGGGAAGGAAACACAGTTTAGTTAATTCAGAAAATAGGGACTTGATTTCAGTCCACTCCTGCGTAACAACAAAGATGTGCTGCATTAGCAATTCAGACTCCTTTTTCTGATGACAGCAATACTTCTGTATGGCTCCACCCATGCAGCCGTAAAAATGTGCTGGCAATCAGGACACAAATCATTAACAATATCCATGCCTTTGTTCAAATTTTTGATTGCCATTACAAACATGTCTGATGCCTTTGCTTACAAAACAATTAACTAGGCCCTAAAAATTTAACTCCCACAAAACAAAAAGAACTAACTAATTAATTAAATGTTTTTCCCCGTGTCTTCCTCTCTATACATGCATACACAAATTAAGATGAAGTACTGTACTGTTCACAGATTTATTTTGGGGGTTTATTTTCTGACCATAGATCCCACCTCTCTCCTGTTCTAGCCTGCCTACCATGGAAATCTTTACTGTTTGCTCTGCCTCAGATAACAAAGTCTAGCCAGAGCTGATATAGCTGTGATGAGCTGCCAAATGACCAAAGTTAAACATGTGTGTAGAAAAGTTTAAACGACCGGGAGTAACGTGGCCATTTTTTGGAGTTGTTTGACCAAATTTTCAACATGGACTTTTTGGGACCCCACCTCATGAAGAGTGCCACTGTCATTTCATTCACTTGTCCCAAAAGGTGATTTTGTGAGCAACTGCACCATTTTGTGCCACAGGTGAGAAAACACATTCGGGCAGGATGTGAAAAATTACAGCTGTACTGTTAATAAGGAGGTGAGCAAAAATGGAAATGTTGAAAATCTGGAGTGAAAATTTAAAAAATTGGTGAAATTAGGAGCGTGCATAGAAGATGCACAATGCACGCTCATGATGCAGTAAATTTTTGGAATTTATTTACCAAATTTGCAACATGGGCTTTTTGAGACCCCACCTCATGAACAGTGGCACTGTCATTTCGTTAATCAGTCCTGAAAGGTGATTCCATGCAGCGATCGCAAAATCACCTTTCGGGACAGAGTAACGAAATGACAGTGACAGAGTTCATGAGGTGAGGTCCCAAGAACCCAATGTTGAAAATTTGGAGCCACAATTCATAAAAATGGTTGCTATAGTAACATAAGTTGAAACCCCCATTGACTCCCATTATATCATGCTTACATTTGATTCTTTCGTTTGCAGTTCAGCTTAGAAGAGTGCAGACATGTCCCAGTCCAGAGAAGAGGACAGCACCAACCTCCAGAGATAAGTATGGAGTAAGGGGGTGTGGGTGCTCAATGGGAGGGTGGGGATGGGGAGGGACTGGGTCAACGATGAGGGTCATTTTCTTTTTACAGGTAAAAAGAAAAAAGATGTTGGGAATGTTTTTCTTTATTTACAGGAAAAAAAAAAACACACATAATTTGGCCTCCCAGTGTGCCACATGAGTTGGGGGGGTACATGATGGCGACACTGGGATTGGCACCCCGATGTTGGCACGGGGGGAGAAAAAGAAAAAATCTAAATGTGGGCACCCTGAGGGTGGGCTCCCAGTGTGCCTTATGAGTTGGGGGGTATATAATGCTGACACAGGGATTGGGCACCCTGATGTTGGCGCAGAAGAAAAAAAGAAAAAAACATAGATTTGGGAACAATGGGGTAGGCTCCTAGCGTGCCATATGACTTGGAGAGGGGTACACGATGCCAACATGAGGATTGGGCACCCCGATATCAGCACAGGGATGGGAAACAGAGGTAATGGGAAGGACAGCAGCAGTGGGAGGGAGCGGGATGTTTTTATTTGCTGCTGGTGCTGGGAGGGAATGGAAGGAGCAGGGAGGACAGGATCAGTGGGAGGGTGCAGGAGGAGTGCCATCTGCAAGATGGCAGCAGTGACACAATTGCACATGTGCAACATTCACACATGCATAGTTGTGGTGAATGGCATTCTACTATTCACAAGATGATGGCATCAGCAGAACTGCACATGTGCATGAGGTACGCACGCACAGTTCTCATCCCGAAATATGGAAGTAACAACTGAAATAGTGTGGCTGTTACTCCATAATGGCCGATCGTGGTGGAGTGTTACAAGCTCCTTCGGACTTTTAGAAGGATACTTCCAAAAGTCCAATGGAAGGTGCCACGATTGGCCATTTTAAGCTAACAGATCAGTCCCAAAATGGCTGTAGGTTCCGCCCACAGCTGTAAAAATGGAAACACTGACTTTACTAAGGCCTTTTGTTGCACGTGTGTGTGTGTGGAAGGGGACTGGACAGATGTGAACATTCAGCCAGTAGAATTGTTCAGAAGCTAAATTCCTTCATTTCATAATAAACAAACATTCCATCTTTTGAAAGTGTGGATAGACAGATGCTTGACAGCTGGAGAATGACTATTTTTTATTATATCCTTAATTACCTAGTTTTAATTTACAAAAGTTTTATTTAAAAAAAATCTCAGTTTACTCATTTAGTAAGTGCAATATGACACTTTGGGGTGTACATTATGCTGATCTAACTGCACTTCTAGGGAGTGAAGGCATGCACACCACCAGTGACATTGTACCTCACTATGTCCCTTGACGTGCAGGTAGAAAAGCATAATGCACACCCCATTGTGTCTTGTTTACTTAATATGACTTTTCCCCCTACTTCTAACAGAAGAAATACAGAAGTTTATTCTTCTACCCCAAAACTCCACCAGATACTCAGTCACCAGGGGCCTGATATTGAAATATGCCCAAAGTGCAGCACAAAACTTTGAACTGTGCCTTGCACTTGCCCGGGTGCCTGAAGGTGCTATGTTCAGTGGAACAGCACATTGGCATGGTTCAACTGAATATAGGGCCATTTCCACCCAGTGATAAGCCACTTAGCTTTGCCCCAACAGGACTACTGAAGTACACCACCAGAATGGGTAGCACTGGAGCACAATTTCCAGTATTCAAAGGGACCCATGCAAATTAGCCCATTGGGCATGCAAGGCACTAAGAGGCCATTTGCATGCCCACTATGGGCTCATTTGCATGGGTAGTAAGGCAGGTTAGTGTGGCACCACTCCCCCAGTTATCCAGTCCCAGCCATGTACACATATCCCTGGTGCTAGTGGTCCCCCCTGCCAATCATCAGCCTGTACTTTAAATTAAAACCATCCCTGGTGCTAGTGGTATCACCCCACCGATCACTGGCCCGTACTGTAAATAAAAACTATCCCAGGTGCTAGTGGTAACCCACCTCCCTCTGATCCCTGGCCTGTCAACATGTAGAATAACTCTAGTTCTAGTGGTACCCCCTCCCTCCAATCCCTGCACTTTCAACATGTGGAATATCTGTGATGCTAGTGGTAACTCCCCTCATTCTGATCCCTGTCCCTTCATCATGTAGAATAACCTTGGTGCTAGTAGTAACCCCCTTCCCTCCGATCTCTGGCCCATCGTGCATTGTGATATCCCTGTCCCTTCCCGCATCATTGGCCTGTCAGTTCAAACAAACCCTCTCTGACATTTGTGGTCTCCCTGTGGCATCAGACCCCCCCCACTCATTGTGTCTCCAGCTTTAGTGCCACAGGTGCATACGGTGACTGGCACAGCCCTCCTCAAACTTCCTCAGCTGGCTGCCATATGTCCAAGCAGGAAGCAATCCTCTTATTTATTGGACAGAGTGTGTCACCCTATCCAATAAATAAGAGGTGCCCTCCCTGCCTGGACATATTGTGCCCAGCCAAGGAGCTGTGAGGAGGGCTGTGCCAGTTCTAAATTATGGCAGTATACAGTAGTTCCCAACCAAGGGCTTACTTCTGTTCAACCTAAAATGTGTTTTACTGAACAGGATTACAATGTTTGTGCTACCTGAGCCACAGTGCGCTCATCACTGTACACTTCTGTCTCAGCTGCATTGGTTAAACCAAGATTTCCACTCCAGTTATACATCATGCAATGTTTTGTTGTGAAATTAGAGAGTTCATTTTCACACATATTTTATTGTCCCAACAATTATTGTCCTACACTTGTAATTTTATCTCTACACATTCAAGTAATAATCTGTTTTGCTGCTCTGGAATACGCAGTAAAATCGGTCAACATTATTTTGCTTATTGTGCAGCAAATACAAGAAACCAGTTACGGTTGCTATCACTGAAATGTCTGGATATATCCTGAATTGTTATGCTATCTCTAGAGAAATTTTCTAACTGCCTACAATACCAATGTACTGTAGGGCTACCAGAAAGAGTTCCTTTAGAAATATCACATGATATCTGGAAATATGAGGACAACTTGATGACTAAAACTATACGTCCCCCTGTAAAATTTCTGGTTGAACTCAAAATACTTTAATCACCTACTTTGTGATTTTATATGATGTTTTCACCTGTAGTTATTGTTCTTGACTGTAATTTCTAATTTTACGTACCTTATATTACTATGGAATATTATTATTGAACATCATGTGCAACTTTGTTTTCTGTGAATGTATTTTACTTTGTCTTGATCTTTGATACCCCCCAGGATGCTCCTGTAAAAGAACCTTACATTCCAGTAAGCTTAGCCATAAACTAAATAAATGAAATGAAGCCCAGGACAAAGTGCTTCTGGCTCTAATCTTGTGGCTCCAACTCCAGCAGTTCTTTTGAACACTCAATGGAGCCAACAGCTCCAAACATCACTGGTCAGCCTCCTGGCACTCATATTCCTGTTCCAGTCCAAGAAGCTCTGCAGGGCTGCATGTCAACTCACATGAAGGCATAGTATGAGTATTTGTTGGTTTTATACATGTCATCTAGGTAGTAGCAGTCTAGTCCAGTCTTTATACCAGCACATACAGCTGGCTTCCCTTCTACTTCACCTAGTAGTTCATAGATAGAATGTGGTAGGCAGACAACACTCACCAGTGGGATGTGTGCATCCATGCATGCCGGCACACATGCGTGCACAATATGTATATTTAATTGATTTTATATTATAGAAGCAGACTGCCCAAAAATTAAAGAGCAACAATGTGCCATTTTAGCTTTTGCAGATGACATTATACTATCTTCATTGGCCAAACAGTGTTTGCAAAACCAGACTGATGAATTGTATAGTACGTCAAAAAAATCAGACTTACAAATTAATAGAACAAAGACCCAAAAAGCTGTTTTTGGTAGAGGTAAAATAAATTGAAATTGGAGATTAAGAGGAGAAAAATTGGACATAGTTAATGCCTATGTTTATTTAGGCATTACGATGGCTTCATCTGGCTTATGGAGTAAACATGTGGCAAGAGTATTTTCCCAAGCAAAGAAAACAGCCCTAGCATTGGGAAAATTTAATTCTATGTATGGGGGATTTTCCCTTAAACCAATGTTGAGTGCTATTAGGGCAAAATATATAGCCCAGATTTCTTATGGAGCTGAGATCTGGGATTTGAAGAAGAGGGAGCAACTTATGATCTCTATACACAAGATCTTAAGAAGAATACTTACTGTGCCCAGATCATTTCCCTCACCATATATTAGGGCAGAGCTTGGGATATCTAATATTGAGGCCATAATAGATACAAAAAATGTAACTTTTGGTTAAGGTTAACAAAACAAACAGTCTATTCTGCATTCTCACTAGTCTACTGTTTCATACTCATCACTGCTATCTATATTCTGTCTTGGCTTCTGGCTTCCCTGGAGGATCTCCTGGCTCATAGGTCAGCTGTATTCCTCCACAAGGGGGTGTTTGGGAAAGCTCCTTCATGTATTTCTGAGCTTTTCCAATGCTCTTCCAACTCATAGATGACCCATTCCCTGTCTGGATTTACCTTCATGTTTCCTTTCAGGAAAACTACCTCCAGACAGAGGGCACTAACCTACAGAGCAACTGGCTCTTACTTTATGCTGATGACATGGTTACTTTATGCTGATGACACAGTTATGTATGTATCTAGTCTTACCCCTGCTATTGCTCTGAACATATTACAGGAGTATGATAAGCTTCAACTTTATGTTCATCCAAATGCCTGTTAAATGCTTCAAAAACCCAGTATATGTTTTTTCTTGCCTAAGTCTTTCCTGCCTCTGCCAACAGTAGGCATTACAACTCTAACAGGAGGCAGACTAGACCTGGTTGGCTCTTTCAAATACCTAAGTATGTGGTTAGATAGCAAGCTATCCTTTAGTACACATATTGACAGTCTCTATAAAAAGTTGCATCAGAGACTCCTGTTTCATTTTGTTATTTAACCAGGTGAGACGCACTAAGCTGAAAGCTTTTTTACAGGTGCAACCTGGGAGCACAGGGAAGTTATGTGACTTGCTCAGGGTCACACAGTATGCAAGTGGAAGCTGTGAGTTTCAAACCCAGGGCTGGTCTGCTGGATGTCACCAGATTTGCAGCTCAGAGCCTTAAACCACTGTGCTATACTGCCTCATTATCAGAGCAAAGTCTGTTTTAGGCTGAAGACAAGAAAAAGGTTTGTTCAGTTGTGCTTCCTTCTACTATTAGATTGTGTTGATATCATATACAGGAGTGCATCAGTTTCCCACCTATCTAAACTAGATGTACTGTACCACATGGCACTCTGCTTTATAAGTGGTTAACATCAAATCAAATCAAACTTTATTTGTAAAAAGTGCCTTTCTAAAATCAAGGCGCTTGTACATAATTAATTAAAATAAATGAATAAATAAAAAATACAATTAATTAAAACCATAAATACAACAATACAACAAGCATGTCAGAAAATGCCACTGTGATCTCTATACAGTGGTGGGATGGACCTCACTATTAGAAGGCTAAGAAACCTACAAACAGTATCTGGTCCCTAAAGGCAATGTGAAACCTGTTGCCATCTTATTTGTCACACCTACTTAAAAATGTACAGGATCATAGAATTTAAGAAAGCACGGTATTATTTTGTTGGACATCACAGGATATCATTGAAAATGTGGTAAAATGGCCTTAAGCTGACAGCCCCGTCTTTTTAGAATGCACTACAAGACTTGTTCAAAATGTGATCTCTTGCTAGCCCTTCTTTTTTTATTCATTTATTGAATTTTGTTAACCAGGTAAATCCCTCTGAGACAATGGAGTCCCTTTTTCAGAGGTGGCCTGGATATTTTAAGGTACTTCTTGATCAGTTCTGTGTTGATAAATGTATATGCCTTTGAAAATGTATACATTTATTGTTATTGAACGTTGTGATTTTCCTTTGTTCTGTGTTTGTATTAGTACTGTGTAAACATACTCTTTGCCATATGTTTCTGTTCTATCAAACCATTTCTGCTATTCTTACCTCTGTATTAGATTATATCTGTTAGTGTTTTAAGTAGCTGCAACTTCTGTTCTGTATGAAACTGTACTGTATACTTACTGTATGTTATCTGTCCTACCCAGGACCTCCTTGTAAATGAACACTGCTCAATGGAGCTTTTTCCTGGTAAAATAAATACATACAAATAGAAATACAACCACTTATCTGCCCACTTTACTGACATTGGTAATATTCCTTCTTTCAGTCACAGGCTCCACCAACTTGCGTCTGACAATTCACACTGCAACTTTATCTCTGCATCCTAAACTATACCTTTTCCACTTGTTAATTTTAGTATTGCACCCGGTATTTATTGTTCTGTCTGCTCTGTACCCTGTACCTTTCTGTACAACTGGTTGCTTGTGAAAAAGGGCTATGTAGCTCATTTTGCTCTCTGATATAAAAAATAAAAACAAATGAAATGATTACTGTAGACCTATTGTTGGTCATGATGTGGAGGCAGATGAGGAAGCAGAAGCTGGTGAGAATGATTGTCGCAACAGTAGCACTACCAGCACCAACTCCACTTCCATGTATGCCACGAGCGCTGCTGCCACTGAAGCACTCCATTCCATAGCTGTCTATCTGCACAAGTTTAAAGCGCATAACAGACTCTTTCTGATCTGTGCATCAGCCCTTGATGCAAGCCACAATCACAGAGGCTCTTCCTAAACATAATAAATATCATTGTGCTCACCTGGTCTCCAGATAACTAAATGTACATTTATCAAAAATGCTGGCAGTGGATATGCTGCCCCAGTCCTTTGTTAAAAATGCAAGGTTTCACCATTTGATGAGTGGGGTGGTCCCAAATGGAATAGTCCATCCAGATGCTAGCTTTTTAAGAAAGGCACTTCTAGATTTTTTCCTGGATCTCAAATATGTTGTCTCTAATGGCCATTGTCATAATGTTGTGAACATGTCCACCTCACTACTGAAATTTGGAGCAGTGGCTCAAAGAAGCCTCGCTATCTGTGCATCATAGTAAACTGGGCACATTTCACAGTTTTTAGTGTAAAGCCCTGTCAATCTCCTTCATAGCTAAGCCATCAATTCCTTGCTGGCACGCAGTAGCAGGCCACATGCATAAGGACATATATGGATACTGTGCAGCAATGAGTGGCTCACCTGGCATACCCTGAAACCTAGGTTCATTCAAGGTGACAATGGCAGTATCAAGGTCAAGGCCATTGAGAATAGGTCATTCTACCACATCTCATTCTTTGTCCAATGCCTTAATTTGAGTTTTGCAGGACTATCTGAAGCAAAATAGAGAAGTACTGTTGCTTCCATCTTGGCCTGTGCCCACCACTTGCGAGGACATTTTAGCCATTCCATAAAGCCCAGAAACCAGCTGAAGAATCTTCAGATTAAACATGGAATTCCACAGCACTGGCTATTGCAGGAGGAGGACACACAGTGGAATTTTACTTTATATATTACTGAACAGCTATTTAAGCAGTGCAAGGAACTTAAAGACTTCACCATGCCGAACAGAGACCGAGACACCGCATCCCTCTCCCTCAGTATGATTCAAGGGCAGATGATGGACATACTTTTCCAAGTCCTGCAGATGGCCGAGCATGCTGCCCAAGTAGTTAGTGCAGCAAATGTCTGTATCATCCAGATATCATTGCCAATTCATATGCTGCTGCAGGCCCTTTTGAAAATGTGGGAGCAATTGAATGGAAGAATGACATCGCAGGCAGTGATTTGAGAGGGAATTATTGAACACATGTCCACGGACCAGCGTTTGCATAGCATGATGGAGTCCAAGGTTTACAGTTTGTTGTAGTCACCATGTTAGATCACTGTTACAAGAATGGGATTGCATTACTTCTTGATGGAGGAAAGTTAGATGGTTGATAAGACCGTTATGGTCTTGACAGGGCTTGTATAGGCTACACACACATACAGTATGGACTGGTGAAGGAAAGGAAAGCAAGCAGCAGCATGTCCAAGAAATACTTTGTTTGCAGCAGCATCCACTGCCACAAACAAAGAGTTCTCCAACACCACCTCCATAACTACTACCCAACAACCAGTCACTATTGCCAGGAGCTGTTTGCATCTGCTGGCTTTTGTGGTTTGAACTGAATAAAGTGTCTCATTCCAGGTCCCTCTCCCATTACCCCTTTCCTGAGCTTGAGCATGGCTGTTGCTTATATGATGCTGTGGTTACATCATCAATGCTTTGCCAGCACAGTTGTCTAAAGATGTCTAATAGTGTGACACAAACTGATCTTTTTCCACACTCATTGCAACATTCATTCAGTTGATTTGTGTGGTCAACAATATAATTCTTCCAAACTGCAGATAATGTCATTGGCATTTCAGTATCAATTACCACGGCCTGTGTGGGGATCTTTTTTAAATACTGTTTATACCCCTTTAAAGTAGCCATGGTCCCCTTCTGTCTGGTTACCACTTAGCCCTTCCACCATCCCTGAACTCCAGAAAGCCCCTTTCTACAATGTGGTCCTCCAGAAACTGAATTTGGTGGCAGGAACTCTTCTTGCTGTGTGGACAGGTGACATAGGGCCCAAGCATGCTGAGACATAACCCTGCCAGGCCAGGGGATGTTTCCCGTATGCCCATCCCAAGATGCCAGCTTTAAATGTGTGACCTGCCACGCAACAGGTGTGCAAGTCATAAAGCCTCAGCATCTCCCTTCCCACTGCCTTCCCATCTTGGCTTGTTCCAGCTATGTTTCCCAGGTGTTGGTCCTGCAATGAGGATTAAATAACCTCCTATGCCAAAGAGATGAACTTCCCATGGGATGCTAAGACTTTTTCTCCCAATGGCTGCCAGTGTCACAAGTGGAAGTGCTCTCACTGCACTGACCGGCAGGCATTATGGGCTCAAACGGAGCAGGAGTTGAGTAATGACTGAATAGATGATGGCTTTTGAGGCATTGTTTTTCCAGAGGATTGACACTGCTGAGGCTGGACAGCAGCAGGTGCAGCAATCTGGAGGTGTGGCAGGGTTGCGTTTTGGGCTTTATATTTTCTTTGCTGAGTATGTATTTTTGCTGACTTACTCTTTTTCATCCACTGTTTTCTTCACCTTCTCCTCCATTGATGGCCTGCACTCCTCAAGGTCATAGTTTCTAGTCAATGGTGTAATTCATGACACACTTTTCATGCTCTTTTAATTCCTTCTCCTCCTGCTGCTCCTCCTCTTCCAGTTCATTTTGTTCTCACTCCTCCACCTTCTTTGCCTCTGCTTCCTCTATCTACCATATCCTTCTCTTCTTCCTCCCTTTAATACACTCTCCTTTAACAGCATGAGGTATCCCTATCCCTCCCATGAACAATTACTTCTTTGTTGGATGGCAGGGTAGCAGGACTGTCAGTTGCAGAGCTGGACTGAGTGCAGTCTGTGTTCAGTGTGAATATAAGTAATGTGCACACACATGCCATGCACATACATGGATCAGCATGCACCCCCCAGTATACACACATGCGAGATGACATGCACTAATGTATGCAGCCATTGGGTGGGCATGTTCTGTGTACTACACACTAGTTAGATACTGCAGGGTGAAGAAGCAGAACCACCATCCATAGGGAGTGGAGTATTGACTGGACTGCTATTACTATTAACTAGATGATATAAATAAGTATAAAATTAATAAAATATACTATGTATAATATGCATGCACACATGACACATGCACATGCACATGTAAGCCAACACACCCATGCACAGACCTACTATAGCCTATTTAAAGAATGCTGGGTGGATAAGATGAGACACAGGTTATAAGGGGCAGAGTGGTGACTGGACTAATTGGATGGCAATATAGTTTAGTTTATTATTGTTTGGCATTTGTCATTACAAAAATACAGAACAATAGCAATAAATAATAATATCATAAAAACACACCGCCGTTATATAATAAACAAATTATAATATATCTAAAGCCAAGTAGATTGTTCAAGCAATTCATTCACATCAATACATGCTGTGCTGCTATGCAAACCAGCTTACAGCATGACTTCAACCAAGTTCAGCTCTGGTTTGCTTCTCACCAGCTTTTTCTAAATGCCAAGAAGACAGTCTCAATGACCTTTGGCACCAGGCAGAGACTCTCTAGGCTCCTGGCCCTACCCACCTTCCACACCCTTGATGGGGCCATCTTGGAGGACACCTCTTCATTTAGATATCTGGGGGTTTGGCTGGACCAGCACCTCAACTTCTCTGTGCATATTGATGCTATCCTGAAGAAACTGTGCCCCAAGCTTGGTGCTCTCTGCATGAATCGTAGTTGCAGCCCACTGACTGCGAGGCGCAAAATTGTCCAGAAGATGATACTCCCCATCTTTGACTACTGTGATGTAGTCTATAGTGCTGCTCCCAAATCTTCCCTGACCAAACTGGACACTCTCTTTAACTCCTTCTGCTGCTTTGCTATTGACTCCCCTTCCTGCTTCCACCACTGTGAACTCTATCGCTCTCTAACCTTCCTTCCACTATCTCACAGATGCATCTCTCACTGTGCCAAACTAACCTCCAAATTCTGGTTTGGGAGCTTCCATCCTATCTCTCATCTCTCTCTTCACTCCACCTCCCCTCACCCACTCTCTCAGATCAAATGACGCCCACACCTTGATGATCCCTCACCGATCCACCCTAATTGGTCAGACTGGTTTTGCCCATCATTTCCTTAAAATCTGGAATTCCCTCCCCCCTGAAATACGACACTCCTCCTCCAACTACTCCCTTACCTCTGCCCTGCACAATAACCTTTCCCTCAGCTGTTTCTGCTTTAACCCACCTTAATATCTATCCTCAGTTTTTGCCTTCCTACAACCCCCCCAGCAGGGTTCTCAACATCTTGAAGGGGGAAATCAGGAAATGGCTACCCCTTCTCCTCATATTCAGTTCTTGCCTCTCCCTCTCTCTTCTCCAGCTGCCCTTCTGGGTCACCAGTGTGCACCACCTAACCCCATCCTTTTTACTCCAACAGCACTTACGTACTACCACGAGCCTGTTCCAAGTACACTCATGCACTATAAATTGTTCTATCGCATTATTACTGTTTTGTACATTTATATGTTCTTTTGTATGATTTTGGACATGTATTGTAATTTACCCAATGTTCCGCTACTGTTTATGGTACAATACCTTGTGTTCCAACTGTTGCACAATCTTACAATGTAGTATTGTTTGTACTACCCACATACTATTGTAACTGATCATCCTTCACAACCCTATGTAACCCCTTCCCCCAGGTTGCACCGTGAGATGAGCAACTTGTTGTTCAGTGTGCCCTCCTGGTGAAACATTTCAATAAATATATAAATAAAATAAATAAAGAACATTTTAACATTTTAGTCAATCCTCATTCCAGCCACCATTCTTTTCCTAATTTTTGTTATAGTATTAAAGAATATGGCTGCAGCTTTAATTGCCAGCGGATCTTCATTATATATTAATATTTCCAAGAATAATAAGTTATCTATTTGCAGTTGTTTAATAGCATCAACATAGAATATAGTTTTAACCAAGTTAGATCTAGGTGAAACATACCAGGAGCATTAGCATACCACATGTTCCACATTTTCAACACCCCATGGCTGCAATCACAATTACTTGAGGTTTCTTTATTTTTACTGTATCTCCTTTTCAAGATATTACTATCAAATGTCTCAAACTTGTAGGTTGCAAAAGAAGATCTCATTTTTGGTTCTGTTAAGACTTCCATATAATATTGGATTTCAAACTTATTTTGATTATTAGTTGCAAACCACGGCAAACATTTTGTTTGCATAATTTTCTCTCTATCTACATCTTTCCAATATTTTTCAACTCTTTTATTTATGTCTTTTTTATACTGATCGCTCAGTAAAATATTGGTTTCCACATATGTTTTAAGCCTATTTAATTTATATTTATCCAGCATTTTATAAACTGCCTCCAACCATTTTGACCTATAACAATCTATATGGTACCAGTTTTTCTTTTCAATTAAACAAAGTTTAGTCAGTCTGTCTGCTGTTACACGTAGTACATTCCTTGGAGACGATCCTGACAGGGGCAGCCACATATACCAGGAAATCACGATCAATTAAAGGGAACAGGAAACTATGGACAAGCAGTCTTTTAGTTTCCAGGACTAGGAACCTTTTTATTCTGTGGAGAGAATCTATAGCAGTCTCATGTGAACAGATTTTACTAAGTGGTTGAAAGGGGAGTGAAAGTTTAGGGAGCAGTTCAGGTACAGGCCCAGATATCTCAACTGAGTGTTGTTCCCCACCTAAGTGCTGTCCAGGTCAAAAAGCGAGAAGGGGTCATGGTCTATTTTTTGTGTACCTTGCAGAAAACCATAGATGCAGCTTTTTTTGGGTGCTGAGACTAGTCTCTGCTTTACAAGCCAGTCCTGGAGTAGGTCGTAGTCCTGCTAAATGGCATTATTTAGGAATGTCAGGTCCTCACCTTTCCTGAAGATGACAGCATCATCAGCATAGAGGATGGTTTCGGTTTATATGAAGACATTCAGTAAAATGTTCAAAAACGTGGAAAAAGTAGATGACCAAGAATAGAGGCCTGGAGGACCCCACAGCAGATTTAATGGAAGTCCAAGACAGATTTGTGAGTCACCGATCTGTGGACATGGTTGGTCAGATAATTTTTGTGCCAGTAGATGTCTTCCAGATAAAAAGTGAAGCAGGAAAGGGCCTAGATCAGACGTTTCTAGTAGACCAGGTTGAAGGCTTTGGTGAGATCCACAAAGACAGAGGCTATGAAATTACCTGAGCAAATTGCTTAGTGTACAGTCTGTGAACCTCACCAAAACAGTCTTTGTGTTGTGTTAAGGGTGGAAGCCGTGTTGGGTATGGGACAACAGATCACTAGGCTTGATGTACTTAGCAGTCTAGTCAAAGGCTATCCTTTTAAATAGTTTTGATATGCAATCAGAAGGGAAATAAGGAGTTAGTTAGTCGTGAGATGTTTGGGACCAACATGTTAATGGGAATGATTGTGGCCCTGTTCTACACTTTTGGGTAGGTACCTGTGCATAGGGAATAGTTGAAAATTTTGGAGCTGGGATAGGCCAGAGCCTTGCTGGCTAGTTTGATTCTGAAGTAGTTGAGCCTGTTGGGATCAAGTACAGTTTTGAGATTGGAGTGACTCAGATATTTGGCCACCTGAGCTACGTAGAGGTGTCTAAAGTAGATTTGGGGAAGGGGCTGCAGGTCAGGATACCAGGAAAATGCTGAACTGTGTGGGAGTCATGGGTGATTTTTCTGTATTTATTGAGGTCCCTGAAGTAGTCATTGAACAGAGTGGATATGGCCTGTGGGTCAAAAGTAAATCCACCTTTGCCTTTTGTGGCCCAGGACTGATCAGACATGGACCTACCCATAAAGTTATTGAAGTTGGGCAACAGTTTTTCAGATTTTCATGGTTAGAGGACAGGACAAATTTTAAGTTCTTAAGTTTGGCTTTCTGCACTGCTGGCTTACAGCTGTTGCAGCTGGTCTGATACTCCTGCAGGCGAGCAGGGTCCCTATTTTTTTTTTTTTAATTAAGACCAATTTTTGTTATGTTATTGAAAAGCCCAAGGATCTCCATGGAGACCCAGTTCTTTTGTTACCCCATATTTGGAGTCTTTTCTGGGGCAGAGCTAACGACATATGCTGGTAATATTTTGCAAAGGTTTTTGTAAGCAGCATCAATATTCACAATGTTATCAAGGCAATACCAGTCACTGGAGTAAATAGCAGAGTTAAGACCCTCCAGGTTTATGTCACCAAGCAGTCTGGAATAGATGCAGTGTAGTTGGGCCTGTGGTAGTTTAGTGGACCACTCACAGGAAACTGGGGTATGGTCACTTATGGAGTCAAGGAGTACTCCAGATCTGTGGATATGAGGGGTCTGACACTGCAATCCAGTCAATGATGGATTTATGCCCTGTTTTATAGTTCACCCTAGTGGGGTCACAAAAAACTTGGGTTAGGGCCTAGGTTTAAGAATAGGTCCTCTGCGACAGCGCCTTGGTTGGTAGATCAGTTCGTATTAGAGCTGCCTAGTTGGAGCCATTTTCTGCTTTTCAGCAGAGTAAGGCCAAACTCAGGGATAGAATTCAGGCCCTCAGCGGCAAGCCCTGAGAGGATGTAGATGGTGCTGGCTGTGAGGACTTTGTTTTGGTCAAACTGAATATCTATGGAAAGAAAATCACAATCGCTAGTGGGTGGTGGGTGGCAGCCTGGCAGGGAGGGGGACTTGGTGACCGCAGGTGTTTAGAGGAGTAGAAAAGGCAACCCAACCCCTTCTCTTTGCCATCCTTTCTGAATATAGAATAATTTGCCAATTTTAGTTCATCATCTGAGGTTTTGTTAGTAAGCCTGGTTTTGGACAGGGCAGTAATATAATACTTGGACGCTGTGGTCCACTCTTCAAATAGGTCTTTCTTTGCAGGGAGGCTCTGAATCTTCAGATGAACTATTCTTAGAGTAGATTTGAAGGAGGGTCTCTTCTCAGAGGGAAGGGGCCTGGGATAAGGTGGTCGGATCAAGACATGAACAGTAGGAGCAGGACAAGATGTCTGCATCTGGGGTGATTTCAAAACATTTTGGAAGGAGAACTGAGGGAGACAGTGACCATTATACAAGTCATGTGGGTGTTGACTAGGTTAAAACAGTCTTTTAAGTACACCAGACACTCAGTGAACAACTGGTGGTAGGGGTCAAGTGAGGATGTGAGGAAGCCAGCCGCTCCAAACTGAAGTGTGGGACGGCCTCAGCAGAGGGGTAACAGGCTCATGACCTGGATGTGGTCAAATTGAGGGACAGAAGGTGAAGAACCATGACTGTTGCCTATCATGATGAGCCATGCTAATGTTCGGAGGCAATGTATTTTTCTGGCTCGTGGTCCCCGGCTTCTAGTGAGTACGTGGAGACTAGGGATGTGAGCTGCTGGGAACATGGCACCACCACATGGATAATGACAGCCATAATTGAGACAGGGAAAATGTTTAAACCAGGCAGTGGGGCCACCCATGTAAGGTCAGACATGGTGGCTTGTGACAGTAGGCAGAAGTCAGTAGATAAGACATGGAGGTATGAGCCATCCACAGTGGGGCAGCAGCGGAGAAGCTGTAACAGCAGTCAGTGTAAATCAGGTGGTTCTGGCCACCCAGATAGGAGCAGCAGCAGAATCAGCGTAAGGCTGTCAAATTGTAACCAAGTGTGGAGGCCACCTAGATGTCTCAGCGGTGGAGAACCTGTAACAGCAGTCTAATTACAACCAGTGGGAAGGGGTCATCTTGTAAAGGGCAGCAGGAGCCAGTGATAGTAGTAATCTTCAAGAATCATAGAAAACATGATGGCAAATAAAGACTCAATATCCATTCAATCTGCTCAAAATCCCAACGTATGGCCCAGATAGCTTCCGCATGTCTCTTTCCCCCTTTCCTCTGCCAATTCACCACCACTTCCCCCTTCCCACTCATCCCCTTCCCTAGGGACTACCAGTTCCATAAATTTATCAATGTGCAGGGAGAAAGAGGTCACAAGAACCAAGGCTGGATCCCTGAAGAATAAAGGCTGTTGCAACATGTGGAAGGTGGGCTAACAGCACTAACCAAAAAGAATTCAGATGCCCTGGAATTGTTTAAAAGGCAAATTTATTGCTAAAAAGCTAAAAACATGGCAGCACTCTCCCTGCCAATATAGCTGACATTTCACACAATGACATGCACGTTTTTGAGGCACAAGCACTCTCCTTAAATAGTAGCACAATTTGAAGGCATACACACCTGCTGACATAGAGGACATCAGATGCCACTTACAAGAACTACTGGTGGCAGAGGTCATCAGAGTCCATAAGTCCATATGCCTCACCTATTGTGGTTGCCTGGAAAAAGACAGGTGCAATTTGTATGTGCATTAACTACTGCACACTCAACAAGAAGATGCCAACCAATACATGGTACCCAGCAAGATACCCTAGTAAGTCTGATGGGAAGCAGGTGGTTCTCACTGTTAGATCTCTACAGTGGCTACTACCAAATCCCCATAGTGGAAGAAGATAAAGAAAAGACTGCATTTATTTACTCCCTGGGGTTCTACCAGTTTATGACGATGCCTCAAGGTATATCTGGTGCCCGTACCACATTTCAAAGGGCAATGGAGAAGGTGGTAGGAGATATGCATCTGCTGGAGGTGTTGATGAGGTGTCAGGTGAAAACAGTGCTGCAATATCAGCATGGGAAAAACAGCGAGGGACTTTCAGCACCAGGGGAAAGCAGCGAGTGGACAGAGTATGGCGCGTGTCATTAGGGTGCCATCCTCCACTTGTGCTGCTGCTGTCCCTCTGATGCATGTGACTGGGGAAGATATTTATATTAGTGATAGGGGTTGTAGGGGTGATGCCCCTCATGTGGGGAGCATGGGGAGGGGTGGATCCCCCCTCAGAAAGTTCTGTCCCCCTCTGAAACTTGCCCCCCCCCGAGTCAGAAGCATAAATCTGCCCTGGTTGCTACTGTTTGCTGGTCCTCTAAATTGCACTCTCTCCCATTCATTTTACTACATCTGCCCTCCTCCCAAGTCACCCCCTCCTGGTCCCTTTACCCTGTTTGCAGTGGTGGTGGCATATGATAGGTTTCCTTTCCGTTTTCACCGTTGATGACCATCGCCCTTTTTGCTCATTACTGTTGTCCGTCCCGCTGATTTTCCAGTGCTTTTTTCACTGCTGCTGTTTTGCCATCTCTGTTATCACCTAGTACCTGCTGGTGAAACTAGATGACCTCATAGGCCCTGTCCATACTGGGCATCTTAAAACATTACAGACTCCCTGTAACGTTTTAAAATCGGGGAACACAGTTTGCGTCACACTGGTAACATTACCGAACTGAGTTTCAAAACCATGTTTAAACCCTGATACAATCAGTGTTTTAGCACAGTTTTGAAAATGATTTAAGTGAGAAACGTTTTTACTTACCAGTGTGTATGGGCATCCAATCCATTTTCCCTGCGGTGATCCTACTGGCGCCCACGATGCACTATTTCATCTGCACTGGCAAGCGAGCTGACAGCGTGTTAAAACACACTTTCATTTCAGGAGGTGTGGACGGGCATAGAACGTGTTAAGACATGGTCCTGACTAGTGTGGATGTGGCAGCACGTTAATTCCTGTAACGGTTTAAAAACTGTTAACAAATTTTAATTATAAGTGTGGACAGGGCCATAGTGTCCAGCTGAACGCTAGAGGAGCACGAAATCCAGCTCATTAAAGTGCTGGACAGATTGGAAGAATTTGGTTTAAAGGTTTCCATTGACAAATGCCAGTTTTGTCAGCCAGCTGTTAAATATGTGGGTCACATCGTTTCAGCAAATGGAGTACAGGCTGACCCTACAAAAGTAGAGGCATTCACCACTTGACCTAGACCACACAACTTAAAGTCACGACAGTCATTTCTTGGATTCTGCAGTTACTACAGGTAGTTTGTAAAAGACTATTTAATTGTGTTCTGCCCTCTCAATGACCTCACCCATGGGTACCCCCCTACCCACAAAACGAAAGCCAGCTCTGGGAGGGGCAAACCCCACACAGAGTACTGGAAGGTGCATGAACCATTTGGTGCCTGGTGGAATGAATAGTGTGATGTAGCTTTCAAAGAAATAATCAAATGTCTCAGGAAGGCTGGTATTTGCTGATTCTTCCAAACCATATATCCTACACACCAATGTCAATTTAAGGCTTAGCAGCTGTCCTGTACCCTGAGGGACTTTGTTCATTTGTTTTCACCAGCCAAAGTTTGAATCCAACTGAAAAGCACAAGTGCAGAAACTGGAATTTCTAGCACTAAAGTAGGCTGTCAATGAAAACTTCCATGACCACTTGTGTGGGGCCCAGTTCATCATGAGAACAGACAATAGTCCTCTCACTTACATAAATATAACCGCCAGGTTGGACATAGCAGGACATTAGGGGCTTTCAGCTCTATCCACCTGCAATTGCAGTCTGGAATACCGCAGTGGTTGAAGCAGTATGGATGCCAACTTTATCCCAGTGTCCAAACCCTGATCAGCCAAATCAAAGTACTTTACTTTCAAGTGTAGCGGTAAAGACAATGCGTTTGAAATTTGAAACTACAGATTGTGCAACCCCTGCCAATCTGCACAAAGCAACTGACATGCTGGGGGCCTTTCCAGATTCTATTCTTACTGCATATCTCAATTTCACTGGTTTGGACCTTTTGTCTTTGCCTTAATCTAACAGTCCTGAACTCAAACAAGCCCAACAGGAAGACTGTGTAATTTATTTATTTATTTATTTATTTATTTATTTATTTATTTATTTATTTATCAGTCTTAAATTAACCTTTGAGCCAAAGGCTCATTTGCAGAGGTTCCACATCATAATAAACAGGTAAGGAACAAAACAGGAACAGTTTCTAAGACAATTACAGAAGTGACAGTTTGAGTGAGGGATTGCATACACTTGCAGTAGGAAGGAATGTTATCAAACTATACAACAAAAACAAGTAATATAATTAACAAATCTAGCCTAGGGCACAGTAACAAGCAGGAGCTCATTGAGGAATCAGATCCATTGTCTAGGAGAGTATGTGAGGAATAGATAAGTGCACAAAGGCCTGAGATGGGAAGTGTTGCAGAGGAGGAGAAGTGATGGGTGGTAGTTGGAAAGGTGGAGCAAACAGGAAGGAGAGGAGGGGAAAGGGAGGAAAGGGGAGGAAGTAAGAGTGAGAGTAATAAGAGGTCAAGGTGAGGTAGGAATAGTAGGAATAGATAGTCTAGCAGAATAATGCTCAGCTGGGGGGCATGAGGCAGAAGAGAGGCAGTGGGGGAGGTGACTAGGTTGCAGACATAGCAGGGGGCTCAGGGAAGGAAATTAGATCCCATAGTCGTAACCAGCTTGGGTTCCTTATGTGTCTCTATATTGAGTGCATTGAACCAGAGAGGTGCACGGTACTCATATGAGCGCTGGCCTTGTGCGGTCTGGTGGAAAGGTACTTTTAGCGGTTAGTTTTCTAAACCCCTAGTACATCTGGTTGAACGGGGTTTGCTAAGGAGATTAGACACACCTTAGGGGGTGAGCCCTAACATTGATTTCTTGGCAAGAAGACAGACCTGGTTCTGTTGTCTGCATTCCAAGTTAAGCCAACCCGACTGCACGTATAGCTCACAGGTGTGGGTTAGTCAGTCAGAATCCAGAGTAAGCCTATATGCCTTGTTGACAGTGGTCTTGATACATTTACTGTAAGTGCCATGTGTGTTGCAGCACCATAAACCACTAGACCATAGTCTATGATAACGGTACTCAGCTGGAGACAGCAACTTTTAGGGTGTCTTTAGTTAGGCAACATTTGTGACTAAAGAGCAAGCCCAGCCTAGCATTGGCCATTTTGGCTAGTAGGTCTATATGATGTGCATATGACAATGTACTATTTAGAGTGATACCTAGATATTTAAAGTTCTGTACCATTTCAAGGGGCGAGTCTAGGTTGTTAAGTATTTGGAGCTGGTATGACCTATGTTTATTTTGGGCCGAGGTGGTTTTGGTTTTTTTCGTAGTTTAGCAGAAATTTAGATTTGAAGAACCAATTTTACATGGAGGTGAAGTTTGCCTGCATCTGCTTTTCTTGGGATGTAGGGTCAGAGTGAGCTGAGTAAAGAACCGCGTCATCTGCATATAGCAAAATGTAATCCTTCACTGCAAGAGGGAGGTGGTTAAGAAACAAGCTGAAGAGTAAGGGGCCAAGGATGGAACCTTGGGGCACTCCTGTAGCAACAGGCCTGTTTTCAGAGAGGGTGTCTTGAATTATCACTCTTTGGACTATCCCCTTAAGATAGCTCCTAATACAGGCAATTGAATCATTGGAGAGACATGGTGAGGTACAGGAAGCAAGTCAAGTACAAATAACTTACCCAGATATTCCCCTGTTATTACGAGACTGGAACAAATTGTCTTTACAAGATGAACTGCTCATAAGAACAAGTCATGACAATGCACACCCTGGGTTCTCTCAACAACAGCTGGTATTACACTGGAAGTAACAAACAGCTGTCATCTAATCCTTACATGATGACATGGATCATGTGGGAGTTGACCACACTCTGGACTTGTTGCTGGGCCATTTCTACTGTCCCAAAATTGCAACAGAGATGGAGCCCTATTGCAAGAACTGTCTCAGATGCATCAAGGAAAAAACTTTCCCAAAAAGGGCAGCACCCCTAGTCAACATCAACACCAGTGGGCCACTTGAATAGTTTATGTGGATGACCTTTCTTTGGAGCCTGATAGTAAGAACAATGGCAGCATTCTAGTCCTAATCAGTCATTATCCATGCTATGCTGAAGCACACCCGACAAAAGATCAAAAGGCCACCACTGTTGTCCAAGTATTGCAGCAATATATAAAGCATTATGGCATCCCTCAAAAAATTCACTCTGACCAAGAAAGGTTCTTTTAAAGTTGAGTGATAAAAGAGTTTTCGCCAACCTAAGGCAACAGAAAATTGAGAACCACGACTTACCACCCACAGGAGGAGCCTCAGCCTGAATGTTTTAATAGAACCCTGCTTGACATGTTGGGCACCCTTGACCAAGTTCCGAAATGAAAGTGGAGCCAGAAAGTAAGTTCCTTGGTACATGCATACAATTACATCCATAATTACACCACCCAAAGGCCCCATTCTACTTGATGTTTGGCAGGTAAACTAGTCTCCCTGTTGATCGCTGTTTCGGAGTTCCTGCTGATGGTGCTTCAGAAGAGACATACTTAGAATTCACCAGGTGATTGCATCAACAGTTAATAAAAGCTTACCAACTCATCTCTGAAGCTTCAGCCAAAAACAGCCTTGCCAGCAACACTCTTTACAAGCGAGTTCAATACCAGATGTTGCAGGTTGGAGACTGGGTGCTACTGAGAAACTTGGGCATACAGGGGAACACACAAAATTCAAGACTGATGGACACCAGAATTCTATAGCATAGTTGAGCAAAAGCCTGATTTGCCCTCTACAAAATTTGTCAAGAACAAGGTAGAGGTCTAGAAAACTTTGTACACAGGAACCACTTCCTACCTATAGGAGAGACTGTGCCTGAGCCTGCCTCAGACATGGAATGCCGTGGATAAGGGACCAAAAACTTACAGTCAAATATATCAACAGAGAACTGAGATGCCTAGAATTGACAGCAGTATCCCTTATGTAGAATCTGTACAAGCACCAGTGGAAAATAGTTCTGACAACAGTGATGAGGACATTGTGTGTTGCACCAGAGTACCTGGCAGACCTCCAAATGAGCCACTTCATCCGATGGAATGGAGTAATTCAGAGTTGTCAACTATTTATTTTATTTATTTAGTTTTTCTTGACCGGGTAAGTGCACTAGGCAGATTCTGCCTATTTTCAGGCACGACCCGGGGGAGGGGGATACAGTTGAATGTCAACTGACCTTGAACCAGATTAAGCTGTTGGTGGTATCTTTAGTGAATGAGGGAAATTTGGCCAGGACACCAGGAAACTTCCCTCTCTTTCGAGAAGTGCCATGGGATCTTTAACATCCACCTGAACAGGTAGATGGGACCTCGGTTTAACGTCTCATCTGAAAGACGGCACCTCAGGAGTACATCACTCCCCTCATGCTGCACTACAGTGTCAGTATTGGGATATTAACCCACGTGCCTGGTGTGGGGATAGAACCCATAGCCTTCTGATCTCCCGGCCTCAGAGGCGAGTGTGCTAACTGCTGAGCCACTGACACTGCTAAACTAGCACAACTCCAACTGAGGGCTGGCGAGCCATGAATTTTTTCATAAACTGAACCTATATAACTTATTTGTAAAACTGTGAAAGGAGTTACTATCTACACCTCACTTGATAATCTTTTCCAAGCTTCAACCACCCTTTGGGTGAACCAGTGCCCTCTTTTCCCCCTCCTGAATAACTCCCCCTTAAGCTGATATTTGTGCCCTCTTAAGATTGTATCATAATCCTTGTTTTGAATGCATAAACATTCAGATAAGTCTCTATCCCTGATTGCCTTATACACAAGGATCATGTCCCCTCTTATTCTCCTTCTCTCCAATGAAAATAATTTCAGTTTCTTCAGTCTATTTGCATACGCCATCCCTCTGATGTTGTAGATCATCCAGGTTGCCCTTTGCTGAACTGCGTCCAATCTAGCCACATCTTCCTTTCTATACAGACACCAGAACTGCACATTTTACTCCAAGTGGAAACTTACCAAAGATGTGAACAGTGGTACCACAACTTTCCTATCCCTAGTCACAAAGTTCCTTCATATACAGGACAGTAGTATATTTCCCTTTTTAATAACACTATCACACTGAGCATCACTCTTTAAATTATTGGAAACCACTACCCCTGCCCGGGTCCCTTTTGTGCTCACCTTCCCACATATTTTTTCCATTTAACGCCTATTTAGCCAGTTTGTTTCTTTTTCCAAAATGCATTACTATGCATTTGTTAGGGTTAAATTGCATAATTTTCTTATGTGCCCATTTACTTAAGGATTTTAACTCCCTTTGTAGTTTTTCTATTTCTTCCCAAATGTCCATCTCACAAGCTATTTTGGTGTCATTGATGAATTTTGACATCCATCTACCCTCAGTACACTGCATATCCCCCACATAAATATTAAACAGTGTAGGACTTAACACCGACTTTTGCAGCACTCCTCTGGTCACCTCCCCCAGTTTGCAACATATCCATTTGCCCTGACCCTCTTTTTTTTTTTTTTTTAGTTGTTTAACCAGGAGTAGCACACTAAGCTGAAAGCTTTTTTACAGGAGCGACCTGGGAGCACAGGGAAGTTAAGTGACTTGGTCAGAGTCACACAGTATACAAGTGGAAGCTATGGGATTCAAACCCAGGTCTGGACTGCTAGATGTCACCAGATTTGCAGCTCAGAGCCTTAAACCACTGCGCTATACTGCCTCCCTCTGTCTCCTTCCATGTAGCCAATTGGCTATCCATCTTACGATACTGTTATCCACTGCTATTACCTTTAGTTAATTGATTAGCTCCATGTGTGGCATGTTATCAAATGCCCTGCTAAAATCCATGAGCACCACATCCACATGAATACCTCTCTCTGCAACAGAAGCCATATGAAGAGAGACTAAAGGAGCTTGATATGTACACCCTTGAGGAAAGTAGGGAGAGGGGGGACATGATAGAAACTTTTAAGTACCTCAAGGGAATCAACAAAGTCTAAGAGGGTAGCATCTTTCAGAAAAAAAGATGTGCAAGAACAAGGGGATACAATTTGAAGATAGAGGGGGGATGGCACAGGGGCAATGTGAGGAGGTATTTTTTCACAGAGAGGGTAGTAGACGCATGGAACAGCCTTCCTGAGGAGGTTATGGGGTCAAAAACGGTGGGGCAATTCAAGAATGCATGGGACAGACATAAGGCAATTCTGGAGTGGGTAGGAAGAAGTAGGCTGTTGGTTAGCTAGGATCTGCAGCTTATCCAATAGGTAGGGAAATGGGCAGACTAGGTGGGCCAAGCAGTCCTTTTCTGCGTCAAAGTCTATATTTCTATGTTTCTTTCTAGTGCCTTACTAATAGGTTCAAAAAATGTATCTGGTTTGTAAGGCATGATCACCCAGTCATAAAACCATATTAAGTTCTATCCATTCTGTTGTTCTCTATCAAATATGTTTCTGTTGGTTCTCAGAATTTCTTCCTGTATTTTTGCAACCACTGATGTAAGACTGACTTGCCTAGAGTTATTTTTATTGCTCTCATTTTCTTGTCCTTTGTAAATTGGGGCAACTATATTGCGTCCTTCTAGTCACCTGGTAGAACTCCCTCCTTCAAACTACTGTTATAGATATGGGTAGAGGTCCTGACAGAGGTTGAGCTAGTTCCTTTAGCACCCTAGGGTATATATCATCTGGTCCTGGGGTTCAGTTTGTTAAGGTATTTAAACATTTTCTCCCTGTATCCTGTGAAGACAGCGAGAGCAAAAGAGCGCAGCAGAAACAGCAACATCAAAACAGTGCTTGCCATTTCATCGACCCCGCCCGAGTTGGTATCTATAGTAAGGCGGTTAGGTAGCAAAGCCTCCATAAGGTAGAGCATAGGGGGGCTTAAAAAGAGCACTCAATGTAAGTGATTGTGCTGTTTTGTCCGTGATGTTTTTGGTCATTGCCCTTTTGCACTTGCTATGATAATGTGGAACCCTTTCTCCCTACTTATAGCAAAGGCCTGCCTTCCATTACACTCAATTTGATCTGTTGGTACTGTGCTTCGGTTACATACAGAGAAAAAAAATGGTTTAATTTACATGCGATTTCATCCTCCTTTACAATCTCTTTTTCATCCACTAATGGCCCAACTTTTCTTGAAATTTATTTTTTAGAATTAGCGTAATAAAAAGGAAACAAAAAAAAAATTTGGATTCCTTTTTACGTTAAACTGCGATGCATCTCGCAAAGGAGCGTTTTTGGAGTAGCACACTTTGGAGGTGTGCCTCTCCCTTTCAATCCACTGCTCCGTTGAGCAGGCGTGGTGAGTCCTGCACCAATGGGTGTGGGAGCTGTGTGTGACAGCAGTGGTCTTCGCTTCAAAGAAACCACAGCTGTCATACAGAGCACTGCGTCCGCGCCGCCCCAAATCTTTGGTGCCACGCTGGAGCCCACCCCAGCGTGGCAAACATCCAGCGTTGTTTGCCGATGGGGCGCCCAATCCCCGTCAGCTCCATACCCCCAAGCCATCCTTCTGCCACACAGAGAGCCCACCCCAGCATGGCAAACATCCCGCGTTGTTTGCCGACGGGGGTGTCCAATCCCCCATCAGCTCCTCGGCCCCCCCAGCCATCCTTCTGCCATGCTGGGAGCCCACCCCAGCGTGGCAATTGTCCCACATAGTCTTTTTTTTTTTTCACCTGTAAACCAAAAACAGTTGCACGGCGCTTCTCCCAGTCCCCCCTCCCACAACCCGCACCCACCCACTGCGCATCCAGCCTCTTCACACACCCCCTCACCCCATGCCTTGCCTCCGGGCTCAGCCAGCGATGAACCGGTGGACGGGGGCGCAAATCTGCACTCTTCAAAGGCGACGCGAACTGAGGAAATGCTGGTAAGCTGTATAATGGGCTAGATAGGGGTTTCAACTTTATTGCATATCTCAGGCATTTTGGAATTTTTGCACCAATTTTCAACACAGGGTTTTGGGACCCCTTCTCATGAGTGATGTCACTGTCATGGCGTTATTGGGGCGAAGGGTGATTACAGTCACTGCACAGTCACTGCGAAATCACCCTTCGGCCTGAATAACACCATGACAGTGACATCATTCATGAGAAGGGGTCCCAAAACCCCATGTTGAAAAATTTGCAAAAATTCCAAAAAATGACTGTTTTACGAGCGTGCTTTGCGCAGTTCCTATGCAGGCTCATAAGTTCACAAATTTTCAATATTTCACTCCAGATTTTCCACATTGCCATTTTACTACACCTCCTTATGAGCAGTACAGCTGTCATTTTTCACATCCTGCCAAAAACGTGTTTCCGCCCATGTAGCGCACAATGGCGCAGTCGGTGTGTGAAATCAATGTATGGGACGCATTAAGAAAATCACAGTGACACTGTTCATTAGCAGAGGTCTTAAAATGGCTATGTTGAGAAATTTGGTGAAAATTTCCTAAAATGACTGTTTTTACGAGTGCGTTGCGCAGTTCCTCACGCGCTCATAGGTTCTTAATTTTCAATATTTCCACTCCAGATTTTCAACATTGCCATTTTACCACACCTTCTTATGAGTAGTACAGCTGTCATTTTCACATCACCCAAAACGTGTTTCCTGTCATGAAGCTGCCAATGGCTCAGTCTGTGTGCGTAAATCAATGTATGGGACACATTAAGAAAATCACAGTGACACTGTTCATGAGCAGAGGTCTTAAATGGCTATGTTGAAAATTTGGTGAAAAAATTCCTAAAAATGACTGTTTACGGCGTGGATGCGCAGTTCCTACACACGCTCGTCGTTATGAATTTTCAATATTTGCACTCCAGATTTTCAACATTGCCATTTTACCACACCTCTTCATGAGCAGTATAGCTGTCATTTTTCACATCCTGCCCAATGTTTCTGCCCATGTAGCGCACAATGGCGCAGTCGGTGTGCAAAATCAATGTATGGGACACAGTAAGAAAATCACAGTGACACTGTTCATTAGCAGAGGTTTTAAAATGCCAATGTTGAAAATCTGTTGAAAAATTCCTAACAATGACTGTTTTCTACGGTCGTTGCACAGTTCCACCATGCGCTAAATGCGTTTATAAATTTTAATATTTCCTCTCCAGATTTTCAACATTGCCATTTTACCACACTTCCTTATGAGCAGTACAGCTGTCATTTTTCACATCCTGCCCAAAACGTGTTTCCGCCTGTGTAGCGCACAATGTGGGTAACAAAAAGGTCATGCTGAAAATTTATTGTGCAAATACCGGCAATCGCACAGGGCATTAGGGTAAAGCACCATACGTGCCAAACACCACTGCAAATACCTGCAAGCGAACGTTCGGCATTGACAAATGCTTGTTGCCTTTTCTACAATCCTGTTTTTCTTGGTTCCTTTCAGCTGCTTTAACTGCAAATGTACTATCTCTTTGTGACTTTTTGAATTCCTCCCATACCTCCTTTCTGTTTGTGGCTATTGCTTTTCTATATTGTTTCTGACTGCAGCTACAGCATCAAATTAAGTTTGTATGCAACCACCATAATTTGTACCCTGCTTTTAATGCTCCTGGTAGGGGTCTGCTTTCTATGAGCTTTCTAGCTGTGCCAGCTGTTGTGTGAGAAGGGCTTGTTCTCTGGTCTGCTGTTGCCCTTTTGCAGATGTACAGTGAAAGCTATAATTTGGTCTCTCAGATAGGCCTTGAATGCTTCCCATGGTAGCTGCTAATGCTTCTGGTGACTCATTTAAGGCAAAGTACAGCTCAGCTTCTACCAGTACCCACTTGGGGATGTCAGGTTCTGTGAGTATGAGTGGGTTACATCTCCATCTCATTGAACTGGGCTTTATAATGGGGCAATCGATAATATGGAAATTGGGGTGTGGTTAGACACTAGAATGGGGTTTATAAATGGATCCACCATACCCTGGGCTGACAGATCATTGGCTAGGAAATAATCCAGGCAACTTTAGGAGTTATGGATATGAGACAAGAGTATATAGTCCCATCCTGTAGGGAGGGCTCCGTGCCAAACTTCTTGTAACCTTCACTTGGACAATATATGCATCACTGCAAGCCTGGTTTTGGGATGATGATATAAGTCAGTGTGGGATCATTCCAGGAAGGAGTCCAGGGCCAAACTGAATTAAATCCCAAGCCACAATAATCAGTCAATCTTTGTTCCCGCTTAAGTCCCATATAGTCTGTCTGATGTCCAGGATAAAATCCTTGTAATCAGTATTTGGGGCATATAGAAGTGCTACTAGTAAGGTGCCTTCAGGTTGGACTGCCTCTGCCAGAAGCCATCATTCCTGTGTGTGAGCTTTCCCGTTGCTTACCTTCCAGGGGAGAGCTTTGTTTATTAGCATCGCCAAACTCTTGTTTTTGTTATCCGCTGAGCTGTGTAGTACTTAGCCCTCCCATAATTTTGTAGACGCTCGATGGTGTACTTCATCAGGTGCATCTCCTGGATTACAGCCACATCTACATTTAGCATATTTCTAAGTCCTTGTGCTTCTTGACTGGATGGCTGAAGCCCTTAACATTCAAGGAGACCACCTTGACATGAACATTGATAGGAGGGGCTAGCCATATTCAGTTTTAAGAACATTATATAACTGCATGGGAGGAAACTAACACCATTTTGGCATGCCCAGGAAAAGTAGTATAGCTAGCCTGCTGGTGCACATCCCATGCTGGGCACCTCTTCTGGATTGCCTTGATTAGTGCACCATTGCAGTAAAACCATACAACAAACATGCAAACTGAAACACAAGATTTATTTATTAAAATGTTTTTGCCCAGCAGAGTTAGTTACCTTGCTTCCCCAGTCCAAGGTTCAGAATTCTGAATGCATCCTGTGTGCAGCAGTAGAGAGCATGGTTCATCTCTCAAGCCAGCTGTCATTTGCATTCCCAGGAGCAAGAGTCATCCTGGTGTCTTCAACACCCTGCACAGCTTTGTTAATGTAATGTATGTTACCTGAGTTCACACTGCCATACATTTGTGGATATATCAATTGCCCTATAGCCCTTAGGTCCTCATATAAATACAGTAATTGGTGAACACCAGCAATAGATGTGGGGGGATCATTGGTGGAGGCAGTGGTACCTTCAATGGGAGGGTGAGCTATCTCCACATCCCCCATCTGTGTCTCCCAGTGTTGTAATTGTTGGCCAAAGATCCTTAGTTCTGCAGGGGGTAGTCTGTCTGGACCACCACTGTTCAGCGAAGGCCTGGGTACTGACAGTGCCCAGGTATATGGCTGAATCGTGCTGTTTTACCGACAAGGTGAAAGGGGCTGTAATGCCCATGTCTGCCCCTCATGATGCCAGAATATTGATGGGAAGGGGGTCTGCTTCCTGTTATCCTCTGTCACCAGTTTTTGTTTGGTGTCAGTATAGTTAGTGAGAGAGTCAGGCACCAGGGGTTTCCTTAAGGGCTAGGGAATAGGGCAGTGTGGGTGGACCCAACTGTTTTGTATTGCAAAATTGCCCATGCTAGTCTGTATAAACCATGCTATCCCTGCAAAACCTACAGGGAGGGCATCAAGGGGGTGGTTACTGGAGGCAGGCAAGGTTAGAGTGAGATAAACATAGAAAGGGATGAAAGGATAGGTGAGAGGGAGCACCCTGAATTCCTGCTATAAATCAGTCAATCTGGTCTTTGAAATCACAGTGACAATGATCACTTGAAGCCTTGTTAGTTCATGTGAGCACAAAAGCAGCACAGAAAACAATCTATTAGGTACTTGCAGAGTGTCACAACTGCCTGCGTAGCATGATAGTCAAGTTACCTTCCTTGTTCTGCTCAGTAAAAATTTTCAAACAGTGAGACAGTCTGTCCCTGGTGCTGCAGGTTACTGCCTCCAGTGTCTATTGCTGCAAGGTCCCCCACAATTTCATCCCTTGTCAACAGCAGTGAATGGACATACACTGGGGCATTGCCTGCCATTTCTCTGTGCATGTACAGGCTCCGGGCAGCACCAGGACTTTATGAAGAAGACTTGCTTTCCCCACAGTGGCATTGCTGCTGAGGAAGGAGTGGGCAGAAGTGCAAACCCTCAGCATTCTGCTTGCTGTCCTTGCTGTGACTCCACAGCCTTTTGCATTTGGGTGTTATGTGGAGGACCTTCCATGCAGCCCTGTTGCTTGGTACCTTTTTGTTGACAGCTCTGATACACCTAGGGGAGACCATCACCGATGACCTCATTAGGTCTCCCTGCTCCATCTGTCAAGGTGAATCCTGTCTCTCAGGGTGTGGTGGGGCCTGGTCAACTGAAACTCTGAATGGGTTGTATTTTCATTGTTGCATGGGCCACAGAGCTTTCTGGGGACTGTAGTTTAGTCCATGAGGTTAGGCCATGACCTGCATACAAAATCCTAGGCTTCTTGTGGGGAATAGAAAGTGTCCCACCCCATTGTGGAACACTCCAAAACTGATGAGCCCTTTAAATTTGTACTGAATGTCACTGGGGCACAGGGATTCTCACAATGAGGTGTAGTCCCTTCTCTCAACTGCCATGGTGGAGAAATGCTTGAAAAGTGAAATCCTGGCTCCCCTCCACAGCGAGAAGCCCTTTTTTTCAGCCAGCTGTAGGTGCCTTCCTTTTGCAGAGAACTTGATCAGACAAGCAATGATGGGTCAGGGTCTGTTGTCATGTGTCTGTGTAGAAGAGTTGAGCCTATGTACTCACTCCACCTCCAGAGGACCCTGCTATTCGGGCATACAAGTTTGGGTAACTTCTCCTGCAGGAAAGATTCCATGTGAGGCCCATCAGCCCCTTCTGACACTCCCAGGATCTGCACATTGTTGCAGCAATTCTAGCTTGACTGGTACTCTACCCTCAGCCTAAAGTGATCCAGGCATCACTCATGGTCATCTGGCTACCTCATCAGGCAGCGTGTGGCATTGTCTACATCTGCAATGTGGTTTTTGGTTGCATTTCCACAGTCAAACAAGAAACAAATGTCCTACCATGTAGAAGACAAGAAAGTTTTCAATTCTTTCATATCCTGGACTAAGGTCTTCAATAAGGCGGTCTTGTATCCAAGCAAGGGGGGCCTGAGGCCTGGTGCTGATCATAACCCTGAGCTGTAGCTTCCCATGTCAACCAACCAGAATTTTCAACTTGACAAAAGGATATATGATTTCCCTTTAGCCACTAAACAAAGTTTCCCCAGGTGTTCCAGGTGTTCACCAGATAAGGTTAATTGGTTCAGCAGCTCTATGGGTAAGCAGTTCATAGAAACATAGAATTTGTCTGCAGAAAAGGACCACTTGGCCACCCCTGTTCTGCTCAGTTGTTCCCTGCCTGTTCTGTCCCAGCAGACTTTAATTTTTCTCTGGCGACTCTCTCTCACAATCTTTAATTCCCCCTCGTACAGTTTTTGTCCCCACCTCCTCCAGTGACAGGTTGCTCCAGGCATCCACCTCTCGTTAAATGAAGAATGATTTCCTCACATCCCTCCTAAATTTCCCTTCTTCCAGCTTCATTGCATGCCCTCTTGTTCTGTTGCACTTCTTCATCTGAAACAGGATCCCCACCTGTACCTTGTTCACTTCTGTGAGGTACTTGTAGGTCAATGTCATGTCACCTCTCTCATTCTTCTACTCTAGAGTGTACATATTGGGATCCCTAAGTCTCTCCATGTACAGTTTCTGATGCAACCCATGTACCATTTTATTTGTCCTCCTCTACCCTGTGCATGTCTTTTCTGAGATGCGCCCTAGAGAATGGTACATAATATTCCAGGTGTGGTCTCACCAATGATCTATAAAGTGATAAAATCACACCTCTCTCTCTTTCTGCTTGTGATACATCTCCCTATGCACCCCAGCATTCCACTGGTCCTGCCCACTACCTTGTCACACTGCCATGCGACTTTGAGGTCATCAGATATTATAGACTCAGAGTCCTTTTTAGTGACCAACAGTACTCCCCCCTCCCTCCCCCCTCACATATACTCAGCTCCTAGGTTTCTATGCCCCAGGTGCATGATTTTGCACTTTTTGGCATTGAACCCCAGCTGCCATACTCTGGACCACTCCTGAAGTTTCCTAAGGTTCCTACTCATTTTCTCCCACCCCTCCTGAGTATCCACCCTGTTACAAACCTTGGTATTGTCTTCGGAAAGGAATACCTTCCCTTCAAGCTCTTTTGAGATATCACTTACAATGTTGAAAAGGACCGATCCCAATACTGAACCCTGTGGTATCCTGCTGGTCGCTCTCTCCTTATTAGAGTAAGCGCCATTTACCACCACCTTCTGCTACCTATCCATCAATCATTGTTTTACCCAATTTTCAACTTTGGCTCCTACCCCCTAGACTATCCAGTTTCTTTATCAGTTTCCTATGTGGTACTGTCAAAGGCTTTGCTGAAGTCCAAATAGGTCATGTCTACTGCTCTTCCGTGATCTATTTCCCTGGTTACACAGTCAAATAAATAGATCAGATTTATATGATCTCCACCTCATGATTCCATGCTGTCTTTGGCCTTGCAACACCCTGGATTCAAGATATTCCACTAGCCCTTCTTTTAACAGTGTTTCTATTATTTTCCCACAACAGATGTGAGACTGACCAATCTATAGTTGCTAGACTCCTCACTGGTGCCACTTTTATGGAGCAGAACTGCAACAATTCTCCTCTCATCCCCTGGGACCTCTCCTGTTTCCAGGGATATGTTGAACAAGGTTGCCAGTGGTGCAGCAAGCTCCTCTCTTAGCACTCTTGGGTGTATCTTGTTCAGTCCCATGGCTTTGTCCATTTTCAGGTTAGCAAGTCCCTTCAAGACTCTTTATTCTGTAAATGGACTTGTGATTAGCTTGTTCCTTCTGTGTTTCTGCTGCTCCGTTTTGGCCCATCCTTATCCCCATCTGTGAAGACCAAGCAGAAGTACCTAATCAGAATGTCAGCTTTTTCCTGATCCTCATTTGTGCAGTCACAATCTACTGACTTCCTCATCCTTGCTATCCCTGTCCTTGCCATCCTTGTTTTGCTTATGTACCTGAAGAAAGTCTTGTCCCCTTCTAACACTGCTTTGGCTATTGTTTCTTCTGTTTGTGGTTTTGCTTGCCTCACTGCCCTCCTTGCCTCCCTCTGTTTTACCAGGTACTTCTCCCTGTCCTCCTCCCTCTGTACTTCTTTGTACCTCCTAAATGCCACCTTTTTTCCTTCACTTTTGTGGCCACCTCCCTCAAGTATGATAGTGGCCTTTTTTCCTCCTGCTTTACTCCCTTCTTTTACACAGAGGCTGGTTGTCTTCACAATATATTTTTTAATTTGTCTCCATTCTTCCTGTACCTCATCATGACCATCAGTTGTTGCTAGTCTGTTCCTAAGCCTGTTTCCCATTACTTTGAAGGCTGCCCTCCTAAAGTCCAGGACCCTCGTCCTCATTTTGTTTGCTTCTGTACCTGTCTTGATACTAAACCCCACTGTACGGTGATCAGTTCAAGGCAAAAAATTAAAAATATCAATAGGAGTGTTGCAGAGCTATGAGTTCAGGCAGCCATTCCACAAGACAGCTCAACAGAGCCAGCCTGTAATTATTTTTACAGTAGTCCCCTAATAGGCAGGGCATTCCCTTGAATTTCATCTTGGAAGGATTAGACTTTATGGGCCAGATATTCAAATCATAGCACAGCGTGCAAACCATTAGCTCGGGAATAGCGCTGTGTTTGCACAGGGAAGCAATATTCAAAGGCGCGGATAGCACGCACTAACCACAATTCATGGGGCAATCCCATAATGTATGCAAGTTGCAAAAAGTGGGGGCACAAACATGCATACATGTGCAATGGGATATTCAGAGGGACAGCGCTGTGCAAGGCCACATTGCGCGACATATAGCGTGGCACTAATTACCACCTATAAAAGGCAGGTCTTAACCCAGGGCATACCACAGAGGGGGAGGGACCAGAACAGGAAGTCATTATGGCAGTAGTGCCTAATATAGAAGTTGATGGCAGATAAGGACCGCAAGGCCTATCCAGTCTGCCCATTTCTTTTTCTACCTTATAAATGTGCCATCGGCCTTTGCTCTGTCAGTGGCCTATATATTCATACTCATCTGTATTGCTCCCTTATGCCTATCTCATGCCTGTTTGAAGCCCTGCACTGTATTCATAGCCACCACTTCCTGAGGTAGGCTGTTCCATGCATCCACCACCCTTTCTGTGAAAAATAATTTCCTCACATT
The DNA here is from genome assembly GCA_016271365.2 of Neoceratodus forsteri. Classification (NCBI taxonomy): domain Eukaryota; kingdom Metazoa; phylum Chordata; order Ceratodontiformes; family Ceratodontidae; genus Neoceratodus; species Neoceratodus forsteri. The sequence goes on from JADMNL010000023.1 coordinate 35,809,364, forward strand.
CCCCCTTAATCAGCCTCCCTCTAGTCTCATGCTGTGTCCTCTTGTCCTGCTATTTTTCTTATATTTAAACATGTTATACTCTTTTACCTTGTTAATGCTCTTCAGATGTTTGAATGTTTCGATCATATCACCTCTCTCCCTCCCTTGCTCAAGGGTATACATATTGAGCTCTGTTAATCTGTCCTCATATGTCTTCTGATGCAATCCCTGCACCATTTTGGTTGCCCTTCTCTGGACTGCCTCAATTTGGTTAATGTCCTTATGAAGGTGTGGCCTCCAGTACTGCACGCAGTACTCCAGATGGGGCCTAACCAGTGTCTTGTAAAGAGGGATTATTGCTCCCTCTTATGACTTGTGATACCCCTACTAATGCACCCTAACATCCCCTAGCCTTACCTACTGCTTTAGTGGTCTGCTTGGATGATTTCAGGTCATCGGTGATGATGATGCCCAAGTCTCTTTCTTTCTTTATGACTGTCAGCAACTCCCCTCCCAGCCTATAGGTGGCTTCAGGGTTTCTCTTCCCTATGTGCATGATCTTGCACTTCTTTGCATTAAATCCCAGTTGCCACTCTTCTGACCATTTTGCTAGTTTATCCAGATCTCTTCTCATTCTGCCCACTCCATCTGGATCATCTACTCTGTTGCAGATCTTGGTGTCATCTGCAAACATACAAGCCTTACCCTCTAGTTCATCTGCAATGTCACTAATGAGGATATTGAAGAGGACTGGCCCCAGGACTGATCCCTGAGGTACCCCACTTGTGACTTCCATCTCTTCTGACTGTATACCATTTACCACCACTCTCTGTTTTCTGTCTGTCAACCAGTTTGCCACCCAGTTGACCAACTTCTGACCCACCCCAAGCCTACTCAGCTTGTTTATCAATCTTCTATGTGGAACAGCATCGAAAGCTTTGCTGAAGTCAAGGTAGGTGACATCAACTGCTCCATCTTGGTCCACCACTCTGGTTACCCAGTCAAAGCAATCTATGAGATTAGTTTGACAGGACCTTCCTTTTTGTAAACCCATGCTGTCTTGGATCCTGTGCCCCTATGGATTCCAGGTGTTGCACTATCCTTTCCTTAAAGAGTGCCTCCATAATCTTGCCCACTACTGAGGTAAGACTGACTGGTCTGTAGTTCCCTGCCTCCTCCTGCTACCACTCTTGTGGAACGGGATAACATGAGCCCTTCTCCAGTCTTCTGGGACTTCTCCTGTGCTCAGAGACTCACTAAACAGTTCTGCTAATGGCTCTGCTAGTTCCACCTTTAGCTCCTTAAGTACCCTGGGATGTATGCCATCAGGTCCCATTGCCTTGTCCACCCTGAGCTTAGTGAGCTCTTGTAGGACCCCTTTCTTTTGTGAAGGGAGTAGTGTTCACCTCCTTGCATCTGTAGGGTGACTAACATCCCCCCACACACACTCACACAAACTTAGATGGAAGAAATTCTCCTTGTTAAATGCACAGTAAGAACTGAACTTGTCATAACCCATCAAAAAGGGCTCGGAATTCATAAAACAGTGCAACTATAATCTGCCATTCCAGATGTCTGCAAGGGGAATATGGAACCAATTACTCAAGCAAAATACATGCAGCTTTACAGACTGCTATTGACTGCCGCTTTTCAGTCTTCAATAACTGTGCCTGTCCTCTGTTGCTGTTCTGCACTCCAGCCCCTCAACTTGACAGTTGCAATCAAAATTCATAAAATGATCACTAAGCACAATTTAAGGGCCAAGACACCCTAATGTCATAGCTGTAGAATCACAATCAACTCAGTCAGTGTGCTAGGAAGGAACCAACTGGAGCAGTCCTTGCTGACAGACACGGCTTCTTTAGCATGCCTTCCTTAGCACTTGCTCAGTTTGTAACCCTGCTGAGACAGAAATGAGCTGTGCTGTTCCAGCTGTCATAACAGAACAGGGGGAGAGAGAGGGAAACTAGCCCACAGCAGGTGCTGAAAAAGCTAAAAACAAAAGCCTGCTGTATCAGTCCACTGTTAGCAGTACAGTACTTCTGGGAGTAGATTATCTTCATACACCAAAAGGAATATTTCCAAACTGTGGAAAGGGCAAGATCTCAGTGAAGTACCCACCTTTGGTCTCCTAAGGCAGCTTTTAGAGCCTGCCTTTTCAAGAATGTTTTTAACAGTTTCTCCGTAGTTTTCTTTGAATCATCAGCTGCCACCTCCTTCCTCTGTCTTCTATTTGCCAGTGTTTGCTTCTTCAGCAAGGGTGCATCTCCGTTGAATACAAAAATGGGTCGAATTCTAAAAAACAGGAGTTTGCAGAGTCGATGAAACAAAACAAGGAGGTGAGTATTCTGTATGGGATTGCCATGCAGTGTTGCTGCACCTAATGGCAACAGTAGTTAAGGAGAAAGAAAGGGAGCAGGCCCAACACAGCCCACAATGCAGGCCAAGGAGAAGATACGCTGCACACAGGTGGTACCGGCCCAGAGTCTTCTTCGAGACCCTGCCAGATGAGCACATCACTGGCTCGTAAAGGACGAACAGGGGAATGTTGAGGCAGCTATGTGAACTCCTGCATGAGCTGCTGCAGCCCAACACCAGATGCAGCGATGCCATGACAGTTAAGGAGAAGGTCACAGCAGCGATGTGCTTCCTAGCCACAGGGACGTTCCAACATCCAACGGGGGACACCATAGGGGTATCACAGTCTGCCATCTCACTCCTCCTGACCCAGTTCCTGGATGCTTTCCTGCCACATGCTGGTGAATTCATAGTATTCCCCAGCACAGCAGCAGATCACAGAGAAACCATGCAGCAATTTTATCACCTACCAGCAGTACTTGATGCCACTGACTGCACCCATGTTCCCATCCATGCACACCTGGTGATGGCAGAGATGTGTATGTGAACAGGAAGGGGTACCACTCCATCAATTGCCAGGTGGTGTGCAATGCAACAGTGCACATCAGCAATGTCTATGCACAGTACCCTGGCAGTGCACATGACACCTTCATCTGGCACCAGTCCCGGATATGCAGGCCTTTGAGGAGGGCAGGATACCCAGTGGGCATCTAGTCGGTGAGTAGCAGCATGCAAGGCACACACACATCACAGTGTGGGTGGGGACAGGCAGGGGCATGCAAGGAAGGGGGATGGGAAAACAACACAGATGATGCACCATGGGAAGGGGTAGACAGCAGAACAGCAACACTAACAAGTGCACATTTCTCAACAGGGGACAGCGCCTATCCCCTGTGACCCTGGCTGCTGACACCTGTACCCCGGTAGGCCACAGTGGCTGAGGAGAGGTACAATCAGGCACACGCCGCCACTAGGACCATCATAGAGAGGGTCTTTGGCATACCAAAGATGCGCTTCCATTGCCTAGACACGTCAGATGATGCCCTACAGTATAGGCCCCAGAAGGTATGCCATATCATCCTAGCCTGTTGTATGCGCCACAACATTGCAATGAACTGTAGGATACAGGCACCTGAACATGAGGAACAGGCTGACAGTGACCCAGAGCCAGGGGTCAGGGGGATAGTGGAGCAACTCAAGAGGAGAGATCCTCGAATGACACCCAGGGCCCTAGAGTACAGGACTGGCATCATCAGGACACTGTCACAGGCAGGACAGTGAGTACACACAACACAGCAACCAGAACAGTACAATGACATAAACTTTAATATGTGCATACAACCACAATAGTGAAGACAACCAACAAAGCACATGTGCAACACAGTGTAAGTGAATGTATGTGAGATGGACGTGTGTGCTGTGTGCAGTGCAGGACATGCATGTGCCAAAGGTAGACTGCCATGGCATGGTGAAGTGGTGTGTTGCTGGAGGTGCCTGGGATGAGGTGACACGGTGGGAAGGGTACCGTGGCAGTGCATGTGTGACTGTGCCAGCGTGTGTGTGTGTGTGAGTGAGAGTGTGCATGCGTGGGTGTTGTGTGTGTCAGTGTGCATGGCAGCCCTGCCTATCTGAGGTGACTACCACCATGCACTCAACGCACACCATGTACGTGGGACACAGAGCCAGGGGTGCTCTGAGTGGATGATCTATCTGGGGAGGAGCACGGTGAAGCTGGGAAGGTGGAGCACCTGTGCCCCCACTGACCTGCAGACCCAGACAGGGATGGAGGCCCACCACGACACCATGGGGTGCTGGCCGATGGCTGCAATGCAGTGGTGCTGGAGCCTGTGCCCGCCCTGTGACCACTAGAAGCCTGCCTGTGGGCATGTGGAACATGGCCAAGCTGACCCGCACATGCATCCTGCAGGCCACCATACACCCCATGCAACACTGTGGCAAGATTGGCCACAGCAGCTGTGGGCCCTGAAAAGCCACGGTCGAGCATGGCTACCATACGCTCCATCCTGTCCTCTGCCTGCCGCTCTGCACAGGCAAAGCACATGCCCACAGTCTCCCACAACTGTGAGAGTTCATGCCACATCTCCCACAAAAAGGCATACAGATCCAGCTAGGCCTCCTGCTGGAATGACAGGACAGCCTAGAGCAGAGGCTGGGATCCCTGACCCTCCGGCACCATGGGTGCAGCAATGACAATGCCTGCCAGGGGTTGTGCCTGCTGTTGGTCACTGTGGGGATGCTGTGTGGGTGGTGCCTGCTGTTGCTGTTCCTGGGGCTGCAGAGCCCCTGTGGTGTGTTGTGCCCCCTGTAGGCCCTGTACCCCACTCCGTGGATGGCACCGCATGTCCAGCGGTACACACGCATAGCCCACCTGGCCCATGACCTGCTCCCCTGGAACGCCACTGGAGGCTTGGCCCTCAACCCCCATGGCACCCGTGTGTACAACCCCAGCAGGCCCAACCCCTAATCTGCCACACACAGTCCCCTCCACAGGCTGGTAGAACTCCTAGTCCAAGCCATCTGAACCATGGTCATTAGTGACAGTCAGGATCACCACCTGGCCACCACTCAGATCCTCCAACTGGGCATCCTGTAGGATGTCACTGACCTCCATGACCCTGGCATCTGGTGTCGAGGAGTCATCCTCCCCCACAGGCAGATGTAGGCCATGGCCTGCGCTCTGCCACCCGTGAGCTGCTGCTGATGTTCCACACAGGGCTCCCAGTCCTGATGTCGAATGCATATTGATGACGTCTTCCACCTCCTGAACCACGGCCGCCGTCCCAGTCACCTGCAGGCCCACTGCATGCTGTACACCCGCCACTGTGAAACAAGAAAGGACACAGTCAGTAGGCCAGTACTACCACCACTACATGCACACCCTAGGCAGTACGACACATACCACGACCATGCAACCCACAACATGGAGTCCCTGTCGATGCAGAATATGGCCCCATGCATGCGTCCCCACCATGGTGCACATTCATCTGTATGAATGCAGCAGTGAATGCCCTGCACAGGCATTGGCAGCACACCATTGTGCATCATGTGTACAGTGTGCACAATGTACCACCACCATGCGTGCATAGTGCAGTCCACAACTCAGTATTACAGTGGTCAACCAACACCAGTGCAGGCATGCCCTGTAGGGTGTACACAGGCAGCAACACACCTGTCCTAGGTAGTGTGAGTGGTGTCTCACACCCACTGCCAATAACACTGCCAAATGCCAATGGCCACAGTGTAGATGCAACAATGTCCATGAGTGGGTCCCCCACACGGAGTTGCATGGCCTGTGGGCCCCCACCAGTCTGTAGTCATTCACAGAGCTGTATAGCCTCCGCCTCCTTGGCCCATCACAGCAGATCTTTCCATCTTGTCCAAACTGCCTCCTTGGTGCATCCCCGGCCTCCCACAGCATTCACCTCTGCCGTAACATCCTCCCATGTCCGTCGCACCACAGAGTCCATTGCCCTGTGGCCATGTAGCACCTGTTCATGCTCCTTCACCCCATGCACCAATGACTTCAGCTCATCCTCCGAGAATTTGAAGGCACGGACACGTTCCTGTCATGCAGCAGCACCTATGAGGGACATGAAGAGAGACAGAGGTCACAAGCTGTGGTGTGCATGCAGTGCACGGCACAAGTAGAGCACACTGTGCATGTTGCCCCACATGCCTACCATGCATGTCCCATAGCAGGACAATATGGTCCCTGGTCACACCACATGCATCACGGCATGATAGGGCACTGCATACAATGCAACCGTGCAACATGGCCACTCCCTTGTGCACGTTGCAGGCCTTGCCTTTGTCCCCTTACTGTGGCCGTGATCTCCTTGTGCCATGTGCATGAGCCATGATGGATACTGCAGATGTAATGCGGTCACCAACCCTCACAGGGCCATGGCACATGCGTTGCCGCACATGGCCAGGGGCAAGTGTAGGCCCCTCTGTGTCTTCGTACCCCCATCCCCCTGGTGCATAGACACACACTGTGCATTGTGTACAGATGCTGACACAGGCATCATACCGAGGATGTGCCATCCAGCTGGCTGACAGGCACATTGTGTGTGACAGGCACAGTGCCCATGAACACCACTGACAGTGGAGGTCTGCTGGTGTGTGCTCTGTCCAATGCATGTCCAGTGATGGTACACATGTGTGTACAGTGCAGAGCAGGGCCCACACACAGCCCTGTACCATAGCACCACTGCCCTGGCTGTTGCTCATTCATTTATTTAGGATTTGTTTACCAGGTTGGTGCACTAGCCAAAACATGACTATTTACAGGCACGACCCGAGAGAGTACAACAAGGAAAAGCATGAACGTATTACATCAATCAACAGTAAACTACAGCTAGAGAGGGACAATACAATGGCGTAACATGCGCAGACAGACAACTTTGGAAAGCGAGATTACAAGACGGTGCAGTAAGCTGCACTACAGCATAACATACTGTAATATTATACTGACCTGCCTGTTGCTGTTCTTGCTCCTGGGACATTCCCCCAGTCTGTAAGGCCCTTCCACCACTAACGGCTGCTGACTATTGCAATCTCTATAGACAGCACAGGTGGAGCACTGTTTGCCCTTTTATAGCACTGCTGGGCAATCATGCCTGTTAGGCATGCAAATGAGCCTGGAATGATATGCTAATCACAGGTTTTGCACTATGCATACCCAAGTAGCCTCATTTACATAGGCCGGTTGAATATGTGCCTGTTAGTGCCGGGCAATGCGCATAGCGACGGGCAAACAGCTAGCGCCGGGCTATATGGGCTTCCAGTGCGGTGCTGGCACTCGAGCACTATGCAATGTGGGATAGCATGACAACAGTGCATGAATCTGTGGTTAGTGTTCCGCACTAGCACATCAGTGTAGTGCATTGTAGTGCCACACTACGATGTATTGCACGGAACACTGTGCATGTGTGCTATGGCCACGCTTGGGTCATGGTGAGGTCACGCATGTGCACTGCACCTACTTCCAGGTAGTGCGGCGCTACAACATGTGACTGCGTGGCACTATAGCTCAGGTTGACAGTGGGCCTAGGGGGTGTCACAGACTGGGGCAGTGCTCTGCATGCCTGTGTGTTCCTCCTGTGTGCAGTTCATTGGGGATATCATCACCTGTGGATTATCATGTCAGGGAGGTGTAGGCAGCGTGTGGTGGTGCGCAAGGACAGTCACTGGGATGATGTTGAGACAGTGAACCTTTATGCAGCTGGTTCAACAGAGGCACCGATGCCTGTTTGGGGAGGTGAGGGAGGGTGACCTCCCATAATGCCAGGTGTGGGCATCTGTTGCACGACACCTGTCAGAATGGACAGGCATCCCACGGGATGCCGAGAAGTGTAGGCACCGCTATGCCGATCTGTGTCACAGGCAATGGCAGCAGCTGGAGCATTATAGGAGGATGGTGCATGCTGGAACAGTGCCAGTGCCAGGTGGGTGTTGTCACACAGCACACGCATGCGTTAAGTGTTCATCTGTCTGCTGGAATGTGTGTGCATGTGTGCTGATGTGTTAGGAGGTATGCCTGGGCAGGGCACACCTGCCCCTGAACCATGTTGCCCAGGTGGTGGGGCTGTTGACATGGGCCCCTTGGGTGGCACAGTGATACAGGGTGTCTGGGGGGTGGCAGAGTAGCAAGGCATCCTCCATGGCTGTTGCAGTGCTTGACACTGCGTGGTATTTGTTGCTGTGTCCATGGTGGTTGCAGTGCAGTCATGCTGCATGCAACAGCAAGGCATGACCACAGCAAACACTGCAGGTCTAGGGCATGCAGGCAGGGGAACCTGCCATGGGACTGTCCGGCAGTCAACACTAGTGTTGTGCAGGGGGGGGCTGTTTCCTGGGTAATTGTTCTGACATCACAGCAGTGTGAGCATCATGTCACTGTGTGCCTGCATGTGGTGAAGGTGCACTGCAGTTTCACTGTGCCTACATGCCCTGTGCGACCAGCACACATGCAGTGGGCCATGGTGACCACACGTGGCCTTGGTATGGCATGTCTGTGGGGGTGGCATCATATGTTTGGACACTGTCCCTGGGCTGTGCCATGTCATCTTTGTTTTGAGGGTGAGGGAGCATATTGCTGTGGCTAACATGGTCACTGCTGTGTCTTGCACTAATGCTCCTGTTACCTCTTTCCACTGCAGAACAAATCATGTAGCACAGCCCAGGGAGAAATGGCCAGGAGGGGTTCAGGCCGCCCGCCCTGGGCAGCCTTAGGGAGCCGGCCATGCCACAGTGGGCGGAAGACAGCAGCCCTGAGGCCAGGGGCCTATTGCATGAGTACATTTCTGTTTTACTTAGTGCTGTGCTTCTGGATTGTGTGGTCACCTCACTGGTCTGCCATCAACAATATTGCCAGTGCATGGCCAAGTGCATGGTACCATGGCAGGTGCACCATTGTACTGTGTTGCCCACCTGTGTGGCAGAGTGCTGCCAGTGTATGGGTGGGTGGTTTCTGTACAGTGTTGTGGGGTGGGGTGGGGTTGTGGTGTATGGGCCCATGTCAGCATGTACAGATGGCAGTGCTGTTCATTGTCCATGGCAGTGTCCATGTTCTGCCGTTCACATGGCATGTGCAGTTTCTAGGTGCAGTCCACTGTTGTGCGTGCATTGCAGTACAAGGTTATTGCATGGTGGCATCCGGCAGCCTACCCCTGCTGGTGTTTGTGCCCCTATGGTATTGCCGCCACTGTGGGATGGTTTAGCCTTCGCACAGGCGGTCCGGTGGTCAGATGCTGTGCCTGCATTCTGCTGCTGTTGCACCCATATTGGTTGTTGCTGTGCCCATCCTTGTGCTACGTTGTTATGTAACTATGGGCAGCTTGTCCCAACATGTGTCCTCCCATGTGCATCTCGTAGTGTGGCCCACTTCCACTGCCGTCTCGGGGACTGCCTGTCTGGCTGCACTGTCTCATTGTGTGCAGTGCTGGGTTGGGTGGTGTCAACTGTGTCATGGTGTTGTCAGGGCCTGACATGCATCTCCATGTCCATTGGGTTTTTTGGTTGTTGCCTGTGCCATCCAGGCCCTCCCTGTGGGTGCCTTTCAGTTGCGCCTTCCATTGTGTTCCCCAGCACCACATGGGCATGGCTGTCTGGACATGCTGTCCATCCCTAGGTTGACGCCTGGGGCTGCATTGTGCCTCCTTGATGGTTTCCAATCCTCACATGCTGCCCCTTACTCCTGTAGATGCACAGCATTCTTCCTTGTGGGCAACCAGGCCTGAGGAGTCAGAGGGCAGTGAAGAACCCCTTTGTCGCATTGTGCGGCAACAGATGACTTTGATCGAGCAGCAGGTGGTGCTCATTGCAGAGACCAGGAGGATGGCCCCTGTCCTCGAAGCATGACTGCCGGAACCACAAAGCAGCCAGTAATAGGACTGTTCCCTTGTTTGTTTGCCTCCCCCCCATGGACTGCTGTACTTTCTGCTGCCCTTTATTCCTGTTACCTCCTTTGCCATTGCCATTGATTTTAGTCCTTGTATTAGTGGTTGTTAGCTTTTGTGTTTGTAGTAGTCGTATTAGTAGTCATAGCCATAGTAGTTGTAGTGGAAGTAGTAGTTTTAGTCATAGTAGTAGTAGGTTTCGTCATAGTACTGGTAGTAATAGTTGTAGTGGTAGTCCTGTTAGTTGTAGTAATAGTACTAGTAGTAATAGTAGTTGTTATTGTATTGTTAGCCATTGTAGTTGTAGTAATAGTAGTAGTAGTTGTAGCATTGCTTTTTTGGTTATGTGTTCCTGTCATTGCTTTCTGTTGTACATATTGTTGTTCATGCTCATCTGTTGTTTTGTTTGTCTTTTTTACATTATACGTTACACTTTCCTAATTTTACTGTGTCCTGTGTCGTTCTTGGGTGCTTGTGTGTCATGTTGTGGGTTTTGCACTGCTGTCTGCTTCTGGTTCCCTTTTGGGGCTGTGCTTCATTGCATGTCTTCCAGAGCATTACAGGCTCACCTCTGCACTGTGTTCCTATGGGTGTTTGCACTGCCTGCCTGGGTGCTATATTCATTGCTGTCTTGTTTGCTATATTCGGTGCTATCTTGTTCCCAGGCTATTTTTGCCCTGCACTTCTAGCCCTGTTTGCCTGGTTTCCTTAGCATGCTATATTCAGCAGGATTAGTACCGGGCTATTCCTTTTGGATATGGCAGGCTATTTGGTCCGGGCAATGTTTGCACTCTGGGTAGTGCTAATTTTGCCCCGGGGCAAAGCTTTGAATATCTGGCCCAATATGTACATATAAAACACAGATAACATTGTCAAACAGTATCATGGCATTAGTTAGGGTGCATAATGACCTCCTTAGGGCTAGAGATAGAGGAGACAGGTCAGTTCTTGTTCTCTTCGATCTCTCGTCCATCTTCAATACTATGGATCACATTGTGCTTCTCAATCATCTCCGTGAGTACTGTGGACTCCATGGTACTGTCATCAACTGGTTTGAGTCCTATCTCTCTGACAGGGTACAGCGGGTAGTGATGGAGAATGTCTCCTCCTTCCTAACACCCCTGTCATGTGGAGTACCTCAGGGTTCAAGCTTGTCACCGATGCTGTTCACAGCACACATGTTGCCCCAGGGTGAGATCATCCAGCAATACAGTGTGGACATTCACTGCTATGCAGCCAATACCCAACTGTATTTGTCCTTTGCCCCTGGAACACACAATGCCGTAGATGTGATTAACAACTGTTTGGCCAAAATCAATAACTGTATGCCCTCCAGCTGGTTGTGACTGAACTAGGACAAGATGGAGGTGCTGTTGATTGAGTCAGGTTGTGGGCATGATGGAAGTGTACCTGGAGTGGGCACAGGATTGTTTCTGGGGTCTGCTCTGTTGATGGCCTCCTCAAGGGTGTGAAATCTTGGCATGATCCTGGACAGCAGATTGACTCTTGAGGCTCAGGTGTCTTCTGTTGTCAAAAGTGGTTTTTACCAGTTGAGGAATATCACCAGGATTAAGCCCCTCATTACTCCCGAAGACCTACCAACACTGGCACATGCCTTGGTTACCTCGAGGTTCGACTACTGCAACTCTCTTTACTTTGGGGTCACTGGAGGGACCCTCCACCAGTTGCAGCTTGTGCAGAATGCAGCAGCTCAGTTGCTGATAGGCCTAAGTCCAGTCATGAAACCACAGTCCTGCTGCTCTGCACTGGCTATCTATCAGGTGGAGGGTCCTCTTCCAGGTGGGCTTGCTCACCTATAAGGCCCTATATGAACGGAGTCCTGGCTACCTGGCTGAGCTCCTCTCACATGCCACCTCAGTCCACTCGTTCCATTCTTTGACGAGGGTCCTCCTGGATGTTCCCAGGGTTCGGCTCAAGACATCAGGTGACCATGCGTTTAATGTGGCCCAGCCAACCTGATGGAACACTTTATCAGCTGCTGTCCTAGACGCCCCATTGGTCAACCAGTTTAAACAGAGGTTAAAGGCCCACTTATTCCATCTTGCCTTTCCAGATGACACTGTATGATCTGTCCCAACTACTCATTAATGATTATTTGCTGAGGAATTTTTAGTATTTAAATATTGTTCTCATTGTTATGTTTTTTACTGCTGTATTTTAATAGGTTGTATTTTGTATTACTGTTTACCATATTGTTAGGCACCTAGAGCCTCTGGGATTGGGTGCCAAAGAAATAAAATTTACCTTGCCTTGCCACTATAGTGAAAATGTTGTCTGTCTGTGTAGGGGTATGAAAGAATAGGCAAAACAATTTATATCATGGATAAATCAGAATGAGGTCAGTCTTCACTTTAACCACACCATCAGCAAGGATACACTGAATTTTCTTAATATCACCCTTTCCAAGGATGAGCTTAGTACAGCCAGAACAATGAGGTATAGGATGGAGACTGCAACGAGTATGTTGGTATAATAAAGATGTTGATTTTGAACTGCAACATAGACCCAGATTTACAACATAAATATGGGGCGCAGTTGGGGAATGCTGACGTGCACCCAGTGGTCATAAGGTCAAAGAATTGTACTGTGTGTAGAGTACAATAGCATGTTCCAGACTGGAGATTAGAGAGAGCTTCTTTCTGTAATCTTTCCATTTAACTGTTTTAATTTACATTTCACTAATGATTTATCCCTTTTGTGTCCTACTGTATACTCTGTAATTAATTGGAGTAAATATTAACTATATATTTAATATTCTATATGCAGTGTTACATGGCACAGGTTACAATCAATTTCTATTGAGCAAACTGGAGTTCTGCTATCAAAGAACATAACTACCAAGTATACAGTGGCTGAGTTTTTGATACAGAGCAGGTGAGGGGTCCTGGGAGTGACTGAAGGGCTGGTTCTGTGTCAAAAGTAAGGCCTTGCACAGGGTGAGCAGTGGCCCGTGGTGGGACTAGAACTAAACCAAGATACCATAACAGTCAGCCAGGTGGTGGGTGGCAGCACTGAATTACAAGGAGCTATCCAGTTGCTCTTGTGCGTGCATGTCTGTCACACCAGAGCCAGCGGGGCAGAAGATTGGCAAAGCTCAACTCTATATGGCCATTTCTTAAGGGTTTGGAGGAAATGCTCTTCCATCAAAGATTTTGAGGAATAGGCTGGGGTACTACAAGGCAGATTTTTGGAAAGGATCTATAAACTGGTGGACATGGAAGCAACACAAGAAAAAGCAAGAAGTCATGTCAAGGAACAGCTAGTAACCCCAATTGAAGAACAACAATTTGGCAAGGTAACAGACTCAACAAACTTTCTGGCTAAATAAGAAATATTAATCAGAAAAATATGGCTTATTCTGTTGAGTGATACTGTTTTGGCTGAGAAGACAGGTTTGGAACCAAGGATCACTTTTAAGAAGTTCACTAAACAGAAACACAAGCTTGTACATAACCAATTTACCAGATCCAAAACTGAAGAGCATCTTTTGTTACTTTCCCTCCCTATTGGTTTTATAAATGTGGGACTTGCAATAGTTGTCACTTTGCAAATCAAAGAAACCAACTGGAGCACTCCAAAAACAACGGAAATGTTAGAATTTATTAGCTGTACATCCAAGTTTGTTGTGTGCATTATTTGATGTCTTTGTCAAAACCTATATGTGGACAGAACTGTGTTCCAACTGAAAGTGAAGAGGAGCACATTAGAACTGTAATGAAATGCAAATTGGATTCCCCTTTAGGGAAGCACATTCATGAGACAAACAGTTCTGACTCAGGAGCGCTTCAGTTTATGGGCTTAGAATAGATTGCACCACTTGGAAGAAGTGAGGATCAGACTAGATAATTGTGCCATGAGAACAAATGGATTTACTCTCTAATACCCCTCAAAAATGCTGGCATAAGTGAAGAACTTGACCTTAAGCTAATTAAGTTGCAGTGCACTCTAACATTTCATCACTATATCATATGAACATACATTTAGCATGTACTGTACTTATAACTACTGGCCAGGATATTCAAAGGGGTTGCGAATGGCACAACATTGTTGCATCATGTGCAACCCACTGATGCACCCCGGGGTGATATTCAAAAGGAGAATTTGTGCCGCGCAAATTCCAATGCACCGGGGCGCACCAGTAATGTATGCAGCGCAAGTGCGGGGGCATGCCCATGCATACTCGGCACATCCCGATATTCATCTCGGGATGTGCGGCACATATGCAGGCACACACCTGCCTTGTGCCGCACAGTGGGGTGCAAAGATCTGCTGAAAAAAATAGGAGCAAGGACTGGCCACCCACAGGTGAGCTGCCATATTGCAGGGCGCAACACGGCAGCTGCCTGCTCCGGGTGGCTACCCCACCCGAGACACAGGCCAGGTGTCGCCCCCACCCATGCCCGACAGGGCTATATAATGTAAAATATCCCTGGTGGTCCAGTGGACCCTACCCCCTCACCCGATCACAGGCGTATGTCAATAGATTAAGTCCCTGGTGGTCCAGTGGACCAAATCCAGCCCGATCGCGGACTTATGAAACATAAATGTCTCCCTGGTGGTCCAGTGGACTGAATCCAGCTCAATCACAGGCTTATGAAACATAAATGTCTCCCTGGTGGTCCAGTGGACCGAAACCAGCCCAATCGCGGGCTTTGAAAAGTAAAATGTATCCCTGGTGGTCCAGTGGACCCGCTGCAAAGCCTGATCGCGGGCATCAAGAAAACCCTGGTGGTCCAGTGGTACCCCCCTCCCCATCCACCCATTCAGACCAGCCACCCCACTCCCCAGGTCAGCGGTGGCGGCAGCTCCACACCCGCCGGCCTGCCAACTGACAGCATAGTATGGCTGTATGAGCATTGTTCGACTGGGCAATAGTAAGCATGCAGACCATACTGTACTACACAGTCCTGATATGTGAATGAAATCCATTCATTGATCGGACCGTGTAGTACACTACGGTTCGTATCGCCCATTGGCCCACGCCAGACCAGCGCATACCATACTGTACGCTGTCAGTCGGAGGGCGCCGGGCAGCTCATGGGTGGGAGCTGCCGCCCACCACTGACTGGGGTGGCGGGTCTGAGTGGGTGGGTGGAAGGGGGGTACCATTGGACCACCAGGGTTTTCTCTTCTACAATGCCCACGATTGGGCTTGGCAGTGGGTCCACTGGACCACCGGGGATACATTTATTTTTCATAAGCCTGCGATCGGGCTGAGAGTGGTCCACTGAACCACCAGGGTTACATTTCTTATTACTAAGCCCTCAATCAGGCTGGGAGCAGGTCCACTGGACCACCAGGGAATGACTTTATTTCATTACGCCCGTGATCAGGTGAGTGGGTAGGGTCCACTGGACCACCAGGGAATTTTCATCTTTACAATGCCCGCGTTCGGGCATTGGGGCACCTTGCCGCCAAGAGGCAGGGGGCGTTGGTCCCTGACGGCTGCAGCCTGGTAGGGTTCCAGGTGCATGTCACCGAAGATCGGCGCACCTGCATGCAAATGGGGCCATAATGACAAAATGGCCCCATTTGTATCTTGCATGCATTATGGCTCCATTTGCATATCCAATGCTGAATATCACGGTTCATGCACCTAGCGCACCCGCACTTGCGCTAGCACATCCCCCTGCTCCTCAACTGCCATTTGCGCTGGCTCAGTGCCACTGTGCCTGGTGCAGTGCGGGCACCCCAGTGCCATATTCAACGGTGCTGAGCCATGGCGTGGCACATTTGAATATTGCCCAGACCACAGCCCTATCGCATCCCAGTTGTGCTCCGCCCAGGCTTGCGCCCCAGCCTGGCGCAGTCTGAATATCCCGGCCACTGTGTTTGTATCATAGTGATGTTGCAGTGTGCTATACTAATGGAATTTGGTTTAGTACATTCCAAAGTACTACTGTAATAGAATCTGATTTTGATATTCTCTAGTCATCTAGCCATTTTTAACTTTATACATATCTGGTATTCTGTGTGTTTGGATTGTAGATCCTATCAAAGATGATTTCCTGATATGAATATGCAGTGAGCACATCCACTACACTTTACATGGCTCTGTTCAAATGAAGTAACTAGCAAGACAAATGGCTCACATTTATAATTTAAAAGGTAAAGCCCAACTGCTATATAATTCAGAAATCTGGGGATGGAAAGCTGGTCAAAGGCTAGAGAAACTACACCACAAATTTCTCACAACCAAGCCAGCCTGGTGGCACTGAGGGTCAAGGCCCTGGATGCCTTGCATTGTGCTATGCCAGCAACCTGGGTTCGAGAATGACCTCAGGTCATTGGGGTGCCAGCGTGGGGGGAGGAGGAGGATCAGAATCAATTAGAGCCAGCAGGCTGCTCTCCTCTCCTGGGAGTGGTGGGGTGGGTTGTCGCCTCCGTAGTCCTGCTCCCACTGGCTGGAGTGGGGATATAGGTGAAGAGTAGGTGGGAGGTGGAAGGGGCGACTGGCACCACAGTGTGTGTGTGTGTGTGTGTGTGTGTGTGTGTGTGTGTGTGTGTGTGCCTACACACATGTACTGCCATGTGCTGGGGCCTTGGGCAAGGAAAGTGGAACAATATTACCTACAAAGAAAACCCATAAAAATCTATATATATACATATACAATATATAAAAAATAAATTCTAAGACTTATTAATGGTCACCCCTGTGACCCCAAGTGTATTTTTGAGATCAAAAGTAGGGGTCCCAACACTGAAATTTAAAGTTCTTGAATGATTGTGGACATTTTGGATGACAGCACATCTAATGGATGGTGATAGACTTACTTTGTTGGGCAAAATGTTAACAATTCTCATGGCTGGGATTTATTAAGAGAACATCGTATTCTATTGGATTGGGTTACATTTGGTTACAGAATAGTACTAAGGATACTAGAAGTCTGGTAGAATAAATACTAACTCAGCTGAGCAATATTTTTTTCCAGCATGAATCTTCTCTAATAAGGCAGCAGAAAATTTCAATTTATTATCCATTGTTTACAAAACTGTTGCTCGGAAACTGTATCACGATTTTCATAAGAATCCAATTAGAAAAATCTTTTTTAGACTAAGAATGGAAGAACATTTTTTCAGCAAATACACAAGGAAAGTGTACCAAGAAGCCCATAAATGAAAGACTATGGCCGCGATACTCAAAGGGGTCACAAAAGGGGTTAGCTACTCGCTAACACCCCCAAGTACCTGCAAAGTGGGGTAGGAGCAGAAAGTGCCATATTGGATGGCATGGTTAGCGAGTTGCTAACCCATTTGTGAGTGGCCCTAAAATATGCCAGTGTGCCTATGCAAAGCAGCTAATGGTGCTTTGTTTATACGTACACTGGCATATTGGTAGATGTGGAGAGGTGGTAAATAGCTGTTAGTGCCACGCTAATTACCACCTCCCCAAACAAGTCATATGGCCTGTGCCTCCCTAACCCCCTCTGATCACCCATCAGTGAATGGATTAAACATTCCCTGGCATCTAGTAGTCTCTCCGCCCACCCCAAATGCTAGCCTATGCATTTGTTTTATATGCCGTCGTGTCCAGCAGTCCTCCACCCAATTGCCAGCCTGTGTACAGTATACTGTATATATGCCCTGGAGTCCAGTGCACCCCCCACCCCTGCACACTCTCCCATAAGCATTTCATATATGCCCTAATGTCCAGTGGTCTATCCTGTCCCACATCACCCACCTATGTATTTTTTATATATGCCTAGGTAAGGCGAATTGTGGGCCCCCCATCCCCGAACACCCACACATGAACTTTGTATATACAGTATATGCCTTGGTTTCCAGTGGTCTCCTCGATCACTCACTTGTGTACATTTTGTATATACCTTGGTGTCCAGTGACCTTCCCCAAAACATTCTCCTATGGACTTTGTATATATCTATTTATACCATGGGGTGAGAGCTTTCTCAGTAGAATATCCCTTGTTATTTCCACTGCAATGAGGATAAATCCTGATGACAACAGCAGAGTGAGGGTAAATGCCATTTATCCACACCGTGCTGATGTCACCAGAGTGAGGATATCTTCACTGCAGCTTGCATTCTAAAAGAAACTGCTTCAGAAAACAGTTTCTGTTTCTTACCGAAGCTGCAACTTACTCAATTAGCTTTGCAAAACACTCTCACCTGTGTCCCATTATGTTTCTAACACTCCTAGCCCATTACTGTGCTAATCTTAGTTTCAAAACAACCTGCATTCTAAAAGAAACTCCTTCACAAAGCAGTTTCTCTTTCTCAGCGCTACTTGCAACAGTTTCTCTTTCTCACAC
Organism: Neoceratodus forsteri; assembly: GCA_016271365.2. Taxonomy (NCBI): domain Eukaryota; kingdom Metazoa; phylum Chordata; order Ceratodontiformes; family Ceratodontidae; genus Neoceratodus; species Neoceratodus forsteri. The sequence continues at coordinate 35,827,412 of JADMNL010000023.1, forward strand.
TGAAGCTGTAACTTTCTTAATTAGCTGTGGAAAACACACTCACCTGTGTCCCTTTGTATATCTGACTCCCAGTCCATTCAGAACAGCTAGCTCACACACACACACACACACACACACACACACACTCACTCACACACTCACACCACACACACACAGAATAAGCAGAAAACACAGAAACAGAAAAAAATGTTCCTAAAACTCTCACCCCCGTGGTATAAATTGCACACCTGATGTGCAAATCGTGGGATATGGAGAATATTCTCAGTCCTGCAGAGTGAGCTGTGCATTCTCACTCTGCAGGAGTGAGAATATTTTCCATATCCCACTCCTGCCCATCATGTATCCCCTATATACTGTATATATCTAGGGGGATCAGTAGTAGGAAAGAGGAGGCTATACTGCTCTTGTACAGGTCACTGGTAAGGCCACATCTAGAGTATGGAGTTCAGTACTGGTGCCCACACCTCAAAAAGGACATTAACCTGCTACACAAGGTCCAGAAGAGGGCTACAAAGATGATAGTGCATCATCAGGGTAAGGCATAGAATGAGATGTTGAAGGCAGTGAACATGTACTCCTTGGAAGACAGGAGAGAGAGAGAGAGAGAGAGAGAGAGAGAGGGGACATGATTGGGACCTTCAGGTACTTGAAAGGGATAAATAAGGTTGAGTGGCAACCATAATACTAGGGTGCACAGTCTTAAGCTGGAGGGTGGGATGTTTAGGAGGGATGTCAGGAAGTACCTCTTCACAAAGAGGGTGGTAGACACTTGGAATGCACTGCCGGAAGAGGTCATCCCATTGAAGACAGTGGGCAACTTTAAGAAAGGCTGGGACAGGCATAGGAGTAAAGTAAGGATCATGGGTAGGGAGGATGGGAGGAGTGGGGAGGGAGGGCAGGGACATTGGCTCAAGCTGTGGACCCTGCAATACGAGCAGACTTGATAGACCAAATGGCCTTCTTCTGCTGGCTTCTTCGTATGTTCATATGTTTGTATGTTCATATGTATATGCCCTGGTATACAGCAATCCCCATGCCCCCCAATTTCCCATCCAGTGTCCCCCATAGTGCAGAAGCCCCCTGTCCTGCCTACTCTAGACACACCATCAGCACCACTCCCACTTGTACTTGGACTTACCCTTAGACTGGGTCTCCCCCCCACTCCACGGTGACTGGATCAATACCTCCCCTCACCACCTTGGCTGACTGTATCTGATATACAGGGAGGGATCATATACCAAGTATAGTACACACTGGATGGGCGATCACAGGAACCAGGGGTCACTAGACACCAGGGCAGATATACAAAGTTCATGGGCAGGGGTTGGGGTTGGGGAGACTTATGGCCTTCAGGGTATATAGAAAACATACATAGGTAGGTGATGGAGGGGTTGAGAGGGCTCACTGGACACCAGGGCATATATAAAATGTACATGTGCAAGTGTTCAGGGTTGAGGTACCACTGGAATCAGGGCATATATAAAACATTCACAGAGGGGCAATTGGGGGGGGAGACAGAAGGGACCACTGAACACCAGGGCATATATAATAAACGCATGGGCAACCATTTGATGGGAGCTGGGGACACTAGACATCAAGGAATGGGTTGTAGGCAGCCCTGACAGGTACTGAGTGTGTGTGTGTGTGTGTGTGTGTGTGTGTATGTGAATCACAAACTCTGTTCACTCTAGGCTGTAATGAGGCCCAATTGGGATGCAAATGAGTTCATAGTGCCCAGCTAGTGCTATTGGGTCATTTGCACATAGAGGTATGGGTATTGCAGATTGCTTCGGATCCATGACACAGTGTCAACAACTTTGTGTCAATGTGACACTACAGTGATAGATTTATGTTGATCACAAGTTGCAGTCAGCATAAATCCATTCGGAAACTGTCTTGTTTTCTTCCGAGCCCCCCATGTGGGGGGCTCTGCCCCTTGCACACCCCCATAACTAAAAATTATTAACTCCAGGTTGGAGTTGATTCAGGGAGGGGGGAACCTCAGAGAAAGCAGGGCCGGGTTCCCGCGGGTACATTACAGCGGCAACAGCGACTTGCTGCTGTAATGTACTTCACTATAGAAATGTCTCTGCGGCGTCCTCATATGGATTGCTTCAGAGGAGCAATTGACATTTATGGGCCCTATATGCCAGATAGCTCCTACAAGCCCCATTGCCCCTTATTGGCCACATACTTGATTTGTATTACTTCCTAGGTTTGTTGTACCATCGTAGTGATGTCAAGCTGCTGTTTTACAATCTTGAGTGCATCACTATGATAGCACAGCAACTTAGAATGCCCTTGCACTTTGTGCTCCTTTAACCAGTAGATCAAGAACCATTATCATATTTATACCAGCCAATTTATCAAAAACTCAAGATTCCCACTGCACAAGCCCTTTTACCCTCGTTACAAACTCTGGGACCACATCCATATCTCCATTTGATAGGGCTCACATCAGCTGTGTGTCACTCATTTCTAGCAGTGAGCAGCAGATCTGGTCAAGGCTTTGAGCAGATCATGTGTAGGGTGATTCGCAATTCTTGACTTCTATGGTCTGTTCGGGTAGCAAAGGGCTGGGAGCGGTCACCTGAGGGACACAATGGCAAAAAAGACTCGCTATCCTTTACAGGCTGTCTGTGCACTTCCTCTCTACAAATTCTCATCTCGCTAACAGCAACCATGTGGGAATATTGCCAGCCTATCCATAGGGGGCATTTGGGCCATGTGTCACTAGTTCTCGCTGACATTCTCTGGGCTGCGGTTTTTCAGCACTGAAAAATGTTCTCAAGAAATGTTCTGTTGTTTTTTAACTATTGCCCATGCACTATGAAAGACAATGGATGGGCAACAGTAAACAACAATGTTGAGTTCACTTCTTGGGGTTGCATGACAACCATAAACCTCTCGAGATCCGCTCTCGAGGTCTCCTTGGTTGTCATGTCTGGTGCAGGGTTTGCATCAGAAGCCATATGAAGAGAGACTAAAGGAGCTTAATATGTGTACCCTTGAGAAAGGAGAGAGGGGGGGGGACATGATAGAAATGTTCAAGTCCCTCAAGGGAATCAACAAAATCCAAGAGGGTAGCATCTTTCAGAAAAAGAGATGTGCAAGAAAAGGGGGCACAATTTGAAGATAGAGGGGGGATGGCTCAGAGGCAACATGAGGAAGTAGTTTTTCATGGAGATGGTGGTGGATGCATGAAACAGCCTTCCTGAGGAGGTTGCGGGGTCAAAAACAGTGAGGGAATTCAAGAATGCGTGGGACAGACATAGGGCAATTCTGGTGGGGGGGTAGGAGGAAGTAGGCTTTTGGTTAACAAGGATCTGCAGCTTATCAAATCAGTAGTGTTATGCGAGGTCCTGACACCATAATTGGCATCCCACTGTACACCTTAGATAAACCTTATTGTTACACATAATATGCATATGCAATACTAACACATAGGGCACAACGCCTATCATATAAGAGTAGGTGTCAGGATGTATAGTAACTGTAATACACTTTACTTTCTCTGTTAATGGAAACTGCAAGTAGTAAGCCAAGACATTCATGTCTTTGTCATCTTCTGACATTATGTAGTTGGCATTGCCATCTTTTGGATTTATGTATAATTACACTACATCCTGTGTTTTCCACGTACTATGTATACTCTTATTGTTCTCAGAGACAGCTGACTTCGCGAATATTGTATAATGTTATCTACACTGTGGAGCCATCTTACTTTTAGCCAATAGGGCTTACTGGATGTAACTAAGAATGTTTCTCTCTTCTGGTAGTCATGGTAATTATCATAGTATATAATGTAATGTATGACGTTTTCTCTTCAGAGACCTTCTTTACTCCTTGGGGTAAAGGGGAATGCTAAGCTCTGGCTTCCAGTGTCTTATGGTAAGAACTGCTTAGGGAAGCTGTGATATCCTTTCGTAGTAATAAACTCGTTTATTACTGACATGCAACTTGATTGTGATTCTTTTGCATCTCTAATTATCGCCAAGAACCTGACCAGGGCTAGGCACCCTAACAGTAGGAAAGTGGGCAGACAGGGTGGGCCAAGTGGTCCATATCTGCTGTCAAAGTCTATGTTTCTATGTTTCTATGACAACCTCTCGAAGTGAACACAGCATTGTTGTTCATTGTTGCCCATCCATTATTCTGTATATAATAACTGGCCAGCAATTTTTGGAATAGGCTGACCGAGTTATAATTTGCTGTTATAACCCATGGGTTATAATGGCAAACATGCTCCATGTTACTCAAACAATAGCCGCATCCTGATTTGCTCTTCACTTTTGTTGGGTGGGCTAAATGTAATCAGAAACATGGCAGCTCCTCAACCCTCACAGCAAGGAACTGGCAGACGCAGACTGTTTCTCGCCTTTTTTTTATTTATTTAAAAACAGTGCAGCACTCCAAACACATCTTCCATTCTTAACAAAATCTGTTTAGTTTATCCTGCCATTCTGATGATGTACTGAAACACTCTCACAGTAAACTGCTCCGACCTCGCTGACTGAGGTAAGGGTGATTGCGGCTGCCATTCAAATCTACAATTCCAAAAACAAAGGCAAACTAAATATAAAAATAAGGAAACCAGCTGTAAAAAAAAAAACAAAAAAATGGTGTGTGTGTACCTCTCTATGTGTGTGAGTGTGTGTGAGTGTGTGAGTGTGAAAGTCAGGGAGTCACAGACACTAGATGATGGCTAAAAAATATTGCTGCCCAGCAATTATAAAAAATAAAAGATGGGGAAGTGTACTTTAAACTCAAATTTAATGGTTGCCCTCAGTGTGGGATGCTTTAATAAACCCCTCAGGCTTCACCCTCATTGTTTATGCAGCATCCCACACCTCAGGCAACCATTAAATTCTCATTAAGCACACTTCCCCATCCATTATTCTATATGTAAAGTTATTATTGTTGTGGTTATGATGAAAATTAAACCAATAAGCTCAATCTGAATCACTATAGAATATGTGGTGATCACACCCCAGTAAATCTCACATGAATCATAGAATCGTGACAGCAGAACAGGACCTTTTGGCCCATCGGGTCTGCCTGATAGCTCCCCTCATCACCCTTTTATCCCCCCCCACCTCCCCTTCCTATTCCCATAAAGCTCTCCCATGCTCTTTTGAATTTCTCCACTGTATCCACCTCCACCACCCACTCTGGCAGCCTGTTCCATGGTTGTACAACCCTCTCTGAGAAGTAACACCCCCTCACATTCCCTGTAAATCCTCTAGTTTAAATGCATGGCCTCTGGTGGTTTTGTTTTTGCTCAGTTTGAGATGGTATTGCCCTTAACATTATTTATACCCTTCATGTATTTGAAGGTTTCCACCATGTCCCCCCCATCCCACCTCATCTGCAGTGTACATGGATCCATTCTATCTGTTCAAGTGTAGTAGCTGGGTTTATTATGAGCTGATTCTTTGTTTCTGTGTTTGTTTTTGTATTGTATTTATGATTTGTTTTACACTGTTGCTCTTTAACTTGGAATGCTTCCCCCTAATGACTCGTAGGGATTCCTTGAATGTAAAGTCTCTCTAAATTGAAAGGAATCCAAAACAAAAGTAGACTTACTGAATGTAGGCTACTGTACTGCCCCTTTGAGAAATTCACTATCAATTTTAAGGGATGAGAAGAAGTGCTAGGGCATTTTGACATTATGGTACTTTAGATTTTTGCACTTAGCACTTAAATTGATATCTTAGCAGCCACTGACCTTGCATTGTAATGGTATCTGCTCCTTTTGTATGTTAAATTGCCTGTATCTGATTATTTGCTTGAGTTACAATACATCTGCATTTTGGCACTTTGTTTTTTGTGCAAGGTTCAAATTGCTCTACTATGGTTCTTGTCCATACCTCTCAACCTCTTTATTTATTAATCAGGGACAAGTCTTAAAAATATCAGGGACAAAGACCCAAAATCAGGGGCACATCTTAAACATTGGTAATATTATCTCCGAAAACTAATAGAATAAGGGGATTCATGTAAGGTGCATTTCTGAAGAAGAACAAGTCTGTAACTGTAATGTTGGACATTGTTTTGTGCTTACAATCCCAACTATTCAGTCACAAAAAAACATTTTTTTACAATGGATAGAGAATATTTTGAGGCAAAATCTGGGACATCCCTGACAATCAGGGACAGTTGAGAGGTATGCCCTTGTCCCTGAGTGCACTTTGTTTGGCTTGTCCTTTCAGCTTATGGGTGGAATTTGCTGCCCCTGCATGTGTACTGACCTCTCCCTCTCTTGTGTGATCTCGTTTTGCTGTTTTTCAATGACCTGAACCACTACGCCTCTGCATAATTTCTTGCTGATCACAGTATTAACACGGTCAAAAAATTGCCTGAGTAAGGAAGCATTTTGTGTTTTAATGTTTGCACACTGGCCATTCTTTTTATCTCACAGTCTCAAGGTCTCCAGATATTAATCCAGTCGAGATGGCTTGCCATGGAATAAAATGATGCATCCATTGAAATGTTGAACCCAGAACAAAACAGGTACAGAAAGAGAGACACTGTAACATGTGCACAGTGCTGGCAATATAATGGACATTTGGAAAAAGCATTGCCTGATACAATTTGCAAGAAGGACTTGCAATAGGAATGTAATTAATAAGACTGTGTGAACACCTAATCCCAAATATTCAGGACCAAAAATATTTGAGTATTTGGCTGTATGTGTGTGTGTGTTTTGGGGGGGGAGACATACAATTAAGCTTTTTCCCTTACCTGGTGGCCAAGGCTTATGTTCTGACCACCCTCACAGCTCATTTAAATCATAACACACCCACCTCTTTTCCCAAGTGCTACCCCCGAGAGTGCCAGAGAATAATTTATTATCAGCTCCTGGCACCCTGCTAAGCAAGGTGAGGCATTTTCCTCCATTTTTTCCCTTGGGACATCCATGAGTGACACAAGCATGTGTATGCATATTGATGCACATGCATGCTGCATTAGCATACATCCCCTACCTCTGCTGGTCCCATGAGTGCTGCCACCTGGCCTCTGCTGGGTGGCAGGCAAGTTGCGGGAGTCAGTGTCCCCCTTCCCCAAGGGAGGACAACTGTCCTGGGATGTTCAGTCCTCCCTCATCCAGCCAGCTCCCAAGCAACCCTGATCCATTTCCGAACTCGGGTCACTGGTGTAGCTGGAGGCAAGGTGCCAATGCCTCAGCTGACCATGCCACTGAGCCATCTCAAAGGGGGGGACCATTTGTAACTTTTTTAAGTAACTCTTGCTGAAGCCGAATACCACAAATAATGCCTATTATTTGGTTTTACTCCCAAATAATAGGCTATTACTTGTAGTATTCTGGAAATACTATTTGTTACTCCACATCTCTAGTAATTAACATACTGTAGGAACATCAAAACATACAATAATAATGACAGAAAAAATACCAGAAGTACATCACATCTATCCCAAAGCCCTACAATTTATTACTTCCTAATAATCCCTCTTAAGGGGTTCCATTGTGCTATGAACCCACCTGTAGTCCTAGCATTGAGCACATTCCTTGGTAGATTGTTTCACCTCGTCACCTCCCACTCTACGACAAAACCCTTCCTAATGTCCTTTTTAAATTTCCAGATGTCCCCCTTCTAGCTTGAGATTGTGCCCCTGATAGATGAACTGTTATTTAACTTCAACAGCTCTATGGAGTTCACCCTTTTGTATCACTGTATGTATCTGAATGTTTCTATCATATCACCTTCTCCTTTCTTTCCTCCAGAGAGGACATATTGACACTCTCCAGTCTCTCCTTATAGGACTTACCCTACTGCCCCAGGATCATTTTTGTTGCCCTGCTCTGTATAGTGTCTAATTTATCTCTGACATCCCTCAGAGGTTGGCTTCAGAGCTGCACAGAGTACCTCAGGTGTGGCTGCACCAGTGACCTGTACAACTGTAGTATCACCTCCCTTCTGAGAGTGGTAAAGCCCCTCATTATGCATCATAGCATCCTGTTGCCTTAAATTATCCCTTTCCTCCTTATAGTACTTCAGCCTAATCCCACTCATGCAATTATCCATTGGAAGGTTTCTTCTACCAATATGCATTACTTGACCCTTCTTGCCATTAAATTTCAATTGTTAAATAATAGTCTACTTCTCCAGCTCCTCTAGCACATCCCTCTTCATGCTACCAATTCCCTTCTCATTGTCCACTTTTCCACAGAATGTTGTGCCAGCTGCAAACAGACTCAATTTCCCCTATAACCCCACCACTGTATTACTGAGGTACATATTAAAGACAAGTGGCCCTGGGACAGACCCCTCATGCACCCTACTAGTTACCTCCCCTGAGTTCAGAGAATTTTGAATTCAGCACATTTAATGACAGCAAACGTGCTGATCAGACTAAAACAATTAACCAGTAATATGTCAACTTCACCTTCAAATGACAACCATCTGGTAAGAAAAACTTCACAGAATTTAAGCCTTTTCTCATTCAGAACTTTCTGAATCTCTTTTAACGCATTTGAGTTTTGAGGTGAATTTTCAAAAAACATATACATGCTGTTAATCATCTCCTGGTATTTTACAGGATAGGTGATGCTGACAGCAGCCTCTGCAGTGACAAGCTCTGTGTGAAATACAACAACATGATAGCATTCCACAATATAGTTCCTTTAGCTTGGTGACAACTCAAGACTTAACCCCTGTTATGGTTGCAACCCCATCTGCAGCAGCACCACACGTCGAGATCTATAAGAGACTCTCTTTCAAAACATCTATGAGATGATTAACAATAACCTCAGCAGTAGTGCCAGCGAGCTGGGTCAGAGATAAAAAATGTGTTTCAGATAAACCAGAAACCACATTGATAAAGCACACATATATAATAAGATTTTGTTCTACAGCAATATCTTTCAGTTCGTATAGCAGAATGCTAAAGCAGGGACTGCACTGGTAATAACGTTATCCTAAATCACAGAAGCAGTTACAGATTGGAAATCCCTAACTGAAGAATGGGACTATAATCAGTGTGCAAGTCAACTTTTAGTGTTTTGAGGTCTTCAGTTCCATGTTTGATTTGTAGATAGTTTATGTCTGGGACAACAGTATTTGGGAGACACAGTTTTGCAGCAAACATTTTTAGAGCAGCAATTATTGCTGCCTCCAATCTTTTCACTTCATTAATCTGCACTTACTTACTGCAATACCTTTGCCAATACTTGGTGTTCTTTGGTTAAAATATGGCCATTTGAAGTTTCATTTTTATGTTTGCTTGCACGTGTGTGCAAGAAACATAGTGCCATCATCGGAGTGTTCGGAGGTGTGGCACCCTGTCTTTCAATGCAGTCAGTGTGTTTGCAGGCACAGCCACAGTTCACCAATGAATGCTGCAGTGGTCTATGTCAGCAGTTGAAAATAAAGTGCTGTACAGTTCAAAGGGAGAGCTCCGCTTCAGTGAGCAGTGAGAAGATATTGCATGCGAATGCACTCCCCCCCACACACACACATGCACGCATATTGCGTGCTAATGTGCCCCCCATGCACACACTGTATGGCCAACGGGGGTGCCTAATCCCCCGTCAGCTCTGCTGCACTTCCCCAACAGAGTTCCAGGTGCCATGCTGGGAGCCCACCCCAGTGTGGCAACAGTCCGTATGGCCGACGGGGGTGCCCAATCCCCCATCGGCTCCAATGTTCCCCCCCAACAGACAACCGGGTGCCATGATAGGAGCCCACCCCAACATGGCAACAGTCTGTATGGCCAACGGGGGTGCCCAATCCCCCATCGGCTCCACTGCCCCCCAGAACAGCCTTCCATCTGCCACACTGGGAGCCCACCCAGCATGGCACAAGTCCCAAGTCGTCCAAGAAAAAAAAAAACCTGCAAGAAAAAACCTTCCCTTGCTGACTGTCCTGACCTCACTCCCCCCACTCTCATCCACCCTCTGTGCACCCTGCCTCCTCACACCCCCACCTCACCCCATACTTACCTCTGGAGTCTGGCACGACGATCTTCGGTGGACTTGGAACACGTCTGAACTCTTCACAGACGACCCCGAACTGAGGAAATGCCGGTAAGCTGTATAATGTAATAAATAGGGTTTTTTTCAACTTTGATGCATATCTCAGGCATTTTGGGGAATTTTTCAACCAAAAGTTCAACATGGGGTTTTTGGGACCCCACCTCATGAATTCTGTCACTGTCATTTTGTTAATCGGCCCCGAAAGGTGATTTCACTGTCACTGCAAGGATCCACCTTTTGGGACTGATTTACAAAATGACAGTGTCACAGTTCATGAGGTAGGCCCCCCAAAAACCCTATGTTGAAAATTTAGTGAAAAAATTCCCAAAATTGACTGTTTTACAAGCATGCGTTGCGCTGTTCCTACACACGTTCGTATGTTCGCAAATTTTCACTATTTTCACTCTAGATTTTCAACATTGCCATTTTATCACACCTTTTTATGAGCAGTACAGCTGTCATTTTTCATATTTTGACCAAAATGTGTTGGTAGCGCACAATGGTGCAGTCGGTGTGTGAAATCAATGTTTGGGACAGATTAAGAAAATCACAGTGACACTGTTCATGAGCAGAGGTATTACAATAGCTATGTTAAAGATTTGGTGAAAATAGTCCATAAAATGACTGTGTTACGAGCGACCATTGTGCAGTTTCCACGCACCCTCATAAGTTCATGGATTTCTAATATTTTCAGTGCAGAATTTTACCACTGGCATTTTTCCATACTTCCTTATGAACAGTACAGCTGTCATTTTTCACACCATGGCTGAAATGTGTTTTCGCACTTCCAGCGCAGAAATGCGTGGTCGCTGTGGGAAATCACTGTTCGGAACCGATTAAGAAAATCACAGTAACACTGTTCATGAGCGGAGGTTCCAAAATGCCTGTGTTGACAATCTGCTGTAAAAAATCCCCAAACTAATTGCATTACGGGTGTGCATTGCCCAGTTTCTACACACGCTTGTGACTTCACCAGTTTTTTAATATTTTCACTGTAGCTTTTCAACATTGCCATATTTTGCACCTCCCCATGAACAGTACAGCTGTAATTTTTCACATCCTGTTCAAAATGTGTTTTCACACCTGTGGTGCCAAATGGCATAGTCGCTGTGCAAAATCAGCTTTCAGCAAACAAACTGACATTGGCACTGTTCTTAAGGTGGGGGTCACAAAAAACCCATGTTGAAAATTTGGAGTGAAAATGCCAATGAACACCTGAGGCGTTAGGGTTTCCAACCATAACGCCCCACCCTGTAGAGATTAACAGGCATCAGGGGTGTGACTTGGGATTCTCGCCTGTAATGCTCATACCATTCCACACCCTGCAGCCAGTGAGAGGCATCGAGGTGTGCCTTGGACTCTTCAGCCCCAAAGTTCACCCCATTCTCCTATACAGCACCCATCTCACCATATTTCCTGATGGAATGGGGTGTGCATAAGGGCCAAAGACCCCAAGGCACACTGTGACACTTGTCGGTGTCTGCAAGGTAGGGTGTGGTGAAATGGTGTGACCGTTATGCCTGACGACCCAAAAGCACACCCCAATGCCTGTCAGTCTCTGCAGGGTGGTGGCGGGGTTGGCTTCAGTTCAATACTTCACTGCCATTCCTATAAGGCAGCTCTCTCTAACTCCTACACTACCAATGCCAATGCCAGCAAGCAAACATTTGGCATTGACAAATGCTTGTTTTGTGATGCTTTCTATTTTCATTACTGAACACCCTGTTGTGAAGGAGTTTGCTAATTTTGTATGTCGACAAATTTGGCACTACATCATTTGTTCTCTTGCATTGTTCTCAACTGCAGTCTGTCACATTTTGATACTGTCCTGAAAACTCTTCCCTGATGATGACCAGATTTTGAATCAAATTCAAAATGGCCCGTAGTTGTAGCTGTAGCTCCTTGCCTTTCTTATAATCCATAGCTTTTTATGTGTCTTTCCATGCACGTGCAAGCAAAACATATTGGGGCCGCTTGGATAGTGCATGGGCTGGGGAGGTGTGTGCTGTAGCAGCCAATGCAGCTGAGTCTTCAGGAGGTGTGTTAGTTAGCACCCAGTGCTGACAAGGCTGCTGCTGAAGTCACTTTGCTGGATGACAGATGGAAACTTCTCACCTATGAAAGGAAGCGGCCATATTAATCACAGTGCGGCTGCATCCGTTCATATCCCTGCCATCACTCAGCAAAGCAATGTCTCTCATACCACCAGACCCAGCTTTACCCTGACATTTGTTAGTAGAGTGCTCAACCCTGTACCCAGAGAACTGTGCTGCCATTCCCCCTCCCCCAAACATCCAGCAGGCAGGTGCTCAACCCCAGTGCTTCAGTGTTTGGCTCCAGATATTCAACATAGCCCTTGTGTTACCCCACCTCATGAACAAGGGAGGTGTAATTTTCCAACTCCTCTCTGAAACATATATTCATAGTCACTCTGTGAAATCACCTTTGGATGAGAGTTAAAAAAAATCCACCTGTCTTGATCATAATTACAGGGCCACAGAATTGTGGTGATTAGAATAATGAAATTCCATTTTCAAGACTTGAAATTCCGGGAATTGCACCATTGATTGTTAATCTATTTTCTGGATTTTACAGGGATTTTACTGTCATTCTTTTATTATGTGTATATATAATCAGAATACAAGAAGGCTCAATATAGAGAGCCTTAAATGGAGCACACTGAAAACAGTACAGGAAATAATGATAAGAAAAATACAAGTTCTTTAGATTTACTGATTTGGTGCAAAATGCCAAATTCAGTGAAATTCTTTGCTTTTACCAGTGTTCAGACAGCCCAAATTCTGAAATTTTACTGAGTTTTCCAGTAAAAAACAAAAGCCAGTGGCCTTGATCATAATGTGGGTCATAAAAAGACTATGTTGAAAATGTGAGGTCAAAATATAAAAACAAACAAAAAAATAAAGTTATGAAGAAATGTTGAATTATTTCAATGTTCACTCATAACTTTGTCATTTTTATTTATTTCATTTTTGCTATGTTCCCTTGTGCGTGCACAAGAAACATTTTGCTTTGCTTCAGAGAATGGCATTTCAAAGGTGTGCCACAGAATAACCCAATGCACAGCAATCTACATTGGGCTTATCCCTGACAGACCAATGACCATGCAAGTTGAGTATGACAGTGGTCACAGTTTTGTGGGCAGAAACGTTGTATACCTGAAAGGACTGAAGTGCTCCAATGAGAGAGTGCTTCGTCCTTTCATTTGCATAAAGCCAGCTGGCAGTAATCTACAGCCCTGGGTCTCCAGGTACTTCCTATCACCAGCTGTTTCATTGCACACACACTGACAGGCTCTCGCATTCTCTGAGAACTGACAGTACATCTCCACTCTTCACCTACCTGGCTCTGCTCTGTTAGGATTTACCTGGTAGTCTACTGGATGTGACATTCCTCCGTTTTCCTGAGGAAAGTGTGCTGAGTGACCCCCCCCCCGCTCTCTCGCCAGCCTTGACAACCATGCTCTGTTCTGATCACCACCCACCCCTGTGCAAGCAAACTGGTCCACCAGGCATCCTTTTCCATGTGAGATTCATACAGAGAATGCAAACAAAACTTTCCTCTTTGTACAAGACTGACCGATAATGCAGAGCTCTCCTCCTGCCCCACAGGCACTGGTAAATGACGTCAACACATTTAATTACTTAGTTTTAGACACTAGAAAGTTTAAAATAAACTTTATGTTTGTACTGACACAGTCTGTGCACTGAAGAGACTAAGCCTGCTGGCTGTTTGCAAATGACACCAAGATCTGCAACAGGGTGGATACCCTGGAGGGGGTGGAAAGGATGAGAAGAGACCTGGAATGGTAGTAGGATAGATGGTCAAGGGCATGGCAGCTAAGGTTTAATGCAAAGAAATGCAAAATCATGCATGTGGGGAGCAGGAACCCTGGAGCATGCTACAGGATGGGGGGGAGCTGCTGACAGTAACTAAGGAGAAAAGTGACTTGGGGTCATAATCACAGATGACTTGAAAGCTGCTAGGCAGACTGCCAAGGCAGTGGGACAGGCCAGTAGGATGTTGGGATGTATTGGAAGGGGAATCACATGCAGAGGGAGGTAATGATTCTGTACAAGACCCTGGTGAGACCTCACCTTGAATACTGCATACAGTTCTGGACACCACGCTTTTGAAAGGACTTTGACAAAATAGAGACGGTGCAGAGGAGGGCAATCAAAATGCATCACAAGTCTTACAAGGAGAGAGTGAGGGACCTAAATTTGTACACGTTGGAAGAGAGGAGGAAGAGAGGTGGCATGATGGAAACATTCAAGTACCTGAAGGGCATAACAAGGTGGAAGGGGACAACATATTTCAGCTCAGCAGTAGCGCTAGGACAAGAGGACATGATGTGAGATTGAAAGGTGGCTGCATATGGGGAAATATTAGGAAGTTCTTCATGGAAAAGATGGTGGCAGCATGAAATAGCCTGCCCCAGGAGGTGGTGGAAGCTTGTACTGTGGTGTGTTATAAACATACATGGGACAGAAACAAAGGAATAATAGAGATAAGAAGAAAAAGCTAAGCCAATGACCAATAAGGGTCACTGGTCACTTTGTGAGCTAGCGTAAATGGGCAGACAGGATTGGCCTGGCGGTCCTTATCTGCCGACAGAATCTATGAATCTATGAAAATATTTACATATTTTCCATAGCTGCCTTTGCATTTAATGATGAATTATTATAGTTTTTTGACTAACTGGGTGTGCAGTGACATCTTTTGCTTTGGAACGCAACTCAAATCACTACCACCGCCTTATAAAACTACTCAACAACACCGCCTGGAGTTTTCGCAACAAGGTGAGTGTGACTTGTATAACCCTTGCAAGAAAAATCAAGTAGCATAACACTCTGTGATTTATTTTAGGAACAAAAATACAATTATGTTAAGAAAATACTACCCATAAATATTTTCTGTTATAAAATGGCTAAAGAAAATGCTTCACTTCCATTGGCTGGAAGGACCTTCCAGCCATGTCCTTATCAGCGAGTATTTGTGCCAACCGGCACTTTTCTTGCCATGGCAACCTCACAACCAAAAAAAATCAGTAACCTATTGAACCGGGAATCTGTTTCTCAGAAGCAGGCACACGACCCACAGCAGCAGCACGAAACACCACAGGATTTTAACAGCAAACATAAACTCAAACAGAGCAACCTGCAAGCGCAAAAGGGGTCCTTAATAATACGGTATCGTCCTTTCTCTGCATATGCCCCAAAATTTCAAAACATTTTATAATTGAAAAAACAAGCGTAACTACCGAGACCGCTGAAGCGGGCAGCCTTTCGTGCAGTTTCATCTCTCATCACGTTGCCTGTAGTGTCGATCCCTCAGCCCCATGCAGTCCTTTTCTATATTTATGTACTGTTGGACACACTTTTAAATTAAGGAAATGTTGCTGTTTTTAAA
This sequence comes from Neoceratodus forsteri, assembly GCA_016271365.2. NCBI lineage: Eukaryota > Metazoa > Chordata > Ceratodontiformes > Ceratodontidae > Neoceratodus > Neoceratodus forsteri. Next base: position 35,842,839 of record JADMNL010000023.1, read on the forward strand.
AAAGATGGCACCAACCCAGAAACGCCCCTCTACGGCGGCCGGCATGGACATGCTCACTGCCATTAACGGCAGCTGGCAACAGCAATGCACATAAACCCTGAATATGGTACCTCTTTAATAATATCTCGAGAAGCACAGCAAAATGGAAACTAAAAGTAAAACACAGACACAACAACCTGACCAACATCCTTGTGTCTGTGTGTCTGTGTGTGTGTGTGTGTCTGTGTGTGGGGAGCATCTACACAGGTGCTCGCGGGTTTGAACGAATTCCGCGTGTTTTATCAGGAGATAACCCACACCTCGTCGTGTCTTATTGCTTGCTTAATATAAACTTTTGCAAAACTGGAGTTCATAAGTAGTTTTCAGAATCTACCATTTTCTAAATAACAAAACCATTGTTATTCTGACATTTTTTGTAAATAATATGTGAGAGCACATGGTTCTTTGAAATATATAGGACAGCCCTTATTCCGATACTTTCATGATTTATTTGATTTGTTTAGTTGTTTATTTTATTTTATTAAAAATAAATAGTTTCAAATGCACCATTCTGGAGCGGCTCCTGTAAGGAGTGTGCTTAAGGAGCTTAAAGAGCAGCAGGTATTGAGGTTAGCATGCAGGCTAAGAATAAATATGATTAAAATTATTTTTTAATAATAAGCAGGGAATTTCAATTTGGCATTTAAAGCTAAATGCACAAGTGAGCCCCTTGCTCTGCCAAATTTAGAGGCTGATTGTTGTGGACCCTGGCCAGAATGAATATCCAGTGTCAGTTCCAGGTACTGTAGGCACCTACAATTCTATCAGGCACATCCCTGACATATATAATTTTCGGTGTCCTTTCTTGAAATTTATGGGACATATTCTATAAGTAGTCTGTATAAAAAGGTTTTACGGGGCAGCCACTTGAAGCTGCACTTTTTTTTGTCATGATTTAGTATGGAAGGGGTGATTTATAATCTTAATTTATAAATCTGATGTTATAGTATTTTGTCTCTCACTAAAAAAGCTTGGTATATCATACTTTATTATGTTTTCTCCAATAATATCCTAATTGGCCTTGTGGCATTACTGAGCACCGTAGTGCCACCATGAAGGACACACCTGCTGTTGCATATGTTTTAAACTTCTGTTGTTGCATCTCCATATGGTGACCCTCCTGCCATGCCCTGTCCTCGCTTCCACAAGTTGAGATTTTCAGGTTAATTAGATTTGTCCTAGGAAGATGATTTGGCAACAAAAGTACTTTCTCTTTTTGTGAGATGAAATCCATTTTCATCTTCGCAAGTCTTAAAAGTGACCAAAGTGGGTAAAACAAAGGAAAACTGCTTATAAAAAATGCATTGAGCTGTAGTCTGGAAATTCTGTGATCAACAGAGTGGGGTGTAAAGTGAATTTTTCAAATGTTGACTTTTGAGAAATCAGCAATATTTTTTTTAATTAGTGATACTAACATACGAACATACAAACAAGGCATCAGAAGAAGGCCATTTGGTCTATCAAGTCTGCTCGTATTGCAGGGTTCACAGCTTGAGCTAATGTCCATGCCCTCCCTCCCCACTCCTCCCATCCTCCCTACCCATGATTCTTATCTTCCCCCTATGCCTATCCCAGCCTCTCTTAAAGCTGCTCACTGTCTTTAACGAGATGACCTCTTCCGGCAGTGCATTCCAAGTGTTCACCACCCTTTCTGTGAAGAAGTGCTTCCTGACATCCCTCCTAAACCTCCCACCCTCCAGCTTAAGACTGTGCCCCTTCATGATATGGTTGCCACTCAGCTTAAAGAGACTTTCCTTATCAACATTATTTATCCCTTTCAAGTACTTGAATGTCCCAATCATGTCCCTCTCTCTCTCTGTCTTCCAGGGAGTACATGTTCAGTGCCCTCAACCTCTCCTCGTATGCTTGCCCTGCTGACTAGCTATCATTTTTGTAGCCCTCCTCTGTACCTTCTCCAGCAGGATAATGTCCTTTTTGAGGTGTGGGCACCAGTACTGAACTCCATACTCTAGATGCAGCCTTACCAGTGATCTGTACAATGGTAGTATAACCTCCTCTCTCCTATTACTGATCCCCCTAGCTATGCATCCCAGCATCTTGTTTGCCTTTGCTGCTGCTTTCTTGCACTGTGTGGAGTGCCTCAGATCACTAGTGATCATCATTCCCAGGTTCTTCTCCTCCTCCTAATGAAATGAGTATGTTACCAGTCACCAGTCAGAAGTCCAGAAGAGGCCTTGCAGTGGAGGAGATAGATCTAAACTGTTCACAAAATCCATAATACCTGGAAATATTTCAAAACAGAAGTTTCCTTATTTCATCATACAGTGGGTATGCAGTGTGAATAATCAGTGAGAGAGATCTCAGCCACAGAGATGCCCCAGCTCTTTGTCAGGGGGCAGGGTCAACGTGTCTGAGACTCCCCTTTTATGTCAAAAGAGCAGGCTGGAGCACAGCGCTGCCACCTTGGGGCATTGTTTACAACGGAAGCTCCAGGTAAGTGGTTCTGGGTAGCTTAGAATATGTGTGCCTATAACAAATCAAAATACAAAAAAGGAAACACAAAAACAATTACATCAATTAATATCAAACCTCAGATAACTTTAAAGCTAATAGATTGTAGCCAGCTATATATGGAAGCTCGAACTACTGAAAAAGGTGCCAGATATGCTGGAAAACCGATTTATATTTTCTGAAAAAATGTTTTTATATTTAAAGCAGCAGTGCATGACAGTGGTCAAAATTTTGACCTATACATTTTTATTCCATTTTAGATTGCCTCCACCTCCTGAGTTGTGCAGTACTCTTTTTCCCCACCATTTTGATTGTACTCCACTGTTTTTGTTTCCAACAGTTGATTTACTATAAGGAGCATTCCTTTTAATACGACTCAGACCAGATTTTCTTCACTATTCTCTGTTGTTTTTGAACACCCATTGTTTTAGATCACTTGTCATAAACCAGTAATGCAACAGACACTGCTCCCTGACCTTATGGGACAACAGGTGTACAAAAATAGCAAATAATACTGACAAAAACCTAGTTGTAACCGTATTAAAAGGAGTGTGCCTTTTTTATTTCAAATGTGCAAAAAAGTGCTAAAGCAGACTTACTGTATTATGGGGAATGAAGGGTTATCATATAAGTCGGGATAAGGGGCAACCTAAAATAGAACAAGCATTTGTCAATGCCGAATGTTGTCTTGCTGGCATTGGCATTGGTAGTGCAGGAGTTAGAGATGCATAATAAGAATGGCAGTGAAGTATTGAACTGATGTCAACTTCACCCCCACCCTGAAGAGACACATTTTCAACATAGGCATTTTGGGACCTCCCCTTATGAACAGTGGCACTGTGATTTTGTTAATCAGTCCCAAACATTGATTTCCCACAGCGACCATGCCATTCTGCGCCACAGGTGTGAAAATACATTTTGGGCAGGATGTGAAAAATGTCAGCTATGCTGTTCATAAGGAGGTGTGAAAAAATGCCAGTGTTGAAAATCTGGCATGAAAATATTGCAAATTTGCTAAGTTACTAGGGTGCGTGGAAACTGCTCGACGCATGCTTGTATCTCAGTCATTTTATGGACTTTCATCATCAAATTTTCAACATACACATTTTAGGACCTCTTCTCATGAATAGTGTCACTGTCATTTTCTCAAACTGTCCTGAAAACTGATTTCGCAGAGCGACTGTGCTATTCTGTGCTGGAAGTGCGAAAACACATTTCGGCCAGGATATGTAAAATGACAGCTGTACTGTTCATAAGGAGGTGTGGAAAAATAGTCATTTTTTTTTTTCACCAAATTTGCAACATAGGCTTTTTGAGAGCCGACCTCTTGAACAGTGGCACTATCATTTCATTAATTGGTCCTGAAAGGTGATTCTGTGCAGTGACCACGAAATCACTTTTTGGGACGGCATAACACCATGACAGTGACTGAATTCATGAGGAAGAGCACCAATAACCCCATGTTGAAACTTTGATGCAAAAATTCCCAAAAATGCCCGAGATATGCACCAAAGTTGAAAAAAAACTATTTATGATATTATACAGCTTACCAGCATTTCTTCAGTTCGTGGTCGTCTTTGAAGACTGCAGATGTATTTCCAGTCCACCGAAGATTGTCACGCTAGACTCCGGAGGTAAGTATGGGGTGAGGGGGGTGTGGGGACACAGAGTGCACAGAAGGTGGACACGGGTTGGGGACGGAGCAGGACAGACCACAGGGGACCATTTTCTTCTTTTGCAGATTTAAAAAAAAATTGTAGGACCTTTTTTTTTTTTTTACAGGGGCATTTGACATGCTGGGGTGGGCTCCCAGCATGCCACCTGAGTTTTTTTGGGGGGGCTATCTGATGGGGATTGGGCACCCCTGTTGGCACATACCAAAGGGGGGGCTAGAGCCAAGGGGGATTGGGCACCCCCTTGGCACACAACAAATGGGGAGCAGTATGCTGATGGGGAGTGGGCTCCCCTGTCAGCAAATGAACTGGGTCAGGGCATGCCAACAGGGGGAATGGGCACCCTCAAAGTCAGCACTGTGGCAGGTGGTGGCAGCAGTCACTGCCTCCATGTTTACTAGAATGCTTCACCAGGAAGGGCATGTTGGGAGGTGCCACTGCATGACGAGCTTGGCTCTCATTGCAGTGGACCTTTTCTTAGATGTGCTCACCACATCACGTGTTGCTGATGTGGCGCCTGCATGCTGCCTTATTGGGGAATGAGGAATGCACCTACTGATGCATGCCCTGCATTCACCCACAGTGACCGCACCTCCAAATCTGCTGCTACTGCAATATGTTGGCTGGCATGCAAGCGCCAGCCAACATAATAAAAAGTATAAGTCAAAAGTTTCATCGCTATCGTGCACTGCTGCTTTAAATCATTTAAGATCAAAGGAAAGTATATTGATTTTATAATCAAAATAGCTTAATAAGAAAGAATTCCTAGGTACAAACAGTAAGCTGCTTATGAAATCATCACACAATAGGTAGAAGGAAGCCATCATGGCGGACGAGTACATTGGACCAGTGTCATTATGCCCTTATGTCATTGTTTTCCAACAACCGGGTTTGAGGGATCAGCTTGCCCAGGTTCATGAAGTACCAGGAAGAGAAGAACTAAAAAGATAGAGCAAGACAAGAAATGGATAATTCAGTGAATGCAAACAAAATATTTCTTCCATGTTACTGCTTTATAAGGATTTTTAAGGAAAAGCTTAAGGTCCCAGTCTATGTTAAAGAGTTAGTGTACTTCCTAAAATTAATATTAGTTTTTAAAAGCAGTCAACCATTGGCTTTTATATCTGAGGTACTTTTTCTTTTACCTTTGTTTAATTAGAAGATTTTTTACCTAATGCTAGTAGGTGTGATGTGTGGGACAGCACTCTGCCTGATAGCTGACAAATCTATCTCTATGCACCCCCCCCCCACACACACACTAGCTCACCAGCATTGTGACCTCACTGACTGTGACATCACTGCTGCTTAGGAACAGTCACACAGTAGCTGTCAGTTAAGTCACCAGTGATGTCACTGTCAGTGAGGCTACAGTGCTGATGATGTAGTGAGGGGGGGTACAGAGAGATATGCTGCCAGGCTAAGAGCTGTTCCACACCTCCAGCACAATATTATCACACAGAAGTCTTTTTTTTAATTTATTTTTATTTTATTGGTTTCACCAGGAAATGGACGGGATCCAAAGACCCTTTTCAAGCCACACCTGGGGGAGGGGTACAAAAGTTCAACATATTAAATGCAATGTATACAAAATACAGAATTAATTTGAGAACAGTAAATTACATAACTTATGTATGTGACCAAGCAAAACATATACAACATCACCACACTATTACAGAAATTCAGGTACAATCATACATACTATACTTAGCATCACATTTTTAGGACAGAAAACTACAACCTTATTTAAAAATCTTTATAATGAGCAAAAGGAAAAAAGAAAAATACTTCAAGAAAAAAGTTACAACTGGCTACTTCTTCAAATTTGTATTATTTTCCTGTCGGACTGTTTTAGCTGCACTTGCTCTTTAAGCCCCTTTGGTTGCAATGAGCCAAGTGAGAATATCCAGAAGCTTTCCATTTGCAATAGTTTATTGAGCTAGTCTCCACCCCTGGGGCTTCTGTCCACAAATTCTAGGGCCATAAACAATGTCCCTTCTGGATTTTTATTGTGCTTGTCACTAAACTGTCTCCCCAGATGTGTATCATTCCAGATTTACTGTTCCAAATGAGTTCTTGTATTCTCTGTCTTACAGGCTTAATTGCAATGTAAAGGAGTGTACAGGGGCACCAGATGGCATAGACAACGTAGGCACTGCTGCAGTTGAGAAAGCTTCTAATTTCCACATTTCTGTCATATCCCTCTTGGTGAAACTTATTTACCTGATGAAAAAAATTGCATACATTGCACCTCCCACATTTGAACATGCCCTTTGGGGAAGGTGGTAGCCAATGTCTATGAGAGAGAGCAGTGGTAGAGGGACAGTACCTGCTATGTGCCATTTTGTCCCATAGGTTCTTGTCCCTAGAAAATGGCACTCTACAGCTGATATTCAGTTTAGAGGCCAAAACTGGATCAGTAAGTAATATGGGCCAATATTTTTTAATAATGGCTCCTATCTGTCCTGGCGCTTTGCTATATTTCATCACAAAACAAAAGGGTTGCTTGCTTTGGGATGTTTTAGATGTTGGTTTCACTAGAGAGCTCCTTTCTTGACCTTTGGCTTTCTTCAAGGCTTTTACTAAAGTAGTTTTGTTAAAGCCCCTAGAGAGAAACCTCTGGAACAGAGTCTTAGACTTTGTCTCAAAATCCTCCCTTTGAGCAATTTCTGTGTATATGAAGAAAGAGCCTGTAGGGAATTGACTGAATAAGGACACAAGCGTGTGAGCTGTCTGCCCTGAGAAGGCTGTTACTAGCCAAGGGCTTTCTGTAGCCTTTAGTTTGCATGGTCATGTAATCATCAATCAAAAGTGTAAGGTCAAGAAAATGAATGTATTTCCTTTCTACACTATGTGTGACTCTCAGATTTACCTCATTTTTCTTAATCCATTTAATACATTTTGCCTCCTCTTTCTTGGTCCCTCCCATACACAAATAATATCATCTATAGAATGGTACCACTTCCTTATATATTTCAGAAATGGGTTAGCAGTGTCAGACAGTATGGTGGTCTCTTCCCAGAGGCCAAGAAAGAGGTTAGCAAAGCTTGGAGCCATAGCTGCTTACAGGCTGTCTCACAGAGCTGTAAGTAAAAAGTCTTATCGAACTGAAAATAGTTGTGAGACAGCACAAATTTTAATGCCTCTAGGATAAACTCAGTTGGAAAAGATGTTCCATGTGGATGTCTCTGTAAGAAATGAGAACAGGCCAAAATACCTTGATGGTATACAATACTAGCATACGGAGACTCCACATCGGTGCTGAGCTGCAAAAAAATAGAGCCCCACTTAAAGTCAAAGAATTTGTCTAGTACATCCACTGTGCCCCTGAGGTGGGATCCAAGACTAGGCAGGCAGTCTTTAAGGAAAAATCCAAAAATGTATTATGTTTGCCAGTTAGGTATCCCACCCTTGACACAATAGGATGATTTTGAGGTTTATCAAGCCCCTTATGGGTTTTGGGGAGTGCACAGAAAGTGAGAATCACAGAACAGCCAGCCAACATGTATTTAAACTCATCATCTGTTAAGAAACTATTAGCACTTACCCATTGTAGAAGATTTAACTGTGGCTTTTAAAAAATGTCAGTAGGGTCACCCAGAAGCTTTCTATAATTCTGAGGGTTATCTAAGAGATCATGTATTCATCTGATATAATTATTTTCATTCATGATTTCTATATTACCCACTGAGTCAACAAACACAATATACCCCTGCCACATACATCATGCAAGAATACATTTGGCATTGACAACTGCTTGCTTACGAGGTGGATGCACTAGACAACCATGTGTCGATTTCCTGGTACAACCTGAGAGGTTACAGCAGATTTAGAACTAAATAATGCAACTTACAGCAAAACATTAAATGTATATATGATGGTATGGCAGTGTCACGGATACAAATTCAGACATTAATGTAATAAGATGTCAAGAGTACAATTCATATTACATAAGAGTTATAAAATATTTACAAGTAAAGTGCAATAAAGTGTCAACATGAGAACATAAATGGTAACAAGGTGTCATACAATCAGGGTCGACAACAGGCAACAGCATGACACTGCACTAAGGAGGAGCCTTTGATACCTGCTACAGAAGGCTTGGATTGAATGGCAGAGTTGAGATTCAGTCAGACTTTTTGCAGATTTGGGCTACAGTACAAGTTTTCAACATAATTCATTTGTTACCCCTACCTCATAAACATGACATGTGACATTTTTCCTAATCCCCTTCGAAACATTTTTTGTAGTTGGTCTGCGAATTAAGCATTCAGATGGGATTTAAAAAATTCACCTGTTTTGATCATGAGGTGGGGTCATAGAGAGACCGTGTTGAAAATGTGGGGTTAAAATGTCAAAAACAATGAAGTTAGGTAGAAACTTTTAAGTTTTCCAGTGTATGCTCATAACATTACACCTCATGAACAAGGGAGGTGTATTTTTTCAGATCCCCTCTGAAACATGTTTTTTAATGGAATATAATTTGACTAAATATATTTTACCAGCTCTAAAAGGGATTGAGGCACCATGGTGTACTTCAAGACCCATTTAAGTATCTCTGCCCCAGGCACAACTGTCCCCTCTGATGTTGGTTTTGAACTTAGCCATGCTGTTCTCCTGCTTGGTGGCACTAAACAATTACATCTTTTTTGCGCTAATACCCTTCTAGCTGGTAGTCATCAAGCATTCCATCCTCTCAGGAGTACTATTGGTCCCCTAGTAAAACTTAATGAGTTTTTACCATTTGAGGACTTCAATATAGATTGGCTTAGCCTAAAAAATAAAAAAAATATAGCCTAGAGGTTAGAGCAAAAAGGTGAAAATGAGTTCAGCAATTCAGCTGACTCAGACTGGATTCTCACAGCCTCCCTTTGCATACTGCATGACTCTAAGCAAGTCATTTAACCTTCCCAGGGCTCCTGGGTTGCCCCTGAAAATAAGCACTTATGCCTAGTGGGCCTTACCCGGTTACCAAAAAAAAAGTAAAAAATGACCTGTCCATTAGTAAGCTTCAGCTTACCAAAATAACCTCTGAACCTACTAGGCTCTCACATAATTAAAGTAAAGTCACATTAATTGATTGGATACCCACACCCAGATCGGATAGGGTCACCTGTTCTGGAGTGCACCCTGATGTTATCAGCTACCACTCATCAGTGTACTGTGTTTGGAGAGCTAAATCCTACAAGACCCCTCCTAGACTACTTTGCTTCCATGACCTCTCTCACTTTAACCCATCACTATTTAAATGTTAAGTAACACGCACTCACCGGTCATATATTTGGAACAGCAATGACATCAATTCAGCTGTCGTTAACTTTAGTCAAATTTTTTCTGGCTTTCAAGACAAGCATAGCCCCCGCCAAACACACCCACACAACTAGGAGAATGGTTACCAAATGATTAGATTGCCCACTCCTCATCTTTATTAAAGCAAGGGGAAAATCCTGGTCTCTGCATAAGGCTTCCAAGCTGGTCTCTGATGGGGTAAAATATAAGACCTTCAGAAATGAATGAAAAAAAGCTATCCAACAGAAAAAGTGCACATTTTAGAAGGCTCCTTTACCCATCAACTGGTAACCACAACATTTCTGGAAGTGTATCAAACAGGCCATGGGTCAGTCTGGTATTCTCCCCCTATATGATATGTGTATAAATGCTATTAACTGTAATACTCCCACCACCATAACAAATGATTTTAATGAATTGTTCTCTGACCTCTCTGCATACATGGGGGCCTTCCTTTCCTCCTCACTGACCATGGTGCTAAATAATAGGTCTTTCACAGATTGCCTAAGACACCCACAGTTTCATTTTAAAGTCGCTAAAATCTCAGAGGTGCATAAACACCTATAGTGTATCCCAACAGCAAAAGCAGCAGGCTCCGATGAAATTAACCCCAAACTTCTTAAGGAAGCTTCTAATGAACTGGCATCACCCACTACCAGATTTATTGGTCTGTTTCTAATGTGTGGGGTTGTGCCTGAGCTAGGGGAAACTCTCCCATATCATCCCTATATTCAATAAAGGTAATGTTAAACTAGTCAGTAACAACAGACTGATTGCAATTCTCCTAGGTCTCAGCAAAATACTGGAAAAGATAGTTGCCCCTCAATTAAATGAGCACCTAGCCAAGTATAACTTAATGTGTCTGGCACAGTATGGGTTCTGTACAGGACATAATACTGCCACTTCCCTCCTGTCCTTTACCTTGCACATTGTCAATACCATAGATAGTGGCGACTTCACTGGGGCTGTTTTCATTGACCTTATTAAAGCATTTGGTTTGGTTGACCACCAGCTACTGTGTACCAAGTCAGGCAACCTTGGGTTATCTACCTCTGCTCTACCTTGGCTCAGGAATTACCTGGATAGTAGGCACCAAACATTAAGATTTGGAACCTCCTTCTCTGACTCCACCCCTACCCTGGTAGGAGTGCCACCAGGATATATCCTCAGACCTCTTCTTTTCTCTCTTCACATAAATGACATGCACCTGGCCCATAGCATCCCCATCCTATATGCAGATGATCTAGTGCTGTGCCTTAGCTCTTGAAGGAACCAAACTTAAAAGCTGTCATACCCCTCTAACTGTTGTATGTTGTGATGGAACACCTCTTCAATTAGTTTCCTTATTCAGGTACCTAGGTGTGACACTAGACTCGTCTCTGGAATTTTTGATGCAAGTCTTATAAATCAGTTGACACTAAATCAGGGCTGTTGTACAAGGCCCCATATAATCTCACCCCATCTGCCCAGTTACCCATAACCCATGGCATTTTATCAATCAATCAATCAATATTTATTTGTAAAAAGTGCAATTCCATTTCTGACCAAAGTGCTTGTACAACAAATCATAAAAACATATAATAAATACAATATATAAAATCACTAAATAAATTAATTCAATAAACAAGCATACTAATCATACTAATCAAAATCAGGAAAAGCCAAACTGAAAAGGTAGGTTTTAAGAGCTGATTTACTTCCTAAACTTACCTATGAGATGTCTGTATTCTATGCTTCAGCCAAATCTACCTTGCAAAAGTGGGATTTAACGTACAGAAACCTCTGTCGGTTTGCCTTGTCTTTGAACCATCATACCCATCACAGTATGTTATAATCCAGACTGGGATGGCTTTCTCCTGCAGCCCTGCATGATTTAACATTAAACATAGAAACATAGACTTTGACGGTCGATAAGGACCGCTTGGCCCACCTAGTCTGCCCATTTCCCTACCTACAGGATAAGCTGCAGATCCTAGTTAACTAACAGCCTATTTCTTCCTATCCTATACTGACAACAGTAAAAATGGAAAGGGACCTGGGAGTAATTATATCAGATGACCTAAAGGTGGGCAAGCAATGTGAGAAGGCAGTAAGGAAGGCTGGGGGGATATTGGGATGCATAGGGAGAGGCATCAATAGTAGAAAACAGGAAGTTGTTATCCCTCTGTACAGACAGTTGGTGAGACCCCATCTGGAGTACTGTGTGCAGTTCTGGAGACCCCATCTCCGTAAAGACATAGACAGAGTGGAGGCTGTCCAGAGGAGGGCAACCAAAATGGTGCAGGGTCTGCACCAGAAGACATATGAAGAAAGACTAAAGGAGCTTAATACATATGTATACCCTTGAGGAAAGGAAGGAGAGAGGAGACCTGATAGAAACTTTCAAGTACCTCAAGGGAATCAACAAAGTCCAAGATGGTGGCATCTTTCAGAAAAAGAGATGTGCAAGAACAAGGGGGCACAATTTGAAGATAGAGGGGTGACGGCTCAGAGGTAATGTGAGGAAGTATTTTTTCACAGAGAGGGTTGTGGATGCATGGAACAGCCTCCCTGAGGAGCCGTGGAGTCAAGAACAGTGGGGAATTCAAGAATGCATGGGACAGATATAAGGCAGTCCTAGTGGGGGTAGGAGGAAGTAAGCTGTTGGTTAATTAGGATCTGCAGCTTATCTGTTAGGTAGGAAAATGGGCAGACTAGGTGGGCCAAGCGGTCCTTATCTGCTATCAAATTCTATGTTTCTACCCCCACAAGAATCGCCTTATGTCTGTCCCATGCATTCTTGAATTCTCCCACAGTTTTAGACCCTACAACCTCCTCAGGAAGGCTGTTCCATGGGTCCACCACCCGCTCCGTGAAAAAATACTTCCTCACATTGCCCCTGAGCCGTCCCCCCTCAATCTTCAAATTGTGTCCCCTTGTTCTTGCACATCTTTTTTTCTGAAATATGCTACCCTCTTCGACTTTGTTGATTCCACTGAGGTACTTAAAAGTTTCTATCATGTCCCCCCTCTCCCTCCTTTCCTCAAGGGTATACATATTAAGATCCTTTAGTCTCTCCTCATATAGCTTCTCTTGCAAACCCTGCACTATTTTAGTTGCTCTCCTCTGGACTACCTCCATCCTGTCTATGTCCTTGCTGAGATGGGGTCTCCAGAACTGGATGCAGTACTCCAGATGGGGTCTCACCAAATGTCTGTACAGAGGGATAACAATTTCCTGTTTTCTGCTTGTGATGCCTCTCCCTATACATCCCAGTATCCCCCCAGCCCTCCCTACTGCCTTCTCACATTTCTTGCTAACCTTAAGATCATCTGATGTGATAAGTGGAATAATTTTTAACGTACTACAGAATCAATCCCCACCATCTCTCACAAGGCTTCTCCAGACCCCAATGGTGCCTATTCACTAAGATCCTTTAATCTAGACCTGTTATCCATACCTAGAACTACCTAGAACTAGCATATGAGTGGGGGATATTGCATTCTCTATTGTTGATCTGCAGTCGGTGCCAGACTATGTCCACCTTCAAAAAGAGATACCACAGTAATCTTCTCAAGTTATCAGTATGTCTGCTGGCCCAGAGGCACTGAGGGTTGAGGTGCTGGATGCCACACCTCGTGTCACACTGGCAACCCAGGTTTGGGTGTGGACTCGGGTTGTCGGAGGTCAGCTGGGGGAGGAGGATTGAGCATCCCCAAGACTGCTTTTCTCCTCTGGGGAGGGTAGGGACGGACTCCCATGAAGGTGCTGGCTCCTGGCGGTGGCTAGGTGTTACTGAAAATCGCGGTGCAATGGAAGGGTCAGCATGGCCAGACGTCTGATGTGTGGCATGTGGGAGTGCATATTGTCAAGTCCTTGGCAGCCTTGTATGCCTGTCCCATGGGGGGACTCAGGTAACAAAATCAGTCAAATTATCCAGTGCTCATGAGGGTCTGCTCATGGCACTTCACCAGACACTCCAAGATCTCCCTCTGGTCCTGATCCCTTGATCTTTCATGATGGGGTCCATGACATGGCCTGAGAGGAGGAGGAGAAGTTGAAGAGGTTGAAGCTCGGGCATGGCGCCCGATACAAGAGCCACCAGTGGACCACAGTGGGGAACCATAGGATCACCCCAGCTGAGGCGGTAAGGTGCCTAAACAAAGAAACAAACAAAAAAAAAGTTATCAGTATATCCGTGTTCCTATCTTACTTGTTAGATTCTAGCTGTGTGTAATTTCAAGACTAACTGCATGCTTCCAACAGATGCTTACTTGTCTGCACTACATAGAGTTGATATGTTAGGGCCTTGATAGTTGAGCTATTTATGTGATTGTCAAATATTCTGTTCATATGTTTGCCAAGAACTATAATGTCATGTACTCTGTATGTATATTCTGATTACTCTCACCGGTTTTTATATACCTTTTTCTATTGTACCTGCTCCTTGTTGACTTTAATCTGTTGTAACCTTCACGTATCATGCCTGAAAATAGGCATTATTTGTCAAGTACACTAACCTGGTATACAAAAACTTAAAAAAAAAAATCAGTTTCATTTTAATAATAAACAAACATATCTCACAACATAACAACAACCAATGAAATCATAAAAACACTGACAGAAAAACATATTACAATCACAGTGCTCCCATATCAATTTGGCTTTTCCTCTTGTAACCCCAGGGCACTTTTTCTGGGATTTCCTGTAGCTTGCATTGTTTCATATGAAAGCCAAATTTACCATTTTTCCTGCATGCCATTGCAAGTGTTTGGGAACAGTTTCCCTCTAGATGGCTCAATTTTCCTGTAAAATACAGGAATCCCTTTAGCTCTGGGAGCCCTGCAATCAAACAGATGGATGGTGACTGTTACACAAGTAATGATACTGAGGAGTTCCAGTCATGCATACATTCACAGAACTTGGTTCTTGCTTTGGACCATGTTTCTATCTGAAAAAAAAACATTGGTTTGTCTTAGTTTACATTTCTGGAAGTACTCACGCTTTACCTACAGTAAGTGCAACTATAGTTTGGAGTCTCTCTCAACATGTCCTAAAACTTTTAAAAGTGTGCCTCAGGCTAGTTACTGACTTAAGATCTCTAAGATGGTGTTATGCCACTCCTTAAACAAGGGTATTTTATCATCCATCCAGTGAGATAGAATCACTAGTTTGTTCATAGCAGCTATTGTAGAAATGTTATTCCATTTTATTCCCACTAGATGTTTGGTACCAGCACCCAGTAAGCATATTTGTGGGGTGAATGCTTTATCTAATCCAAAAAAGGGGTCTATTTTCTATTTTATTTGTAGCCACTGGGGTTGCACTTTGCAATATTCCCAAAGAATGTGTTTCAGGGAATCCTGCTGCAACTCACTTCTTGAACATAGGTCCAAATACACTTTACCCATTTTGTACAGTTTAACTGGCATAAAGAACATGCTACATACGGTTTTGTACAATGAAAGTTTAAGGTGATCGGTGTTTGGGTATTTGTGTAAGTTCCTGAGGGAGTAGTCTACCAGTTGGTGAAATTCTTTTTCCCCAGTAAGAGTAATTTTGGGTTGACTCACGTGTAACTAGTTCCAGTAGCTTTTTGTATCGGAGTGAAATTGTGTGCCTTTGTTGTGGTAAGTGGGTGAGTTCTGGCCATACTTCAGCAGAGGAATAGGGTAAAGGCATACAGTGAGTATAACATCTGCTGCATCTGTAGGAAGGGGAAAACTTGTCTGTTGGGAAGAGGTGACCTTCACTGCATATCCCTGAAGGAAATGCATGCTGGTTCTAAGAAGGATGTTGGTATAATCCTATTGTCAGTCTTAATGTCTGGATTCTTCTACAGTGGTTGCAAAACACCCTTGCAGGATTTTGGACCTAGAATGTTCCTGAGTTGGGCCATGGCTCTGACTGAATCCCTGATTGGGCCTGATTTTAAATCTAAGGGGAGATTTCTATAGGGTGTGTTGCTGAGTGGCCATCTATCTATATATACCTTGTCTGCTGCAAAGGTTCACTTCAATCTCCTACCAATATGGGATGTAACCTTCTTGGGGGGGACTGCTTCTCTCCACATAAGGTACTTCTATACATGAGAGGCATGGTAGTACAGGTTGAGTTCGGGGACCTGTAACCCACCACTTCCCTGGAGGGTCATGAGTTTATGGTATGCTTTCCTGGGCAGTGAGAGCTTACCTTTCCTATGGAAAGAATTTGGAGAGAACCGTTTCCAGTTTTGAGAACCAGGATTTGGGGAGTGTTACACTGAGCACAGGATTTGTGGGAGAATACTCACTGTATTGGTATTAATCTTGCCCCAATGGGACAGGAGAAGCTCAGCTCAACAATGGAGGTCTAGCAGTAACAATTTTAGACATGTTTTGTTCAATGAGCTGTCCTTTTGTTTTCCAAATGTTGATGCCCAAGTATTTAATATGTTGTGGTGCACATGTCCTACTCCAGTTCATGATATCTTCCCTAAATGTGTGTGAGTTCAGAAACATTATTTGACTCTTAAATAAGTTTAGCTGATAGCCTGCAATGTTGTTGAACTTTGTAATAATGTCCAGGGCCACTGGGATGGAGGTCACACTGTTCTAGAGGTGTAAGAAGTGTAGGAGGATATAGTCCGCATAGGTGGAAATATATTATTGGATTCTGACAACTGTGATTCCCCATATATGGTCTGATGTTTGTTCAGGGTCAGGGTTCAAGGTATAGATTGAAAAGAAAGAGGGAGGAGGGCAGTCTTGTCTGGTGTCCTTGCTAAGGGCAATGGGGAAGAGAACTCCATTGCAGGAGATTCATGCAGTGGGGTGAGAGAAACTGAGCTTCAACCACTTCACAAACTCCTCTGGAAAGTCAAACTTCCATAAGGCAGCAAAGAAAATCTCTGAGACACCAAATCAAATAATTTCTCTGCATCTAGAGATATCAGGACTGCAGGTGCAACAATGTCCCTGGCTGCAGAGACAATGTGCAGGACCTTTCAAAGATGGTCGGAGGACAGACAGAAAAATAGAATTTGATGGCAGATAAGGACCGCTCAGCCCACCCAGTCTGCCCAATGTCCCTGCCAACTGTAACACCACAGACCCTACTTGATCCCTGGCTTTACCCCCTCCTTCCCTGCCTCAAGATTCCCTAATGCCTATCCCATGCCTTCTTAAGTCCCTGCATAAAGCCCATCTTTTCCCCTCCTATTAGTGGAGACCACACTCTACTGACTCATGTTGCAGGAATTTTGGTGAGGATGTTGAAGTTTATAATTAGGAGAGAGATGGGTGTGTAGTTCTAGGGCTGTGTGTGATCTTTACCAGGTTTTAAGAAAAAGGATATAAGGCTTCCTGTGGTAGTGGGAGGCAGTATCGAGCAGTGGTTTAAGGCTCTGAGCTGTAAATCTGGAGACCTGGGTTTGAATCCCACTGCTCCCACTTGCATACTGTGTTACCCTAAGCAAGTCACTTAACTTCCTTGCACTTCCAGGTCACACCTGTAAACAAGCTTTCAGCTTAGAGTGCCACTTCTGGTTAAACAATTGAAAAAAAAAGGAAAAAAGATGATTATTAGAAAAGGCTTGGCTGAACAGGTCAGCTAGTGGTACAGACAATGATTAATAGGGCCCCCACATATACAGTAGAAACTATTGCCTGCAGTTTAACTTTTTGTTTCCCCATATAGTTTCCCACCACCCAGCAGTGGCATGAGCCAGTGCCAGTATTTGAATGCCCAGCTCATGCTAGACTGTTGGCTGCTCCCCACATTGTCAGGGACTCAGTGT
The DNA here is from genome assembly GCA_016271365.2 of Neoceratodus forsteri. Lineage (NCBI taxonomy): Eukaryota > Metazoa > Chordata > Ceratodontiformes > Ceratodontidae > Neoceratodus > Neoceratodus forsteri. Next base: position 35,860,065 of record JADMNL010000023.1, read on the forward strand.
CCCAATTGCTGGGGAGTTATAAGAGTCCAGCATGGTGGAAAATGGCCTTCAAGTTGAGCGGTCATTGAAGGCAGTGGCTGTGTTCAGTTCTGCAGCACTCTCAGGTGCTGAAACAAGAAGTGCACTCAGGCTGAGAGAGATGCAAAGGGTTTACCAGAGTCAGCAGTCCCTACCCCCATCTCATCTTCAGTCAGTGCGGCAGTCCCCTCATGTGAGGCGGGTTTCTGAAGCAGCAGCAGTGTCAGTGGATCCAGAGGCAGCAGGTTGAAGTGAATTGGAGGTCGAGAGGAGCAACAGCAGAAAATCTGAGTCACATATTTTCTTTTACATTTTTATGTAAATTGCACCAAGCAGTGCCTAGTCAAGCAGCCAAGGCCACATGGGTGGGGAGGTGTTGTTCCCGCCCCAGAGCCATCCACAGAAGCAGCTAAGAGTCAGCTCCACATGAGCTAATTGGGGCACAGCAAGGCTAAGGGCGGGATTAAAAATTGGGCAGAAGGGGCAGCTGCTAGGGCCCTGAGTATGAGAGGGGCCCTCAGAGACAGTGGCATTTTTTATTTTCTTATTTTTTTTTAGTAGTGCACCTGTGCTGCTGTGCTTTCCAGCCAAACATAACTTTTTTTTGGCCTGGTTAAGCTGAGCCACCTGGAGGAACCACTGCAGAGTGTGAGTGAAAGTGAAAGGGAAGAGTGCAATTCACCCTTTCACTTTTGCTCTTTGGCTGTGTACATAGAAACATGGAATTCGACGGCAAATAAGGACCGCTTAGCCCACCTAGTCTGCCCATTTTCCTACCTAACAGACAAACTGCAGATCCTAGTTAACCAACAGCTTACTTCCTCCTACCCCTCACTAGGACTGCCTTATGTCTGTCCCATGCATTCTTGAATTCCCCCACTGTTCTTGACTCCACAGCCTCCTCAGGGAGGCTGTTCCATGCATCCACAACCCTCTCCATGAAAAAATACTTCCTCACATTACCTCTGAGCTGTCCCTCCTCTATCTTCAAGGTGTGTCCCCTTGTTCTTGCACATCTCTTTTTCTGAAAGATGCTACCTTCTTGGACTTTGTTGATTCCCTTGAGGTACTTGAAAGTTTCTATCATGTCCCCTCTCCCTTCTTTCCTCAAGGGTATACATATTACCTCCTTTAGTCTTTCTTTGTATGTCTTCTGGTGCAGACCCTGCACCATTTGGTGCCCTCCTCTGGACAGCCTCCACTCTGTCTATGTCTTTGCGGAGATGGGGTCTCCAGAACTGCACACAGTACTCCAGATGGGGTCTCACCAACTGTCTGTACAGAGGGATAACAACTTCCTGTTTTCTACTATTGATGCCTCTTCCTATGCATCCCAGTATCCCCCCAGCCTTCCTTACTGCCTTCTCACATTGATTCCCCACATTTAGGTCATCTGATATAATTACCCCCAGGTCCCTTTCCATTTTTACTGTTGTCAGTATCTCACCCCCTATTGTGTACTCTTTCCTTGGGTTTTTGTTTCCCATGTGCATTACCTTGCACTTCTTTGTATTGAATCTGAGCTGCCATATATTTGACCATTCCTCCAACCTTGCCAAGTCCCTTCTCATCCTTTCCACTCCGTCTTGTTTATCAACCCTGTTGCAGATCTTTGTGTTGTCTGCAAAAGACATACTTTTCCTTCCAGTTCCTTTGCAATGTCACTTATAAAGACATTAAAGGACCGGTCCCAATACTGAACCCTGTGGTACCCGCTAGTAACCCTCCTTTCTTCTGTGTACTCCATTTACTACTACTCTTTGCGTCCTGTTGTCTAGCCAATTTTTATTCATGCTACCACCTTGGGGCCTCAAGGCTCGCTAACTTGTGTATTAATCTTTTGTGTGGGACTGTATCAAATGCCTTGCTAAAATCTAGGTAGGCTATGTTCACTGCCCCTCCCTGGTCTACTACTTTGGTCACCCAGTCAAAGAAATCTATTAGATTCGTCTGACACGACCTTCCCATCATGAATCCATGCTGCCTTGGGTCCTCTGCCCCACTGGCCTCTAGGTACTCAATAATTCTTTCCTTCAGAAGTGATTCCATCATTTTCCCTACCACTGAGGTCAAACTAACTGGTCTATAGTTTCTGCCTCTGTCCTGCTCCCACTTTTGAAGAGGAATCACATCTGCCTCCTCCAGTCCTCAGATACCACCCCATCCTCCCATGATTTGTTAAAGAGAGTAGTCAGCGGTGTCACTAGTTCTACCCTTAGTTCTTTTAGAATTCTTGGGTGAATCCCATCAGGCCCCATTGCTTTGTCCACATTCAATTTTATTAGTTCTTTCAGAACCCTTTCTTCTGTAAATGGACTGGCATCGTCCCCGTCTTCAGAGTGTTTCTCTTGTTTGGTTTAGGTACCTCCCCCTCCTCTTCCTTTGTGAATACTGAGCAGAAATATTCGTTCAGTATCCTGCTTTTTCACTGTCCCTTCTACCCACATTCCTCCCTTTATTAAGTCTCAGTATCCTCCTTTGGTCTTTCTTCGCCTCCCTAATGTACCTATAAAAGGTCTTATCCCCTTCTTAACAGAATTGGCTATCCTTTCCTCAGTTTGTGCCTTTGCTATTCTGACTGCCTTCCCAGCCTCTTTCTGCTTTAACTGATAAAGTTCTCTGTCCTGCTCCTTCTGTGTTTCCTTATATTTCCTGAATGCTATCCTTTTCTCCTTAACCTTCCCTGCCACCTCTTTTGAGAACCATAGCATTTTTTTCCTTCGTTGTGTTTTATTGATTTGCTTTGCACAAAGGCTTGTTACCTCTGTGATGGCTGTTTTGATTACTCCCCATTGTTCCTCCACCCCTCCTTCTTGCCTGTTTGCTAGTGCTTTTCTAGGCACTCTCTTATTTTCCCAAAGTCAGCCCTCCTAAAGTCCAATACTCTTGCTTTTGTATGGCTTGACTGTATGGCTGTGTTTATCGTGAACCACACTGTTTGGTGGTCGCTTGTTCCCAGATGGCTACCCACCTCTAAATCTGAGATTCTTTCTCCATCCCCATTTGAGAGTACCAGGTCTAAGATTGCTCCCTCCCGAGTGGGTTCCAACACTAGCTGTCTGAGGCATGCCCCTGTAGGGCATCAAGAATGACCCTGCTCTTGGATGTGCCTACAGCAAAGGTGCTCCAGTTAACATCTGGCATATTCAGGTCCCCCCATCAACAATATCTCCCCTTTTTCTGCCATTCTAAGGAAGCCTTCTATCATTTCCTTGTCCATTCCCTCCCCCTGAGATGGGGGTCTGTATACAACCCCGATGCGGATTGTGGTGCCATTTCCTGTCTCCAGGGTGACCCAGAGTGTCTCATCTGCTCCCTGTTTACTCTTTAGTTCTGTTGCTTTGATCCTTTCTTTACATGAGAGCTACTCCTCCTCCTCTTTAACCCTCCCTGTCCCTCCTGTAGATTGTGTATCCTGGTATGTTGACATCCCAGTCATGGTTCTCTGTGTACCATGTTTCTGTGACTGCCACAATATCTAGGCAACCCTCTTCCATCAAGGCCACTAGTTCAGGGAGCTTGTTACACAGACTATGGGCATTGGTACTCATCACCCTCCACTTTTTGATAGCCTTACCCCTTTTAGCCCCATTCCTGTCCTTACTGCCTTTGCCTTTTTTTACATTTACCTCTGTCCTGCTCCCTAATAACTTCTCTACCTTGGTGTTTACCTCACTAATTACCATGTTTTGTGGGGGGAGACTGGTATTTCCCTGCTCCTTTTCAGTGCCTCCCCCCTTGGCTAGTTTAAATGCTTGCCAATGAAGCATTTAAACCTCTCACCTAGGATCCTGGTTCCCCCCCCGGCCAGATGCAGACGATTGCACCAGTATAGGTCTGCATTCCTGCAGGTGGATCCCCAGTCTGCAATGAAGCCAAGATCCTGAGCTCCACACCAGTTTTTCAACCACTCATTGAATTCCCTGGTAAGGAGTGCCCTAGCATCACCCTTGCCATAGACAGGCAGCACCTCCGAGAAGGTTACCGTATGCGCTACTTGTCTAAGGCCCCTCCCCAATTCTACAAACTCCTCTTGCACTGCTCTGATCTCATTCCTAGCCAGGTCATTTGTCCCTAGGTTGACAATGACATCCAGCTCCCTCCCTCAAGCAGCTCCTCCCACAATCCTGAGGATTTGCTTCCTGTCCCTCAAGCCGTGGCACCAGGAAGGCACCTACCTCCCTCCCCTTCCTCCCCATTTCTACCCCATAATGATTGAGTCCCCACCAGGAGTTGTTTCCTTTCCTGTGGGGTCCCTTGCCACCCTCCTGTGGGTCTCATTTGTGAAGGCTCCCAGCATCCTCCTTGGTCTCCACTGCAGGTGCCTTCATAGAGGAACCACTATCCACCAGAAGAGTGAATGAATTGTGGAGAGGTACAGCTGGAGGGATGCAACTCTGTTCCACCACCCTCTCCCTCCCTGAGCCCACCCTGGTCCAGCCTCTCCTCTTTCTTGGCAACCTCTGAGGTAGTGGCATTGGCCATGGTGGTCCCTGGGTGGGGAAGGAGGTTACAGGAATCCTAGCCAGGTCAGCCTGGACATGGGCAACCTCCTCTCTCAGACCAGAGAGGTGCCTGCAAATAGGGCAGCATCGCAGCCTCCAGAATGTCTCCCGGAACACTGCCGCCCCACAGCCATTGCACTGCACCACTCCTATCATGTCTTATTTTGTGTCCCCTCTCCTGTTTCTCTGTATGCTTACCCTCTCCTCTCCTTACAACTCTCACCCTTCCTGTTCTTGTACGCTACAAAAAGTCATTAGTGACTAGAGAGAGAGACTCTAGCCTGTGAAACACTCCTTTCCAGCTCACCAAACTACCGTTGGTAACCTGGCACAATCCACAACAGTGCAACAGGCTGCTGGTCTGCAGTATTGACCCACACTCCTGCAGAACTGACTGAACCGCAATCTACTACCATAACAGACCCCAACTTACAAGTGACCCTCATGGGTCCAGAGCACATTGAAAGGGCAGGCATATTGCAAGCTGGCGCAGCTGGAAAATAATGATGCTGCAATGCAAATGCCTGCACAAATGAACTCAGCAAAAGGAATCATAAAAAACAGCTTGGCAGCAGCTGACACTGTCAAAGGTTCCAACAAATATGCAAATTGCCCCCTGCCTGTAGGTGGGCCAGGGTATGATGACCACACAAACACCCAAAGTGCATACAACTATGGATGCTGGTACCCCTGCACTAAACACTAATTCTGACAGCACTGCAATAACTCAAAATGACACAGACTATACACTCAGTTGAAAGTACTGTACTGGGATTCCTAGTAGTTTTAATGACCAGAATGCTAATCCTCCTCTGATGCCTGAGATCACAGACTAAAACCCAGGCCTATGTCTTGTGTCCAACACCACCGTAATGGCAATACGAAAGGTAGGAAGTTACTTAAGGAGCATAAGGGTGCTAAACTCCCAGCCAAAACCGAGGTGAAAACACAGCCCTTCTTAAGTAAGGCTTAATTGCTGCCTTTTTGACCAAAAGAGATCCAAGGGACTCACAGGGGGACTCATCAGTAGAAACCTATGTGAATACCTGTGGTAAAGCATTTGTTGTTGACCTACAGTATGATGACATCAGAGGTTTGCTGCAAACTCAGGAAAATACCCTTTCTGGTGTCAGTAATAAACCAAACATTATATAAAGGTATTGCCACAGGATAAAAGTGCAGTGAAAACACATCCCAGAGGTACGTGATCTGTCCTTGTTTACTACAACTTATGTAGTCACTTTAAATAATACCAAAAACTTTTCCACTAGTTTACATTCTGTGAGGAGGTTGCAACTAGTTTGCATTTTATATGGACTTCTGTTTTGTTGTATGGCAAGTACCCCAGGAGTGGGCTCTGGAGGCCCTGGATGTCTGCACGTCCAGAATTAATACAGTGAGTTTGATATCCTAGTGTTCATGTTTAGTCTTAGAATGAATATTGGGATCTCAGGCTCACTGCATTAAATTAGTAGTTTTGGTTTTCACAACCTCAGATAGTTTAGTTTAGTCTAACCCTATTGTGACCTAATAGCTGGGGCTGCCTGCCTGGTCAGTCTGGCTGCCCATTCTGCACAGTAAGCTTTAGTAATAAAATGAAAATAAAATAAATAAAAAAAAATGTTGTTTAATTGACTGGCCTTAGAGTCCACTTTCTTTGATTTTGTGTTGATCATATAGTTTATGGCTGATCGCACTTCGCGGGGGGGGGGGGTAGAATGTGTGTATAAAGCAACCCCAGGAACTATATTTTGAACCTTGTTTTGAGCCCAGGGTTTTTGGCCATAATTCAGGTGCCCCACAAGATAGAATTTGGGACTGAGACCAAGTCCAAGACCATTGGGCAGCCCAGCAGTGATCAATAACAGGATCAGCTATCACCCTAAGAATCACCACCATGATCAGCCTGCAGATAGATCTAGGCAGGTCTCTTTTAGCAGGTGGCTAGAATAGGTCCTGGTGATGGACCCCACATTCCATACCCAGATCCCGTGTGTGAAACAGCCCCAAGAACTAGATTTCAAACTCTGTTTTGAGAATAGGATTTTTGGTCTGAATTTGGCACCCCAAGGAGTGCCCATCTTGGTAGTGGTATTGCAGCAGAATATGTTACCTTTCTTCACAGGAGGAACAGAACACATTCTAAGATGATCGGTCTTTCTCCCCTGACCAACTAATCATCCAAAGTTCTGGGCATGTTCCTGAATCCTGGTTGAAAGTAACTCATTTTTTTTAAATTAATTATGAACTCATTCTTGGGTAACATAAGTGAACAATCAAATAAGATTAGACTTATCAGAAGTCTAAATATGCTTGCTTGATTGTGTGATTCTCTGAATATATTCTACCCAAGTCTGGACAGCCTGTGCTGATTGCTGATTCTGTAAATGTACTGTAGCCATACAATTTCAAACATTCTAACATCAAGAAAGGGCATTCAGAGTAGCTGAAAACTCCGAAATGCATTTTTAGGTATTAAAACCCTTCAGTTTTCGGAGTCCTAAGTGGCCCCTTGAACCCTTGGCCAATTGATGAAGTCACAGGGGGTCCCACCACTGTGCATTGCCCATGGCTCCAGAAGTTGTTAATCTAGCCCTAGCAAAGCCCATTAAATAAATCACCCATAGTGTGGAATAATTAGAGCTCCATAGGAGCCAGTATAGTGGGTTGGGTTTATTTTGAGATGTGACTAAAGAACACATCACTGTGAACTATATAGTGACCTAGGGTGGATAACTCCTGAGAATAAAAAGAAATTGATTTGAGCCAACCAAATTTACAAAACATTACATTTTAATCAGCCTGTTTATTTCCACATACGAACTCATGAATGTACGAAAATGCCAGCAGAAGCAGGCCTTATAGTCCATCAAGTCTGCTTGATTGTGCAGCTAGCCCCTCAACTTGCAGCTGCCCCAACCCTTTTCATCACAACCCCCCACCCTGTTCCAACCCCTCTTAAAGCCGCCCACCGCAACACAGGATAACACCTCCTCGGGCCGAGAATTCCACCTGTCCACCAACCGTTCAGTGAAAATATATCTCCTGATTTCCCTCTTGAATCTTCCCCTCTCCAGTATTAGCTGATGCCTTCTCATATCCCTCCCTCTTCTAAGCTGGAAAATCCCTTCTGTATTAGCCTTATTTATCCCCTTAAGGTATTTAAAGGTTTCAATCATATCCCCCATCTCTCTCTCCTCTCCCCCAGGGAGTACATGTTCAGCTTGCCCAGTCTATCCCTGTAGGACTTTCCCTCCAATCCCTGGATCATCTTGGTCACCCTACATGTACCCCTTCAAACAATTTGATATCCTTCTTCAGGAATGAGCTCCAGTACTGTGCGCAGTACTCCAGGTGAGGCCTAACCAGAGATCTGTACAAGGGAAGGATCACCTCCCTATTTCTGGAGGAGATTCCCCTCACTATACACCCCAACATCCTGTTGGCTTTTTCTGCTAACTTCCTGCACTGAGCTGAGTTGTTCATGCTGCTCATTATAAACACATCTAGATCCTTTTCCTCTTCGGTGCTTTCCAGCTACACCCCTCCCAGCTGATAACTCCTCCCCTGGTTCCTAGCTCCAAAATGCGGTACCTTGCACTTCTTGGAGTTGAACCCCAGTTGCCAGGTTTCCAACCACTCCTGTAGTTTGGTCAGGTCCTCCTGCAACCCCTTCCACCCTTCAATGTTATCTTCCACAGCTCCCATCTTCGTATCATCAGTGAACAGACTGATCCTTCTCCAGATCCCATATGAGATATCAGCTATGTATATCCCAAACAGCACTGGTCCCAGTACCGATCCCTGTGGTACCCACTAGTCACTTCTCTTGGTGATGAGGGTTCCCTCACCACCCTATGCTGCCTTCCATTTAGATAGTTGATGATCCATCTGGTTATCTTCATTCCCACCCCTATGTATTCCAGCTCCCCTTCCCAGCCTCCCATGCAGCATGGAATCAAAGGCCTTGCTGAAGTCCAAATACAGGACATCCACCACATAGCCACTGTCCAGCTCCTTGGTTACCCAGTCATAATACTCAATTAGAGTTGTCTGGCAGGATCTGCCTGAGACAAACCTGTGTTGTTGGCAATCCTGGAGACCACTGTCTTCCAAAAAGGTCACTAGCCTCTCTTTTTGGATTGTCTCCGTGAGCTTCCCCACAATTGATGTGAGGCTCACTGGTCCGTAGTTGCCTGGTACATCCCTAGGGCCACTTTTGTGAATGGACACCACATGGGCCATCCTTCAGTCTTGCGGTATGCATCCTGTTTCCAGGGACATATTGAACAGGTCAGCCAGTGGTCATGCCAGGATCTCAGCTAGCTTCCTGAGTACCCTGAGTTCCCTGAGTGCACGAAAAAATGGTGAAGACTGAACACAAATATAACTTAAATAGCTGTATGAGAGGTTTTAAAACACATGACTTTCCCTGTTCTTGCCATGTCCCCATGGAATTCTTTAGAAAATTCTATTAAAAGTGTGACTACAAATTCAAAACCATTTATTGGAGTACTGAAATATGAATTAAAAACTTGATGCATGTGTAATGGGTAATATAGAGATAAACAATCTACACAAGAAATAAATTGCTACCATAAAAACTTTGTATTTAACAGCGGTTGAACCCTTGAGTCTAACTTTGTACTGTATATTCTACAATTTTGTAGGTTTTGTGACTTTACAGTGAAACTTTTGTTTTATGTTCACATATTCAGAATCATCTTGTAAATAGGACCTAAGGGACCTAATGATGTGTTTGTACCAACTTATCCAATACAAAAATAAAGATTTTTACTGTAACTACTTAACTTAAATCTGTGGTACCTTTGAAGTAACTGCCTGAAATCTGTGGTACCTTTGAAGTGACTGCCTGAAATCTGTGGTACCTTTGAAGTGACTGCTTTAAATCAGTGGTACTTTTGAAGTAACTGCCTTAAATCTGAGATGTCCAATCGTGACTGCCTAAAAGTGGAGGTACCCTTTAAAAAGACTGCCTAACCTCATCTGCTGCCCTATAACAGTCCAGTAACTGCCCACTTGTCAGTAAATAGACTGCCAGATCTGGGCATACTGCTCTGCAATTGACTATTGCCCTCCGTACCCTCCTAATAGACTACCATGAATCTCTGTGTACCTGGCATTGAACTCCCTCATTGCGTGGCAAAAATGTCTCAGCTATGAAGTTATTTGGTACTTTCTGTGACTACCTACAAACTGTCTATGTGTCACACCTATGAAAAAACTCTCTCTGCCCATATGCCTTTGACACCCATCACCTCCTTGCACTACAACTTGTGGTGGTTGACCCAGAAAGCATTAGGATGATAGGACAGTCCCTATTCACAACTGCGCAAGCTATTTCCCTACCCTGATAAGAAGCAATGGAATCACAGCAGCTGCACCGACTCACTAGAGGGCTTTTGTCATGCAGTTGGGTGAGGTTTTCTCTTTCAGGCCCAGAATCCGGCATCATCATCCAGAGAACTGTATCCAGAATCATTGTCTGAAGATCAGTGCCCTGGACCAGTGCCTGGGATTCTGCTTTCCCCTTCTGCAACATGTCTTCTGTTCTTCTTGTCCCAACAGCCCAAGGGAGGTTTTGGGCTGAAGAATCTTCTACAAATTCCATGTTTCCCTCTTCTTGTCCCAGCAGCCCAAGAGAGAGGTTTTGTGTTGAAAAATCTTTTACAAGTTCCATGGTTCCTTCTTCTTCTTCTTCTGGCAACCCAAAGGAGGGTTTGTGCTGAAGAATCTTCTATCGGTTGCAATTTTGTTTCTCTTGTTCTGGCAGCCTGAGAGAAGTGGATTATGCTGATGAACCTATGGCCTATTTGCAAAGCATCTTCTAAGCCTTGTGGCAAGGCACCAGTCCCATTGCTGCAACCATTGTGTTTTTAGTCCAGGCACCTAGTTCAGAGCTAAGTTCTCTGCTCAGTTCCTCTAAACATCCTGACATGAACTCCAAACTGACTTGAATGTTGTCCTGAATTTATGCATTTGTTTACATGTATAAAGCATATACTAGCAATTGTCAGCTAGGTAGTAATTGTACCATAAGAAATTACAATTGCAGTAATGTAAACATATTTCACTTAGCAAAGGTACATTTTCTAGTCTTATTTATTGGCTATTTATTCAGATTTGTATCATCTCATTATTTATTGCCTTTCATCTTAATGTTGTTGATGAAAATGTGCCTCTGTGACCTGTACCACCTTTCCAGCTAAATAAATTCCTTGCTTCATTTTGACCTCTGAGTCTGACTCCTGCCTCTCCTTATTGGGTGACTCCATTCTACCCACCTAGCAACCTACAGTGTCCCCTCGCCACAGCACTGCTTGAGGTGGTGCTCATGCCCATGAGGAAGACTTAGTTCCCTTTTCCCGATCTGACTCACCAGGGTGGTGCAGTAAACTTGAATATGCAATGGTGTGATTTAAAATATGCTGTTTATCATCACTTGTGAAGGGGCAGGGCTTTCATAACTCACTTGTGACTCTGCTACTTGTGAGATACGGTCATTTCCCCTCTCATTTGAATGACTCAGGCCATTGCATATCCTTATATATATATATATATATATATATATATAGATATATATTTTCATAACATTCTTTAAGTATGAAATTTAGAAATTGATCTCAGCGTAATATACACTCTTATAAGCCCATGGTACTTTGCATTATGGGAGTATGTGTGATTTTTTTATTTCTTTGAAACTTGGCTTCCTGGCCAGTGTCCTTTGGGGTAACCATTGCCTCGGTGCTTGCGTGCTGAGGTTCTTTGTCTTTTAGCTTGTTTTTTGTTTTTATTGGGTTCACCATAACATAACCAAGATACGCCATCTTAGGGTAGCTGGTTCATTCCACTGGGGTGTCACACACATGAGGCACACTGATGAGTCCTGGTAGGACAGAACATGTGTATGTGTCTTCTGTTAGCACTCTTTGCAGACTGTGTGAGACACCTTTTGTTACCATGCAATTCAGCTTAAAGTTGAACCAGCATAATACACTGTGGTGATTTGCATACACAGCCCATGGTGCTTTGCATTATGGGAGTATGTTTGATTTTTTATTTGTTTGAAATTTGTCTTCCCGGCCAGTACCCATTGGGGTAACCATAGCATCGGTTCTTGTATGCTGAGGTTCTTTGTCTTTTAGCTTGTTTTTGGTTTTTATTGGGTTCATCACAACATAACCCAGATACACCATCTTAGGGTAGCTGGTTCATTTCACTGGGGTGTCACACAGATGAGGCACACTGATGAGTCCTGGTAGGACCCTTTGCAGACTTTGTGAGAGACCTGTACCATGCATTTCTGCTTAAAGTTGAACCAGCATAATATACTGTGGTGATTTACATATACAGCCCATGGTGCTTTGCATTATGGGAGTATGTGTAATTTTTTTATGTCTCTTATAAATGTGTTCACTTTCACAGGAATGCTCCCAGCTGCAATCCGTTCAGTCAACTCCATGATATGTGAATGAGTGATGTCAGTATGTCAGTTGGCTTCCTAGCACCTTAGGGAGGGCTTATACCACTATGTTATGCAGATGGCAGTTTGCTTACTGTTGGTTTAATGGCATCTGCCTGATTTGGACCTTAGTCTGAATCTGGAGATGGTGGGGCAAAACTAACAGTACACACAGTCCGCAAAAAATTCAGACCAATGAAACCTGACATGTCCAAATCTTTGTTCAGATGTCTCTTATAGCTCTGTTCTGTTTTCTCCAGTCTTCCTTTGTCCCCAGTGCATATGCATTTTTGCTTCTTTTTTGCCTTTAAAACAGCTGAGGCTGAGAGATATATAAACGGACGCAGTCAGCATAAAATAAATAGTCAGAGATATTTATAGAAGTCCTCTTTCTGTTTCGGCGGACAGAATTTAAAGAAGGTCACAATGAAGAATCCAACTGTCTGTGTTCCCGTCTCTTCTGGGAACTCATGGTTAAGAAGGTCAAGGATTGAGGGGTGTATGTTAAATCTCTGGCACCCCTTTTTGAAAAGGCAGCCTTCTAGTTCCCTGATTTATATAGTGTATATGTGTGTGTGTGTGTGTGTGTGTGTGTTTTAGTTTAGTTAGTTTTTGTTGACTGGGAAGGGAGGACTAGGCAATTTTGCTTATGTTCAGTCTTGTCCTGGGGTTGGGGGTGGATACAGTTGGAAACCAACTGACATTAAGCCAGATTAAGCTGGTGGTATTTTTGGTGAAATGGGGGAAATTTCCCTACTGTTTTTGAGAAGTGCCATGAGATCTTTAACGTCCACTTGAACAACCACCAGAACAGGCAGACAGGACATCATTTTAATGTCTCGTCCAAAAGATAGCACCTCAGGAGTACAGAACCCCTCATGCTACACTACACTGCCAGTATTGGGATTTAACTCATGTTCCTGGTGTGGGGATGGAACCCACAGCCTTACAACCTTCCATTCTTAGAAGAGAGTGTGCAACCTGCTGAGCCACTGACACTGCTGGGTAACAGTGAATTGAAGCTTAATTTTCAGTTGGTGAAAGAGCCAGAATTTATAGAAATATAGTATTCCCCAATAGAAAAAGAACACTTGGTCCATTGTGTCAGTGCATTCCTACTATACCTATCTAATGTGGAATGTCAGAGCCCTAGTGGCTCTTCACGCATTATCTCCCTCCTCCCATTTGATATCACATTTAGCAAGAATATGTATTTGTCCTACCCGTTTTTAAATCCCCCACTGTGCTTGCACAGACCACCTCTTGCAGCAGACTATTCCACCCTTCCACTACCCTTTCCATAAAAGAATACATTATGGTATCCCTCCTAAATTTGCCACCTGCCAGCTTCGTGGAGTTAGCCCGGGTGTTTTGTTTTCCCATTTGGTTTGCACAGTTCCCCGCAATCCATGTTGTTTACCCCATGGAGGTACAGTACTTGCACTTCTCAAGCATGTCCTCTCTCTTTCTTCTCACCCCCAGCGTGTATTTGTTTAGGTCTTTCAGTCTCTCCTTGTAAGTTGTTTACTACTGTCCCTGGATCATCTTCGTTACCCACCTCTTCACTGCCTCCACTCTTTCCCTGTCCTTCCTCAAATGCGATCTATAAAACTGCATGCAGTATTCCAGGTGAGGACAAACCAATGACCTATACAATGGTAAAAGCACCTTCATTCCCTGACTGCTTATCCCCATCCCTAAGCACCTCAACATTATTTTTACCTTTTCCACTGCTCTACTGCATTGCACTGTTGTCTTTATACTATCTGAAATAATTACACCCAAGTCCCTCTTTGCTGTTACTTCCTCCTCCTCTTTTATGCTTTCCACTACTACTTCCCCTATTTTGCACTCAGTTTTTAAATTTCTTATTCCTATGTGCATTGTCTTGTACCTCTTGGTGTTTGGTTGTAACAACAGTGCTTTTTATCACCTCCCTAGTCTACGCAGATCCTCTTTTTGTAAATCTGACCCTCTCCGCAATATCCAAGTGGCCCTAGATCTTACTATCATCTGTAAAGAGGTATATCTTGTCCTGTATCCCTACTCTGATATCACAGATAAAGATGCTGAAGAGGGCCAGTCCCAGGACCAATCCTTAAGGCACACCACAAGTGACCACCTTGTTTTCAGAGAATTTCACATTAATTTCATCCCTCTGGGTTCTGGCACTCTATCACTTTCCACCCATCTTGTGAACTTGTCCCCCACCCCCCCGGTCATGCATCTTTTTTACCAGCTGTCTATATGGGACACTGTCAATGACTTTGCTGAAGTCAAAGTACTGTATGTCTGTCTCCTGCTCCTTTTCCACTACCCCTTTCACTCAGTCAATGAAATCAATCTTGTTTTTCTGATATGGCCAACTCCATCTAATACATAGATGCATAGATACATAGGTACATAGATACATAGACAGTGTCGGCAGATAAGGGCCTATGGCCCACCTAGTCTGCCCATTTGAGCTTGTAAGTTCAGTTTGTTTTCCTAGAAGTCTATTTCCCGTTACTGCTGACCTCTAGAATTCCTTTATGTCTATCCATGCATTCTTAAATCCGTGATTGTTTCAGCCCCCACCACTTCCTGTGGCAGGGTGTTCCACTTGTCCACCACCTGTTCTGTGAAGAAATTCTTTCTCATGTTTCCTCTGAATCGTCCTCCTCCAACTTCATCCCATGCCCTCTAGTCCTGAAACATCTTTTCGCTAAAAATAGTGTTTTCCTGCCCCTGTTCCTCCCTGTAAGATACTTGTATGTCTCTATCATATCCCTCTCTCCTCTCTCCTCCAGGGGTACATGTTCAGTTCCTTCAACCTGTCTTCATAGGACTTGTGATGCAACCCATGCACCATCTTTGTTGCCCTCCTCTAGACCTTCTCTACCCTGTCTATGTCCTTACATGGGTATGGTCTCCAGAACTGTACACTGTACTCCAGGTGGGGCCTCACTAGTGTCTTGTATAGGCGGAATTATGACCTCCCTTTTCTGCTGGTGATGCCCCTGCCCTACTATCAGCATCCTATTTGCTTTACCACAGTGCCTTGTCACACTGTTTCCCTACCTTGAGGTCATCAAGATGACAACCCCAAGATCCCTTTCCAGCTTGGTGCATGCTATCCTCACCCCCAACTGATATATTGTGCCAGGTTTTGTGCCCCATATGCATTATCTTGCACTTCTTTGCATTGAATTTCAACTGCCAAACCCTTGACCATTCTTCAAGTTTCTGCAGGTCCCTTCTCATTCTGTCTACACCTCTGGTGTGTCTACTCTGTTACAGAGCTTTGTGTCATCAGCGAACAGTGAAATTCTGCCTTCTAGATCCTGTGCAATGTCACTGGTGAGATGTAGACAGGACCGGTCCAGCACTGATCCCTATGGTACCCACTGGTCACTCTTCCCTCTGTGGGTGACGAGCCATTTACCACCACCTCCTGTGTCCTGCCACCCAGCCAGTTACACCCACCACCTGCTGTCCTGCCCACCCATATTCCCCAGTTTGTGTAGTCTTCTATGGCACAGTGTCAAGGCCTTGCTGAAGTCCAGATGGGCCATGTCCACTGCCCTCCCCTGATCCACCTCCCTAGTCACCCAGTCAAAATTCAATGAGGTTGGTCTGACATGACCTCCCTGGTGAAACCATGCTGCCTTGGGTCCTGTAGTCCATTGACAACCAGATGTTCCACCAATCTCTCCTTCAGTAGTGCTCCATGATCTTTCCCACTACCGGGGTGAGGCTGTCTGGTCTGTAGTTCCCTGCTTCCTCTTTGTTCCACTTTTGTATAAGGGGACTCATCTGCTGTCCTCCAGTCTTTGGGTACCTCCCTGTTTCCAGTGATTGGCTGAACAGGATAGCCAGAGGTTCAGCCACCACCTCTCTTAGTTCTTTAAGGACCCTGGGGTGCATCCCATCTGGCCCCATTGCTTTATCAGCTCTTATTTGCTTCCAGTTCCTTGGACCCTTTCTGAGTGTAAAGGGACTTGTGTCCATTCTGCACCATTCTCCCTTGTACTCCCTTCGGACCCATTACCCCCTCTTCCTTAGTAAAGACTGGGCAGAAATACCTGTTCAATATGTCAGCTTTACTGTTGTCATCCTCCACGATGGCTCCCATCCTCCCCTTCAGTCTCACTATCCCTCCTTTGTCTTTCTTTTTCACTATGTACCTGTAAAGGTTTTGTCCTTTACCCACTGATTTTGCAATGTGTTCTTCTGTCTGAGCTTTGGCTTCCCTTACTGACTTCCCTGCCTCCTTTGTTTCTCCTGGTACTTCTCCTATCCCTTCTGCATGTCTTTTTTGTATTGCCTAGATGCAATCTTTTTTGGCTTTCACTTTCTTTGCTACCTCTTTGGAAAACCATAATGGTCTCCTCTTCCTTTTCCTCTTGCTAACCTGCTTAATGCATAATTCTGTTGTTCTTATAATCCCCATTTTAATCTGCCCTGTTCCTCAACCCCTGATTCCTGTCCCATTCCCTTAATGCCTCTTTCAGAAGTATCTCCCCATTTTCCCAAAGTCTGCCCCCCTCAAAATCCAGGATACGTGTTTTTGTTTGGTTTGGTTCTGCTCTTTCTGCGATTTCAAACCACAATGACTAGTGTCACTGGTACCCAGGTGCTCCCCACTGTTACCCCATCACACTGTCCCTGTTTGTGAGCACAAGGTCCAGTATTGCCTTCTGCCGAGTTGGTTCCATGACCAGTTGCTTGAGAAGGCACCTGAAGGAGTCCAGGATAAATCTGCTCCTAGTTGATGCTGCTGCTGGGATGCTCCAGTCCACGTCTGGTATATTGAAGTCTCCAACCACTACTACCTCACCCTTGTCTGCCATCCTTTGGATGACTAGCATCAGCTCCTATCTGTTTCTTCCTCCTGGGCTGGTGGTCTATGACCACACCTGTGCGGATGGCTGGCCCCATTTTCCTTTCCAGCTTAACCCACAGTATCTCTCCCCATTTGTTCCTCCTGGATCTGTGTGGCCCTTATGTCATTTTCACATACAGTGCCCTCCTCTCCTTCCTCCCTGCTCTGTCTCTTCTGAATATGTTGTAGCCAGGTATGGCCATCTCCAGTCATGGTTATCATTACACCAGGTTTCAGTGATGGCCACAATGTCCAGGTCTGACTGTACCATGACAGCCTCCAGATCTTCCATCTTGTTGCTAAGGCTGCTGGCATTTGCACACATGGCTTTCCATGATTTGACCTCCCTAGACTGCTTCACTGTTCTACTCCAGCCCCTTCCTTGGTTGTCATTTATCCCTGGTTCTCCTTGCTGTCTGCCCTTCTGCTGAATTTTGCCCCTTTTCTGCTTATCCACCTTTCTAATACCAAGTTGTCTTTCGTCCTGAAGTCTGTTTGCCTTCAGGAAACTTAAAAGTCCTTTCTTTATTACAGTCTCTAGCAATTTGCCCAGTATAGATGGTAAATTGGCAGGTCTGTAATTCACTGGTTCATCCTTGCTCCCATTCATGTGCAGCCTTGGGGAACTACATTTGCAGTCTTTCAGTCCCTAGGTACTATCCCTGTCTCCAGTGAGCTCAGTCAGTGTCTCCACTAGGTCCTGCCCACCCCCATTAGTGTGTGGGGATGCAGCCTGTCTGGGCTCATGGATTTATCAACCTCAGTGCACTTAAGACCTCCAGTACCCTTGTCACCGAGACCAGATCCTTGTTGTCACTTTCTTCTAACTCCCCTTTCACTCTGATAGCACAATCAGGCAATGGCCCCTTCTTTATTGCTGTAAACAATGAACATAAATGTAATTATTCAGGATATCTGATTTTCTGTTATCCTTCTTCCACCACTCATTTCCTTTCTTTAACTTGATAATTACCCCTTATTTTTTCACTTCTCTCATATGTAACAAAATAAATATTTGCTTATCTTTCTGATTCCCTCCACTGTTCTCAACTCCATATTAGCCTTAGCCTACCACACAATCCAGCTGGCCTCCTTCATATCATTGATTAATTGAATGATTGATTGATTCATTGATTCATTCATTCATTCATTCAACTCATCACTTTCCCATTTGACCTGGGCTTTTGATGTTTTGGAGCACTCTGGCCAATTGGACAGTTCTGCAAATTGATGAATAAGGTACATTCTAGCCAGTTTATGTGGTTTATGACCACCAGCCAAGCTACTTTCCACCATTTAACCTTTCCCCCTGTCCCCCAGACATTTTTTTGCAAAAGAATCGACTCCAGTTCCTTGCACTGTGCCAGCTTAGGAGATGGCCTTTTGTTTGACAAAAAAAAGTGTAGTGGAATGGGGGAGAGCTTGGAAGATGGAAAGTTACTAGGTGGATGAGCAGGGTGGCACATACCCCTGCTTATATCTTGCTAGACCCACATAACAAAGGCCCATAGTGTTTTGACCAAAGTATTAAAGCTGAACCCAAGTTAGTGGACCAGACTGATACCAG
Source organism: Neoceratodus forsteri (assembly GCA_016271365.2). Taxonomy (NCBI): domain Eukaryota; kingdom Metazoa; phylum Chordata; order Ceratodontiformes; family Ceratodontidae; genus Neoceratodus; species Neoceratodus forsteri. Next base: position 35,878,502 of record JADMNL010000023.1, read on the forward strand.
TGGCCAGCTTCTTTCCCCCTTAGTGCGTCTGTAGTATTATGTATTTAAAAAGTAAGGTTACCACCTATTCGGTTTTTGACCGAATGATTTGGTTTTCTAGGTCCAGATTCAGTCCTCCTGTTTTCACCATTGCAAATTCGTTTTTTATGGTGGGTCAAGCAGCACCTATTAGATTCCCCACTAACTGTTTCATTTTCTTCTCTTCTGACTGTAAGCAAGTGTTTGACATTTCAGTGTGCTTGCTTGCTTACAGTGCATGCTAATCAAGAAATGATTTCAAGAGCAGGGCACGTAAAGAGCCAAATGTGTCCCTGTCTGCTCAGTTGTCACCTCTAACTTCACACCAGCAAAATGGAAGATTATTCACGGGAAGCGTAAACAATACTACCTTAATTAACACCTTCATTTTTCTGACACCAGGCAGGCACCACATTAGGGTAGCTTCCTGTCCCAGTATGGGCTGTACAATGTGTTTCAGGAACTTTACCTGCTAATCCAGTTTTATTCAGAGGTAGTACTTTTTCAGTCATTTTGAATGCTTGTGAAACAGATTCTGTTAAATCCTTCACCATTTTACTTGCATGGTCAGATTACAAACAAATTCTGATGTCATGCAGAACTTTGTTTGTATACCAGTCAGTCTGAGAGGCATAAAGTAGGGCTATTAAGACCATTAGCAGCAAATCAAACTAATCCTTTCCAGGCTGCATTGTGAGTATGGTCTTTGACTGCTGTGATAAGGAATACTTTTATACCTTTAAATGTTTCACCACTTTTATGTTAGCTTGTAGCATGCATAAGAAACATCTTCTTGACAGTCTCTTGGTCTTAGGTAGCGGTTGCTCTTGGGCAAATGCAGGGCATGCATCAGTAGGTGCGTCCCTCATTCCCCAAATCAGCCTACATACCACCACCACTGCATTCATAATGGGGTGAGCACATCAACAAGGTCGGCTGCAATCGTCATACGCAGCGGTCCCTTTGCTTTCTGTCTTCACCGCCATTATAATCACAATCGTGTAGGCGGCCTCCCTCACGGTTTCCAACATCAGGGATGCCCAACCCCCTGTCGGCCCCCCTCATGTTTGTGTGCCAGCGGGAGCCCACTCCCTGTTGGCATCCCCCCGCATAAATGTGGAATGCTGAGGGGGGGTGCCCAATCCCCTCAGCTCGTGCCCCCTGTTTCCTTTGCCCACTGATGGGGAGCCTCCCATCAGCATCACCCTCAACTGTTGAATGCCAAGGGGGGTGCCCAATCCCCTTGGCTCGCCTCCCTTTCTTTGTTTGCTGGGCGGGGTGCGAGATCCCTGCCGGCATTACCCAGGTTGTGTGCCGATGGGGTGCCCAATCCTCTGTCGGCTACTGGCACTCCCACAAAACCCACTTGGGTGGCATGCTGGGAGCCCACCCCAGCATGCCAAATGCCCTGTAATACAAAAACTGTCCCGTGACGGTTTCACTTTTTTTCTCCACCTGCAAAACAAAAACCATCCCTCATAGTCTACATGCCCCCTCTCACCCACACCCACCACACTGTGCACCCTGCCTCCCCTCATCCCCTCATACTACCTCTGGACTCCGGCGCGACAATCTTCCATGGACCGGGAACATGTCTGCACTCTTCAAAGCTGACCGCAATCTGAGGAAATGCCGGTAAGCTGTATAATGCAATGAATAGGGTTTTTTCAACTTTGCTGCATATCTCAGGCATTTCTTGGAATTTTGGCACCAAATTTTTAACATGGGGTTTTTGGGGCCCCTCCTCATGAATTATGTCACTGTCATGGCATTAATCAGCCTCGGAAGGTGATTTCGCAGTCACTGCATGAAATCACCTTTCAGGCTCAGTTAATGAAATGACAGTGCCAGATCATGGGTGGCCTCTCAAAAAGCCTATGTTCCAAATTTGGTGGAAAAAATCCAACAAATGCCTGTTTTATGAGCCTGTGTTGTGCAGTTCCTACGCAGGCTCATAACTTCGCGCATTCACAATATTTTAATGCTGTATTTTCAGCATTGGGATTTTTGTGCACCTCCTTGCGAACAGTACAGCTGTCATTTCCCACATCCTGCCCGAAATGTGTTTCTGCACTTCCGGCGCTCAATTGTGCAGTCGCTCTGGGAAATTAGTGTTTGGGCCAGATTATGAAAATGACAGTGACACAGTTCATGAGCAGAGCTCCTAGAATGCCTATGTTGAAAATTTGGGCTGATACTCCATAAAATGACTGTGTTACGAGCGTGAGTTGGCAGATTGCACGCATGTTGGTACCGTCATGCATTTGTGATATTTTCACTCTGGATTTTCACCATTGCCATTTTTACACACCTCTTGATGAACAGTACAGCTATCACTTCACATATCCTGCCCAAAATGTGTTTCCGCAATTCCGGCGCAGAATAGCGTGGTCGCTGTGCAAAATCACTTCTTGGGACACTTTGAAGAAATGACAGTGACACTGTACATGAGCAGAGGTGCTAAAATGCCTATGTTGAAAATTTGGTGCAAGCCCACAAACTGCCAGTGCTGCAAGTGTGCCTTGCATATTTGCCATGCACCCTTGCAACTCCGCAACTTTCGTATATTTGTATGCCACATTTTCAGCACTGCCATTTAATTACACCTCCTTATGAACTGTGCAGCTGTCATTTTTCACATCCTGCCCAGCATGTTTTCCCGCACTGCACTAACAAACACCCACAGGGACACCCTAATGCCTCTCACTCTCTGTAGGGTGGGGGTGGGTTGGCATCAATTCAATACTTGACTGCCACTCCTATGCTGCATCTCTCTAACTCCTGCCAATGGCAACAAGACAACATTCGGCATTGACAAATGCTTGTTTCTTTTAGGGTCTGTCCAATATTTTAATATTTGTTACCCCTTTCGTTGTTAAATTAATAATCTAACATTTTATTTCATTTCTAGCAATACTATTCCTCTCTCTCCTCAGTAGTTATTGTTGTCAATTTTCATACTACTTAGGTGTTCCAGGAAGACCAATCCAGGCCTTTCAGATGAACAGCACAGAATAATGTAGCTAATGTCACGCTAAACTACAGAAATGAGAAAAGGAAGAGAGAGAGAGAGAGAGCAGTAGCTGATGAGATGACAGGAACACAATCTAGATTTGATAGCACTACAAATTTAGACAATTTATCAAAAATTTTTCAAAACATTATTATTTTTTTTACCAGAAGAGACACACTAAGCTAAAGCTTGTTTACAGGTGCAACCTGAGAGCACAAGGGAATTAAATGATTTGTGTAGGGTCACAAAGTATGGGCTGTAGGGTTCAAACCCTGGTCTCCAGAATTGCAGCTCAGAGCTTTAAACCACTGCGCTATACTGTCTTCATGCAAACTATCACATATCATGCTATCTGCTATGTATGACTGACATGGAAAGCAAAATAGGGTATTTAACAGCACAGAATAGTTCCTATCACTTTTGAAAACTTCTCTGACATTAAAAATAAATTTAGAGTAGGAGCAATGGGAGGGACAGTAGCACATCTTAAAATGGCAGATGATATTTGTAATTACATCTTGTCCACCATCACTGGTGTAGTTTATTTATTTATTGAAAGAGTTTTACCAGAAAAGGCCAACTGATCCAAACTAGCCAGTTGTCAGAGGTGTGCTTGTGGTCACTCGATTTGTCAGCTAAGCTGTGTACACAGGATGGAAAGTCCCCTGAACCCCCTCTCTGACCCAACCAAATGTTAACACACACACTGAAATTTAAAATATTTAAATCTAAATCAAACAAACCAAAAATAATAATCATGATGTAATTTAAAGAAGTTGTACACAATGTTATATCAGCAGCAATTCTGAATAAATCAAGTGAATCAGAGTCCATGCGATGCCCTCATTAGTCATAAAAGGGGCGGGGTTAGGGGTGGAGTTTGGGGGTGTGGTTTCCTATTCGGTTTTCATCTCATCCAAAGATAGCAACACTATTAAAAAGAGAAGAAAGACTCACACATTCAAAACATGTGCCCAGTAATAATAATTACATACTGTATTTAGTTACATGTTGTGGCTTCCCAACATAGCTGTTACAATAGGTGCAGCCCTAAATCAGTCATGATTTATAAATACAATCTATTTATAATTACCGTCCAATTATAATTGCAACTGTGAGTGATCTGGAAGCTGTCAATCTATGTACAGTACAGCAGCATGAGCACACTGTGTGTAATACTACCAAAACTACCACTGACTGAGGAAACAGAAATCCCCCAAAACCAGTGATGCAAGAACAAAAGCTGCCACTTTGTCATTTTGTTCCAGACTCCAGAGCAGGAAACAGATGGGGGACTAGACTTTTAGGAGTCACATATAATTCCCAGCCCCATATCAGGTAGCACGGCTAGGAAAAAGGCAAAACATGGTGCTCAGTGTCAGGACAGCACCACGAAACAGTGAGATGCTAAAAAATGAAGGTCACTAAAGTCAGCAATTATAAAAAATAAAGTAAGGGTAGGGGCTGTGTAATGTTTTTTACACGCACCTTCTGTGTGTGTGATGCTTTGATAAACTCCTCAAGCTTCGTTCTCAGGGTTTATGATGCATCGCACACCTCTTGTGTGTGCAGAAACCTTTACACACTCCTACCCAAACATTATTCTCTATATTAGTTATAATAGTATTTGTAATGTCATAATAATGTAATATTATTTATAATACTATTGATGATGTTCCTATATTGTGCAGTGTACTGCCAAATATGTTCATGAGATTGCAGTTTTGTGTGATCCACATATGTGAAGAGATTCACAAACTTACAGGTTATGTTTGGCAGCCTGCTTTCATTTATTTACCTCACTGTGGCTAAATCGTACTGTTCCTGCCATTAGTGTGTCTTAGGCTGGAATTTAAAAAAAGCATTTGTTAGTGCAGAATGCTTGCTTGTATGTTGTGTCAGGTAGGATTTGGTTGTGTTGTAGAAATTATGAAGGCAGAGTGGTGTACAGGCCACCAAACCAAGGTGAGGAATTAAACTGTGAAACAGAGTCTAGAATTGTGGAGGAGATCATTGGGTGGGGGGGGGGTACAGTGATCAAGGGGGACTGTAATCCGCCTGAGATAGGTTAGAATGTCATTGCTATGACCTGTACCAGGACACAGCCACAGTGGGGTGCATTCCAGAGTAGAGATGCAGTGAAGTTTAATTTTGCCAGTGAAGTTGAGAATTTCACCCCGTGGAATATTTCATGGAATTTATGCATTTTGTGAAATATTCTGCGGGTGTGAAATATGAAATTGTGCCAGCAAATGGTGGAATTTTGCCCTGGAGTGGTGACATTTTGCCATTCGTGGGTAAAATTCCACATTTCACAGGTGGAATTTTGCATTTTGCACCTGTGGAAATGCGCATATTTTGCAAAATATTTCACAGAGTGAAATTTGCAGACTTTGCCTGTCTTTATTCCAGAGTGGATTTCTGGCTCAGTGTGGATCCCACCAGGGACAGGACCATATTGGACCTGTTCTGTCTGCTGGTGTACATGTCCAGGAGGTAAAGGTGGAAGCACCACTTGCAGGTAGTGACCATCATGCTATACAGTATCATCTGGACATGGACAGAGAAAACACTGGGACAAATCAAGAGTGCTAGATTTTAGGAGGGCAGACTATGGCAAGATGGGGAGATCTGGGGGGGGGGGCACCTTGCTAGAATCAGAAAGTCAATGGGGATAGACCAACAATGAGCCAGCAGACGGTAATGAGTGCCAAAATAAAGAGCAAAAGATCTAGTGCCAAGAAGCCCAGTTGACTTGATGTGGAAGTAGCCCAGGTGGCCACAAGCAAGAAGGTAGCTTTCAGGAAGTGCAAATGCATACAGGGGGATGGGGACAGGGAGGAGTACTGTACTGAAGTAAAAGAGGCAAGCAGGGCAGCATGACTGACCAAGGCAGAGAGAGAGTTGCAGTTAGCAGAGGGGGTGAAGACAGGGGAGAAGACCTGTTTTCAGTACAGTATGGAAAAGTGTGACATCAACAATGGAATAGTCAGGTTGAAAGCGGGGGTGAAGGGCAGTGAGGAGAAAGCAGAAATAATGAGTAATTCTATTTAGGTTTTACTAAGGAAGGAGAAGGATGGTCGGTATCCCATGGGGTAAGAGGGGGAGGAAAAGGGGTGGGAGGGGTCATGGATGGGGAGATTGAAGTTGATAGCGTAAGGAACGGCTGGAAGACCCTGAAGGTAGATAAGTCCCCAGGAACAATTGGCATACACCCAGAGGTGCAGAGAGAAGTGGCAGAAGTGCTGCTGTGTCCCCTGGCAGATCTGTTTAATACCTCTCTGGAAACAGGGGAAGTGCCCCTTGACTGAAGGGAAGCACATGTAGTGCCAATACACACGAGTGGGCCAAGGGATGACCCAGGTAACTATCAGCCAGTCATTCTGACCTCTACAGTGGGGAAACTAGTGGAAATCATACTGAAGGAAAGACTGGTAAACTTTCTGGAAGACACTGGGTTTTTAAATGAGAAGCAACATTTGTTTGTGTCAGGGCGACCCTGCCAAACTAACTTGATTTATTTCTTTGACTGGGTAACAAGGACAGTGGATGGGGCAAAGCAGTAGACATCCTGTATTTGGATTTTAGTAAGGCCTTTGACTCTGTTTCCCAAAGGAAAATGAAGGATCTGTAGGAAGGGAAACAAGCATTTGTCAATGCCGAATGTTTGCTTGCTGGCATTGGCAGTGGTTGTGTAGAAGTTACAGAGCTGCGTAATAGGAATGGCAGTGAAGTATTGAACTGGAAATAACCCACCACCACCCTGCAGAGAGTGACAGGCATTGGGGTGTGCGTTTGATCGTCGAGCATAACGGCCATGCCATTTCACCACACACCCCACTCTTGCAGGGCTGATAAGTGTCACGTGTTCCTTGGGGTCTTTGGCCACCGCACCATTTCGTTAGGAAATACGGTGAGATGGGTGCCACATAGAGAATGGGGTGAAGTTTGGGGCCGAAGAGTCCAAGGCTTACCTCGATGCCTCTCAGTGACTGCAGGGTGTGGAATGGTATGAGCATCACAGGCAAGAATCCCAAGTCACACCCATGATTCCTGTCATTCTCGATAGGGTTGGGCGATTTAGTTGAAAAGCCTAATACCTCAGTCATTCATTGGTATGTTAACTCCAAATTTTCAACATGTTTGTTTTGTGACCCCACCTCATGAACAGGGGGAATATCAGTTTGGTAGCCAAAAGCTGCTTATGCACAGTGACTACGGCATTTAGCACCACAGGTGCAAAAATATTCCGAACAGGATGTAAAAAATGACAGCTGTACTCTTTCATGTGGGGAGTGTAAAAATGGCTATGTTGCAAATGTATATAAAAATATTTAAAAAAATGGTGAAGTCATCTGCGTGATAGAAACTGTGCAACGCACACGTTATATAATTAGGTTGGGGATTTTTATAGCAGATTGTCAACTCAGACATTTTGGTGCCTCCGATCATGAACAGTGTCACTGTGATTTTCTTTATCTGTACCAAACAATGATTTCCCACAGCGACCGCATCTCTGCACTGAAAGTGTGAAAATACACTCGGTCATGTTGTGAAAAATGGCAGCTGTACTGTTCATAAGGAAGTGTTGAAAAATGCCACTAGTGAAAATCTGGACTGAAAATATTACAAAGTCCATGAACTACGAGGATGCGTGAAACTGCACAATGCTCCACCGTAACACAGTCATTTTATGGACTTTTGTCACCAAATTTCAACATAGCCATTTTAAGACCTCTGCTCATGAACAGTGTAACTGTGATTTTCTTAATCTGTCCTAAACATTGCTTTCGCACAACAGCACCATTGTGCCTTTTGCTACTACGGAAACACGTTTTGGACAGGATGTGAAAATGACAGCTGTACTGCTCATAAGGAGGTGTGGAAAATGGCAATGTTGGAAATCTGGAGTGGAAATATTGAAAATTGCTAAACCCATGAGCGCAAGTGTGGAACTGTGCAACGACACTCATAAAATGTCATTTTTAGGAATTCTGTCACCAAATTTTCAACATTGCCATTTTAAGATCTCTGCTCATGAACAGTGACACTGTGATTTCTTAATGTGTCCCATACACTGAGTTCACACAACGACTGCGCCATTATGCGCTACATGGTGAGCTACGTTTTGGGTGAGATATGAAAAATGACAGCTGTACTACTCATAAGAAGGTGTGGAAAAATAGCAGATGTTGAAAATCTGAAGTGGAAATATTGAAAATTAGCAAACCTATGAGCGTGCGTAGGAACTGCGCAACGCACGCTCGTAAAACAGTCATTTTAGAATTTTCACCAAATTTTCAACATAGCCATTTCAAGACCTCTGCTCATGAACAGTGTCACTGTGATTTTCTTAATTTGTCCCATACATTGATTTGCACACTGACTGCGCCATTCTAAGCTACATGGGCGGAACACATTTAGGTGAGATGTGAAAAATGACAGCTGTACTACTCATACGAAGGTGTGGTGAAATGGCAATGTTGAAAATCTGGAGTGAAAATATTGAATTTCGCGAACTTACGAGCCTGTGTAGGAACTGCGCAACACATGCTTGTTAAACAGTCATTTTGGAATTTTGGCACCAAATTTTCAACATGGTGGTTTTGGGCCCCCTTCTCATGAATGATGTCACTGTTATGGCGGTATTCAGGCCCGAAGGTGATTTCACAGTCGCTGCGCGGTCACTGCGAAATCCTACCTCCGGCCCGGATAACGCCATGACAGTGACATCATTCATGAGAAGGGGTCCCAAACCCATGTTGAAATTTGACAAAACTAAAAATGGCTGAGATATGCATAAAAGTTGAAACCCCTATCTAGCCCATTATACAGCTTACCGGCATTTCCTCAGTTCGCGGTCGGCTTTGAAGAGTGCAGACGTGTTCCAGGTCCACGAAGATCGTCGCACCGGAGTCCGGAGGTAAGTATGGGGTGGGGTGTGGAGAGCTGGAGTGCGCAGTGGGTAGGTGCGGGTTGTGGGAGGGGGTCGAGATGCACCGCTGGACCGTTTTCTTACAGGTAAAAAAAAGATGTTGTGGGACCATTTGCCATGCTGGGTGGGGCTCCCAGCGCTGGAAGGACAGGGGGTGTTCAGCTGACGGGGGATTGGGCACCCCGCGGCAAAAAATTAAAAAACATCACGGGACCGTTGCCGCTGGGGTGGGCCTCAGCGTGGCACAAGGACTTGGGGGCGCATTCAGCCAGCAGATTGGGCACCCCGTCGGCAAAATGACTGATTGCCACACTGGGTGGGCTCCCAGCGTGGCATCAACTACTGGGAGGGAGGAGACAGATGCAGCTCAGCCGACGGGGATTGGGCACCCCGTCGGCTATACACTGCATGCAGAGCGCGCACACCTGCGGCTGGGGGGGAGCTGCGTGAGCAGCTTCTTATCGCTGCTCACTCAAGCGTAGCTCCCCCTTTCAACTGTATGCCACTGCATTTTGGAGCGTGTCATAGACAGCTCCAAAATGCATTAACCTGAGACAGCCTGCCCAGCACACTGCCTGAATTGGAGGAGGTGGCCACACCTCCGAAATCTCAGATGATGGCACTATGTTTCTTGCACATGCGTGCAAGCAAACATAAAAATGACTGACTGGGTTAGAAACTGGCTGCAGGACAAAAGCCAGAGGGTAGCGGTTGGGGGAACGAAGTCATGGAGGCTAGATCAGTCACAAGGGTGGGTCCCATGGGGCTCAGTCCTTTGTCCGGCATTATTTAACATCTTCATCAGTGACACTGCAGACAGGAAAAAAGGTAAGATATGCCTGTTTGCAGTCGATATAAAGCTCTGTGGGAGAGTGGACATGGATAAAGGGAGACAAGACATTAAGGAAGGCCTGGTCAAACTGGGAAGGTGGTCTGGTATTTGGCAACTGGGATTCAACACCAAAAAATCCAAAGGTAATGCACCGGGGGGGAAAAACCCAGGACCTAAATAGTAGCTGAGAGATGTGCAAGTTTCCAAATCAGAGGATAAGAAAGCCTTGGGGGTAATTATTACAGTTGACTTAAAGCACTCAGCATACTACAGGAGAGGAACAGCCAAGGCAAATCAGATGCTGGGCTGTATAGCCAGGAGTATTACCAGCAGAAGAGTGGAGGTCATTCTGCAACTGTACAGATCACTGGTTCGGCCACATCTAGAGTACAGCATGAAGCACTGGTGCCCTTATCTAAAGAAAGATATCAACATGCTGGAGGTGGTCCAAAGGAGGGTTACCAAGATAATCCAGGATAACCAGGGCAGATCATACAAGAAGAAACTTATGGATCTCAACATGTACTCCCTGGAGGATAGAAGGGAAAGGGGAGACATGATTGAAACCTTTAAATCCCTCAAGGGTATCAACAAAGTGAGCTCTTGGGGTCTCTTCAATCCTAGTAGGAATCCAACCACTAGGGGGCACTGCCACAAGCTGGTGGGGCAAAATTCAGGAAGGAGATGAGGATTCACTTTTTCACTCAGATGGTGGTGGCAAAATACAATGAGCTGCTGGAGGAAGTTGTCTCCCTAGTAACTGTGGACAGCTTCAAGAGAGGATGGGACAGACCAAAAGGAAAAGTTGCATGGGGGGCCCAGGGCAGATCATCATTGAGGGGGAGGAGTGAATACCGAGGAGGGGGGCAGATCCCTCAATAGTTGCTGAGGGGTCTGGAAACCCAAGAAGACGTGATAGACTGCAAGTTTACAGCTTCATCATAACACAGTGTTATTTATATAATTTTCATTTATTTATTTTTATTTATTTCACATTTTGGATTAATACCTTTGAACACATGGGCTCTTTTGCAAAGGCTCCAAGCTGAGGTTGTACAAAGACAAATCAGTACAAAACAAGTCAAAATACAAGAAACAGAGCAACAGGTAGGATAATAGAAACATAGTTACCTAGTTACATAGTTACAGAAGTGCAAGCTTAAAATGAATTATCTCACAATGAAATAAAGTGCTTGTTGTCTGCGACAGTTGCCAGTTTATTTCTAATTGCAACCAGCAGATAGAAATAGCTGCCTGATAAAGGCATTGTCAGGAATAATTAGAGGGAGGGTGGAAGGAGGAGTTATGGAGGACTGGATAGGTTTGAATAGGGAGACAGACAGTATTTTAATTAGGAGAAAAAGGAAGAAAAGATAGAGGGACAGGGCTTGGTGTAAGGAGGGAGTAACCACAGCGATAACACCAGAGAGCAACAAGCATGTCAGTGGAGAGAACAAAGAGTGGGGAAACGTAAGGGTCAAGCACTGAGGAAAGAGTTTGCCAGGGGTATGTCAGAAGTGCCGTTATGTTACTAGATAGCCCACTAGGCCTTGTCTGGGAGGTGACTAGCTGGGGGGAGAGGGGAAGAGAATAGGGAGGGCTGGCCAGGGGTGGAGGGAAGTTGGAGGTTGAAATCAGGAGCAGGAAGGAGGAGGGAGGATAACTAAGGGTAGTGGGGAGCTAGTTGGGGTAATCCATGTGGGAGCACAGATCAAGGGGGATAGTCACAAGGAGACATAATTCTCTTTTAAAGAGGTCGATTTTCCCACAATCAGCCAGAGAAATCAGCAAGTTACTGAATCATTGAGGCTGCCTATTGGATAGAGCATGCTGGGTGAAAGTAGTGCATCTAAAGGGTACATGGAGCACACTCTTAATTGAGCCCCTGGTCATTTTGGAGGATTTAGCACATTAAAAGATATGGGCCGTTTAGACAGGTGTTAATCCCAGTATTGCTTTCTTCCCAAGTAAGCAGGCTTGGTACTTGATCATTTCCTCTAGGGGAAGCCAACCTGTTTCACCATAAAGATGACAGGTATGGGTATACCGATCAGTCCCCAGGACTAGCCTGCAGGCTTTGTTCAAGAGTGTCTTAATTATTTTCAATGCTGAGTCCATTGCTGCACTGCAGATGAAAAGTCCGTAATCTATTGTGGCAAGTATTGAGCTCCTCAATACTTAATCCAAGCCATTTTTGAGTGCTGAGTGTTTTGTCACTCCACCCAAAAGTCACCTGCTTGAAGTCAAGGAATCAAAAGAAATGGTCAGGTGTGAGGGGGTAGGGTGCTCTTCACTGAGAGAGTAGTGGCAGGTTGGAATGTACATCCAGAGGAGGTGGTTTCATTGAAAACAGTAGGCAGCTTCTAGAGAGGCTTGCAAAGAGTTAAGATGAAAATAAGGGTAACTGGAGGGGGAGGGAGGATTGAGGAGGGGGAGGGTCAGTAGCTCATGATGTAGACTCTGCATTATGAGCAGACTAGACAGACCTAATGGTTTTATTCTGCTGGCCTTGTTATATGTTTGTATGCTCATGTGCAGCTATACAAGAACCTGCATTTTGACAGGAAGGGAGCTAATTTAAACACACCAAGTCTGGGGCTCATGATTAAGAGTCAAAGCTGAACATTTAAGGAGGGGCAGCTCCCTCAAGTGAGATCATTTTTCTGGCTCTTTTACATGTTATCAGCTACTGTTCCAGTGGTAAAGCAATAAAATAATGCCCTTTTTTAATTAAAAAAAAATATTAAAATGGAGTTTGTTTTAATCTATGAGAGAATTAGAGGTGACAACTGCACCTGCTATGCAGCTAATCAACCAGAGACATTGGTAAATAAGAGGTTATATTAGCAAGGATTCATTGTATGATACAATGACTATTCAGGCCATTGAAGTGGTCTATTACAGCTTGTTATTAAAAAATATATATTATATTTAATCCAAGGTATTTTTGACCCTATTATCACACTGCCCAGAAATAATGTGTTTGAAGTCAGGGAATCAAAAGAAATGGTCAGGTGTGTGGCTATATAGAAACCTGCTTTTTGGAGAGAGGCTAATTTAAACAGACAGTGCTTGAAAGTCACTGGAACAGCTGCCACTGAGTTTCCTTTTTATGTAACATTTACCGTTACATGGGAGAGTGGGGGAAGGAATGAAAGAGCTGCCACCCAGTGCCTCATTTCTGGGGCCAGGGAGTTGGGAAAACCTGCTGATGAGAATCCAAACCTCTGTGTTTTTCATGTTCTCAGCTATTGTACAGTAATGTTTATTGTTACATGCAGAGAGTGTGGGGGAGGACTGAAAACAACTGTCACTGAGTGCCCTTTTTTGTGGGTGCAGAAGAGTTGGGAAAAATAGTCAGTGGCACTTGTTTGAAGGGGGAGGAGGGAAGAATGACAGTCAGTGGCTAGTTTATGGGGGGGAGTAGAGATGGGCAAAGTCTGCAAAATTTGTGAATTTCACAGAATTTGCAAAGTGCAACTTCATGACATTCATGGATCGCGATGAAATTTTGCACTTCATGGCAAAAACCTGGTGATTTGGGCAAAGTCAAAGTTTCACAGGTGTGGGGAAGCTTTGCAAAGCTCCTCAAAGTGCGAATTTATGTCACTTCACCTGCAAAGTTTTACTTCGCAACATCTCTAGGGAGGGGGGAAGGAGGGAAAGAACAGAAAATACTGCCTAGACCAGAGGTGAAGTCAAAAGGCTATGAAACAAAGTAGGCTGATAATGACACTGCTCAGCTGCTTACTGGGTGGTGTCATGTTGACGAAATGATGCAGCCACTGTCTGATAGGGCCGGCTGACTTCTTTCAATGATTAATTTTCCACCCAGCAGAACAGCATCATGACCAACCTCATGAATCACTGGCCTGTCACTGTCCAGCCTCCTGCAACCTGAGCTGCATTGGATGTAACAGTGACATGCCTCTGAAGTTCATTACTCTACTCGCACAGTAGGTTTGCTTCACACATGCATGCAAGTAAACCAAAAAAAATACAGTCGAAAAAAGAGAAGTACAGTAGCTGACTTTTATCTCTCAACAATGCTGTACTTCATCATCTTTGAGCCTAAGTTTTTTGAGACTAGTTGGATAGGTGTGATCCCGAAAAGATCCTCCCTGCCCACACACATATGTGGTTAATACTGTATTATTACTGACCACAGAGCAAACAATATTTTACAGGAGGATGATGTTCTCAAATGGGTCACTTACAGCACAAGGTTTCTTAGAAGACTGTGCTATATAAATTCACCTTTATCAGTTAAAGGGGTAGTTGAAAAGCACTAGAAGCAATCAGTATGAGAAGAACGGGCAGCATGTGACAGACAGACTCTATGCTATTGCACTTCAGAGGAAAAGAAAGGGCAGCAGGCATCAATAAGACTAATCTCATTAGTGTCAGACCTTGGAGAGATAAGTCATCAGGGATCATAATTGCTAAACATTAACAGCTGAGAAAATGCAGACAGACAGAAGGCAAAACCAAGAAAGGAAATCAAGACGGCTAGTATGCTAGCCTGGTTCTGGAATGAGAGATTCTGGCTGCCACACAATGTAACAACAACCAGAAAAAATGGCATCCCACTACATCCTATAAATTCAGTGTGAATCTCTTTATTATATTATAAAAGTGCAAAGGCTTGCAGTCATGCAGCCCTTTGGTCAGAGACCATGGAGATGCCATGCAGGGGTTAATAAAAAAAAACTCTGACCATTTTTGTGCTACTATGCATCTGCAAGGAATGAAGTCAGTTAAAAGAAGACAAAACTGTATGTGTGTCTCTTAAAAACATATATAACAATATATGCAAAGATGAATACAAATGATTAGTGAACACATGAAATACATAAAAACACATATAAAAAACACAAGTGATTAAAAATACAATTGATGGCAAGACAGATCAAACTCCATTTCTTACATGGTATATATCATAAACTGAACTGGCCATAATACTCATTTTTACAAGCAATTCCACTAACGAAAGCTTTGAGTGCCATTATGTATCATTATGTATGCCAATATCTGTATTTCCAGCACACAGTACTGACAAAATAATAATAATAATAATATAAATTGTAACATAAAGATAACTGCATGTAAAAAGCATGGCACCAAAATGGTAAAACATTATTTACTTACATAAATGTAACAAGCGAAAATCAACAGCACAACAAAAGAAATGGCTATATACAGATGATAACATTACTAGATCATTATAATAAAACTGACAGTGCAAAGTAGAACTTGATATTTAACCTGCCAAGGGTATGGTAATGTGCAAACTGTGCCATCAGAAAAAATACCATATATGATGCCACTAATGAGAACAAAGCCATATAATAAGACGTGTGTGTACACCGGGTACTGACTAGGTCTATGCAATTGAAAGCAAGCCCCAAAAATGGTGTGCTATATACTGTTAATAGAGCACCGTAGTAAAACCAACAGCACAAGGCAGAACTGCATATTATTCTGACAAAGGCATGGTAATGCAAAATGCACCATCAGAAAGTTATCATTTCTGATGGTTATAGTAAGAACAGAGACATTATACACAGGGGCCCAGATATTCAAAAAGGTTGCTCATGATGCAGCAGTGTTGCACCATGCGCAACCCACTGATGCGCCCTTGCGTGATATTCAAAAGGGAAAAGTCGCAGCCGTCCTAATCGCTGGGCGCATCGGTAATATGCAGGCGCAGGTGGGGGGGCATACCCATGCATACCCTGCACAGCCCGATATTCGGCCCCAGATGTGCAGAGCCATGCATGCGCAACCCCTACCTGTGCCAGCACAAAGTTGATCCAAAAAAAAAAGGAACAATGGATGGCCACCCACAGGTGAGCTGCCGCATTCCAGGGTTCAACAAGGCAGCTGCCACCTGAGCTCCTGCTGCACCTGGCAGTGCCCCCCCATGCCAAATTGCGGGCATTTGTTAAAAAAAGCTGAATTCTGTCCAAAATCCCTGGTGGTCCAGTGGACCACTGTCTGCCTGATTGCAGGCATTAGTAAAACATCAGGACCATGTCCAATATACCTGGTGGCCCAGTGGACCACTGTTGCCCGATCACAGGCATTAGTAAAAAATTAGGACCATGTCCAATATCCCTGGTGGTCCAGTGGACCGCTGACTGCCTGATCGCAGGCATTTGTAATGAAAAACATTAATAATGCCAATATCCCTGGTGGTCTATGCAGTACCTTCCCTCCCACCCACCCACCCACTGGGCCCCACCGCCCCTCCGCCCCGGTCAGCCGGCGGGTGGCAGCACCCACCACCTGCCGTCTCACCGCCCGCCGACTGACATCATCGGGGGCTGTCGCCCAGTGGTCCACAGCAGGTCAATGGGCATGCAGCCCGTGCAGTATACATTCAGATATGTGAATAAATCCATTTACATATCTGGAATGTATGTCTGATATGGGCTGCATGCCCATTGGCTCATGCTGTGGACCAATATGCATGCCCTCCGATGGTGTCAGTTGGCAGGCGGCAGGGTGGCAGGCGGGTAGGGTGCTGCTGCCAGCCAGCTGACCAGGGGAAGCAGGGTGGTGGGGCTCAGTGGGGGGTAGGGGGTACCGCTAGACCACCAGGGATATTGCTATTATTAATTTTTTTCATTACAAATGCCCACGATCGGGCAGTCAGCAGTCCACTGGACCACCAGGGATATTGGATATGGTCCTGATTTTTAACTTATGCCTGTGATCGGGCAGTCAGTGGTCCACTGGACCACCAGGGATATTGGACATAGTTCTGAATTCTAATACAAATGCCTGCGATTGGCAGTCAGCGGTCCACTGGACCACCAGGGATATTGGACATAGTTCTGAATTCTAATACAAATGCCCATGATCGGCAGACAGCGGTCCACTGGAGCACCAGGGATACTGGACATTGTTATGAATTTTAATACAAATGCCTGCGATCGGGCAGTCAGCGGTCCACTGGACTACCAGGGATATTGAACATAGTTCTGAATTCTAATACAAATGCCCACAATCGGGCAGTCAGCGGTCCACTGGACCACCAGGGATATGGATATAGTTCCTATTTTTAATACAAATGCCCGCGATCGGGCTGTGGAGCACATTGCCGGGTGCAAGGGGCGTTGGTCCCCGATGGCTGCTGCCTGGCAGGGTGCCAGGTGCAAGTCATCGGGGATCGGTGCACCTGCATGAAAATGGGGCCATAATGGCATGCAAATGGCCCCATTTGCACCTTGCATACATTATTGCCCCATTTGCATGACAAGTTTTGAATATCGCGGTTGCTGTGCATAACGCAATGGAACTTGTGCTAACGCATCCCCATGTTCCACTCTGACCACCTACGCTGGTGCAGTGCCACTGCGCCATGCACACTGCAGGTGGCCAGGGTGCAATATTCAACAATGCTGTGCCATGGCACAGCTCCGTTGAATATCATCCAGTCCACACCCCTGTGCAGCTACGTTGAGCTGTGCCCAAGCTTGTGCCACAGCCTAGCTCAGTTTGAATATCTGAGCCGGGGTATTCAATAGGTTTATACATTTTTTAAGACTCACTAGGCCCAACAGCTGTTTTCAGGAATGACCTGGCAACACTGGGGAGGTTAAATGACTTGATTGGAGTCTCACAGTATGCAAGCTGAGGTTATGGGAATAAAACCTAGGTCTGCAGGATGTACCAAGCTCATTCACAGCTAATTACTCTAACCTCTAGGCTATACTGCAAGCCCTAAATTTAAAGCAAGCACTGGAAATGATATGGTCTAACTGTGATGGAAGTTGGGGAAGGGAGTTATTTATAGAAGAGGGAGAACAGAAAAACTGCAAGTGCCAAATATGAGTCGTCTTGAAATTTACCAAGCAGTATATGTTAGTTTGGCACATTCACGAATAATACTAACCCTCAAAAAAGAGGAGCATTAAACAAAATGACTGATTTTGTAAAAAAATACTTGCCTAAATCATCAAACTGCTAAAGAAGGTACATGTGGTAGGTTCTGTATATATGCACGGCACAAGCACAATTTTGGCAATTGAAGGCAAGGATCAAAATTGGGGTATGTTATTGGGAGAGGGAAAATAGAAAAACTCAAAGTGCATGATTAGATGCAATTTAAAACTAACTGGAGAGGCAGAGTGGGAATTTAAGTGCACTAATGCAACCATTAACAACAGATCCATATAATAAGACCTATGTGTTCACAAGATACTGACTAGGTCTATGCAATTTAAAGCAAGCACCAAAAATGGTGTGGTAGCACACCCTGTCATGGGTTATTGCTTACTTAGTAGATCACCATAGTAAAACCAAGAGCGCAAGTCAGAACTGCATATTATCCTGACAAAGGGCATAGTAATGTGCAAAAGGTTCCATCAGAAAGTTACCATTTCTGATGGCTATAGTATGAACAGAGACATATGATAAAACTTGTGAGTATGCAGGGTATTCAGTAAATACATGCAATTTAAAGTGAGCACCAAAAATTGTACAGTATACCATGATGGGAGAGTGTGTTTTTGTGGATGGGGGGGGGGGTTATTATTGGGAGAGGGAAAATAGAAAAACTGGAAGTGCAAATTAAGAGGCATCATGAAACTTACCAAAGCAGTATTTCATAGTCTGTATACATTTGCAATTAATGCTAACCCTAAGAAATGGGGAGCATACAAAAAACATATTATTTTGCCAAAACAATTGCCTGAATCACCGTAACTGTTAAATAGGGTTGTCACCAGTGGGAGCTGTACATACGCATGGTATTAGCATAATCTGGGCAACTAACGGCAAGCACAAAAAAAATGTGCAGTATATTAGGGCAAGGGTGGAGGGGGATTATGTTATTGGAAGAGGGAATGAAGAAAAACTGAAAGTGCTTAATTAGATGCAACATAAAACTAATCAGAGTAGCATAGTAAGAATTTGAGCACACTCAAATTAACTACTGAGCCTCAAAAAACAGAAGCATACAAAAGTAGTCTGGTCATGCCACAATGGGAAGGCTTTAAGCCTGAGGTTCAATGGGTGGAGCAACAATGTCACTCCCCCAGCAGGCCATAAAAAGCCACTCCTCCTGGACTGTTCCATGATTTATTCTTCTTTATGGCTGGAGGCGCCGCCTTCCTTGGCTCTGGTTTGGTTCGTGTTTTTCCTTACGCCTCTGGCCGCATATTCCCCTGTCATCCGATGGTGCTGTGGCATTTTCCTCTCCTTTCCTTCCCCTTATACTTCCGTTTCTGGCTGTTTTGCTTTCCCCTGCCCTCCCATTGCCAGTCCCCCCCTGCCCGCTCCTGCTGAGTGGCTTGGAATGCTGTGCTGCCCCATGCTTTAGTGTGTTGTCTCTCTGTTTCCCCTTCCATGTACCTCCTGCTGCTCCCTGGCTTTTGCCATAGTTTTTTGGGCCTTCTACTCTTCTTTGTGCCTCTGCTCCATCTTTCTTCACAGCTCCCTCCCTACCCCAACGCTACTTCTGGGTCGCTCGCGCTCTGTAGCTTGTTTTGCTCAGCCACAGTTGGAGCATTGTTCCGCTCCATTCTTCCATTATTCTGCATGTCGTGCAGTTCCCTCACTGCTTCAGCTCAACCTCTATTGGCAATTTTGCCGCCGCAAGCTTGCTCTTCCCCTGTTACGGATATCTCCTGTGGGGACCTATTCAGCCCCCTCAAGCCATTTTTGGTGGCTCCATCTCATCACTTCTGACTCATTTTTCCCTCCTTCCCTGTCATTTTTCCTCGTTGGCTCCATTGAACTGCCCTTGCTTGGATGATATGGTTGTGTCTTTCTAATTTCTGCTCATTTGGAAGACAAGAGTGGATTTCTTTCTCTGCTGCTTTCTGGTATGTAAGACATGTCCTATCCTTAGTTCCACAGCAACTCATTGATTCGAGTCTCACCAAATACCATTTATTCCCAGTGCTCATGCTTGTTTCCTTACTTTGTTTAATAGCATTTTCAATATTACTTAATGTCTGAGAACTGTTCACAGTGTCAATAGGATTCTTGATTGCCAGAATATTTCCCTTCATTGTGGCATTGGCAGTGCTTCTTCTCACTACAGGTTTATTGCACGGGTGTCCATATTCTCCTAGTCCCATTCTGCTGCCATCATGATTTTCTTGTAAATAATTATCCAGCACTCTATGAATCTGTCTTTGCTTGTTCTCTGATACTGATACAGTAATAGTCCCGTGTTCATCAAGAGCTTGTATGTGGAAGCATAAGTCTTACTGCACAGTCCTCCAGCCAATTCTAATTGATTCTGTGCTACCTGCGTAGCTGGCTCAGGCTTTGTTAGTTTCACCTATCGGTAGCTCGGTCCACATTCTCCTGCCTTACTTGTCTGCCCCATCTGGCCTTGGTTATGCCATATACACTTTCTTTATTTTGTCCTGTCTGTGCTTCCCCTTCATGTTCACATATAGTCTCCTCTCTGAATGTGCTTCCCAATGGTGAGACCTCACCCTCCTCCCATTCCCTCCACCCTCCCTTCCTCTCCTTCTCTGATTTCTGCATTCTTTTTGGTGGCTTCCCTATCCTGTGATCTCGCTATGACACCATGCCCTACTCATTCAAATCACCTAACATTCCCTCCTACATATTGCCCTGCTTACGCGTCTCCTCCTCCTCCGACCCTTTTCCCTCATTCTAGTCAACCCTATTCAGATGTTCTCCTGGTACTGCCTACCTTACCATAGACTGCAGGCTTTTCCCAGCTGCTCTCACTCCTAGCTTCTTGCAATTCTATCCATTTTTAATTTGGCTCTCAATGGACCCGGTTGGCATGCACTCCCATAGTTACCAATAACGGTAGCTTCCTCATGACAAGAGCCTGGTTCTCCTTCACTCAGTCCAACCTCAGGATCTACTTATTCACATCGATTAATCAAGCATACCTCTCATTGGGTCATATGCTACCACATCGATCTGCTCTCCACTCGGAGACATGCCTTCCATGTCCATTGCTCCTTGGCTCAGGGCTAGCCTGTATCCGACGGTCTTGCTCTGCACCCATGAAGTCCACATCTAGAGTGTGGGAAGCTTGGAGTGTGGTCCTTCTCCCTGGCCTATAGCGGGAATGTCTGCACTCCAGGTGGACCTTCAGTCATCCCTCATCTCAGCGACACCTCTGGATGTAGAATTTATGACTTCCACCTGCAAGGGATGGTGCTCTCAACATAAGAGCCCCTTTGGCTTCCCAAGCAAGTTTGGAGGCACCTTCTATGCAGTTCTCCACCAAAACTGCCTCTGGTTCACCTGGTCTGTTTCATATGCTCGCATAGGCCAGCTAAGTGCCTCAGCAGTCATCTATCTCCTCTCTTGCTTTTGGGCGTCTAGTTGCAGAGACATCACTCACAACTCTCAACAACTGTCCATTTAGAAGAACAGAGTGAGCTCTTCCTCTAAATTGGAATATTTTCCTCTTCCCTCGAGCCCCAAAGGGGCTCTGATATTGAGAGCACAGGAAAGGTCCCAGAAGACTGGAGAAGGGCTCATGTGATCCCGCTCCACAAGAGCGGTAGCAGAGAGTAGGCAGGGAACTACAGATCAGTCGGTCTTACCTCAGTAGTGGGCAAGATTATGGAGGCATTCCTTAAGGAAAGGATAGTGCCACACCTGGAATCCATAGGGGCACAGAATCCATGACAGCATGGGTTTACAAAAGGAAGGTCCTGTCAAACTAATCTCATAGATTTCTTTGACTGGGCAACCAGAGTGTGTACCAAGGGGGAGCAGTTGATGTTGCCTGCTTTGACTTCAGCAAAGCTTTCAACACTGTTCTACATAGAAGATTGATAAATAAGCTGGGTAGGCTTGAGGTGGGTCAGAAGTTGGTCAACTGGGTGGCAAATTGGTTGACAGGCAGAAAACAGAGAGTGGTGGTAAATGGTATACAGTCATAAGAGATGCAAGTCACAAGTGGGGTACCTCAGGGATCAGTCCTGGGGCCAGTCCTCTTCAATATCTTCATTAGTGACATTGCAGATGGACTAGAGGGTAAAGCTTGTCTGTTTGCAGATGACACCAAGATCTGCAACAGAGTAGATGATACAGATGGGGTAGGCAAAATGAGAAGAGATCTGGATAGACTAGCAAAATGGTCAGAAGAGTGGCAACTGGGATTTAATGCAAAGAAGTGCAAGATCATGCACACAGGGAAGATAAACCCTGAAGCCACCTATAGACTGGGAGGGGAGATGCTGGCAGTCACAAAGGAAGAAAGAGACTTAGGCATCATCATCACTGATGACCTGAAATCATCCAAGCAGACCTCTAAAGCAGTAGGTAAGGCTAGGGGGATGTTAGGGTGTATTAGTAAGGGTATAACAAGTTGTAAGAGGGAGGTAATAATTCCTCTTTACAAGACACTGGTTAGGCCCCACCTGGAGTACTGCATGCGGTACTGGAGGCCACACCTTCACAAGGACATTAACTGAATTGAGGCAGTCTAGAGAAGGGCAACCAAAATGGTGCAGGGACTACATCAGAAGACATATGAGGACAGATTAACGGAGCTCAATATGTATACCCTTGAGCAAAGGAGGGAGAGAGGTGATATGATCGAAACATTCAAACGCCTTAAGGGCATTAACAAGGTAAAAGAGTCTAACATGTTTCAATATAAGAAAAATAGCAGGACAAGAGGACACAGCATGAGATTAGAGGGAGGCCGATTAAGGGGGAATGTGAGGAAATTCTTTTTCACAGAAAGGGTGGTGGATGTATGGAATAGCCTAGCTCAGGAACTGGTGGCTATGAATACAGTGCAGGGCTTCAAACAGGCATGGGATAGGCATAAGGGAGCAATACAGATGAGTATGAATAGATAGGCCACTGACAGAGCAAAGGCCGATGGCACATTTATAAGGTAGAAAAAGAAATGGGCAGATTGGATGGGCCTTGCGGTCCTTATCTGCCCGTCAACTTCTATGTAATTGCAGTAGCTGAGCAATCACTAATCAAAACGTCCTTCAGCCTGGAGGAAAGGCTACCTAGGCCTTGGATCCCCAGAGGTTTCCTCCTCAAAGTGTTTTTTTTTTTTCCTTCTCCTCTGTGCCGATGGTCATAATATTAGTCAGGGTTAGTGCTTTAATTGGTTCTGTAGTTAGGTTCCGCTTTTGGATGGAGTTGGATGGTGGTCCTGTCTGTTCCCTCTCTTCTTAGGAAGTCCATCCTTCTGTATCTTGTCAGATTTCCTTTATTCATCATCCTTGTTATATCTCATTCTTCTCCTGTCCTTCCATTCTATGTCTGTCACATTTATTCCAGTCTAGATACCTTCCGATTTCTCACCTCTTCGATGCTCATCACACTTTTGTGTATTCTTTTTGGGCTTCTTCCTAAACTACCTTTAGCCAAGGGAATTATTCCTATGGCACCTATAAGGAGGAACCCTCCTCTAGGGTTCCTTGTGTCATACCCCTACAGGGTGGTATATCCCACGGACAGAGAGGTGAACAGCGACAATGTATCAAAGTCACACAAGCGTACATCTCATCCAGTTGTGTAAGCACAATTGGATGGGAAGGCTTTAAGCCTGAGGTTCAGTGGGTGGAGCAACAATGTCACTTACCCAGCAGGCCTTAAAAGGCAACACCTTCTGGACTGTTCCAGGATTCGTTCTTCATTGCCCCACCATCCACCTCTCCTCCTCTAGTGGCTCGTCTCTCTTTCCCATGGGCTTCTTCCTAAGCTACCTTTAGCCAAGGGAATTATTCCCATGGCACCTATGGGGGGGGTGAACCCTCCTCTAGGGTTCCTTGCATCATACCCCTACAGGGTAGTATATCCCATGGACAGAGAGGCGAACAGCCACTATGTATCGAAGTCTCACAAGCATTCATCTCATCCAGCAGCATAAGCACAATTGAACACATGCTTAAATTATTGTGATTGCTAAAAAACAGGCCAGTACTAAATAACAACACCAACAATGAAAAGTATAGCAAAAACTAAATAATTTGGTACTGAATATAATGTAATGTGGGCACATCTGAAAACTACAGAAGAAGTTACATTTCTGCAAGCCAAAGATCTTTATCTGGCGTTTCCTCTGGCGTTTTGCATTTTATGGTCCATCTTGTTTTTGAAAGGTAAGTTTAATTAACATCAACACTGAAATATTCATCTACAGTTCTTCAAAGGTGTGACCAAAATGGTGTGTGTGTGTGTGTGTGTGTGTGTTCAGTTCACTTTGATTTATTTTGACATAAGTACTAGTTCTGTAAAAGCAGTTGAATTGTATAACAGACATGACTGGATAGGATACACTGTGATGTTGGATGCTAGGTCTATGCAATTTAAAGCAAGCACTACAAATAGTGCAGTATACTGTGATGGGAGCGGGGGGGGGGGTTATTTATGGAAGAGGGAGAACAGAAAAACTGGAAGTGCAAGATAAGAGGCATCATGAAACCTACCAAAGCAGTACAGTAATAGTTTGTTTACATTCGCAATTAATACTAACCCTCAAAATTGGGGAGCATACAGAAACTGGCTGATTTTGCCAAAACGTGCCTGAATCATTATAACTGCTAAACAAGATTGCAGGATTGTTTTATACAAGTGAAAGGAGTCTGCCACTTTGTGAATGGAGTGGTTGGCTCCTTTCAACTATGAGCAGTTTATGCCCTGAAAACAGAAATATTCATCACAATCAGCCTCACTGATCATTGGGCTGTCACTGTCAAACCTACTGCAGTGTGAGCTGCATTGGACCTGTCAGTGACACACCTCTGAAATGGCTTTATTGTAACAAGATGTTTGCTTAATGCTGCTTGCAAAGGAACATAAAAAAGGGCTTTTTATAAGATGTGTGTTATAAGATGTGTTAATCAGTTCTGATGGGCACTGGCTTTTGGTGAGTCATGGTACAATTAGTTAATGTCTCAGCTGTGTACTGTCTTCATAGCTGTTTGGAAAGGAATGTTTTACAATATTCTTGCAGCATTTTCTGGGAAAACTGAAAAATCTGTATGTATTTATGTAAACAGTCTCTCTCTCTCTCTCTCAAATTATTTAAAGTTTTTACACCACATATGCCTAGCAAGTGAAGAACCTAAATTAAAAGAGAATATGAGGCTAACGTATTTTAGTAATTGCAAGTGCAAACAGAATTTGGCTTTGTACAGTGCCTTTCGCATGCTATATCCCAAAGTGTGGAAGTAATGAACAGTTGTATCAGTCATTAGGCAGGCATGGGGAGACTTGGAGGGAGAGGAAGGTTAAGGAAAACAGAAATTCAGGAAGAAGAGAGAGAGAGAGAGAGTGAAAGAGAGAGAGCGAGAGAGAGAGGGTGTAAGCACTGTCTGAGTGGCTTGTTCTGGGTCACAAAGTAAACTGCACTGGTGTAATTCAAACCTTTGTCTCCAGACTTAGATTTCTGTGCTCTATTAGTCTACTCTACCCCAAAGTAGGTACAAATAATGGCCTGTCTGTTTTTTCTGTCTGTCTTCTGTTTGAGTCTATATATAAAGTTCACTTAGAAAAGAAGTCTATCTGCTTGCCCTGCTGACATCTCTTGAGTTGTACAAGTGAAATATACAGGCTTTGCTCTGAATATGCACTCAGATTTAATTTAGTATACATCCTTAATCACTGGGCTGAATAAACGATACATCAGTACTCAAATCATGAAATAATAATACTTTCCTCAAAGGTAACAAAACATCTGTTAATCAAGAGAGGAGAATTTAAGTTCCCACTTATGTGGCATTTCAATTTTGCAGTATTAGACTTTTAGTTGCCATGGTGCCTAATGTCAAATTCTCTTTTTAATTTTGTCTGTGCTTGAAGAGAGAGAGCCATTAAATGCAATATATTTCATTCAGAAAGGTATTATTACAGCTGATATATTCTCTAACACTTTTTTGGGGTTGTTTCCTACCAAGGTTTTATACAGGGACATTCCCACCAGCTGTGAATTAAAGTACCTATCACAGCAGAATTTTTCCATCATCTCTCATGTGACATGTTTTTATTTTGTTTAATCTTACAGGTGTAAGATAAGCCTTTATTAAAAAAAATTAGGAAGTTCTAATTTTTGCTGATAAATGCATTGTGTTGGCTGCTTTCCAAATAGAATACTATTGGTGTCAATTCAAATGCATATCTGCTTCATTCCCCATTTATTCTCAATTTACCTCATAGGAGCATTTACTTTTTTTGTGTTATTTATTTATACTCCTTCCATGTGGCATTCCTGCTGGCCACCCCTTTGGAACGCCATCGCCCAACACCCCCACCTTGGCCCTGCACCACCATCTCTCTATCCGCCTTGCAGCTCTCTTACCTGGGTAACCCTGAACTTTCCCTGTGTCAAAAGGGTCTCTCTCCTCCAAGGGTAAGTGCACTCAACAAGTTACATACCCCATGAGGCTGCCATGTGGTCGGCCTGGGCTGTCCAGGGCTTCGTGATGGTGCAGGCCCAGTGCTTGTCATCCAGTCGGCAGGGAGCCCAGTTTTCCAATTGTCTGTGCCTGCCCCAAGTATTAGCTAAGGATGGCATCCTCATGTGGGGAAGTGCAGGAGGGCATGTCAAGACTCTCACGTTCTCTACGCTTATCCACCAATCCACTTACAGGAGCCTAGACTTGTCCCCCCCTTCCAGGAGGGAAGCATCCAATGGATGCTTGTGAAACCCCTCTCTGCCGATCTCCATTCCTGGTACCCATGCTTGGGGCGTGAACCCAGGTCACCAGCGTGCCAAGTGAATACCTTCACTTAGCGCCATGGAACAGGCCTACAAAGGAGCATTTAATTTAGGAGAGATCATAATAAAAGCTACATCAATCTTAGTCATTTTATTTTTGAAAGTAGTCATAAAATTATTTGTTGTATTATTTCTTGATCCAAATCATCATTATCATTATTTCTCATGTTTTAAATTTTCAATATATTGATCTAATCATGGTATAAAATATAACGTATTTAAGAATGTGAGATGAATTAGAAAATTTGGTAAAACTAGAACTGATCAAATCTTTCCATTTTTTATTTGTCCCAAGTTTCTCAACTTTTGTTGAGATCATATTTGTTATTAAAGTAGATCCTCAAATGGTTGGTTCCTATCATACATTTGAATATGGCTACAGGATTTGAAATCTATTGTTATGATTTTTTTTTCTTTTTTAATGAGGCCCTTCCCTCTAGAATGAGGGATGTCTCTTAACAGCTTCAGGCCCACTCTGTACTCAGCACCTTCTTGCCACTGGCTTCTCTCAACTGCTGCTATAGATACGCCTGCCTACCCAAATAGTATTGTATTTCTAATCACACGATGTAAATGTGAATTTTTTTTTTTTTTGGTCCATGCTAATACAACACTGCCTGTTATACTCCTCATCCGTTTTCATTGTACCTTCCATATGCATCTCAGCTTCTGCATCCACCCTTCTGGACCACCTGATGCTAGCTGCAAATAACTCATGTGCTGAATTTTGGTCACTGTTGTTACCTGCTTATTTTTGCATGTACTGATTATTGTATTTTTGTATTTTTGTACTGCACTCCTGTAATCCCCTTACCCCAGGGTGCATCTGGAATCGAGCAGTACTCTGCTCAGCATGCCTTCCTGGCAAATCTTTTAAATAAATAAATGATAAAATGGTTATTACATCTTTAAAAGATTATTATCCATAAAGAATATTTTGCTGTACTACTCCTTAATTTTCCTGATTTAATCTAGATGCATGATATTTCTATATTGATCCCAATCCAACATTTCCAAATGTTCCAAAGCCCACACCAAGGATTTATATTTTTCTCAATGTTGTTAATGGCGAAAAATAGTTATTACATATGGGTAATGTGCACCCCTTCCGTGGCATAGTGGTACTGTTGAACCTTTAGACTGTTTTGGCAGCACAGAACCTTGAGGACATGAACATTCCCAATGGGTTAGTTAGTCTTTCTGTAATACTTGAGGGGGATTGCAACATACTGAGAAGTATGATATTGTAGAAACTTCATAATATTTGATATTTTTTATAGTAAGTGTGACTCTGGGGCAGGTTGGTGCTACTTGAAGACAGGCAGCACACCAACATTTAGAAAGCTATTCCCTGTTAAACTCTAGCTTTCAAGTTGGTCAGTCTGGTATGCTAACTCTCATTACATCCTCAAGAGTCCTACAATAAATGAGGTTCACTTGCCACTGTTAGGGTGCTTGAACAGTATTGGTCTGCTGAAATACTTAGCCTGGTACCTGAGGTAAGTAAGGGAGTTTTTTTCCTCAGAGATATTTGACAGAGTCTCACCATCACCTGCGTCATTTCTCAGCATGGTTGACTCTCCCTGCCTAGTCTTGCACTTAGAGTTAATTATCTAGATTTTGACAAGGGAGGCAAAATTTGCCTGCCTTTTTGTTTAGTATGTTTTGGACTGTTTTGTTTACTTCTGCTTAGCACTGAAGATTGCCATACCATGTTTGTGCTCCCTTAGGCTTTCCTGAAGTTCCACAGGAAGAAGTCTCTGGCTTAGAGCCAGCCACTATCTCTGTGCCATGTGTAGGCATAAGGGAGGCATGCAGGAGCATGTGGAGGCATGAGGAATGCATGCAGGAGCATATGGAGGCATGAGGAATGCATGCAGGAGCATGTGGAGGCATGAGGGAGGCATGCAGGAGCATGTGGAGGCATGACTAGGGGTACATTGTTCCCCTAAGACCTGTCTGAGACCAGTTTCTTTGTTGTGCTTGAGAACCATCTTCTTAGACTGGAAAGAGAACTAAATATGCCATCATCCACTTAAAGTACTGCTCTTCACATCTCAACCTCATACTATCAGGTTTTAATCCTACTAATAAACCAAAACCAAAAGAAAAAGAAAAATACTACTGTACCTTCTCCATTCTCCATCCTCACTCGTGCTGGGCAAGCTGCTTTCTTTCACTGTCTGTCCTCCCTCTAGAATCTGCTCCCCTCTTCTCTTTGTCTCTCCCCCTCTTTCCATACATTCAGACATGTGCAAAGGCATATTCTGACTCCCCCTGTACCTGTAACTTCCCGTCTTGAAACTTCTCACCTTTTTCTCACCCTTTCTCCTGTTCTTCCTGCCTGCCTATGATTCCATAAATCTGGGCTAACTGTCCTCCTGCCCCCCAACTCTGCTGTCTATTCAGTGCAGTGGATAATTTATGCATGCTACCACATATTGTTCAATGTATCTATGTAAGAAGCTACACCCTGTTCATTTTATTTACTGAACTATGCCAGTCTGTTGTTAACTTGAATCAACTTCTTGTTTAATCATCTCAGTTGGACTGCCTATGAGTTTTGTACTTTTGCACTCAGGATGTTTGTACTGTAATGCTCTTTATGTCTGTACTCCCCATTCCCTTCTCCTCTGTAAATGAGCCCTGGCTCTGCGTGCCTTTCATGGTTGCCAAAATTGTAATTAAATAAACAAATAAAATGTGATAGATAAAAGTAACAACTGGCTGCTTTTAGAAATTCATAAACTTTTCTCTCCAAGCTTCTTGGAACCAGCACTACCACTGCAAGTGACTTACTCAAAGACACAGTGAGTAAGGGATGCTGTTCGTTTTGGATTCTGGTTCTCCTGGTTCTCAAACCTGCACCCGAACTTCTTGATCACACTGCCTTATAAAATTATAGCAGACAAATTGTATCTGAGACTTGGGACCCAACAAAAATAGCCACTTAAGTCTTTTACTCTGCCCCAAGCCTTCAGTATCATAAATGTGTTTTATCCATACCAGCCTCTGCAAGTGTTGCTCCACCATGGGCACAGTTGTCTGTCAGCATCAGGCATCCCTCTAGTGAGTTCTTTTGACCCCAAAACTCTTGTATTTGACCAAAATCTTTGGCAGTACTCCCAGCATGTGTGTAATCTGCACAGTCTCTCCCCTCTGCAAAAATGGTGTGAACTGTGGCAGCACCATCCCCCGACAGCAAGAAGTCTTCTCTGAGGTACATCACCACTCTCCTGGAGATATTAATGGCAGACATGGTCACCCTAAGCACAGGAGAAAATAGCCACTCCATACCGACAACATGAATGTAACCAAACAGGGAACTGCTGATATGGAATCAGCTCATTATGCGGTGTCTAGACAAGCACGAGACAAGGATCAGGAATCTGTGGGAATGAGTGGAGGACCAAGAGAACCAGGGATGCCAGAATAATGTCAGAATCCTCAGCATCCCTGAGGGTGCCAAAGACACATGCATAGAACATTTTCTTACAGATTTGCTCCCCAAACTGGTGGCTCTAGCCTGGCATGGCCCTCTTGAAGTGGAGCGGGCACATAATACTAGAGGGTGGCCACAACCACATAGCTCAAGACCCGGGGCTGTCATAGTCAACCTACTCTACTACTCAGCCAAGGAGCAGCTACTCAAACTGCCCCAGGAAAATGGGCAGCTGAGCTAGAGGGGGATAAAATATTACTATACCAGGACCATTCTTCAAAAGTTGTGAAACAAGGAAGGATATACTTCTCTCAGGAGCACAATCTGTGAGACTGGGATTTCCTATAGATTTAGAGGCCTCATTAATTTCACCATATACAAAAATGGGCAAGCTCACGAGTGCAGGATCCCTCATGAAATCCATGTCCTAATTCAAAATTAGTGGCCTTCACTCGGTAGCCTGTGACAATGGCGACTGCGATTGAGTGCTTTCAAAATGGGCGACTCAATTGCGGCACCTGTCCACAGGGCTACCGGGCAGGGAGGGTGGCCAGATGGGGGGTCCACAAATATGGTGACAGGATGTCACTATAGGTGCACGAGTGCGGGGGGGGGGAGCGAGCACACAATACAATGGGCAGAAGGGGAGGGAGGGTTCATGAGGTGTAGTGCGGCGGTGTGCTGCTGAGCTGGCCCTGTGGTGTGGTGTGGTGGGTGGGTGGCAGGCTAGGGTTCAGTTCCATGTGCACATTCATTTTGTTGCACCCGGCTTAATTTATTTGTTTCTGTTTTTGCACTCCCCTGACATGCATCCCCCTGGAGTTGAGAATCTTTTAGTGGGGGGGGGGTGCCTGTATAAAAAAAAAAAGTCCCTGGTGCCCTATTGCTGTGTGCCAGGAGTGTACATCACTGAAATTTATTTTCGGTGATGTACACTCGCCCTAACGGCGATTGCCTTTCCGCGATCACTATCATCACATGGAACCCTTCAGTGCATATTGACACCACCCTTCCCAGGAGGCTCGGGGGGATCTGGACACACTTGAGAGGGCAGAACCTACATCATAGAAACCAACAGACTGCAGCACTGGGGAGGCAGGAGCTGCACGACCCCTCTTAGAAACATAGAATTTGACGGCAGATAAGGACCGCTTGGCCCACCCAGTCTGCCCATTTCCCTACCTGATGGATAAGCTGCAGGTCCTAGTTAACCAGCAGCCTACTTCTTCCTACTCCCACCCCCTAGAATTGCCTTATGACTGTCCCATGCATGCTTGAATTCCACCACTGTTTTTGACTCCACAACCTCCTCTGGAAGGCCGCTCCATACATCCACAACCCTCTCTGTGAAGAAATACTTCCTTAAATTACCTCTGAGCCGCCCCTTCTATCTTCAGATTGTGCCCCTTGTTCTTGCACACTCTTTTTTTGAAAGATGCTACCCTCTTGGACATTGTTGATTCCCTTGAGGTACTTGAAAGTTTCTATCATGTCTCCCTCTCCTCCTTTCCTCGAGGCTATACATATTAAGCTCCTTAAGTCTCTCTCATATGTCTTCCGGTGCAGACCCTGCACCATTTTAGTTGCCCTCCTCTGGACAGCTTCCATCCTGTCTATGTCTTTACGGAGATTGGGTCTCCAGAACTGCACGCAGTACTCCAGATGGGGTCTCACTAGCTGTCTGTACAGAGGAATAATAACTTCCTGTTTTCTACTGGTGGTGCCTCTTCCTATGCATCCAAGTATCCCCCCAGCCCTCCTTGCTGCCCTCTCACATTGCTTTCCCACCTTTAGGTCATCTGATATGACTACCCCCAGGTCCCTTTCCATTTTTGTTGTAGTTAGTATCTCACCCCCCATTGTGTACTCTTCCCCTGGGTTTTTGTTTCCCAGGTGCATTACCTTGCACTTCTTAGCATTGAATCTAAGCTGCCATACATTTGACCATTCCTCTAACCTTGCCAAGTCCCTTCTCATCCTTTCCACTCCACCTTGCGCATCAGCTCTGTTGCAGATCTTTGTGTCATCTGCAAAGAGACATACTTTTCCTTCCAGTCCCTCTGCAATGTCGCTTATAAAGACATTGAAGAGGACCGGTCCTAATACTGAACCCTGCGGTACCCCACTACTAACCCCCCTTTTTTCAGAGTGGACTCCATTTACTATTACTCTCTGTGTCCTGTTCTCCAGCCAATTTTTACCCAGGCTGTCATCTTGGGACCCACTCCCAGGCTGGCTAACTTGTATATTAATCTTTTGTGTGGGACTGTGTTAAATGCCTTGCTAAAGTCTAGGTAGGCCATGTCCACAGCCCCTCCCTGATCAACTACTTTGGTCACCAGTCAAAGAAATCTATCAGATTTGTCTGGCATGACCTTCCCTCTGTGAATCCATGCTGCCTTGGGTCCTGTGCCCTCTGGCCTCTAGATACTCAACAATTCTTTCCTTCAGAAGTGATTCCATCGTTTTCCTACCACTGAGTTAAACTAACAGGTCTGTAGTTTCCTGCTTCTGCCTTGCTCCCACTTTTGTGAAGGGAATTACATCTGCCCTCCTCCAGTCCTCAGGTACCACCCCATCCTCCCATGATTTGTTAAAGAGGGTAGTCAGTGGTGTCACTAGTTCTACCCTTAGTTCTTTTAGAATTCTGGGATGAATCCCATCAGGCCCCATTGCTTTGTCCACCTTCAGTTTTAAGAGTTCTTTCAGAACCCTTTCTTCTGTAAATGGGCTGGTATCAACTTCTGTATCCAGAGTGTTTCTACTGTTTGTTTTGGGTACTTCCCCCTCTTCCTTTGTAAATACTGAGCAAAAGTATTTGTTTAGTATCTCTGCCTTTTCACAGTCACCCTCTGACCACCCTCTCTCCCCTTTACTAAGCCTCACTATCCCTCCCTTGGTCTTACTTCGCTCCCTGAGGTACCTATAAAAGGTTTTATCCCCCTTCTTAACTGAGTTGGCTATCTTTTCCTCGGTTTGGGCCTTTGCTGTTCTGACTGCCTTCCCAGCTTCCTTTTGCTTTAACTGATACAGTTCTCTGTCCTGCTCCTTCTGTGATTCCTTGTACTTCCTGAATGCTTTCTTTTTCTCTTGAACCTTCACTGCCACTTCCTTTGAGAACCATAGTGGTTTCTTACCTCGTTTCGTTTTGTTTATTTGCTTTACACAAAGGCTTGTTACCTCTGTGATGGCAGTTTTTATTATTCCCCATTGTTCTTCCACCCCTCCTTCCTGCCCATTTGCTAGTGCATTCCTTAGGCACTCACCCATTTTGACAAAGTCAGCCTCCTAAAATCCAGTACTTTTGTCTTTGTATGGCTTGACTCTATTGCTGTGTTTATTGTGAACCATACTGTTCGATGGTCGCTAGTTCCCAGATGGCTACCCACTTCTACATCTGTGATCCTCTCCTCATCTCCATTTGAGAGAACCAGGTCTAAGATTGTTCCTCCTGTGGGCTCCAATACTAGTTGTCTAAGGCATGCCCCTGTAGGGCATCTAGAATAACCCCACTCTTAGAAGTGGCTGCTGCAACTGCACTCCAGTTAACATCTGGCATATCAGATCACCCATCAGCAATATCTCCCTTTTTCTGCCATACTAAGTATACTTTCTATCATTTCCTTGTCCATTTCCTCCCCTGAGAAGGGTTTGTATCTAACCCCTGTGGATTGTGGTGCCATTGCCGGTCTCCAAATTTACCCACAGTGCTTCTTCTCCTCCCTGTTTACCCTTTTGTTCTGTTGCTTTGATTCCTTCCCTTATGTAAAGAGTACTCCTCCTCCTCTTTTACCCTCCCTGTCCCTCCTATAGATAGTGTATCCTGGTATGTTTACATCCCAGTCATGGTTTTGTGTGTACCATGTTTCTGTGACTGCCACGATATCCAGATGTTCCTCCTCCATCAAGGCCACTAATTCAGGAAGCTTGTTACTCAGACTACGGGCATTGGTACTCATTGCTCTCCATTTTTTGATGGCTTTACTTTCTGTTGCAGCATCCCCCACTGACCTTTCTACCTCGGTCTTTTTCCCATTTAGTACCCTGTTTTGTAGGGAGAGGCTGGGATTTTTCTGCTGCTTATCAGTGCCTCCCCCCTTGACTAGTTTAAAAGCTTGCCAATGAAGCATTTAAACTGATTGCTCAAAAGACTTGTTCCTTCCTGGACAGATGCAGACCATCCTGCCAGTATAGGCTGGTGTCCCTCCAGGTGGAACCCCAGTCCCCAATGAAGCCAAACCCCTGTGCTCCACACCATTTTTTCAACCACTCATTAAACTGCATGGTGCAAAGTACCCTTTCTTCACTCGTGCCATTTACAGGCAGCACCTCTGAGAAGGATACTGTGTGTGCTACTTGTCTTAGGCCTCTCCCCAGTTCTACAAAGTCCTTCTGCACTGCTGTAAGCTCATGTTGAGCCAAGTCATTTGTCCCTAGGTGGACAATGACATCCAGCTCAGACTCCCATGCAGCTGTTCTCATGATCCTGAGGATGTGCTTCCTGTCCCTACAAGCCATGGCACCAGGCAGGCACTTTACTTCAGTTTTCCCTGTTCCCCCCAGTTCTATCCCCCTAATAATTGAGTCCCCCACCAGGAGCTGCTTCCTTTCCTTGTGGCATCCTCTGCCTCCTTCCTGTGGGTCTCCCTTGTGACAGGTGTCCTCAGCATCCCTAATCTCCTCCGTGGGTGCATCCATAGGGGAGCTGTGCTCCCCCAGAATGGTGTATGGATTGTGGAGTGGAACAACTGACTGGGTGTGCCTCTGTTCCACCCTCCTCACCCTCCCTGAGCCCACAGTGGTCCAACTGCTGTGCTTTCTTTGCAACCTCTGAGGTAGTGGTGGTGGCTCTGGTGCTTCCTGGATGGGGGGGTTCCCTTCCTACCATCCAGTCTGGCCTGGGGAAGGTTTTCTTACTGCTGTCAGTGTGGCCTGAAGACAGGCAACTTCCTCCCTCAGGGCAGAGAGTTGTCTGCAAATAGGGCAGCATCTCAGCCTCCAGAAAGACTCCCGGAAGACTGCTGCCCCACAGCCATTACATTGCACTACTCCCCACATGACTATGTACCTTTTTTTTTTGTGTGTGTGTGCTTGTGTGAGTGATTGGTTTGTTATATAGAAATATATATATATTATACAATGTGTATGCGTATATTTTCAGTGCTGTATGCTAGAGAGGATATGACATTGATATCGCCTTGCACTCTTGAGGAAATGATGTCAGAACCCCAGGTATAAAGGAACTATTTCCAGGGGGTGGGGTGAGGGTGGGAAGGGGGCTAAACTGTGCCTCACAAAACAATCAGCTAAGAGCTCTGACCCACCACTGCGATGAGTGCCTTCCTGTCTGCAAGATACTATACACAACAATTTGACAGAGAAAATCCCCTGCTACTCAAACAGAGAAAAATCCAGACATTCAAGTCAGACACAGGTAAACCTCCCCAGCCCCAAAACAGCCTGGTGGTTTGTGCTCTGAAAGCAGTCAGTCCCAAAATAAGCGAGCTGTGCTTTGAACTCTTCCTGCACTGAAAATCTTAAGAATTGTAACAAGACTGTCTTTTCCTGATAATTGTAAATACCTTATTTCACCTTTCAGTTAGAAGCAGCCTCCACCTGCAGTATATCTGCTACAAAGCAAAGACAATTGAAAGGTTTCCCTCCCTCTGTTGTGAGCACAACTCGCTTTCTTGCAAATCCTATGTTCAGTATTGCAGTTCCCAACAAGAGATAGTTTGACTAGGAAAATTAAGTCCAGTGTTGCAGCTTGCAGCCAGAGGTAGCTTCACCCGAAGACTATGAGGTTATCTGATGAGCCTGCTAAAATTAGTACTTTTATCAAGGTCTGTAAGATTCTTCCAGAGCTATTGGCTGTTAAGTAGCTATGATGTAAGCACTTCCTGACACAGTCTGTCTTGGCCTTATAAGGCACTGAGGTAAACAAAGAAAAAACAGTTTTCACCCCTAGGGACTGTCTGGGTCCAATACACAGCCTGTAACCTGCTCTCAATTCAGGACTTATGACAAATTCTTAGCCCAGTGAATACTCACAGTATTACAAATATTGCAATGCAAACAGTCAATCACTAACTCCAATCAAGTCAGAAGGGCAGAAACACAGAAAACAGTAAAATCTTAACAATTGTAACAAGTAAAGCAAACTCCACCTCCCTCTGTTGATTGAAAGACTGCCTTTTCTGATAATTCTAAGTTGCTTATTTCACCCTTCAGTTAGAAGTATCCTCCACCTGAAGAATATTAAGTTTCCTAAGGAATCTGCTTCAAACTAAAGACAATTGTAAATTGTAAAGTTTACCTCCCTCTGTTGTGAGCACTACTCACTTTCTTGCAAATCTTAAGTCCAGTGTTGCAGCTTGCAGCCAGAGGTAGCTTCTGGCAGTCCTGGCAGGACAACATGGTGCTGCAAGGAGAAGGGGGGAAATCCAATCCAGGCACAGACGGAAGTCTTGGCACAAAAAGAAAAAAACAATCATCATCACATATGGTCTTAATTTCAATATGTGAGAAAAAGGTCATCATTCAGCACTGGTTTGACCAGTGCTCACCCCAATTTTTTGGAATGGTACAAGGAGATACTGTTTGCTTTGCAAGCTAAGCACTTTATAGCTAGTATGTATATATTAAGCTTCCTAGGAAGGACTTGGTTTGTCCAAAAGCTTAAGCACTGTTTTCTTTTGTTATATCTATGTTGGTCCATTAAAAGATATCAAACTATTTGTTTCTGGCTTGCCAGCGTGTTGTTCAGACCTGCAGCTACATGGTCTAGTTGGAGAGTATACCTGCCACTGTAAGACATGAGTAGGTGTTGGTTGCTGTTTCTTATTTCTCCAATAAAGTCATTTGTCCAACTGACTTTTATTCTATTTTATTCAGTGTTATTGCCAAAGACTTCAGTAAATCCTGTGTGCATCTGTTCCTGTTGTTGGTTTATGCAATTTGCTGTACTGTGACTGCACTAAAGATCCCAGATAAGGGACCCCAATGTGTACTACTTCATTCCTAACTCGAAGGTTGTCTCTTTGTTTTACAACATGGCAGTGCAGGGTCGGACTCCCCAGTGAGGCTGCTGTCTTGGAAAGTTAAGGGCTTAAATCACATAGTTAAGTGTACAAAGGTTTTTCAATATCTCAAGTCCCTTAGGACTGACATAGTGCTCCTCCAAGAGATTCACCCCACTGAAAAGACTATGCACTGGCTCCACAAAAGATGGGTGGGACCTATAGCACATGGCACTGCCTCTAGTAAATCCAAAGGAGTTATGAATGGCCCTAGTCAGACAAGCCCTCAATTGGACTGTAGAAAAAACCCTTAATGATACTCATGGGAGGGAGTGGTGGCTAAGATAGCTTACCCTGTGGGGCAGGCAATACTGGCATCTGTATGTGCACCTGATGGAGAAAATGCTGACTTCTTCCCCCATCTCAGTCAAACCCTTGCTGACATGCATGGAGAACAGAGCATCCACATATGGTTTGGGGACTTCAGTCTAGCTCTGGATCGCTCTCTCTCTTGATAGGTCCAGGGTCTCCCCAACACTCACCGCAAGTGTCATGCAGCACTCCACGATATTATTTAAGAGTGGAGCCTCATGGACATCTGGAAGAGGGACAACCCCACA
Source organism: Neoceratodus forsteri (assembly GCA_016271365.2). Lineage (NCBI taxonomy): Eukaryota > Metazoa > Chordata > Ceratodontiformes > Ceratodontidae > Neoceratodus > Neoceratodus forsteri. The sequence goes on from JADMNL010000023.1 coordinate 35,916,086, forward strand.
GGATGAGGCTATTTTTTTTACTCCAGCATTCACAACTTCCATAGCCACACTGATTACTGATTGGCTGACATGATGGATGCTCCCAGAATCTCTGTCCCTTCTACAGGGTGAATACTTATTTCTGCTCATGCTCCTGAGGCCATCTGCTTTCAGCCCCCAGGGTCAGAACCTAGCTTCCCTCAACCAATGGAGATACAACCTGCTCCTGACTGCAGACCCCAGGTTCAAAGAGTGAATCTGGAAAGAAGCCACCTTCTACTTTACAACAGATGATACAGGGGAGGTCAGGAGGGGTATCCCCTGTGAGGCTTTCAAAGCTTATCTGTGTGAGTACATCATTGTGTTCTCTTCCTCCCTAGGGAAGGAAGGAAAGGGAAGTGAAGATAAAATCCCTTAAGGAATGATGCACTGAACCGGAGAGTCAACTCAAAAGTAACATTTCTCCCAGGGCCCTCTCATAGCTTCAGTTATGGGGCTGAAGTACCAAATTAACACTGTCCTCCACCATAAGTGATATCTGTTGTACTCCAGGCATAATTTGTGGGAATCGGGGAGAAGGCTTTTAATCTGTAGACTCTGCAAGAAACAGGCTGCATCTAGAATTTTGGCTATGTCCAACCCAGATGGCTCTGTAGTCACAGGCCCAGTGGGCATCAACCAGACAGTTCACCAGTTCTATGAACAGCTGTACCCAGTACAAACATTTGGCTGTACCCTTTCCAAAGTCTGTGACTTTCTGGGGAATACTCCTATTCCCCAACTCCCAGACCTGCAGAGGGATAGAAACATATAATTTGACGGCAGATAAGGACCGCTTGGCCCACCCAGTCTGCCCATTTCCCTACCTGATGGGTAAGCTGCAGATTCCAGTTAATCAACAGCTTACTTCCTCCTGCCCCCCACTAGAATTGCCTTATGCCTGTCCCATGCATTCTTGAATTCTCCCACTGTTCCTGATTCCACAACCTCCTCAAGAAGGCTGTTCCATGCATCCACAACTCTCTCTGTGAAAAAATACTTTCTAACATTACCTCTGAGCCATCCCCCCTCTATCTTCAAATTGCAGCCCCTTGTTCTTGCACACCTCTTCTTCTGAAAGATGTTACCCTCTTGCACCTTGTTAATTCCATTGAGATACTTGAAAGTTTCTATCATGTCCCCCTCTCCCTCCTTTCCTCAAGGGTATACACATTAAGCTGCTTTAGTCTCTCCTTGTATGTCTTCTGGTGCAGACCTTGCACCATTTTGGTTGCCCTCCTCTGAACAGCCTCCACTCTGTCTATGTCTTTGTGGAGATGTGGTCTCCAGAATTGCATGCAGTACTCCAGATGGGGTCTCACTAACTGTCTGTAGAGAGGGATAACAACTTCTTATTTTCTACTGTTGATGCATCTCCCTATGCATCCCAGTATCCCCCCAGCCCTCCTTACTGCCTTCTCACATTGCTTGCCCACCTTTAGGTCACCTGATATAATTACTCGTAGGTCTCTTTAAATTTTTGTTGTTGTTGTTAACTAACCCCCCCGTTGTGTACTCTTTCTCTGGGTTTTTGCTTCCCAGATGCATTACTTTGAGCTTCTTTGCATTGAATCTGAGCTGCTACGTATTTGATCATTCCTCCAACCTTGCCAACTCCCTTTTCATTCTTTCCACCCCACCTAGTGTATCAACCCTGTTGCAGATCTTTGTGTCATCTGCAAAGAGGCAAACCTTTCCTTCCAGGTGCTCTGCAATGTCACTTATAAAGATATTAAAGAGGACCAGTTCCAGTACTGGAACCTGTGGTACCCCACTAGTTACCCTCCTTTCTTCACCATGGACTCTGTTTACTATTACCTTTTGCATCCTGTTGTCCAGCCAGTTTTTTATCCAGGCTACCACCTTGGGACCCACTCGAATGCTGGCTAACTTGTATATTAATCTTTTATGTGAGACTGTGTCGAATTCTTTGCTAAAATCTAGGTAGGCCATATCCACAGCCCATCCCTGGTCTACTACTTTGGTCACCCGGTCAAAGAAATCTATTATGTTCGTCTGACATGACCTTTCTGCTGTGAAACCATGCTGCCTTTGGTCCTGTGCCCCACTGGCCTCTAGGTACTCAACAATTCTTTCCTTCAGAAGTGATTCCATCATTTTCCCTACCACTGAAGTCAAACTAACTGGTCTGTAGTTTCTTGCCTCTGCCCTGCTCCCACTTTTGTGAAGTGGGATGACATAGACAAACCCCCTCAATGAAAGCAAAGTTTTATAAAGCCCTCCTTTCATTTTCCAAGGGAAAAGTTCCTTATACAGTAAGTATGAGTTTATGAATTTCTCATTTGCTGTAAGTACAGCTTTCTTTAAGTAAAATATTGTACATATGACCATAAGGGTGATAGAGAAATAAATGGTCTTTTGGAGAAAATGTTTGGTTTAAAACTGTTCAATGTTTAAAAAGGATATGACAGTATTGTTAATTAATCAATACATTTTAGGAAGTGACTGATGTGTATAACAAAATAAACAGAGGAATGAAATACATGATAGTAAAAAGGTGAGGACTGTTGCAATTTACAAAAACTATTTTATTTATGAAATGATAACATAATAAGAATCAACAATAAGATTGTGTTTATTTGATACGTACTGAGACCAGATAAGATTCCTGCCTGGTGGTAATATGAGTCACACCAACAGGTTGACTATTTTATAAATATATTTGGTATTTTTTTGGAATATTGGAATTATTGCAGTGGCATTTGTGATGGAGAAAATATTCTTAAAGTGTTGCATTTGGTGTATTATGGTGAAGGGAGTAGCTTATATATGTATGTATGTATGTATGTATGTATGTATGTATGTATGTATGTGACAGAAACTCTGTTGGGCTGTATCAACTTCTAAAAAGTTTTAGCTGAATTACTTCTCTTGCTGCTACCTCCTGGTTATACTAGCAAAGTACCTCTGTCCTGCTCAGGGACTTGGCAGGTCAAACACAGTAATATTTGGTAGAGTGCACTAAGTGCATTTCGGATGGTAGACTTTAAATAGAGAATGTTCACTTTGAACAGCAGAAATATTAAATTACCTTTGCAATGAGGGTGCTCAGCCACTGGGTCTATAAAAATATATTTTTTACTACCAGATGCTACATGATATTACAAACAGGATATGCACAGTAAACAAAAAGATACACACATTTACAGGAAAGGAAAATAAAACAGTTTGAACAGATGGATGGCTTGTAGAATAAACTCACAATCTAGTCTCATACTAGGATCTTTATTTACCTGCCAGTTAACTTGAAAGAAACATTCACTAAGACTGTTCTTTCTTCACCAAGACAAACTAGTTATGGAAGCAGGGTCCTCCTTCTTGCTCAGGAGCACTCACCAAGAGAGAGAAAGATAGAAAGAGTTGGGGTTACTGTCTTCTATTTATGTACTTAGAGCAGTAGAATAGGACCTCCTTAGTGTGACAGCCTCCTCCAGTATTCTCCACCCACGTGACTGCATGGAGAATATGTGTGTGTGTGTGTGTGTGTGTGTGTGTGTGTGTGTGTGTGTGTTTGTGCATGTGTATGTGTGTGTGTGTGTGTTTGTGCATGTGCATGTGCATGTGTATGTGCATATGTGTGTGTGTGTGTGTGTGTGTGTGTGGTCACATTTGCCAGGCTGAACTGCCCTTTCCCACCTAGCAGCATCCTCACTGTATGATTACACCTCTAAAGGTTTATAATATCCTCTTGTCTTGTGACTATTACTTTGTTTACTTCCTAGCTGCTCAGGATGCCTCTGTTGAAAAAGTAGCACTCTCACACATGGCAACTGTTTTCCCCTGTAGGTTTGTCAGGATAGCTACTGGGACATGTGACCTGAACTCCATTGTGTCCACCCCATGGCATTCCAATCATAGAAAGAACGTATATGAGACTAAGCAGAAAAGAAAATTATTACAGTAACAAAAAAGAGACATTTCTGTCACCATGTACATTTAGTTCTTTAACAAAGCTGGCATATGTGAATGGTGTTTGGGGGTATCATGCTATATGAATTCATAAATGATTAGGTATACTTCATTTTTCTTTGTATCGTAATGGAACCTGAGGAAGTGGTGGGGTTCATAATGAAACTTCAAGTAACTGGTGTAACAGTGATTCTATATTTTGGCACTATATCATCACTTAATGAGTTAACAAAGTGACTTGGTCACTTGATCTCCTTTTGTGGTTGGAACCAATCATACTCTGCTCCACAAAAAATCAGATGACCCCCAGGATTGCATACATTTCTTCCCCATTTCACTTATCTCAATGGACACAAAGATCCTAGCCAAAGCATTGACCTCCTGACTGTAGACCACTTTGCCTTTCTAATTCATCACACCCAGGCTGACTGTCAGAAGTGGAAGTCTGGACCTGATAACCTCAGGACACTTCTTAACCTAAAGGTTCATGCAAGGTCTGCAGATACCCCCTTTGGCAGTCCTGGCTGTTGATTTCCACAAAGTCTTTTATTCCATAGAATGGGGCTATTTGCATGATGCATTAGAACTGTATGGCCTGGGGCCAGTCTTTAGGGATTGGGTGCACACCCTGTATACTGATCCCTCAACAGTGGTCCTCACCAACAAAACAATATCCTCCCCCTTTACCTTACAAAGAGGTACATGGCAGGGCTTCCCTGATTCACACCTCCTCTTCTTGTTGGCCCTGGATCCCCTATCCATGAAGTGGTTGGCCATACCCACAATATAGGGATCATGGTGTGGGGGTCTTTCTATCTGGTGAATACTTACATGGATGTCCTTCTTCTCACCCTGAATAAGCCTGAGCTTTTCCTCTCCCCTCCATTGAGGTCTTCTCTGCCTTTGCTCCTCAATCAAACATGCGTGTCAACCTCAGAAACACTACCTTATCCCTCTGAACTACCTCTGTGACAACAGCTACTACATGGGCACACAAGTAAAGTGGGTGGGAGATGGTTTAAATGGATTTGCACTGGCAGTATAGCCTAGATGTTAGAGTAGTGAGCTGTAAAGCACTAGGTACTTCCAGCAGACCTGGGCTTGATTCCCATAACCTCCACTTGCATACTGTGTGACCCTAAATAAGTCACTTAACCTCCTGAGTGCTCCAGTGTCATCCCTGTAAACAGGCCTTGTGCCTAGTGGGCCTTACCCAGTTACCAAAGAGTAACAAAATGTACTGTATGTGGGAGTCAGGATCACTTCCAAGTGGGCTGACCTGATACCAGCTAGTATCCAATCTTTGCTCACAGACATCAAGCAGGAACTCAGGCACTGGTGAAAACTTAATCTAACTCTAATGGGGAAGGTTGAAGCCATTCATATGTTTTCCCCACTGAAGTTATCATGCCTCTTTTGTAATGTACCTATCACCATTCCACACCAGGTCTTCTTGAAGACAGAGCAGCTCATCAGCCACTACCCCTGGGAAGGCAAAATCCCTTGACTGAGTAAGGTGATGTTACAGGCCCACTGGTCTAGGGGAGGTCTTGCTTGGATGTCCATGTTTTGAAGGATACATACTGGCTTACCATATGACACATGCATGTTAGTGTCTCAACTAGGGCTTGGTGGACTGTTCCATCTGAAATCTGAACCCCCAGATAGAAACCTGACTCCAAAGACTCAGAAAAATATGGACTTCAGCACAGAAGTCCAGTTCCAGGTCCATGGAAAGCAGAGATTTTTTTCTGCATGCCATTGCCTATTGACCCAGTGGGGGGGGCAATAATATTAATGAGTTGGGATTTTATTTCTCTTCCTGTCCTGTACACTTCCTGCCCTGTCACCCCCCAAAGTTGCCATGACATTGCCTATGCAGTTCTAGCTGGAGGAACAGACAGTGCCAGGTGGACCAAAGACTGAGGATAGGAGGGTGTAGCCAACCCCAGGAGCCAGAGGACCACAGTCACATGGTGGGGAGATCTGAGCATGGGCTGCAGCTGCTGTGGTCGGTGACTCTTGGATCAGATATGTCATTGGTCTTGTTGTTCTCTCCGTGATTTTTTTCGTCAATGGCAGTAGAGTGGCGATTGACTTAATAAGTAGTAAAGAGGGAGAGAGGAGAGGAGAGTTGTTTGTGAACAGGACAAGGGCATGCTAGCAAAATAAATGTTGACTTGTGCCATCCAGAGGAGAAAGAGAGAGAGAGAGAGAGAGAGACTAGACTACTGGGGGCCAAAGAAAAATATTATAGTCACAGACATCACAAATACTGTGTAGTTGTGCTGGTCTCATTGTGGCGGTCTGTATACAGGCCCAATGCATGGGCATGATAGCAAAATAAATATTGACTTGTGCCATCCAGAAAAGAGAGACAGAGAGACAGAGAGAAAGAGAGAGAGAGAGAGACCAGACTACTGGGGGCCAAAGAGAATTGTTATAGTTACAAAAATCACAAATAAAATGTATTCTTGGTTTCATTGTGGCTGTCTGTGTACAGGCCCAGGGCATCAGCAGGCTGGCAAAATAAATGTTGACCTGTGCCATCCACAGGAGAAAGAGAGAGAGAGAGAGAGAGAGAGAAACTAGACTACTGGGGGCCAATGGAAAATGTTACAGTCACAGAATTTACAATTAAAGTGTATTCTTGGTTTCATTGTGGCTGTCTGTGTACAGGACCAGGGCATGGGCATGCTAGCAAACAAAATGTTGACTTGTGACATCCAGAGAATAAAGAAAGAGAGAGAGAGAGACTACTGGGGGCCAAAGAGAAATGTTATAGTCACAGAAATCACAAATAAAGAGTAGTCTTGCTGGTCTCATTGTGGCTGTCTGTGTACAGGCCCAGGGCATGGGCAGGCTGGCAAAATAAATGTTGACTTGTGCCATCCAGAGGAGAAAGAGAGCAACTAGACTACTGGGGGCCAAAGAGAAATTTTGGAGTCAAGGAAGTCACACTCAATGTCATAGCCGGGCCTGAGGTCAGTCATCAAATCTTGATGTGCTGGTGACAGGTGTCCAGCCCCTCTCTGCATTCCTGGCACTCTGCATTGTCTAAACTAGCTCTCTTTGAAAGACCTTCCTTCACTTCAGTAGTGAAACTGGGAGTGTACTACAAAAAGTAGGGCCCCTTAATGCATTCCCACCTCTGCTTGTTCCCCATATCCCAGTCATGAAACTCCCCTCAGATCAGTTAGTCAGAGGACTATATCTACCTTTCACTCTATAAGTCAGCTGTGGAGCTACAGTAGATAGTCCAACAAGGGGCCACTTTTGAGAGGTTTCAGATAAGCCAGCATTGCATTAGTCAGTCTGAATTATAGCTGCCACACTTTATTATTATGTGTCACTTTGATTACTGTGACCCATTGATTATCTTTATCACAATGAGTTGCCTACATACCTGTGAGTTTTGTAAGTTGAAAATCCTCAATAAAAAATGTATGTTAAAAAAAAAGTATTTGAGCCACAGTGACAGTTTCTATGTATTGTTTAAGGAACTTCCTTATTTAATGACTGTTTCAGTGGATAATGTGATTCCTTAAGACTACTCAATAACTAATAATTGTATACAATGAATATTCTAAAAATTCTTCACTGGAAAATGTATTAACACTAGTGTAACAACCCCCTCCTTCCAGTAGGGGGCTGGGGATTATTCACTTTAACATGCTTGTCTCAAGACTGTCAGTCTTGGTGCAAATGTCTCAAGAAGCATGGTGTTGGAAGAGCCTAAAAGATAAAAGGAGTATAAAAGGAGACATCTAGGTCATTCTCTTTCAGTCTGAGTTGGAGCTTTTTCAGGAAGCAGTGGGCACAGCCAGCTGGTAGAGATATAAGTGGTGTTTAAATGTCAGAAGCTCAAGTTAATAATCATCACACTTAATAAAGAAGTGTGCAGTGGGACAATTGGAAGGTTGTGAGGACCATGGGAGGGTCATCAAGGGAAGCACCCTGATGGCCATGTGGTCTGAGGATGGTTCCTAGAAAGTAATGAGGGAAGGCTCTGGTGGCAGTGTGTGAGTGGTATGGTACCCATGTCATGCAATTAGCACACAAAGATCCTGAGAGAAATGCTTGGAACAGAGGTACAGGCTGCAATGTATGTAAGAGTGATAGAAGTGAGTCATTGACAGCTCTGGTTCCGCTTTGACTTGGGGCCCATATATTTGGTTCAGCTTTGAGTCTTTGTCCAGACCACTTTGGCTCACAATGCAGTATATGGCATAGGATAAAGCAGACTACAACTATGGGGTAAAAACCTTGAGGTCAGCAATGAATGTTTATTACTTTAGCTTACTTGTGGCAGGTAATGTTTCCATGCCACTGCTGGGACTGGAGTACTGTATTTGTGGTAGTGTGACAGAGTCAGCAACCAAGTAAGATCATTGCAACCTAGTGCTGAGCTAGAATGGTAAACACTCATTACTGAGTGCAAGGCTTAATCCCCCTCATTATTCTCGTCTCTGTCTCCATGTCATAAACTATATTCTCCCTGGTCTTGAAGATTTTCAAATTATATTTTACCCCCCCCAAAAACAAGCATTTGTCAATGCCGAATGTTGTCTTGCTGCCATTGGCAGAGCAGGAGTTAGAGAGATGCAGCATAGGAGTGGCAGTCAAGTATTGAACTGATGCCAACCCACCCCCACCCTACAGAGAGTGAGAGGCATTAGGGTGTCCCTGTGGGTGTTTGGTAGTGCAGTGCAGGAAAACATGCTGGGCAGGATGTGAAAAATGACAGCTGCACAGTTCATAAGGAGGTGTAATTAAATGGCAGTGCTGAAAATGCGGCATACAAATATACGAAAGTTGCAGAGTTGCAAAGGTGCATGGCAAATATGCAAGGCACAGTTGCAGCACTGGCAGTTTGTGGGCGTTCGGCACCACATTTTCAACATAGGCATTTTAGCACCTCTGCTCATGTACAGTGTCACTGTCATTTCCTCAAAGTGTCCCAAGAAATGATTTTGCACAGCAACCACGGTATTCTGCGTCGGAAGTGCAGAAACACATTTTGGGCAGGATATGTGGTGACAGCTGCACTGTTCATCAAGAGGTGTGTAAAAATGGCAATGGTGAAAATCCAGAGTGAAAATATCACAAATGCATGATGGTATGAGCATGCGTGCAATCTGACAATGCACGCTCGTAACACAGTCATTTTATGGAGTATCAGCTCCAAATTTTCAACATAGGCATTCTAGGAGCTCTGCTCATGAACTGTGTCACTGTCATTTTCATAATCTGGCCCAAACACTGTTTTCCCACAGCCACTGTGCAATTGTGCACCGGAAGTGCGGAAACACATTTCGGGCAGGTTGTGGGAAATGACAGCTGTACTGTTCACAAGGAGGTGCAGAAAAATGCCAATGCTGAAAATACCACGTTAAAATATTGTGAATGCGCAAAGTTATGAGCCTTCGTAGCAACTGCGCAATGCATGCTTGTAAAAGAAGCATTTCTTTGACTTTTTCCACCAAATTTGGAACATAGGCTTTTTGAGAGGCCACCTCATGAACACTGGCACTGTCATTTCGTTAATGGGTCCCGAAAGGTGATTTCACGCAGTGACTGCAAAATCACCTTCCGAGGCTGATTAACATCATGACAGTGACAGAATTCATGAGGAGGGGCCCCAAAAACCCCATGTTGAAAATTTGGTGCCAAAATTCCAAGAAATGCCTGAGATATGCAACAAAGTTGAAAAAACCCTATTCATTGCATTATACAGCTTTCTGGCATTTCCTCAGTTTGTGGTCGGCTTTGAAGAGTGCAGACATGTTCCCCGTCCACTGAAGATCGCTCCCAGAGTCCGGAGGTAAGTATGGGGTGAGGGGGTGAGGGGAGGCAGGTGCGCAGTGGGTGGGTGCGGGTTGGGGAGGGGATCTAGACTACGAGGATGGTTTTCATTTTCTAGGTAAAAAAAAAGAAAATGTCGTGGACAGTTTTACAATTGGAAGGCATTTGGCATGCTGGATGGAGCCCCCAGTGTGCCACCTAAGTGGGTTATAGAAGGTCGGTAGCCGACAGGGGATTGGCACCCCGCCAGCAAACAACGTTGAGGCGCGAGCCGAGGGGATTGGGCATCCCCTCAGCATTCAACAGTTGGGGGTGATGCCGATGGGAAGTGGGCTCCCCGTCAGTGCACAATGCAAGTGGGAGGGCGAGCTGAGGGCATTGGGCACCCCACGAATTCCACATTTCGCAGGGGATGCCGACAGGGTGTAGGCTCCCCGTCGGCACACAAACATGGGGGTTGCTAACAGGGGATTGGGCACCCGATGTCGACAGAGGAGGTGCCCCCTGGCCGACCATGGCCATAATGGCATCGAGCACGTCAAGCAAAGGACCGCTGCCTATGATGACTGCAGCGGACCTTTGCTTTGGTGTGTTCACCCCATTATGTATGCATGGTGTGGCGGAGGCATGCAGGCTGATTGGGGAATGAGGGACGCACCAACTGATGCGTGACCTGCATTCACCCAACAGCAGCCACGCCCCCAAGACCCTCACTGCGCACAAGCCAACATAATAATGCATCAAAAGCATAGAAACAAATTAAAATGAATTATTGCTCTTCATATTTCTTCCTTTTTTTATATTTTTATTAGTTTATGCTTTTTTCTGTTCACTGAATTTTAAACACAGCAACTGACTGACTGGCAGTGAAAGTTATAGTCAGTTGGCTACATTAAGTCAGAGACAGACTGGAGCATGGGCAGTAAACCAATCAGTCATTCCGTCACTATCCCATTTAGGGTGGGTACGCATGGGTGATGCCTAGGTGTTAGTTAAATGATAATGGCTCCATGTGAGTGACAATGTCACATGATCCATGTGCTTGCTGGCTTCAACAATGATGTTGTAGTGTCATCTGGTGGAGGGAGACATTTGTTGGTGGTGTGCATTGGACTAGATTTTGTGCTGGCACTGCTTCTCGGAGTGGTGAGCAGAACTACAGTGCCAGTGTCAGTGACAGTCCAGGGAGACTTGTCACCAGGAGGTGTAAGAGTGGGAAAAATAGAAGATATGACTTGGACATATGAATAAAATATTGAATAGTTAAAGCTTATCCAGAGTAAAATGAAATTATGAAAGATTAGGATTTCAAGATTCTCTGGATCTAGATTTGAAGCAATGTGGACAGGCAATACCACTAACGATACCAAAACATCTTTCTAAAGTGTTTAATGTTAGACAGCATCTGACAAAATACAAAGTCAGTTTGTCCAGTGTGGGCCAAATAACTTGCATGTCTTTCCAGAATGTGATTGGATCTCTATTTATGCTAGATAACATCTCTGCTAGATGAACCTGCACTAAAGTATGTACTCTGGTAGCAAGTCTGAGTTTTCCTCCAAAATGTCCAAGCAGCGCCAGCATTCACTATTCAAAAGCTCCCAAATGTTCTTGGTTGTCTCAGGATCAGTACCATTCAAGTCTCCAATGTCTTCTTACTCATGCCTGGCACTGATCCCATGAGAACACATGGAAAGAGGAGGAGTCGTATGAGCGGGATATTGTGTATGCGGATTCCTGCCAACTTCTTCAAGCTCTCTTTGCTGCTCCAGCATGTTTCAGTGCAATAGTTTCTGTTTGATATACTCTATTTATCAAGGGGAAATGTATAGATTTTTATATCTATGATCAATTAATGTTGTCTTGCCAAATTGCATATAAAGTCTAATGTTTATTTTTTTTATTTAGTTATTTAGGAAATTGGAATTACAACCCTTTGAGTCATAGGATCATTTCCAAAGGCTCCACGTCAGACTAAAACATAGACGTTCATACAGTACATACATAGAATAAATTTGGATGAGCAATCATACAGAGTATAAGTACAATGAGCACTGGTTAATGCCTATACATTTGGTAGCTAAAACAGGGCAGCGCTATCGTCATATTTACCTAATGAGGGGTTAAGAACTATACAATTGATAGCTAAAGCAATGCATGATATGAGTTGGTATTAAGCTGCCTCAGAGAGGCATTGTCTTATACGTAATACAATGCATTCACAGTCCAGTGCAACTGTATGGTAACCGAGGAAGGTGAGGAGCCTGTAGGCTAGAAATAGTGAGGGCTTTCCACTGCCAGGCCAAGGGCAGGTGCATGGCCTAGCGTATGGTGCAGAATCCACAGGTTACAGGTTACACTGGCATTAATGTGAGGAAAGGATATGGGCCCTTAAGACAGCTTTAAAAGAACCTAGATTGGTGATTGATGTGATGGCCAGTGGGAGGGCATTGTACCAGGATGGAGCTCTAAGGGGGAAGGATTGCTGGGCCAGGGTGGTCCTGACCCTAGGCACCTTCCAGATAGTTTTTGGGGTGGCCCATGTGGATGCTGAGATGTTGGCTGCCTGAAAAGAAGGCATGACACCTATTGGGGTTAAACCCAGGTGGATTTGTTTGGTGAAGAGACAGGTCTGGTATAACAGTCTTTCCTCAAAGGAGAGGATTCTGGTGAACGTGTATAGGGTGCAGGTATGTGTATTTCTGTTGGCACCACAGAGGAGCTGTCAGACCATATTGATGACTACTTGTATTTGATGATGCACCGTAGGATCAGTGGCAGCATAGATTGTGAGGCCATAGTCCACCAGTGATAAGACAGGAGGTAATGGCTAGGTGAAGTGCTTCAGGTGGCAGGCAGTCTTTGTGTCTGTAAAGAAGATCAAAGTGGGTGATGGTGGTGGAGGTGAGGATGTTTATATGTTTGTGGAATGAAAAGGAAGAGTCAAATGTAATACCCAGATACTTATACTTTTGGACCTGTTCCAGTGGGATGAGAGAGGTGGAGAATATTTCCAGGGGGAAATCCTTTGATCTGTTTTAGTGGTGCGCATAGATCATCATCTTAGTTTTTTTAATGTCCACCACCAATCTGTGTTCAGCAAAGCAGTGTTCAGTCTGAGAGAAGGAGTTTTGTAAGGTACACCGGAGAGAGAGAGGATCAGGATGTGTGGCATAAAAAACAGTGTCGTCTGCGTAGAGGAGAAGATTGCTGGGCAGGATTTAGGGAGAGTGTTGAGGTAGATGCTGAATAGCAGGGGACCCAGGATAGATCCCTGGGGAACTCCTGAGCACACAGGCAGCATAGTAGATATTGTATTCTTAATTTTAACACATTGGGTACTAGATGAAAGATAGCTGGAGAACCATGACAGTGGACAATGTGAGACCCCAATTTGTTGTAATGTGCTAAGAAGGAGGGGGTGAGAAATCATGTCAAAGGTCTTTGACAGGTCTATAAACACAGCCCCTGTGAGGTGCCCTTTGTCAAGTGTGGCATGCAGGGAGTTAGCAAATTCTGTGAGGGCAATCATAGTGCTATGACCAGCTCTGAAACCATGCTGATCCTTACATAAGAGGTTGTGTGCAAAGAGGTAGTCAGTGAGCTGATTGACCATGATCTTTTCAAGGGCTTTAGAGACAGGGGTGAAAATTGAGATGGGCCATAGTTGTTTAGGAGGAAGCTGTCACCACATTTCAATATTGGTGTTATCACTGCCATTTTCCATGAGGTTGGGAACTGGCCCAGGTGCAGGGACAGATATAGAAGGTCCGTGAGTGGGGAGATAACTGTGTCTAGTGCAAGATATCGGATATGCATATTGAAGGCATCTTTGCAGTAATTGGAGCTCTGGAGGGCTTTGGACAGGTAGTCTTTCACTTCTGTAGGGGTAATGACTCTGAGTTTGAAGGGGGTGGAGGAGCTCAGATGGTGGGGTAGGCTGAATTGAATCGAAGAAGTTGCTAGGAAGGACTGGGCTGAGGTCTGAGAAGGTGGAGTTGAGGCAGTTAGCTATGTGAAATGTGTCTTTGGTGGTAGTTCTGTTAACACTAAGTTGTGAGAGGGGAGAGCAGGATTTACCATTAAGCTCCTTGATGTTATCCCAGAACTTTCTTGTGCTACCCCAAGAGATGGCTAGGGTGGTTCTGTAGTGCTGTGCCTTGGCCTTGCAGATTGCCCAGGTACACTTATTGCAGGCAGTATTATAGGTCTGCCTATCGGTTGGCAAACTGGAGGCAGTGGCACGATGCCAGAGTTTGTCCCGCATTTCGAACTGTTGTAGGAGTTCTGGGGGTGATCCAGGAAGCACTACATTTCTTAATGGTCACTTTGGTTGGTGCAAAAGCATCACAGGTAGTATTAAAGGTGGTGGTGAAGTAGTGCAATGCATCATCTACTGTATGTGTTGGGCTTGGGAAATAGGGGACCAGTCCCAGTTAATTTGATATTGTTTGAATTTGGCTATGCCTCCTGGGTGTAGTTGATGATGAAAGGTGATATTTGGTGGTGATTTAGATAGCTGACAGGACCAGCTGAAGATGATTTGGGAGTGGTCTCTTAAGGCGTTGGGTAGGACACCCAGGTCAATAATATGGTGGGGACAATTAGTGAACAGGATACCTAGTAGGGTGTGGGTTCCATTAGTAAGGTTGGCCCTGGTAGGCTGGGATACCAGTTGGGTCATATATAATGCAGCAAAAGTATCTTTGGTATGTGTTGATGAGCTCGCCAGCCAGTTTATGTTGAGATCCCCAACTAGGACTTGTTCTATTTTGTGGGGGAGACTGACTAGGTAGTCAGAGAATACTTTACAGGCAGGGGATTGGCTACAGGGTGGGAGGTAGGTGATGGTGAGAGTAAAAGGAGCACGGTTTGGGTTAGGGAGAGTTTTATTGAGAGGGCTTGGGCACCATGGTCTAGGGAGGGTGCAGGCAGGGCTTGGTAATGCAGTGAGTCATTTACATAGAAGGTGCAGCCACCGCCTCTCTTCTGTTATGATCAAGCCTAATGAGAGAGTAGTCAGGAATAGAGACAACTGAGTCTGGGGTCTTGGCTGACAGCCAGATTTCTGTTAAATCCAGAATGTCTGATTGGTGCTGTGCCATCCAGCATTGCAAGGGTGCCATTTTTTAGGCAGGCTGCAGATATTCATAGCTGCTATTTGAAGCCCGGTGGGTGACTACAGTTTGGGGGGAGACACTGCTGGCCAGGACTGTGGTGAACATTGCCAGATAGTAGAAGAAGCAAGTGGAAGATCCTGACAAGGGCAATGAATTGGTGGCATTTTGCTGGGTAGTGGTGGCTGGCAAGCTTAGAAGGTGATGAGCAGGGAATGGGCAGCTGCATGAGGGCTGGGATGGCCAGTTGGAGGAACAGACATGGAGGGCTCACGGCACAGAGAGATGGGGAAAGGGGTAGAGAGTAGGGGTGCAAGGGGGCTATGGGGAGAGACAGGGTGATGGGGAGGCTATGAGGGGTGAGGTGCTCCCCCAGCAGCAAAGATGTGTACATACCAGAGACAATTTGGGGTTTGTTGCTGAGCATGGTAAATGTGGTTAGCAGCAGTAGTATGGTTAGTTTGTGTGGGCAGGTGGTGTGAGGAAGTACAGTGGTGGTAGATGTGACCATGGGCAGGTATGATTGCTGACACCTAACATTGTGGCAGACTCAGTGGTGCATAGGGTTGCTGGCTTTGGAGCGAAAGGTACCTGGTTTTCACCCCGGTTTGGATGCCATGTTGTATGCCTAGTGATAGCCTGGGAGACTGTGCAAGGGACACTACAGAGAGGGATGAAAGGCAGAGAATTTAGGTATGAATGATACAAGACAGAAGTGTTAGGGGGTAGCAGTGGGAAGAGGATTGCAACCTACATGCCTTGTTGCCCTCTAGTGACTTTACAGTATAATCTTCAAATGGAAAAGTAGACATTTGAGTTCCTGGAATGCTGTCCAGGCCATACCTGCTAGCAAGGGCTCAGGGAGTGTGGCAGCAGGCTCTTCTCACCATGAAGATGTGTAGACCCCTGTCTGAGGTGCTGTTAGCCCAAAGGGCCATGAAAGGATGCCTGAAGGAGAATGGACCAGCTGGGGTTAACTATAGCTCCAAAGTCAATGGGAGGTATCCTGCTTTGCAAGTCACAAAAAAGCTTTGTCACAAATAATGGGAGTTCAGATTGTAGGGAGGGATTCAGGCAGTGAGCTAGGTGCTGGCTGGGTATGCAGAAAGAAGAAATGAAAGACACTGAAATTGGGGGGGCTGGAGAAATTAACTGAAAGTGACTTTTCATAGAAATACGCAATGTGGTAACAGAGACTCAGCACAGAATTAGGAATACAGTTCAGCCCTCTAAACATAGAAACATAGAATCTGATGGCAGATAAGGACCACTTGGCCCACCTAGTCTGGCCATTTCCCTACCTAACGGATAAGCTGCAGATCCTAGTTAACCAACAACCTACTTCCTCCTACCCCCCACTAGAATTGCCTTACGTCTGTCCCATGCATTCTTGAATTCCCCCACTGTTTTTGACTCTATGACCTCCTCAGGAAGGCTGTTCCATGTATCCACAACCCTCTCTGTGAAGAAATACTTCCTCACATTACCTCTGAGCTATCCCCCCTCTATATTCAAATTGTGCCCCCTTGTTTCTGCATATCTCTTTTTCTGACATATGCTACCCTCTTGGACTTTGTTGAGTCCCTTGAGGTATTTGAAACTTTCTATCATGTCCCCCCTCTCCCTCCTTTCCTCAAGGCTATACATCTTTAGTTCCTTTTGTCTTTCTTCATATGTCTTCTGATGCAGACACTGCATCATTTTGGTTGCCCTCCTCTGGACACCCTCCACCCTGTCTGTGTCTTTGCAGAGATAGGGTCTCCAGAACTGTACACAGTACTCCAGATGTGGTCTTATCAAATGTCTGTACAGAAGGCCAACAACTTCCTGTTTTCTACTGGTAATGCCTCTCCCTAGGCATACCAGTATCCCCAAGCCCTCCTTATTGCCTTCTCACATTGCTGGCCCACCTTTAGGTCTAAACTTCCAAGTTCAAACACATACAAGTACAGTAATATTGTAATGCTGTTAAACTCGCCTGCAAGTTATGTAAGAAACATCTCTGCTACTTCTTTAATGAGGATAGTATTCTGCTGCAGTGATGACTCAGATGAATCAGTAGTATCAACACCTCCTTCGCCACCATCATAGCAGTTAATATTTATTTTTATTTATTTTTAATTTCAAATATTTTACAGGAAAGGGCATACTAAGGTGAACCAGCTTATTTACAAATGCATCCTGAGGGAGATAACACCAGGGAACAAGCAGTTATAAACATCAGTATAATATTGGGCAGAGTAAATCACTTTATGTTGCAGTGATAATTATAATATAACAAGAGTGTACAGTAAAATGTATTGAATAGCAGCAGTGAACTTAAATCATATTACATTATAATAAGAGCAACCATATGTAAATATCTGGGTAGACTGGGCAATCCTGTGTATAATCTAGGACTAAAATGGTAAGTTTACTTAAGGAGCCATATGAAGGGAAAAAATACATAAGGAGTCAGGTGCAATTACAGTAATGGGCTAAGAGATCTTGGGGGGTGGTTTATAAAACTGAAGGAGAGGAGGCAGAGTGAATAGCAGTGTGAAGGTTGGACCAAGGTCTGAAGAATCTGAAGGCATAGGTATCTTGGCATGCAGATGAATTGGTATGGGGAAGGGAGAGTGAGCGAGTGTCAGAATTATGGAGGGCATAGGTGGGAGGAAGGTTGCACATGAGAAGGGAACTATGGTGGGGGGGTGGATCAAACCAGAATTTCAAGATCAAGGAGGCACAGTGGGATAGGCATCTAGCATCATAGGAGGGAAGAGGCAGAGTAGAATGAGCAGTGATGCATGTGAGGGGCCAGTGAAGGGAAAAGTACCAGAAGGATTAAAATAAGGAGTACAGTCCTAGACGGCTGCATTTAGGTGCTGCACTATACATAACATCCCATAGCCAAAAACTGGGAGGATCATCTTAATGACGATTTCTCCATGTGGGCAGAAACAGGAATACACTCTTTGTTCCTGTACAGTGCATCTAGTTTATGATGGAAGTTTTTGTGGCTGGAGTCAAGATGAGCCACAGGGGTCCACATGTACATTGCAGCCAGCAGGTGTGAATACAAAAAAAAAGCAATGCAGGAGCACACAGGGGGTTCTACTCAGGGGCAAAATAAAAAGTAAAGATAAATAATGAAATTCAAATGTTCAGCTTCTGCAAAACTCATTAAATGGCATAAACTTCAATTTCTAACACAGTCAAAAAAGTGGCACAAACAAACACTGTGTTCATGTTTTAGGGTATAACATTTTGGGGGCCATTTGTCATGAGAAGTCAAGGTAATGCTTCAGTCAGACCCAATGGTACTTGAAGGAAGTAACCTCCTCGATTTCAGCACCATCCAGGATTTTAAAAGCAGAGTGTAGTGGGTTCTGGCCAGACACTGGGTGGTGCAACAGGTCCTTAGTACAGTTTTGTGTCATTAAAAGCCTACTGATTGGAGTGGAACCAGAGCTGTAAGTTGATAAAGTTCTTCTGGAGTCTAACAGCCAGGTCAGAGATAAAAAGCATGGTGTGAGCTGCATATATATATATATATATATATATATATATATTTATATTTATATATATATATATTATAGTGGCACAGTAGTGCCACTATAGTTAGGGTTCAGGAGCCATTTCCATGTTAAACCCAAAATTTTGCACCTTAATAACTTTGTAACCATTTGATGGATTTGCCTGAAATTTGGAAAGTATGATCAAGACGCATAGACCTTGGGATCTGCCAAGTTTCGTACTGATCGGATATACGGTTGCGGAGTTATTAAGCGAGATCTGTGCACGCGTTTACGCTTTTCTGGAATTCTACAGTTGCACCTACAGGTCATACGGTTTGCGTGACTGGCCCAAAATCTTCAGAGAATGTGCAGGCGGGTTCCCCGATGTGCCTTTCAAAGATTTGGTGAAAAAATATTAAACGGTTCAAAAGTTATTCAAAAAACAGTTTCCCATTATAAGTCAATGGGAAAACGTTAACAAAAAGTTCGACAGTGTCGCAAATGCATTTTTACTTTCGCAAATGGGCCTGTTACTTTCGCAAATCCGCCATTTTGTTTTCAGTTGGTGATCATAAAAATGGTTGGCATTTAAATTTGAGACCCTCTAGCAGCGTAATTCTTTTTTGTATTTAGCTATTAGGCCCTGAGGGATGCTTGCCATGTCTTTATTTTGTGGTAAAACACCCCAGAAATATGTTTTCAAATTTCTGGGAAAAGTACTATCGCAAATTACTTTCGTGCTCACGAAAGTGTCAAACTTTTTAGCGAAAGGTTTTGCAAATTCCGACAGTAATTTTCTAGTCTGTGGGGAAATGACAGCAATTTTTTTGCACTGTACTGCAAAATAACCGTTGGGAGTTTTGGGCTAAAATTTGGAGGGAAGGCAGCTGACATCTCACAGATGTGCCTTTCAGTGTTGTATTGAAAAAATATTACACAGCGGCAAAGTTACGGCACTCCAAAGTTGACCGTTTTTCCCATAGGATAACATTGTGGCTTCCAAGCATTACAGGAATCCTTTGGCACCCTGCTGCAAAATAATGGTTTGTATTTTTCCTGAAATTTGGAAGGAAGACAGCTAACAGTCCACAGATGTGCCTTTCAGTAGTTTGGTGAAAAATATCACATGGCGGCAAAGTTACGGCACTCCAAATTGAAGTTTCTCCCATAGGATAACATTACGCATTCATCACAGATCAGGCCCGTATCCGGAAACGGTGTAGATACGGACTTTCTGTCGGAAAACTTCTTTAGCCCCATAATGGGGTTAAGAATCAAATTAGCCAGGACAGTTGTAAATAATATGACTTTTAAATTTTTTTTCTACGTCGTACGGTTCCTGAGATATTATGTGTTTAGTATTCCAAGATCTCATTTTCTGCGCCGATACTCATTATTTTGCATACATTATTTGTACTCACTGTCTTTTTCAATGCAGGTTGTGGGGAAAACCAGCCTATGTGCTTACATTACTGTTACTGTTGCTCTTTTCGCATGCAGCTCTGTACTCATTTCACTTACCATTGACGTCTGCGCCACCATGTGCGTTATCCTTTGCGTTTTCATTTGCACTTGCGTTTCTGTTATTTTTTGCCATTTCTGTCTACAGTACTGTTTCTCTTACTGTTTCACTTTACTTCACCATGCCCATTGCCATTTGTGTTTGCAGGCACCATGTTACTATGTCACAACACATCACGTAGCAGACCATTCCCGTCTACGCCACCATGTGCGTTACCCTTTCTGTTCTCATTTGTGCTTGTGTTACCATGTGCGCCACTGTTAGCATTTCTGTTTGCGTTGCTGTCCCTGTTAGTATGCCACAACACATCATGTGGCGGGAGTGCGGGGCCCTTCTCGTTATCATTCTCAAAAAGAAGAAATTAGAGCAAAAACTCCATTTAATGCATTAGTTAGGGTTGTTCCACAGTGACAAAAGTGAAGAAATTCGCTGTTAGGGTTGAAAACCCCTTGGACCCCTGCCCACCCCATCTGGCATTGGGGTGCGTATTGGGATCGTGGTCCTAACTCTCACCCCATTCTCCTATACTTCTGCTGCTTTACACACATGTCATGGGTGAGAGTTAGGGCTGGCGATCCCAATCGCACCCCAATGCCGGGTTGGGGGGTGGTGGGGGGTCCAAGGGGTTTTCAACCCTAACAGCAAATTTCCTCACTTTGTCACTGTGGAACAACCCTAACTAATGATTAAACAGAGTTTTGTCTTCTAATATATATATATATATATATATATATATATATATATATGTCCAAGGGGACAAAAACTTTATGGAGATGGTTGAGGAATATGGAGAACAGGATAAAGCCAAGTACAGAGCCTTGAGTACACCTGAATAAAATTGGGAGTGGTGGTAGAGGTTTTCACCTATGCAGACAGCTTGAGATCTACCTTCTAAATAGGAGCAGAACCATCTAACTGAGTGGTCAGAAAGTCTTGCATTCTTAAGATTGCCCTGGAGAATAGGGTAAACAAGGATGTCAAAGCCTTTAGCAAGGATGACAAAGATGGAAGAGGTACTTTTTGAACTAGTAGGGAATTTTCCCCAATGCCCTGGCCAACATTCTCCTTCTCATAAAACAGGTTGAAGCAATTGTCAAAGGCTGTGTGTGGACCGGGCCAGTGGTGCTGAGCGCCACACCTTATGCCATGCCAGCGACCTGGGTTTGGGAATGCACCCAGGTCATCGGGGGTCAGCAGGGGAGGGTTAGGATTGAGCATCCAAAGACTGCTCTTCTATCCCTGGGGAGGGTTGAGGGAACCCACCACTTGGTAGCAGCCTCTGGTGACAATCAGAGGCTTCACCAGAGCTGGTGTGCTTGGGGTGAGTCCGGCAGACCTTCTACATCATTGCACATCAGCAGTCAAGGGGGCCTAAACATGAAGGAAAAATAGTCTGGGCATGAGCGAGCAGCTTGATAGCTGTGCTCGTACCGCCTGGAGGTCTGTCATGGAATCGTGCTGGGGGGGGTCAGTCTCGGCCTGGCATGGGAAGGCAGAGGAAGGCCTCCCAGCAGGTTGGGGAATGGCCATACTGACCCCCCATCATGCGAGTGAGCCTGCTTCCCTTCAGGTGGGTCGAGACAGGGGCTAGATACCCCCACCGATTGCACCACAGCAGGGTGATAAAAAGTGACATGATAAAAAAAAGGCTGTGTGTGGGTGTTGATGTGTGAAATGGCTGCCACTGCATGTTGAGTCATTTCACTACCAGTCCCGCATGACTTGTAAAGTGCTTTGAGAATCTATGTGTATCAAAAATACTATTTAAATGCTGATTCAGCTTCTTTGTCTTCTTCTACAAGGAATAGCACTAGGGTATGGCAGTACTACAGTTAGCATTCACAGACAGAACACTTTGTAATAGCATATAACTGTCCCGAAGCTAAGAAACCTCTGTTACTACACTGTATGGTATACAACAGTCTCGAAGTTAAGGAATCCCTGACAGCACTTAGTAACAAATTATAACCATTCTGGGGCTAATAAACTCATGGTAAGACAGGGAGAAATAAAGCTCAAGTTTTAAGTTTATTAGGAATAAGTCATTGAGCCAAGGCTCATTTACAGTGACACTCACACCTCAATTACAGCATAAGAAATTTAAATTCATACATACATTTCTTGTTAAAAACAGTGGCAAAAATTGATGTGTAATATGTACAACTATTATATAAAGGGAAAGGGGCAAACAGAACAGCAGTGTTACTAACAATTGAATCAGTACAGTGCATGTCTAGGGTCAGTTGGGAAGCATACCATGCAAGCTGATATCCACAAGATGACACCTTTATGCTACCTCCCTTATGCTCAGGACTTCTGCAAGGGGAAAGGATTTTGAAGCCTAAACACTGAGGGCTGGATTTTCAGCCCAACAGGGACTAAGTCACACTCCACAGCCACTGCTGCAGAGATTCACATTTTCAGCAGACACAGCTGCAGAGGATGTTACACCTTGCCCCACTGCTGTAAATCAAGGGAGCTAGTCGTAAACTGGCTCATGCTTTAAAATACAGCATGTGTGGTTAAAACTGTGGCTCTGCAAGTGAAACCCCACTTGCAACATTTTTTTCCTGCACCCATGCTAATTTTTTTTGGGGTCTAAAAATTCAGCCCTGAGTCCTTATGTTTCTGCCTCCAGCTGCTGATTGTGGCACTTGGCCATCACAAAAAAGCTATAGATTGGCAGCTACTTGTCAGCTGCCTTTGTGCCCTACGGGCAATGGTGCTAGAGTGGAGGAGTCTGACTGGCTTGTGATACCCCAGAGAAGTCCCAGATGAGGTGAGCAGCAACAACTGCAGTTGTGTGTAGAAGACAAAGAAAAATGGTTTAAAAGCCCAAACACTGAGTCCCAATATTCTCACTTTCAGCTGCCAATTGCTGCACTTGCTTGGCCTGAAATCACCATAGATTGGCAGCCCCCTCTCAGCTGCCTTGGCATCCTGTCAACATAATGGGGAGAGTGGGGGAGAACAACTGACTCATGATATCACAGAGGAGTCCTGGATGAAGTGAGCGAGCAGCAATCACCACTGTTGTGTGTGGCACACAAAGAGAGCCTAAAAGCCCAAACACTGAAATCCAGTGTTACTGCCTCCAGCTACCGATCACAGTGTTTGGTTGATCTGAAATAGTGATAGCTTGCTAGCTCCTTTTCAGCTGCCCAGGCATCCTGCCAACAGTGTGAAGCATGTGGGAGACCCTATCTGGCTCACAATGCCCCAGAGGGGTCCTGGATGAGGTAAGCAGAAATGATCACAGCTAAATATTTCCATTGTTCTCCTACACTGTACATGCTGAACTCTTCAGCTAGTGCAAGTAAAAGCATAATGATCCAAAGTATTGCTTGATTAAAAATGTGGCAATGATATGGAACTCAATGTTTTATTTGATGGATAAATTGGTGGAACAGAAAGATGTGTTCAGGGCTATGAAATTATTTAACAATGTGGACTTTGGAGAATATCTGCCATAGGTACAGTTGTGTAAGCTACAAAACATTGTTTCATGTTTGAGACATGATAAAGAGACTCCCAAAGGTGTCAGCATTGAATAAACAATCATTAGCATGGTCCTTCCCTTGGTAAGTATACTTAAATGGAAAACACACCATTAAAGTGGAACCTTTGTAAAACAGCTCTCAGCTCAAAGGTACTTGTAATTCCAAATCAATAATAAATAAATAAAATAATTTGAGATCTTCTATAGCAATCCAACAAAGCAGCAAAGATGGTGGCCATTGATGTGGCAACACTGGTGGTGGTAGTGGTGGTGAGGATGTTGGTAGAGGAGGTGGAGGTTACACCACTAATTAATCTGTGATATCACAGTAATAGCACAAGCGGGATGCAATACTTAATGAGGAAGTGGTAGAAATATTGCTGACACAAATGCACACGGATTTGAAAGCATTAGATCAGGCACAATCTGGCATGGCAACTCTACTGAATCCACAATACTATATAAAGATATGTACATTCTCCCTTGATGCATTGTTATTAAGCAGAAACCGTTGCATACACTTCAAATGGAGCAGAGCAGACATTGTAAAAAACGAGAGTCCATCTCCTCCTGCTTGTTCTGCTTTTCCTCCTCAGTTGACATTTCATCCTGCCAGTAGCAGGCATCAGTGTGACAACAAGATGGCTTGAGTAATTGATCCAATGACAACAACGGACATCTGGGAGCTTTTTGACACTGACTGCTGATGCTACTTAGACATTCTGAATGGTGGTACAGACATCTTATCAAAGTACATGATGAAGGCTTATCTGGCAGAGCCACAGTCTAGCTGAAGTAGTGATACCATCAACTTCTGGAAATAAAGGAAATTCATTTTGTATGCACTGGTTGATCTGGCTATGTATTTTCGTGGATGGTCTGCAACACTGGTTGCTTCACAAAGCTGTTTCAGCTTAGGGAGTGATATTGCCTTACCACGCTGCTCTATGTGAGATTCTGAGTATAGATATAAATTCATAGCCTTTCTGAAACTCAGCTTACCAGGGATCAGCATCAGCTATTCATTTGATTATTCCCATGTCCCGCAAGTCACATCTACTGCTATCCTCAATCCTATACTTTCTGCAAGCATGTCTCCACAGACTCCCACTGGCCCTGTAGCACCACTGTCTAATTGACCGGTCCCATCAGGATTGGTACTTCAAGGATTATGGCACAACCACTACCTCAAGTCCTCCTGAAGACAGTACAATGTCAGCAGTAAGCTTAACGTGATAGGTGTGATGAGTTGCTCAGACCGAGTAATTATAAATTAATTAAGACCTGTAATGTCAACCAACCCACCATCAACAGATGGCAACAATGACCCTAACACCAAATGAATCATCAGCGATGGCCATAGTCAGATGCTCAACTGCTTCAGTCTCATGACCTTGTGTAGTCCATTGAATACAAGTCTGACTGCCAGCAAGATGCAGCTGTCTTAATTATTACTTCAGTTCAATCTATATAAAAAAAATTAAAAAAGATAAATTTTATTTTCTAAACATATTGTCTTTTAATTAGCATTTATGTTCTTGGATGCATAATATTTTAAAGGGGAAGGTTATTATAAATTTTGATAATATATGGCACCATTGAGAAGGTAGTAATTGGCAAGGAGATAAAACAGAGGCTACAGCAGGCAAGTTTTGAGCTCAGCAATGAATGCTAACAATCACTATAAGACATAATACACAGCAGTCAGACTGAGGTTCAGACTGAGGTGAAAACAGGAGTGGAAGTCAGAATGCCCATATAAAGCTCCTGTCTCATAACCCATAACAGTGTATACAGTCGTTTTCTAGAATTCAATTATCTAATTTGTTTTTAAAAATGGCTTTTCTTTTGCTGAGCATTATTTTGATGGGAAGGGAATTCCAAGGATTTACTACCCTTTGCGAGAAATAAAATTTCCTTATCATACTTTTAATTTTTACAATTCAATTGAAAAGGGTGTTCTCTAGTACCGCCCTGTTTAGTTTAAAACCCCATTTCATTAAACAAATAGGGATCTTCAATGATATCCCACAAAAGGAGCAAATCACCCCTAAGACATCTCATCACAAGAGATACAACATTCAGTTTACATAATCTATCATGGTAATTAAGCTCCCTAAATGCTTGCATTTGTTTTGTCAGTCTATGTTGCACATTTTCAGTATGGCTAATATCGTTTCTCTTAATGGGCACCAAAATTGAGAACAAAATATTCAAGATGGGGATGCACATAAGACCTGTACAAAGGAACTAAATAAAACCTCAGGTCTCTAGATCTTTTGTGTCTGCATATCATCCACATGATTTTGTTAGCCCTACTGATAAATTCATTTACTTGTCTTGTATTATCTAAATCATTAGTCATTAAAACTCCAAGGTCCTTCTCAAAAGATGTTTCTACCAATTGAGTTCTGCATAAAAAGTATGGATGCTTACAGTTATTGGTGCCTAGGTGCATAACCTTGCACTTATCAAGATTAAAACGCATTTCCCAAATGGCAGCCCAGAGAGTGATACGATCTAGATCTTCCTGAATTCTGTCATCTTCCTCCACTGATGCACAAGTACTCCCTATTTTAGTGTCATTAGCATACTTAGTTACCCCACTGCTCAGATTGCTTGTAAGATCAGCTGTAGAAATTGGAAGTGGGCCAAGCACAGACCCCTGTGGCACATCACTAAACACACTTCTCTCCTGTGAAAAACAAATCCACTGACAATCACTCTCTAGGTTTGGTCGTTTAGCCAGTTAGATATCCACCTCACCAATCTTAGATCTATTTCTGCTAGTTTTAACTTTTCAGTAATAGCCCAGTGGGGCACAAGGTCAAAAGCCTTACTGAAATCAAGAAAGAAAATATCACAAGGTGATCACATCATCCATTTGATGGCTAATTGGCAATTTTTTCACAAAAACACAAAAGTTTAGTAGTGTAAGATCTACCCCTAGTGAACCCATGTTGTTCAGAATTGATATTATCCAGGGAGGATAGAATTTTATTTTTCATGATGCCTTCCAGACTCTTACATATGATAGGTGTTAGGCTTATGAGTCTGTAATTACCAACTTTATGCCTGTCCTCCTTTTTTAAGACTCATTGTGGACTGTGTCACACTACCACAAACACAGCAGTCCCTAGCAGAGGTATGCAGACTCAGCCTGCCACAAGTAAATAACAGTGATTAAAATTAATTGCCAACTTCAAGGCTTTATTCCCCACAGTTTTTCTTCTGATTTGCTGCATACCAATTACTGCATTGGTAGCCCAAGGGGTTTTGCCAAACTGACAAAGGCAAACCAAATTTTGAGGACCCAAGTTCAAGCCAAACTGAAGATGGCTCTGGCTCTCTTCTCTCACCCTTACTCCCAAATGGCATACCTTTCAATCTACTTTCTTACTCACTTTTCTTTTCACTTCATAATTAGAACATAGAACATAGAACATAGAAGTTGTCGGCAGATAAGGACCGCAAGGCCCATCCAGTCTGCCCATTTCTTTTTCTACCTTATAAATGTGCCATCGGCCTTTGCTCTGTCAGTGGCCTATCTATTCATAGTCATTTATATTGCTCCCTTATGCCTATCCCATGCCTGTTTGAAGCCATGCACTGTACTCATAGCCACCACTTCTTGTGGTAAGCCATTCCATGCATCCACCACCCTTTCTGTGAAAAAGAATTTCCTCACATTCCCCCTTAATCTGCCCCCCTCTAATCTCATGCTGTGTCCTCTTGTCCTGCTATTTTTCTTATATTTAAACATGTTAGACTCTTTCACCTTGTTAATGCCCTTAAGGTGTTTGAATGCCTCGATCATATCACCTCTCTCCTCCTTTGCTCAAGGGTATACATATTGAGCTCTGTTAATCTGTCCTCATATGTCTTCTGATGCAGTCCCTGCACCATTTTGTTGCCCTTCTTGGACTGCCTCAATTTGGTTAATGTCCTTGTGAAGGTGTGGCCTCCAGTACGCGCAGTACTCCAGATGGGAGCCTAACCAGTGTCTTGTAAAGAGGATTTACCTCCCTCTTACGACTTGTGATACCCTACTAATACACCCTAACACCCCCTAGCCTTACCTACTGCTTTTAGAGGTCTGCTTGGATGATTTCAAGTCATCAGTGATGATGATGCCCAAGTCTCTTTCTTCCTTTGTGACTGCTAGCAACTCCTCCCAGCCTATAGGTGGCTAGGGTTTCTCTTCCTTATGTGCATGATCTTGCACTTCTTTGCATTAAATCCCAGTTGCCACTCTTCTGACCATTTGCTAGTTTATCCAGATCTCTTCTCATTCTGCCCACCCCATCTGGACCATCTACTCTGTTGCAGATCTTGGTGTCATCTGCAAACAGACAAGCCTTACCCTCTAGTCTGCAAGGTCTCTAATGAAGATGTTGAAGAGGACTGGCCCCAGGACTGATCCCTGAGGTACCCCACTTGTGACTTGCATCTCTTCTGACTGTATACCATTTACCACCACTCTCTGTTTTCTGCCCATCAACCAGTTTGCCATCCAGTTGACCAACTTCGACCCACCGAGCCTACCCAGCTTATTTATCAATCTTCTATGTGGAACAGTGTCAAAAGCTTTGCTGAAGTTAAGGTAGGCGACATCAACTGCTCCCCCTTGGTCCACCACTCTGGTTACCCAATCAAAGAAATCTATGAGATTAGTTTGACAGGACCTTCCTTTTGTAAACCCATGCTGTCTTGGATCCTGTGCCCCTATAGATTCCAGGTGTTGCACTATCCTTTCCTTAAGGAGTGCCTCCATAATCTTGCCCACTACTGAGGTAAAACTGACTGGTCTGTAGTTTCCCACCTCCTCCCTGCTACCACTCTTGTGGAGCGGGATCACATGAGCCCTTCTCCAGTCTTCTGGGACCTCGCCTGTGCTCAGAGACTCACTAAACAGTTCTGCTAATGGCTCTGCTAGTTCCCTTTAGCTCCTTAAGTACTCTGGGATGTATGCCATCAGGTCCCATTGTCTTATCCACCTGAGCTTAGCAAGCTCTTGTAGGACCCTTTCTTTTGTGAGAGGAGTGCCCACCTCCCTCCCCCTGTGTCCATGATGCTGAGCTGTGGGCCCTGCCCTACCTTCTCTTCAGTAAATACTGAGCAAAAGTATCTATTTAGGATAGATGCCTTTACAGGGTCCTCCTCCTCCTCCTCCTCACATGCTCCCTTTTCTCCATTAAGCTTAGCAATACCCCCTCTGGACTGTCTCCTTTCACTAATGTATCTATAGAAAGTCTTGTCACCTTCTTTTACTGTTTGTGCTAGTGTTTCCTCAGTTTGGGACTTTGCCTGCCTTACTGCCTTCCCTGCTTCCCTTAGGGCAGTTTGGTATGTCTCCCTATCTTCATCCCGCTGTGTTCCCATATATTTCCTGAAGGCCAGCCTTTTGGCTCTGACCTTTTCTGCTACTGTATTTGAGAACCAAAGTGGTTTCCTTCATCTTTT
Organism: Neoceratodus forsteri; assembly: GCA_016271365.2. NCBI lineage: Eukaryota > Metazoa > Chordata > Ceratodontiformes > Ceratodontidae > Neoceratodus > Neoceratodus forsteri. Next base: position 35,944,940 of record JADMNL010000023.1, read on the forward strand.
GCACTTCCTTTTCTGTCTAACACAATGGGATGTTGCTTCAAGTATTGCATCCTTAATGCTTCCCAACTTTGCCTGTACCCCCTCACCTGTGTTTCTTTTTGCCAGGGCTAGCTTAACTCTGTTGGCCATCTTATCAAAGTCAGCTCCTCTGAAGTCCCATATTTTTGCCTTGGAATGGGATGATTTAGATGTAGTAGCCAAATTGAACCATACCATGTGATAGTCACTGGCCCCCAGGTGACCTTCTACCTGGAGATCTGTGATCCCTTCCTTGTTAGTCAGTACTAGATCTAGGATAGCCCTGTCTCTTGTGGGTTGCTGTACCAGTTGTTTGAGGCCCTCCCCCTGCAGGAATCCACTATGTGTCTAGTTCTGGCAGATGTTCCTGCTGGTATTGACCAATCTGTATCCGGCATGTTGAAGTCTCCCATTATCAGAACCTCCTCTTTAGCTGTCATGTTTTGTATATCTTCTAACAGTAATGTGTCCATGTCCTCCCCCTGGTCTGGGGGCCTGTAGACAACCCCAGTTCTTATGGCTGTCCCATTTCCTGTTTCCAGGGTGACCCACAGTTCTTCTGGCTCCTTATGTGTATTCTGAATTTCTGTAGCTTTGATATTTTCATTGACATACAGGGCCACTCCTCCCCCTTTTGCACCTTGGTCTCTTCTGAACAATACATAGCCAGGTACTGAAGTCTCCCAAGTGTGGTTACTGGTAAACCACATCTCACTAATTGCTACTATGTCCAGTTTAGCCTCTGACATTATTGCCTGCAGGTCTGGGATCTTATTTCCCATGCTGTGAGCATTTGTGTACATGATTTTCTGTTGGCCAGATTTTGGTGTGTTAGTTGTTGGGTGAGGTTTGGCATTACCCCTGTCCGTCGTATGGGGAGACAAACCTTTTTTTCTTACCTGGTGATGCAAATGAACTGCAAACATGCTGAATCCCTGTTTGACCACTAGCTGTGGGGGAAGGGGTGTTCTTCCCATTCGACGTATGGGGTGCTGCACCCCTCTCCCCATTTGCTAGTTTAAATATTCTGCAAAGACGTCAAACTTCTGCCCCAATGCACTGACTCCCTCCTTGGTCAGATGCAGTCCATCAAATTTAAAGAACTTTCGCTCCCAGAACTGTTATCAGTTCCCTACAAATCTGTGTCCTTTTTCCTGGCACCAGCCCTTGAGCCACGTGTTTAGCTCCCCTATCTCCCCTTCTCTGACCTTCCGTCCATATGCTCCCCTCTCCCAGACTGGCAGGATCTCAGAGAAGGAGATGCCGGATGAAATAGATGATAGTTTGTCACCCAGCCTGGTCAGGTGTTCCTTGGTCTCACAACTGACAGGCTGGCGAGATCGATAGTCCTATGTGTACTAGGACATCAATGTTTTCTCCTGCTTTGTGAACAATTTTAGCAATGCGGTCAGTGTCTCTCATGCTGATGTACCTGGGAGACATCTGACCATTACTCCTAGTTGGAGATGGGTATCAACTCCCGAATCATGGAGTCTCCTATGATCAAAGTTTTTGGATTTCCTTTTGCTTTTTTGTTTTGGTTCCTGATTTGGGTGAGTTTTGTTGTGCTAGCTGCTGTGCTGCAGTGTCCTGCTCTGCAGTGTCTTCTGCCTCTTTGTTTGATTTCAGAGATAGAGGCAGATACCTGTTGTAGTGTTTATATGGTTTTTGGAGGTAATATGTTGGAGAGCAGAGAGTGATGGGGCACCCGATTTGCCCTTCCTAACCACCTGCCAACCTCCTGGACCAACTACCCTCTGCAGTCAAGGTTTTTCTGTTGGATGCTGGGGAAATGGCGGGTGGTTCTTATAATGTATTTCCTCTTGAATATGAAATTTGAGGCGTACAATCTCTGCCCATGCTGCCTGGAGCTGAGCCCTAAGATCTCCAAAGGCCCAGCATGTAGGACAGTGTCCTAAATCCTGTAAGACTGTCCTTCCGAAAATTGTTCCACAGTACCTGCAGTTAATGATATCCATTCCAGATAAGTTGCTGGGTTTATAACCTAGTCAGAGTAATTAGAAGGGAAAAAAAGGAAAAAAATTGCAAGTAATGGTTTGATTGTGTTTTGTTTAACTTGTTATAACAAGTTAAATTACTAGTGCCTAATAAATGAGCTCACCTTGGAGGCCCCACTGATCCACCTTCCTGCTCTGCCACAGGAAATGTCACAACTGTGGTACCCTATAAAAGTGTAGTGTGTGGGGTGGTTGGGGATGGGGTGGGTGGCTAGGCCCTTCCCTGCCGAAAAAGAAGAACCATGGACGAAAGAACAAGGAGGTAAGAGCAGAAACAATCAGTCAACAACAAATGCAGTAGCCCTGAAGCTTATCCTAATGTTAGATAAAATTGTAAAACCTGTAAAGCACCACCTGTAATAATTTCAGAGAAGATATACCCTGTAAGAAACACTTTGCTACAGAGAAAAATAAAGCAGTAACAGAAGATATACCTTGCAACAGACAATTTGAATCAGAAGATTACAGCAGTAATCTGTTAGCACACACCTATAGGCACACCTTGTAATAATGTAGAAGAAGGTATACCAGCAACAACAATTTGAATCAGAGAAAAATAAAGCAATGAAATGTTAGCAACAAACAGTAGCAATCCCTGTGAGTAAAAAATAAAAACAACACCATACAGTAAATCTGTTTAGCCAAAATAAGTCTTAATCCTTTTCCCTTGCTCTGGTAAGTTTCTCTACTTCTCTCTAATTTTTAAAGAGGATTGCTTAGTTATCTGTTATCAGCTGAGAAGTAAATTTAGCTTAACCCCTGTAGGACAAGGTGAACCCCTTGATTGCTTACTTTGGTACTGTGCACATATTTGCATAACTTATTTGTATATTTCAAAAGCATAGTTTCTCAACTAATATTATGATAATTTAAATTAAAAACAATTTGAATTGGTGGCCTGCCAGCTCAGTGGTAACACTCCCGCTTGTGGCACTGATGACCTGTGTTGGGAACGAGCATAGAGCATCAGAGGGTCAGCCAGGGGGAGGTAGGATGTGCATCCCATGGACAGCTCCCGTCTTCCAGGGGGGAGAGTTGTGGCTTCTTGGCATGCCAATGACACCCAGTGGAGACTGGGTGTGCAACAGCCTGGACCACCAGGTAGTGGGCGGAGGCAGTGGTGGACGTCTGTTAGTCAGGTGTGGGAGGGTGCCCAACCTGTGCTGACATCATTACATGTCTGTGCCTCCTGGGTAACTAAAACAGAAAACCCCTGGGCACATCAGCACCATGAAGACCCTGGACCACCACCTGAATGACACTCCAGGAGTAAGTTTCAAGTGGAGCCTCAAATGTATCTCGGTCTCTCCCCTTGGGGGGCCCTACTGTAGGGGGAAAACTGCAGGCTTCCCAACCTGGACAGCCTGGGGGGCATACTGTGTGGTTGGTCCATGTACTGATGAGGGTGTACATGCCCCACTCATCGCCTGGGCAAGAAAAAGAAATGGCATGAGCTAGAAAAAGAAATGAAAAAAATATTTGAATTGCCAATATTAGCTTACAGACCAGAGAGAAATAAGAGTATAAACCATGTGCATCTAGGAACTCATCTCAACCTAAAAGTGAACCAAATAGGGGTGGTATACATATCTGTATGAGCCTTACTGAGCATGAGCTCAAGAGATAAGTCCTATATGTAAGAATATATGTGTAATCTGTAAGTCTGAATTAAAGATGGATTATTAAATAATTATTACAGGGTCGATATCTCAATGGTTGCTTACAAGATGACTTCCAAATGTACAGATATGCTGCATCATGAATAATTAATCATCTTTTTGCCTGGGTATTTTAAGATATCATTACAATGTATATAGTTACAATATTTCAGATATACATCAACTACACAAAAAGTATATAGATTTTGTAGTCAAGATATATCAGCAAATACATAAAACATGTATTACGTACCTAAAATGCATATACTGTACAGTATCTTGGTAATATATTTATAATATATATTAATGGGAGGGCTTTAAGCCGGAGGTTCAATGCGTGGAGCAACAACATCACTCCCCATCAGGCCTTAAAAGGCCACTCCTCCTGGACTATTCCAGGATTGTTTCTTTGTTGTGGCTACAGGTGCAGCCTTCCTTGGCTAAGACTTGACTTGTTTTCCATGCACCTCTGGCCTCTCATCCTCGTCTCACTGTTCTGTCTGTTCTCTCCCTTCTCTGTATTCCCGTTCCCTTCCCCCTTACCTCGTTCCTCATTCTCTTTTCCACATTGTTGTCTTTTTCTTTCAGATATATTTTTTTCCCCTCCTCGGTGCCACTGTTATCTCTGTTTTGGCGGTTCCCTGTTGAGCTTGCTCCCATTGTGCCCAACTGCTCTGGCACTGCGGGTCTCCACGCTGTTCTGCTCCTCCTAGCTGCTTCCTTCTCCCTGTGTTGACATTCAGAGATCCCTTCCGCTGCTCCTTCCCATTGCCTTGCCAGTGCTTCGAATGTGCCGTCACCCTCTGTGCCTGGCTTCCTCCTCACTATGCCCTCCTTCTTCTTCTTGGCCTCGGCATTCCCCTCATTGGGTGCTCCACACCACCCATTCTACTCATTCAATTCCCTGCTGGGCCAGCTGTCTGTCCTCCGCTGCTGCATGCCGTTCACCCTCTCGGCAGTCACTCTTGTTGTGCATACATCTCCTCCAGTTGCGCAAGCCATTTGAACTCTTTATTCTGATACTGATGCCCTTTCTTGAAAGTCACTATTGTGTCTTTCTAATTTCTGCTCATTTGAAAGATGAGAGCAGATTTCTTTCTCTACTGCTTTCTGGTATGTACGGCATGTCCTATCCATAGTTCCAAGGCAACTCATTGATTCGAGTCTGAACAATAACATTTATTCACAGTGCCCTTACTTGTTTCTTTCCTTTGTTTGAAATCATTTTCGATGTCTCTTACTACCTGAGAACCATTCACAGTGTCAAAAAGATTATCGGTTCCCAGTATATTATCCTTCAATTGTGGCATTGGCAGTGCTTGTTCTCACCACAGGTTTGTTGCTCGGGTGTTCATATCCTCCTAGTCCCATCCTGCTAACATCATGATTTTCATGTAAATTATTTTCTGCCACTCTCTGAAACTGTTTTTGCTTGTTCTCAGATACTGATACGGTGATAGTCCCATGTTCATCAAGAGCCTGTATGTGGAACCCCAAGTCTTAATGCGTGGTCATTCGGCCAATCCTAATCGACTCTGCTACCTGCGTAGCTGGCTTGGGCTTTGCTATTCTCACCTCTCATTAGCTCGGACCACATTCTCCTGCCTCACTTGTCTGCTCTGTCTGACCTTGGTTAAGCCATATGCACTTTCTTTCTTTCTTCCTGCCTGTGCTTTCCCTTCATGGGCGCATATCTATTTATTTATTTATTTAGTTTTTGTTGACTGGGTAAGTGCACTAGACAGACTCTGCCTATTTTCAGGCATGACCTGGGGAGGGGGATACAGATGAATGCCAGCTGACTATGAACCAGATTAAGCTGCTGGTGGTATTTTAGTGAATGAGGGAAATTTGGCCAGAACACCGGGGAAATTCCCCTACTTCGTGTTTCCTGTGAGCAGGGGGGACCCATTTTCTGGTGGGACCAAGATGGCGGAGGAGGAGGACAGTGGAGGAGGACATGCTGTGGCTGAGTTAGCAAGGCTCAGCGGGGAACATGGTACGGCTTTCCGGATGGCTGCATAGAGCAGTGAAAGTAGGACGGATGTTGCTCAACTCCTAAATCATCCATGTGGGGACAGTGGTATGGCTGGGATGCACCTTGATGGTGGCCAGCATAGCGTACTGGAATCCCCGCGCCTGAAGTATTAGTGCACAATACGGAAGTCATCTGGAGTGTGGAGTTGGAGCAAAACCATGAGTTTCTGACGGAGCCTGGGATCTTGGGAGAAATGATGGGCGAAAATGCTGCAGTTTTGTGTGGAGCTCCAGCTCTTTCGCAAGGGTCTGAGGAGCTTAATGTATTGTTGGAAAAAAAACGGCAGCTGATAAAAGAAGCTTTGGCTGAGTTCAACAAATTAAAACAACAAGCTGAGGAGGATCGAAAAGGAAAAAGGCCCGTTTTGGACTCTTCTTCAGGCCTACCAGGTACTGTGCCTAAGGTTCTAAAAGGCCCCAGTTTTTTAGATTGATCGACGGATGAAACCCCACCTCAGGATGCTAATCTGGTGGTTAATGAATCCTGGTCCCCTCAAGAAGCTCTCCAGGAGGCAGGCTGGATACAATCAGATGAGGGAGGCTGGATAGCCTACCCAATAATCCCTCTTCCGGGAACAAGCATAGCAGATGGGGAAAGGGCCAAATCTGCATCAAGGGATGCTGTATCTAGCTATGGGCCAGACTGTTTTGAAACTTCACCTGTAATAACTGTACACTCTTCTTTATGTGTGTCTCCTCAAACCAGTATTTCTAATTTACTATCAAATGGTTCTTTGCTATCAGAGCCCATGTTAGGACAAACTGTCACTCCTGAAGCTTTAAGTTATGCGAATGTTTTGGGTTCTGAGTTAAATCCAGTACAGGATCAGCCTGTTATCTCACAACCCCCTGTTACATTTGCTAGTTTATTTAAAAAACCAGTTACTTTGGCAAAACATAGGAATGCAGTGCGTTTAAGTTCCTAGGTCCTATGGATGGTATGCCAGATCGTTTTATGTAGGGAAGGTTTTGATTAAGCAAATGCTGGTTTTTCTCCAGGGAGGTGTATGCCCTATACACACCCCAGGGGATAACAATTATGACATTAGTTTTCATGACACCAGATTTGCTAAATAAATTTTGGATGAGATATCTCTTTTAAAAACTAATCCAGCGTGGTTACATTTTCAGGCTATACCTCTCACTCAAACAATCCTTTAAAGTAATAAATGTACTTTTCGGAATGAGGGGTAAATGTAGAAGATATAACGTGACTGGGTGGAAAAATGTACTGTTCAGGGGAATCCTGAACCTATATTGGATGATGAAGGTTTCTGGAATGGAGGGTGGAGATATAAGGTTAATCTATTTCAAAACGATGAAGGTCTATAGCATTTACCTAGTTGTTTCTATTTGGGTCGGGATAAGGGTTTTATTTTTTATCCAGGCCAACCAAGACATTGTTATAAGTGTGGCTCTCCTAGGCACCTGAGTAGGATGTGTGAAGTGGTAAAATGTGCTCAATGTGGAGAACAAGGACATGTCCTTACTGACTGTCATCAGCCCAGTAAGTGTTCACTGTGTGAAGATGCACATTCTTTGTTGATTGCCCTTCGCTGCGCAAAAAAATCTGGAGACTATAGTATTCAAGATTTTTACATCAATACGGTGGTTAAAGCTGCCCTATGAATAAAACCCTACCACACCCTCTGGGAGACCTCAACCATATTTCTGGTAATCATGGTTGTGCATTGATTCAAAAGAACCTCAGTTGCAGATACACCCTGATGTTTCTGAGCCTCTGTCAGTGACACAAAATCCTGTCTCTCAAGTGGAGGTTTCTAGCGGCAGTTTGATTTCAGTGCCTCCACCACTCCGCTCAAGAGGCCTTTACTCTGGTATCTTCCAGAAGACGTAGTCTTCGATCTGGAAATATTAGCATGGTGATTCCTGAACCCCTATGACGACTACACATAATCCTTTTATTGTATTACAAGATGACACAGGAATGAGTCTGACTCAGTTTCTGTAAATTCCTCACAACATGATGGTACATCTGATATAGACCAAAATTTGGCAAAACTGATTTAGGCAAAAAAAAAAATAGATTGGGAATGAGGAAAGGGAACAAGAAAAATAATATGCTAAAATGTGTTCAAAATATGGCTGGTCGTTTCCCTCTCTGATGGTAGCAGTTTATAATCTTTCGGTAGCTTTTTAAATGTGAATAGTATGTTATCCGAGGGAAGCAGGCGTTGATTTTATCACTTTTTGAGAAAAGGATTATGATGTGGTTTTGCAGGATACTAGGTTACATACCAACTCGATATTGAATTAGCAACCGCTGGCTGGAGATGGGGTTACCTATTGGTCTATGGGTGAAGACCCTGTAGTGGTGTAGGTATAGCCCTAAATAGTCCCACTGCAAAGGTGATACAACTAGTTGATCTTGTCCCTAGTCGTGTATTGTTGTTGGATGTAGTGATTAACGGTTTACAGTGTCGGTTAATCAATGTTTATGCACCTCAAACAAAATTTACGTATTGAAATATTTCACTTATTTCAACCTTATTTATTTACTTCAAAGTATGTTTTTGGGGGTGACTTCAATTGTAGTAGATACAATACAGATGGGGATGCCAAACCACCAAAATGTTTTGTGATGCTACTTGTCTTAATAATTTACTTGTTCAAACAGGCCTTAGTGATGTTATGGCCCTTTCAGGGAATCCGCAAAACATTTTTCAAGGCAATAAGGCCACAAGGATAGATTTTGGTTTGTTTCCGATTCCTACAGGTGATTGATACTAGAACATTGGCTGTTACTTCCTCTGACCATGTAATTATAGTAGCTACGGTGGCAAGTCATATGCCTATGCATCGGGGTCCAGGGTACTGGAGAATGAACTTGGCTATATTACTTCTTCCTACAATTGAAGATGGCTTTCTTGCTATTTTAAAGGCCAGGAAATCTGTGTTATGTCTCTATGATACTTATCGGGAATGGCGGATGGATACAAAAACTGAAATTAAACGTTTTTTTCAATCAATAGGGAGATTATATGGTAAATACAAAACTGATACTTACTTAAATTATAGAAAGGAATTTTTGGATTTACACTTTCGTGTGGCCAATGGTGAGGTTTCAGTCCTCCCCCAGTTATACGAAATAAGAGAAAAGATGAATAATTTTCAATATGATCGGGCAAAATCTTTAGAAAATGAATGCCGTTTTGGTACCCAAGGCACAAAGGCCTTTCTGAATTCATTTCAATTTAGTGCTTCCCAAAGACATCAGAAACATATGACAGGTCTTAATGATCAGGCAGGGATTTGGTGCACAGATACCAGAGAGGTTATGCGGATTGTTGATTTACATGTACAGAAACTTTTTGGTATTACTGAAACATTGAGTCACACACATGAGAACTGGTTGGGAGGATGTAATTTACCCCAAATTTTAGATTCAGGGTCAGTTAACTTAGTAGCACATATTACAACACAAGAGGTTGCTGCAGTGTTGGCACAAGTAAAAGCTGGTACAGCCCCGGGGAATGATGGTATTCCATATGAAATTTATAAAATAATTTTTCAACAATTATTGGAAGAATTTACAGGTGTTTTGAATGAAATACTATCCTCGGGGATATTACCAGAGAGTATGAACGAGGGGCTTGTAGTTTTTATGTATAAAAAAGGAGACAGAGGGGATTTGTTAAACTGGAGACCTATAACCCTATTAAATACAGATTTTAAACTATTTACCAAAATATTAAACAATAGACTGTTACTTAATGCACATTCCCTTTTACATCTGGCACAAACATGTTCCATTCCAAATAGGAACATTACTGATAGTCTAATACTTTTGCGGGAACTTTTTCAAAAGGGATCTACAGGGGAACTTACAGGTTTGATTTTGAGTTTAGACCAGGCAAAAGCCTTTGATAATGTAAGACATGGTTATTTATGGGACTGTTTAGTTGGGTATGGTGTACCCGATACCTTTATAGAATGGATAAAAACGGTTATGCCAATGCTACTGCTCAAGCTTTTTGTAATGGGTGGGTAGGGACTATATATCCCACATTACGGGGTGTGCATCAAGGATGTCCTCTTAGTGCCCTTTTGTATTTATTTACTATAGATCCCTTAATTAGGCGGGTGTATGGTCATGACAATATCCGGGGACTCTCCTTTTCAAGTACTGATCCTGAAGTTAAATGTATTGCCTATGCGGATGATTTATGTTTTTCGATTGGGGATCTTCCTTCTGCAAGGGTTTTCAAAAAAGTTTTACAGGGTTTTTTGTTATATACCGGTGCACAAATTAACTATGAGAAATGTAATTGTATAACACTGGGGATAGAGTATTTTCATCTTACACAGGTTATAGGTATTCCAGTAATTAAGGATACTTGTAAAATTTTGGGTCTTTTATTCGAGCAGGAGATTTAGCATATCTAAATTGGAAATTTAAACTAAAGGAGCATAAACTAAGGTAGATGTCTGGAATACATGGAGACTGCCTAAACTGAAACGGATTCAACTGGTTAAAACATTCTTATTACCCATATTTTTGTATTTAAGTGTGGTTTTAGTCTTCCTTTAGCTTTGGAGACACAGTTATATGGATGCTTTTTGCTTGTATATGGGGCAGTGAGCTGAACCCCAGAAGAAACCTTGTTGTTTAGGGAGAAAAAACATGGGGGCCTAAAAATGTTACATCCTGTAGTTTTTTTCTTTACTATGTTTCTCTATACAAATTTAAAACCTCTGTTTATAGATAGAGACACACAATGGAAACCATGGCTTCAGGATACTCTGGGAGATTTATGTCTTTTCTGGCCTGAATATGAGGTATTCCTGAGACAACGTTCCATAAACCATCTCCCACAATCTCTTAAAATATGTTTTGGGAAAATTAAATTATGGGGTATTTCAAGGCATACCTTCTGCATTTTACTAGAAAGGAATTATACGCATATATTTTACAAAAGTATTTTCAAGATTCGGCTCCATTTGATTATTTTCCATCTCCTATAAAACTTGCAATTGGCAATATGTTAACCTCCCCCTGGATTCCACCTCATATGTGGGATGTGTTATGGTTATCCCTATATGGCAAATGAAATGTCCGAGCAAATCTAAAACATAAGCAAATTACTGATCGGTATTGCCCTAGGGGTACGTGTTTTGAATTAGTGGAGACAATGGAACACTTATTTTTGGAATGTCCTTTTATAAAAGGATTTTGGAGTCTTGTTTTACAAAAATGACCTACCTTTCCTTTATACCCTATGACGTTAGATATGTTGTGTATAGGGATTCTGCCAGTAACCACTGTGCAATATGATAAAGTGACTTTATGTTTGATTTTGCTTTGTTTTAAATACTATATATGGCATGTGAGATGCTGTTTCACCATTCAACAACAATATTTTTCACAAGAGGCATTATTTGGTATGGTTGCTATGCAATATTGAGATTGAAAAGGCAGGATTATGGGAAATTTTCTTCATTTATATGTCACTCTAGATGGGATTCTGTAGATTGGCTATAACTTCATTGGTTAATTTAGAATAATTATTTTGGATGTATTGAATTAGTGTTTTCTATTTGCTTTTCTTCTCTTCTTTTTTCCCTTTCGTTTTATGTATAATCTTTGTTTTCTATTATGATAACAATATGTGTATCATTTTCTTTAATGTGACTTAACATTGATTGAATTTATTGTTTGGTTTGCTGTCTATGATAACAAAGTTCCCTACTCATTTTGTAAGTGGGGGGCTGTTTTGCAGTTTTCCTTTTACATTGTTTGGATGATATATCTTTGTAATAGATTATCTTCTATATGATTTATATATTATTTTGTGTGATTTAACACTGTATGTTTTCAATTTTGGTTTACTGAAATAATAAAATTCCCCTACTCTTTTAGTGGGGTGGGGGTTATTTTTCAGTATGTCTAGTAGTTTTGAGTCTATTGCAATGTTAGTTTTGTATTTTATGTGATGATGGCATATGTATTTTGTTTGAGTAATTTGCTCTTGCTTTTGTGTATTATTTGACTGTATTTTACTTTCCAACTTTAATAAAAATTTTCCCCTACTCTTTTTCAAGAAGTGCCATGGGATCTTTAACATCCACCTGAACTACCACCAGAACAGGCAGATGGGACCTCGGTTTAATGTCTCATCTGAAAGACGGCACCTCAGGAGTGCAGCACCCTCCTCATGCTGCACTGTAGTGTCAGTATTGGGATATTAACTGAAGTGCCTGGTGTGGGGATAGAACCCACAACCTTCTGATCTCCTGGCCTCAGAGGCGAGTGTGCTACCTGCTGAGCCACTGACACTGCACTCCACTGCATATTGTTTCCCCTCTGGATGTGCCTCCCAATGGTGGGCTCTCACCCTCCTCCTCACATTCCCTCCGCCCTCCCTTCCTCTCCTTCTCTGATTTCTGCTTTCTTTTTGGGGGCTTCTCTATCCTGCCATCCCACTATACCACCATACCACCATACCCTACTCATTCAAATCACCTAATATTCCCTCCTGTATATCGCCTTGCTTGCACATCTCCTCCTCTGATCCTATTCCCTCATTCTAGTCAAACCTATTCAGAATTTCTCTTGGTACTGCCTACCCCACAGTTGGCTGTGGGCTTCAACTGGCGACTCTCTCTCCTACCTTTATGCAATTCTATCCATTCCTAATTTGGCTCTCAAAGGACCAGGTTGGCATGCACTCCCATAGTTACCAATAACAGTAGCTTTCTCATGACACAAGTCTGGATCTCCTTCACTCAGTCTAACCTCAGGGTCTACTTCTTCACACTGATTAATCGAGCATACCTCTCAATGGGTCTTATGCTACCTTATTGATCTGCTCTCTACTCAGAGACATGCCTTCCATGTCCATTGCTCCTTGGCTTGGTGCTAGCTTGAAACTGACGGTCTCGCAATGCACCCATGAAGTCTACATCTTAGAGCGTGGGAAACTCAGAGTGGGGTCCTTCTCCCTGGCCCATAGTGGGAATGTCTTCACTTCAGGTGGACCTTCAGTCATCCCACATCTCTGCAACACCTCTGGATATAGAATTTATGACTTTCTGCTGCAAGGGATGGGGCTGTCATCATCAGAGCCCCTTTGGCTGCATGAGTGGGTTCAGAGGCACCCTCTACACTATTCTTCACCAAGACCACCTCTGGTTCACCTGGTCTGTTTCGTAGGCTTGCATAGGCCAGTGGAGTGCCTCAGCAGTCACCTCTATCTCCTGTCTTGCTTTTGAGCATCTAGTTGCAGAGACATCACCCGCAACCCTCAACAGCTGTCCATTTAGAAGGACAGAGTGAGAGCTTCCTCTAAAGTGGAATATTTTCTTCCTCCCTTGATCTCGACTCTGAACTGCAGTAGCTGAGCTGTCACTAATCAAAACATCCTTCAGCCTGGAGAGAAGGAGACCTAGTCCTTGGATCCCCAGAGGTTTCCTCCTCAAAGGGTTTTTTTCCTCTCCTCCATGCCAATGGTCATAATATTAGTCAGGGTTAGTGCTTTCATAGATTCCATAGTTAGGTTCCACTGTTGGACGGAGTCAAATGGTGGCCCTGGCTATTCCCTCTCTCCTTAGGAAGTTCACCCTTCTGTATCTTGTCAGCTTTCATTTCATTCCTTGTTCTCATCCTATCTTGTTCTTTTCCTGTCCTTCCCATCTACGTCCATCTCCTTACTTTCTCGTCTCAACATATTTTGATTTCTCACATCTTCAATGCTTGACATCCTTTTGGGTATTCTTTCTGGGCTTTTTCCTAAGCTACCTTTAGTCAAGGGAATGATTCCCATGGCACTTATGGGGTGGAACCGTCCTCTAGGGTTCCTTGTGTCGTATCCTTACAGGGTGGTATATCCCATGGATAGAGAGGCGAACAGCTACAATGTATTAAAGTCACACAAGCATACATCTCATCCAGTTGCATAAGCATGATTGAATGGGAAGGCTTTAAGCCTGAGGTTCAATGGGCAGAGCAACAATGTTACTCCCCCATCAGGCCTTAAAAGGCCACTGCTCCTGGACTGTTACATGATTCATTTCTTTGTTGCCCCACCATCCACCCCATCTCCTCCAGTGGCTTGTCTCTCTTTCCTGTGGACTTCTTCCTAAGCTTATCTTTAGCCAAGGGAATTATTCCAGCGGCACCTATGGGGGGCCTCCTTTAGGGTTCCTTGCGTCGTACCCCTACAGGGTGGCATATCCCATGGATAGAGAGGCAAACAACCACAATGTATTGAAGTCAAACAAGCATACATCTCACCCAGTTGCATAAGCACAATTGAAATATGTTTATCACATATATATTTTGCTCATTAATCAGATATTTCAAATCAGCCAGTCTGAGATATTTTTCACATACATCAGACATATGACGAAACTGCACTTTAAAATGTTGTTATACATATGTTTGAAATACGTATTAATAAATATATTTAAAATACATTTATTTTCCTTATGAGAAGGTTTAAATGCCACACTTAGTCATTTGGTTCTATAATGAACTTTAAATGGGTTAATTTGCTCCTCTACTGAACATATACCTCCACAATAAGTTTTACATTTCCAATATCTGCTAAAGTCAGTTCTGTCCACCTAACCCAGCCACAGCAAACTATCCAAACATAAGGCTTCTTAGCTCAGCTCTGCTAGCCCCTTCTGAACAACATCACATTCTCCTCGATTCTCTCCTCCCCCTGTGTGCATGATGAGTATCTTGATGCAAATAAGACAATATGGCAAGCCCTTGTTCCAGCCACCAGAATGGCATACTGAACTGCTTGATCAGTGTATTCATATAGCTGTGCCATGTAATACCTAACCCTTACATGCCTCTTGTCCATCAAGTCCTAGCACTCACCACTTCTATAGCCTTAATAAATGCCTAGCCATCTCTTCAATCAGGCAGTATATTTCATACATCCATTGTCTCCTGTCAAGAACATCTCACTCACTGTTTTGAGTTCTCTAAGAAACTTAACTGTTTAAAGTGTTAAGAAATGTGCCCTCTATTAGCCACCTGAAGACAACCTATAGATCATGCCATATTTCAAAATCTTATAAGTCTCTTTAGAACTAGTTCAAACACGCAGCAAAAACCTTGGCTATGCCTCCAGACCAAAAGTATCCCAGTACTAGGGTACTATAAAAACATGAACATTTATTAACAAGTAGCACCCCCCTCACAATCTGTGCAACAATGTTTCATATCGCCCTGGTGCTTTTTCAGGGTGATGTGATACGTTGATGCATGGATTGTGAGGGGGTGCCACTTATTAATAAATGTTCATATTTTTATAGTACCCTAGAGGCATAGCCGAGGTTTTTGCTTGTGTTTGGATTCCTTATTTGTACTTGGCTCCTCCATGTAGTCCTGAGCCGCTTCCTCTACACTTCTTTAGAACTAGTGCCTTTTCCCAGCAACTGATTAGATACTTCAAGTTACCATGTCTCTGGCATGTTATGATTTCACGTGACTTGAGGAACTTACAACTGCAACGTCATCATTCTCCCCAAATATTAATTTACTAATGCCTATCCTAAACAAATAATCAGTCACATAGAGGACAGTATATGAGCAACCATACACAACAAGGCTCTGTTTGAAATGAGAGGTTTCTATGGTAACAAGAGACCTTGAGAGTGCAGCTCGAGAGGTCTGTTGTTACAATAGAAACCTTGAGATTTAAACATAGCCTTGTATATGTATAGTTGCTCATACAAAATATTTTATAGTTTACAGGCAACCATAGAATAAAGACCTTGATGAAATAATCCTGATCCACATTTTAGTGGTGCTGTCATTTTTTTGCAGCTTCTGACTCTCATTCAACCCTCCCATACACTATAGTGACATACTTACTCTGTGAAACTGCTGCTGCCTGGGTTTTGGACATGATACCTCTTAACACATTCAGAGGACAGATCTACCACCCAATGCCCCCTGCTGGGGGGGGCATTATAGCATCCAGTATCCCACAGCTCTAGGACAGTTGAGTCCACTGGAGCTTTCCCACATTGCCAAGACAGTCCTTTTATGAGAGCAGCACTAACAACAGCAGTCTTGGCTCACAAATACTATACCATGCAAAGTGTTTTAACCTTTTGTGCTGCAGTACTGACATCACTATTGCAGCAGAAAAACTTTGTGATGTTGCTACTGCAGCACAAGGGAATTCTAGTAATCAAATCCCATGCATAACAACACTCTCCCATACACTGCATATGTTTTACTATTATGAACTTTGGAAACTGATTTACCATCATAAGGAGCCCATATAATCTACTGTACAGTACATTCTACCTATAGCCTCTACTGCTCTATATAGTGCTGGAATACCTAGCAGTTTTTCATCTTCCTCAAACCACATTTAGGCTTTTTCTCCAGTCAAGAAAGCAGTTCATATGATTACACAATATGCATATCCCACTCAAGGACCCAATTGACCCATCTAGGCCTAGAGTCTCTCCACTATTCTGGATGATCCATCGGTATAGGAGCAGCCACTACTGTATCAAGTCAGAAAATTCCTCATCATTTCATCAAGATCCTAGGTCACTAGTCACTGTCCTGCTGTAAATCCTATTGGACATCCTGAACCAGTACATTGTCAATCATAGCCTTATCTCTTTCTAGTAAACCCAGAGGGAGTGAAGACCTGGTGCCATGGATCCCCAAAGGTTCTCCTGCAGATTTTTGGCTCCTGAGTGCATCAGGTCCTCACTCTGTGAGATGGAGGGGGGGAGGCCTTCTGTTTCATAACTTGATCTTTTTTGGACTTCATCTGGCCTAAACATTTCCTTAAGCCTCAAAATACCTTCTGCTGGCACCTCTTCTGAGGGCAGGAATACCTAAAGAGATCAAGGCCAAAGTTACATCACATACACACTAATTACATAACCTCAACAAGTAGCCAGCTGCCATACTGAATGGAAAGGCTTGCCAGTGGTTTAGTGGGGCAGCTGGCTAACTCTGACCACTAATGCTCAGTCATCAAAAGTGACAGCAGGACCTGCTACTCTCCCTGTACATCCAGAGGACCCATTGTTAGTCTTGCTAATGGCTAGATCAAATCACTTAACCATAAGATGAAGACTTTAATATGAGGACAATATTTTTGTAAAAAATAGCAGAATTGGCACAGACCAATTCACTCAAGGCAGGTAACACTGCTGAGAAAGTTCTTGTAACCTGCATAGGACTAGTGAAGGAAACTTAGTCCTTCATGCCTGCCCTGAACAATTAGAGAACTTCTCTTAGGCTGCAAACGCTCAAATGCTAAGCCCCCTGGAACTGGCAGAAGGAGATGTTCTGAGATGCTTCCTATGAACCTGACTCCTGGGAGCACTGGAGCATTCCTTGCACATAAAGAGATCATACAGGATCTCTGCAAGGAGAGGGCCTACAACAAACAAGACTGACCAAACTGTGTTTCATGTCCTAAGGAGTAACAAAGAATAAGAGGTTCCACATCATAATAGCAAAAACAAAACAGCGCTGACCACATAAGCTACTGCATGACACCACCCACAACAACAGCTCGCACCAAACACACCCAATGTCAAAACAGCGACTCTACTGACAAAAAAAAAACATGCAAAAACACTGCAGACTGCAGCCACATCAATCAGTCCCCAGATGTCACACTTGCAGCCTGAAGTTGTATGCCAGCCCCTGCAATTACTCATACTGGGTCCGGACACCGAAGTCAGCAACAATGTACTCAATCCTCTTGCTCAGAACCTGGTATTCTGGCTCTCCACAAACTCCACAATCGCTGACATTCTCCTACAACACACAAATGCCACAGATAATCCACACGCTCCTCCTCTATTTCATGACCTTCAATAAAATATAAGGGCCCACACCTGTGCCTACACAATAGTCCACACCTACCTCCTCCTGCAAAAAGAAATCACACCCAACACACAAATACCTGATCCTACACAAAACAGACCACCCCATGAGCACAGCACGATGGACTGGTGAACGTGCTACAATACTGCACACGGCAGACATGGATCTCGAATGCAGAACACACTACACTTAGCATCCTGCCTACCTACCTAACACTGCACTCTACACACTAACCACGATGACAGCATGCTCCGGACCCATCCTACATGGACCCACATACCAGTACACATCATACACATTTCATTCCCTTGTTTTATGCGGGGAACTTCGGTCCCCATACCCCTCTAACTTATTACAACTAACTTTGAGACCGCACTTGTCCCTATGGTATGTATGCTTGTCCCCCCTCCCCTCCAGCAGTCACCCACAGAAGTCACCCTTGCTGACACAAGTGGCCCATGTAGCGGCCACTATCATACATCAGTTACTGTTTTGACAATTGCTCAATTTGAGTCACTCAAATTGAGTAGCTCTAAATTGAGTCACCCACTTAATGGGATACCAGAATAAAATACATTCCTCTTAGCCTCAAAAAGGTGTGTAGGTCTAAAGGATGGGGATTCCACTATTAAATTCTTCTCAGACCTCAGTTATAGTACCAACCAGAGGTGGAAAAGCTTTAGATGGGATACAGACAATATTGCTGAGCAGAGAATAAATCACCCTCTGCTTCTTCCTGCAGGACTTAATGCATTATGGTGGTAAATTTTTCAAACCAGCAGATACCAGATGCTTTGCTGAAAAAACATGTAAAGAATTCACTGTCCATGTGGAATATGAGATGCCTGATTCCAAGATGGAGTGACATGGTACAGACAGTATTGTTGGTGCTGCAGTTTTAAACTGGATTGCCTGATAGTTACTGATATCTGCATTTGTGTACACAGTATACAGATTTTCATTTCTTTTCGGTAAAGTTCAGGGTTTTTCAATCCCTCTGGTGGGGGGGGACTTGTTGATTAAGGATGGTGGTTGTGTTTGATCAGCTCTTGGGCATATATTGCTCTGCAGAGATATATAGGGGCCCATATTCAAAAGTCCCAGGCCGTATAGCGCAAGATCCTGCGCCGTACAACTGAGATGTGTTGGCACAAAATAATGAGATATTCAGAAGATACACCTTGAGATCCGATCACACAAGTCCAGCTGAATATCCTGAACATGCATGATCGCCCAGTGGGAGCTGAGCAGCGCAGCAGGCAACCTGAGCCCCATGCAGAGCATAGGGAAATGTACAATGCAAAGCCACTTGCACAGTGCTCAAATTTGCAATATTCAGCCGGAATATGCAAATGGTCTCATTGCACATTCCAAGCCCATTCCCCACATGCACAGCTCATTACTGTAATGTATTCAGGCTATTTGCATACCCCGGGCATTCTCAGTTCCAGCTTTGCAGGGCTGCCCCGCCACCCCACAAAGGTGAACAGGAGGTATTGCACCCTAGCAGGCAGGTGTGATGTAATGTTTGTGTATGGGTGGGTGGGTGGACTGCATTGGCCTGGGTACAGTGCTATTACCCATAACCATGAACAGTGTCAGGCTGCGGTACAGGGGGCCCACCTGGACAGTGGCCACAGAGGCCCACCTGGACAAGAAACAGGGGAGGGCACAGGGTGACACAGTCTGATCAGTATACCACATGCATGTGATACACCAGCCCCATATGCTGCGTACAGTCACCTGCAGTGCCCCCACACCCTCCATATGAGAGGAACATGGTTAGAACTGCAAGGGATGGCAGTGAGCAGACGGTGACCAGGTACCCAGATGGGAGGGTCCCACCTGTGTGCACCTATGGTGTACCACCGTGGATGTGAGCCATGGACCAGTCCCTGGCCCATGCCATTTTGCCACTAGTACCACCGCCACACTACCTGGGCACCATTGCCACAGACATCACCCCACCCTGCAGGCTGCATGGGTGCAGGCCATGGCCCCTGGTACATGTACTGCAGTGTGGCTGTCCACTCCACTGGTGTGCCCGGGGGGCACCCGACAGCACTGGCACATGGCTGCTGGGTGTCTACAGCCAGGTGGCGGTGTGTGGGGGGGGTTGACCTCTGGACAGTGCCGGTGGTGACATGGCGCCTGTGGATCTGGGTACATCCATTCCAGCATGACTTCTGTGTGTGGGTGCCTGGAGCATGTTCTGGTAAACCTCCGAGGGCTGTCTCTGGATGACCTGCCTGCAGTTCTGCAGCCTGCCCGTGGGTTGCTGGCTGATTTAGGCCATCCTTGTGTTTGCCTAACTTTGGGTGCCTCATTTCTGAGATGCGCGGCAGATGTGATGCACATTTTGGCTGAATATAGTGATGCGTGACATATTCATGGAACTACCCCCCTTTATTTGCACAGCATACATTATTTCTGCATGATGGCGTATTCAGAAATGCATGACATATCTATCCTTTTCGAATATCTCGCTTCCAAGCATTTTCTGAGATATGTCTCCATTTTGGGCCGCACAGCTCCTTTGAAAATGTGGGCCATAGTCTCCATTTTGTTAAGGCCACAAGGTCAAAATGGTGTTGGCAGCATCCTGGATGGCTAGTCTGTCAGGTGACTTCCTCTCTGCAACAATTCATTCTCTTCATGATAAGTGCTGTGCACCAGTGTTGTCCTTCAACCAGCAACAGAAATGTAGGGTTATTAACAGCACATCAACTGCAGGTCAGAACAATAATGGCTTACTACACAGTTAAACTGTTATATTTAATTTTTTTGCAGTTAAATGGTTACACAATGTATTGACTGAATATGAAAAATGTTTAATTAACTTTATGCAGCAGTTAGTTTACATTTGTTTTCCTTTTCTATCTGAGGAATATATTTACTCTGCTGTCTATTATTATTTTTTTCTTTTAATTTTAATTATTTAGTTCTCCACAGACAAATCTGAAAGTACTCAATTTCTGGACATTAAGCCATAGGCTGAAATCTTAGACTTTAAATTTCATTGGATGTTTATGTGCCCAACGCCATCTGCAGTCTTATACTGTAGATTTCCTCACTTACTGGGAATATATACTATTATACTGTGTTTTGGGAATTTTGTCCTCAGTGTTGTAACAATGAGAAGGGATGCTGTCAATTGCCTAAACTGTAGCGTAGATCCTTGCACTGTATTTGTGTCTCATCTCTGTCTGGACTTTTGTAAACTTGTATTTTGCTATAAAATGCAATAAACTGAATTTAGAAAACACAAAAGAGAAACCAATTTAGGCAAATTAAATATGTAATTCCATAGTAGCTCTGGGGGTGTGGTGCTGATGCTAATGCATAATTTATGGGCTGGGGCATTGTATAGTGGTTCCATGTGGACTGTCAATTATTGGCCATGTTGCACAGCACACAGCTGGTCATGGTAGTTGTTGCTGAGCTGTTTGTATAACATGGACATGGGGAGGGCTTGCCTTACTTTCCTAGATGGATCACTTATGCCCTTGGTGATAGAACTGGAACTGGGCGTGATTCTGGATTTCTCTGGGTGTTTTTATCACCAGGTTTACTGAATGACTGGCTGTAAAGGCCGGTTGCAGTGGTAGTGGAACCAGTGGACTTCTGGGGATTTATAAGCCACGGTTTCTTTGGCCACATTATCGCACACCTTAACCTAGTTCCACAGCTACAACTACCAGTCCCCATCCTCACATGAGTGGCTCCGTCTTTACCACCCGACTTACAGAACTTGTACTTGTTGGAACTGGCATGGTGGAACCTTTATCCTCTGCTTTCTTTCCCCTTCTTCCCTTTCTCCTTCTGTTCTTTTCCTTGTGTTTTCTACACGTGTTGATAACACGTGCACTACAGATAATGACATGATGCTGTCACAGTCAGATATTAATAGCTATAATCCTCACAATATTCTATGATTCTTAGATGCCCACATGACAGACATGGAAGGTATACACACAGGTGACAGCGAAGAGGGTTTCTGCTGAGCCACATACCCTGACCGCAATAGCAGACCCTCACTCCACCCTATTGAGAGACAATTCTGTCTCACACAGCAGCCAATTTCATGTTTCGCTCACTCACTGAATGGCAGGCTTTCACACCAGGAAAAAAAATAAAAGCATGCATCTCTGCCTTGCACCACCAGCAGTCAGTAAAAAACAATGATCAAATATATCCTTCAGAAATCCCCCCTACACCTTTCTCAGTCTGTTAAATTCACTCTGACCAGCTGCTGCTGCAGGGGCGGCAGCTGACTGAATGCTAACGTTGCATTCTCCTCTTCTGTAGTATTATACAATTCAGCTAGCCTACCTGCAGTAAACCACAATTAAATGCTGTGAATTACCTAACTAGAATGATAATTCATGATTGTTTCATCATTTAAATCTTTTTTTTATCACAAACAACTTTAATTTAAAGAAATTAACTGCTTTTAGCAACCAGATGCTCTCCCTGTGAGAGGGAGAGCTGAACATGGGACTGACATTGCGCAGCACGAGTAGTCCTTTATCTCCAGAACTGTTTGTTGGTTTCTGCAGGTTACGTAGCTTGTCAACAACTTGGACATGCTCAGTGTGTGCAGCTTGTAATAATGTTGCATCATGACACTGAAGTGGCAATGTGCTGAAGTGCTGAATATAAATTAAGACTCTTCTGACCTGCTTCACCTGCAATGTCAAAAGTGATGGATTGTAGTGCTTTCACCATATGAAAATGTGGTATTGGCTCACCTTTTAGTAGTAGAAGAGGCTGCAACTGAAAGTGGAACCTGTGGTATCCTAGGGAGTGGGACCCAGGCTGTGTGACCCCGTAAGGCTGGGTTGAGGCAAGTTCCTCGGTTTCATAGGAGAGTGGTTTGGCCTGCCACTATAATGGTCACTGCACGAGGTACTGGGCATGCCAAGCCTGAACACTTGCAAGGAAAGAACTGGAAGGAGGTCACTGTCAGTTAAGCATCATAGGGCCCTGTTGTTTCACCTTTGTACTTTGAACCTAACAGCCATGTCCCTATCAGGGAATAATCTGAATGGATAATGATATTTATGATCAGCAGTCTTAGAAAATCTGTGCGATAGTCCTGGACTTGGAGGTTAAAGGTAGGAACATGTTATATGCCTGCTGAGAGACAGCAAGGTACCTTCTGAGTGTGAGAGGGTGAACATGCATTCACTAAGCCATCAGAGGGCCTTGCCTGCATGGTGCCTTATACCGTACAATGAACAAGGGTAGTTGGATACTGAATAATTGTCATATGTGATAGTGTCATATTACCTGTTGATTGTTTGATAAGGTTAGTTTCATCATCTAAATTATCTCAATTTTATTCTTCTATTAGATGTACCTGCTCTACTGATTTGCCTTCAATATTTTGATTATGCTCCTTGATACTCTGTATTTGCTGTATATGATTTTCTCCCCGAGGCATCTGAAAATAAATTGTTAGCTGGTCAGTACGTCTTTGCTGCTGAAACTTTGGAAATAACTATGTAAATAAATATGAACTTCTACAGTTTCTTACAACTAAATCTCAGTGTGTGCTCAACATCTGTCTAAGAGCATTTATTGTATAGTATAAGGCTGCATGTCCAAATCAGATGGGAATACTCAGATGCTTAGAATCTGGAGTAAATACTGAAAACGTATTACCTCAGAGGACCTTTCCCATTGAATTATGCCACCCCTAGACAGAAAAGGTCCTGCATGCTGTCCCAGTGCAGCCCCCAGCCCCCAAGAGACACGCTGCAGCAGTTACAGAGGTAGAAGTTGATTCAGAGAGTTATCTCTCCAGTTGCTCTAGGGGTACCTAGAGAAAGAAAATTGCTAGAACTGCATGTGTTACAGGAAGTCTCTCAAATGTCCCCATAGAGATCTCCAGAGATTTAAGAAAATAACTTGTCATCTCTTCAGCTGCTACTGTATAGTGATTTTATCTTTTGTGGAAAGTTCTTAAATGAGAAATAGTTTGATTCAAAATGAAAATCTGAACCTGGTGAAGGCCCGTTTTCTGTATTTAACTTTGCTGCATACAGGCTGTGAAAAACAATCTGTGAGACCCAGAAGTACTTAGGGCCATATTTTCTAAAACAGTGTAGATAGGACACTGAAGTGACTGGGAGGGTGCAGCACATGGTCCCTGCCCACCAGCCTGATTATATGGCTGAAGAGAAAAGTAGACATACTCACATTATTCAGCCTAGAGAAGAGGAGGTTTAGTAAGAACATGATTATTTTGTTCTGACTACTTAAGGGATAGACCTTTCAGGGAATTAGGGCGCTGGCATTACATCCCCAGGTCATTACAGCACTGATTTTCAGATTCGCTGCCCCCTCCCCGAGGTCTGCCCTCCCCCAGAGTTAGAATAATTAGAAAGTGGAGTGGGGGCATGGTGGGCACAGCCCCCCACAAAAGGAGAGGATGGCAAAATTACCACTTGGCACCATAATGACCGGGCACACTATCAGGGACAGAGAAGGGTGGAATGTATACACAGATGGAAAGGAAAAAGAAAGAAAAGGAAAAATGGCTCTTTCTTCTATGGAACAAACTATTTTTTTAACACTGATGATGTTAAATTCTGTGAAACGTTTTTTTACAGCTGGCAAAGATTTATGGATTTTTGCACTTGCCTCTTAGGTGGCCATGGCACGGAAAATAATGCTAAGCTAATGCGCTTAAATTTATTCAGATTATTTAAAAAGCATTTTATTCTATGTACTCCTACACTGTATTTTGTAATGTCATGATTCTTCTATGTTCTGTGTACTGTGAATGTCTAAAACCTTTCTAGTTTGACAAAATAAATTCACTTGAACTAGAACTACACAAGTGTTTCAGCTGGTACATGCAAGCAGATCTGAGAGGCATGCACTCAAACAAATGGATGGGGCAAGATAAGGGTGGGGGGACATTAGAAGCATTAGAAAATGGATGAGAGAAATAGAGACGTACTTGGCCAAATGTGATCAAATACTATGTGTAGGGGGGAACATTAGAAGGCGTTATAAAATATATAAGAGAAAGCAAGGCATGTGATTATTCAAATGTTCAAATAGCAGTATGTTATTCCAACACTCTTTCACCTATTGTGGCCGTCCCACTTTAACAGGACTGGGGTAGATTTGTGGGGCAGTGTAGGGAAGCTTGCACCGTAATCACACATGATGTACCTGTCAGTTGGATGGACAGATGGCTCCAGACTCTAGTGCTGTCAAGCTGCCCCTTTCACAAGCTCTAAAATGCAGTAAAAATAAACAAATTCCTAAATAACTGTTTTTACTCGGTGAAAATAAAAGATAACCACAGAACTTGTAACCTTGGTCTGTTGTAGTTCCAAAACACAGCAGCTGCAGGAGTATCAGAAGCCCATTCCAAGTTTTTACTAGTGCATTCTTTCCTGAGCATAAGAAACTCTAGGAAGTAAATACAAATGGGGACACTGAAGGTGAGCAACAGTTCATTTCCTGTTTGGTAATCATGTTAGTAGGGACCATTTTATTATTGGTACAGGGGCATGCATTTCCAGGTTCTAATAAGAACCCCCAAATATGTATTTCAAACCTCTTTTTAAACCTCGTAATATGCATACATTTGGATAGTAACTGTGTACAATTTATATATGTAACTCCCACTCCCATTGTGGGGTTCTAGTATGCTCCAGTGTCCTATCCCTAGATGGCAGTAGTGCCACATGGTACTTTCAAGGGAGAGGAAATTAAAAAACTGTTTGTCTAGAATTCAATCCACAGAGGGAGTAAATGAATCATAGACTGTAAAGTGCCTGGTAGCCACAGTCCTTTTCATTTCCACATAAGAAACATGCATCCTGACTACAGGTGAAGTGACTGAGGTTACTCACTGTTGCCCTTCTCGGGGGGGTGATACTACTGAAACCAGGTACAACAAAATATGGGAGGGAGGTGGGGGAAAGTCCAGGGTTCTGATAAGGAGTCCAAGGCAACAAGAGAACCAAGAGTGCATTACCAATTAATGTGCTGATTATCTGTAGGAGTTGATACTATGATATAGCTCCAGGTTTGGTTCCCCTTCCAAAGGGTCTCAGAAATGGTCTGGTCTCCCCTGGGTTCGTGTATTACAGTACCTCAAGTTGGTGTCAGGAATTAATTATTTGCCTTGCTAAGTTGGGGTGGGGGGCTGTGTGTTGGAATGTGATGCTGCTGACTGAAATAACTGCATATTTGACTTAAATGCAGTTGTGAACCTCAGTTAGTTCTTATTATGTCTATTTAATTATTCATGAGCTTAACTAGCTAAATGATTGGCTGCCATGCCAGGCTGAAATCTTTTAGAAATGCCAGGCATGGCAGCTGCACAGCTGTTCATGTGCAGTGTGAACGATTAAACTACTAATTTCTCACAGAAAAAGTAGAAGAACATTAAAAATCACCACTTTACAAGCATTTGTACAACAAAATACCAGGACATGATACCTTGCTGAACACAGAAAATGACAAACAGACACCAAGGGGCAGTCTTCAAGGCATGCAGCAGTGTCATTGTGCCACACAAAAACAATAAAAGAAAAAATAAACACTTCAAAAAGGTAATTACTGTGATCAGACTTATAATCTCATTAATGACCTCAGAGCAGTGAATTTCCTGTTGATTAACGATCAGCTTGGTGGGGTTGGCCATTGGCTATTCCTCGGACCACCCTCCCCCCCAGCCAATCATTAACCTCCTGGAAATGACTGGCTCTGAGGTCATTATTGCTAAACTACTCTGTCACTGCGTTGCATTACAGTGTCTTGGGGGAGGGCATCCTTGTGCTCTGTGTACTAGAAGTAGTCTTGTATAATGTGGGAATATAACTGACTCAAGTGGGACAGAATTAAAAACTAAATCATGACCAGTAGACATGTTAGTTTGAAAGCCCATGAAAATCTTTTTTAAACAAGGTATTGAGCTTACCTGTAGCTGGAAGAACACTAGAGATATGGATGACTGAGTCTGTTCAATATTAATACTACATTGCAGCCATTTTTAGAACATTGTAATGTCACTGAAGAACAAGCTCCGCCTAATAGGGATGCTCAGAATTTGGTATGGTATGGTTTGGTTTGCTGATTTAAAATCTGGTAAATCCATGAGCTTAAATCCCATTTTCTTGGGCAACCAGATACCAGATGTGCAGCTAACATGCAGGGTCACCAGGTTGGAGTGTAAAACGCGCTGTCTCCCCTTGATAATGTTGAGGGTAAGGGGAGGGGGCCACTGAGAGGAGGGGGGGCAGACTAAGGAGCCATGGGAGGAGGATGGATGGGAATGGGTGGAAGGTGGTCTCCCTAAATGTAAGGAGCCTAGGTAATAAAACAGAGGAGCTTCAGGCGCTCCTTGCAGAGGGGAGTATGGACATCACTGCAGTGACTGAGACTTAGGCCACCCAGTACCATGATTGGGATCTGGCAATCCTGGGGTATAAAATTTACAGAAAAGACCAGGGAGTTGGGAGAGGGGTTGGGGTAGCACTCTATGTGAGGGAAGGGATCAGATGTATGAGGGATGAGGGGGAGGAAGGGAGGACAGAGGCACTATGGATGCTGCTTCTGGACTCCAAGAGTAGAAAGCTGAGGCTGGGGGTGGTGTACAGATCACCAGTCCAATCAGTGGAACTGGACAGGGAGTTAGTGAAGCAAACAAGGAAGGTGTGTAGAAAGGGAAGTGTGGTGATTTGGGGGGATTTCAATCTGCCAGGGTTAGATTGGAGCACCCCTGCCACCTCCAGTGCCAGGGAGCAGTTGCTCTTGGACACGATCCAGACACAGCTGGTCAGTGGGCCAACACAACTAGGTAACACACTGGACTTGGTGCTGTCAAATGGGGAGGCAGTGAGGGAAATAAGGGTGGAAGACCCACTAGCTGATAATGACCACCGAACAGTGTGGTTCAGTCTCAAGTTGGGCAGGAAGTCTGGAGGCACAGTAACAAAGGTGGTGGATTTTAGGAGGGTGGACTTTGGGAGGATGAGAGAAATACTGCAGTGGAGATGTCAGGGTATTAGGCCAGAGATAGATGCACAGCAAAAGTGGGAAATTATTAAAACTGGCCTAACAGAGGCTACAGAAGCTTGCACCAGGACTAGGAGCAAGAAATGCAGAACCAGGAAACCATGCTGGCTGAACAGAGAAGTATTGGAGGGGGTGAAGGCAAAGAGAGGAACATACCAGAAGTTCAGGAGAATGAGTAAGGAAAAGACAGTGAGGCTTATGTGAGTTGGTCCAAGGAGGTGACCAAGTGAGTGAGAATAGTCAAGGCCTCCAGGGAGCTAAGGTTAGTGTAGGGCATCACGGGAGGGGAGAAGGACTTTTTTAGATATGTCAGGGAAAAGAGGAAGTGCAGAGACCGTATAGTGAAGATAAAGTGGGGAGGGGAGTGGGTGGAAAAGGGAGAGGAACAAGCAGAAGTACTAAATGAATACTTTTGCTCCATTTTCTCAAAGGAGAAGGATGGTTCAGTACCACCATGGACTGGGAGGGTGGGGGTGGAAAGGGAGGAGATGATGGATGGAATGATTGAGGGGATTAGAGTACTAGAGGATCTGATGGCATTAAGGGTGGACAAGGCACCAGGTTCTGACAGCATCCACCCAAGGGTGCTGAGGGAAATGGCAGAGTTGTTGGCTGAGCCACTGACGGACCTGTTCAGCACCTAACTGGACATGGAATGGGTGCCTCAGAACTGGATGGTGGCCCATGTGGTGCCCATACACAAGAGTGGACCTAGGGATGAGCCAGGAAATAATTGGCCTGTCAACCTCACCTCCATAGTGGGTAAAGTTATGGAGATGATACTGAAGGAGAGGCTGGTGTTGTTCCTCGAGGGTAATGACCTCCAGGATGGGCGGCAGCTACCCTGGGGAGGTCTTATCAGACCAATCTAATAGAATATTATGACTATGTAACAAGAGAGCTGAATATGGGTCATGCTGTAGATGTCCTGTACTTGGACTTCAGCAAGACCTGCGATTCAGTGCCTCATGGGAGGCTGGGGGGAAGCTGACTGCTGTGGGGGTGGGAATGAAGCTAACAAACTGGATAAGGAACTAGCTGCAGGGGAGGCTGCAATGGGTGGTAGTGGAGGGAGCTCTCAACTCTTAGACCAGTGACACGTGCTGTGCCGCAGGGCTCGGTGCTGGTCCCGGTGCTATTTGGGCTCTTTATCTCAGATATTGCACATGGAGCTGGGATCAGGATTAGTCTGTTTGCAGATGATACCAAAATGGGTGCAGTGGTAGATGAAGAGGATGGATGGAAACAACTACAAGGGGACTTAACCAAACTGGAGGTATGGTCAGAGAAATGGCACCTGGGATTCATGCGAAAAAGTGCAAAGTTATGCACTTTGGGGTGGAACCCAAAGAGGGACTATTGGTTGGGAGGGGTGAGGCTGGGGATCTCTGAGGAAGAGAAGGACCTATGGGTGCTGGTAACAGGGAGCATGAACAACTCTGCCCAATGCAGGAAAGCAGCAGCTAACATGAACAGGATGCTGGGCTGTATCACAAGGGGTTTCTCATCCAGGCATAGGGAGGTGATCCTGCCCCTCTACAGATCTTTGGTCAAGCTGTACTTGGAGTACTGTGTGCAGTACTGGTGGCTATATCTGAAGAGGGATATTAATTTACTGGAAGGTGTGCAATGGAGGGCAACAAAAATGTTACAGGGGATGGAGGGCAAGGCCTATGAGAACAGGCTGAATGACCTGAATATGTACACGCTAGAGGAGAGAAGGGATGGGGGATATGATTGAAATGTTGAAGTATTTGAGGGGGATAAACAAAGCTAGCACTGAAGGGGTGTTTAAACTGAGGAAGGGTAGGGACACGAGGGGGCATGGACTGAGAGTGGAGGGCAGAAAATTTAGGAGGGAGATGAGGAGGCACTACTTCATGGAGAGGGTGGTGTCTAAATGGAATGATCTACCAGAGGGGGTGATATCATGTAAGACAGTAGGAAGTTTTAAGAGGGCATGGGACAGAGGATGAGGGAGGGTCTGGGTGGAGGGAAATGAGGCCATCATGGGTATGGCAGATGGGAAGGGGGTTGGAGCAGCTGCAGTCTAGTGGGCTAGCTGCACACTCGGGCAGAAGTTGATAGACTGAGTGGTCTGTTTCTGCTGGCAGATTTGTATGTTCATATAAAACAGAATTTGCTGATTGTAATCTGATTGGCGGATTAAGGATTTTAAGAAATTCTGATTCGTAATCTGATTCAGATTAAAATCTTAAAAGAATCTTAAAATCAGACTCAGGTTTGGATTTGGAATCCTAAATCCTAAATTTCTAAGTAAAAATAACAAGATTTAGTTTAGGACATTCAGACATCAATTCCAAAAATCATAAATCCAAAAATCAGACCAGAATCTTGATGAATTTGATTTCATTCATCGGAATCGGCACAACCCTAGTGCCTAACGACAAGGATCCAAGTGCAGCTTGTTTGTCACCAGGTTTTAATAAACTCTGGTCAGAGCTGATATGGATGTAGAGAGGTTTTGGGATGCTTTTACCCATTATTTCTAATGAATTTGCACAATGCAGATCTGTTGAAAGGTAGCTTCAAGGTGGCCTTCCTTTTATACATTTTTACAATGTGTTTTCCTAGAATATGCCTGCTGATTGCTATATATTTAGCCTGGATAGTTAACAGGAGACATGGCATCTTATTTTCAGTGGGACTCTACATCTACACAATATAATGCTGCATTGCCTAAAATCAGAACACACTGAAACAATATTTTACATCTGGGCTAGGCTACCCTGAATAAATACATTATAAAAATGGTAAAATCACAACGCCACTGAAAACAAGATATTGCATTTAATCTGGGACATCCTGAGTAAAAACAGTGCAAAAATGTGTAAAATGAAGATCCCTATGACGACGAGATGTAGCATCTCCCCTGCGCTATCCAGGATACAAAATATAAGATAAAATATATTTAAAGGAAATCTACTGTAAACTGAACTTCACTGTGTTCACTGACATAAACAAACAGTTTCTTTATTGTTTTATAACATATTAGATTACAGTATTTATTTCGAATGTTGTGGCCATTAGGATGGTGTACAGTGTGTGTGTGCGTGTGTGTGTGTGTGTGTGTGTGTGTTTGCTGTAGCTCAATATATTTTTCCCAAAAGGAAAAATGCTTGATGACTGCTATATATTGAGCCTGGATAGTTCACAGAAGACCCGGCATATGTCTGAGACAGTGCTTATCAGACAGCATTTTAAGAGGTTAAAAAAAACAGTAAATCTTTTTAGATTTGTTGCTGGGAAAGGGTGACGTTTATGAGGTATGAATCTTTCTTGAAAGACAATACCTGCCCAACTGAAGCTAGCAGCAAGAACATGTTTAAATGCTAAGTATTTAAATGTGCAAGTTATTGCATTTCAAAGGGGATAAACAAATCTCCAGTTTAATAGGTAACCAATATTTGACAAGCTGTTTCAGTTTCCTAACAGCCGTCTGATAAGCAGCTTGGAGTTCTGTCTCCATCATTCTAAACAGAAAGAAGGGAGTACTTTATTTCAGCTGACATAGTGATTTATAGTTGTGGAAGGATACATTGAAAACTCCAAAAATGTGTTCCACAGTATTCCATTTTTCCAGCTACAGACAGCAAGATGGCTACAGGCTCCACCCACAGTCAAAAAAAGGGCTGCAGTGTAGAAGTAATACTGCATAGACCTGGTCATCTACATCTCTGGTCTGCTTCCAGTTATAGGTGAGCCCAATAACTCATTTAAAATAAATGTTCATGGGCTTTCAAACTATGTCAGCCAACATGAAGGTTTCCCTTTAACCCTGTATAGTCTGTGAAACCCCTGGGATAGCTTTAAATAGAATACCTTCATATGCATTTCTGCTTACAAATGACATATTTTCTGTATTTATCTTCCCTGCTTTTTTCATTATTAAAGCAGCAGTGTAATGAAATCGGACAAAAAGTTTGCCCTACTTATTTTCCACAATGAAGGATTCCAGGCAACGTTCAGTTCTATTTGGTGGTTCCAGCAACATTTGAGTATTTTGTAAATATTTCGTTTTTGTCTCAAAAAAAAAATGTCTGCCATATTTGGCTTAGTGATAGCATTGCTGACCTACTATGGGTTAAGACCGGAAAGATAAAAAATAATTCATGGTGCCCAGTATGGTAGGTACCCAGAAAAGTAGATCTGACAGACATGCTGCCATCTTTATTAATTTACTGTAAGATGAAACTAGCTTTTCTGAATAATATTTTTTGTTGCATTGCTGCGTTAAGGCTTCTTGCATGATTATAACGAGTCTTCTCAACCTTCAGGACAAATACTTCTCTATCACCACCAGGAGGGTTAAAGGTGGTAACACCCGTTGGCTAACAAATGAACTTCTGGTCCAAATGAAAGTAAAGGACAAAACTTGGCAAGCCTTCAAGGCATCCCCTTCCCACCAATTATGGAATGCATACAGACGACTTCATAACTCCTGCAAGCAGGCTGTGAAGTCACTCAAGTGTAACTACTACATTAACTTACAAAATGAGTCTCTTGGCAACCCCCACAGTTTCTGGGCCTCAGTTAACACCCTCCTCAACCCAAAATCAAAATAAACAAATAACAGAACTTACCTCCCCCTCAAGTTCCATTACTGACCCAGGCAAGATTGCTGATACCTTCAATAGAATGTTCATCGACCTTACCACCTACACCAGCAAAATCCCTCCACAGTTTCCCTCTATCCAGAAAAAACAGCCATGCTGCCCCCAGACATCAAGCCCTGTCTTTCATTTCAGAGCCATCGACCATAGTGTCACTGGCAAACTACTAAAGATGCTAGCCGCCAGGGGCAGCCAAGATAGCGACAGTCTGTATCCCACCTTTCTGAAATTCCTCTCCCTTGCCCTTGTAAAGCCACTGACCCACATAATTAACCTTGCCCTCTCATCATACGCTATGTCTGACTCACAGAAGCATGCGCATGTGGTGCCCATTTTCAAATCTGGCAAGCCAGCTGCCCCAGAAAACTACCATTCCATCTCCTTCCTCCCACATCTAAGCAAACTATTAGAAAAAGTCATTCACCACCAGCTATCTGAGCTTCTATATAAGTACAACCTCCTGAGCCCCCTCCAACATAGGTTCAGCAAACACCACAGCACCTCTTCAGCCTTGGCTCTTTTCTCCAACCATGTCCTTAGAAACATGGACATGGGTATGACCACAGGTGTGGTGTTTGTGGACCTATCAAAGGCCATTGACCTTGTTGACCACCACCTTCTCCAATCCACCCTGCTAGATCTAGGTTGCTCCCCGGACACCACTGCTTGGTTTAGCAGCTACCTCACTAACAGATCCCAGTCTATTCTGATAAGCAAAGATACCTCTTTATTATTGATGAAATGTGCATGTACTTACATGTATGTGCTTTTTTTAGATTTTGTTTTATAAATAAATACATACAACACAAACAACAATACCAATAACAAGAGGTCCAATTTACAGTTAACCTTTCTCCACTACTATATATAGGATTACATACAAATGCTCAGATCAGTGAGTACCTCCTTTTTTTGGCTTGTTATGAAACTGGCTAGCTGTCCTGCTATATCTAAGCTACAGTTCATATCTGTGCAGTTTCAGTATGTAAAACTGGTTGTTTTTTTTGTCTTGGTTCACAAGTAATCATCAGTCCCCCCGCCCCCACACACACTCACAGTGTTTAGTTTGTTTTGGCTGTTTCTTTGAGAATAAATTACCGAAGAGAGCTGGAATATTCTTAAGCGGATCAGACAACAAAGTCATCTGTTCATTATGTAAACTGTTCAGTTTTGCCACCTGTTATTAAATAAATCAAATTGTCTAATCGTGTTTCTTATTTTTAACATGGTATATACATTCCACATTAGTGTTACCCAATTGGTTGTAGTAGGGGACTGAATTTACAGCCAGTGCTTTGTAAAACTGCTTTCTTTGCTACTGTCAGGGCAAAGCTTAAAAAGTAACATTGATATTTATTAAAAGCCTTCAGACTGAAATGCAGGAAGAGACCCATGATGGGAGTCAGGCCAGTAAAAACAGTACACATCTCTTGCAGTGCATACCCTACATCTGCCCAATAATGAACCAAAGCTAGACAAATACAGAATATATGCAACTAGGTTGCCTGGCATTCTCTGCATGATCTCCAACAAGCTGCCGAAAAGGAGCACAGGAATTTTGCAACTATTGTAGATGCTCTAAAGTACCTAGTGGTTACCTTCCAAGCAAGTTCTTTCCATTGTGATGCTGAGGATACATTATGCAGGTGTGTGTGTGTGTGTATATGTTTTCCCATTGTTTTTCTTCTATATGTATATTTAACTCTACTGTCCATCATCATTCCTTGAGTTGGTGAGAAACTGCTGGAGGGGAAAGCAAGGCCTTGTAGACCACTGAGGTAAAATGTAGGAATGCCCTTGTTGTTGCATTAGCTGGACTAAAGTTAATAATTGGTGAGGGGATATAACATTTTGGTTTTTCCGCAGCATAGTATCTAAATATTGTCTAGTTTGTAGGTAACGCAAATGGTCTGAATTGGTTAGGGAATAGTTTTGTTTCACTTGGGCAAAGGAGTAGGAAGTGTGTCTTTCGTAGAACTGATATAAGTTGGTTAAGCCCTGTTTCTCCCCACTGGCAGACATGAGGATCCAGCTGAGCCAGTCTGAATGCAGCAACATGTGGTAAAGACTGTAGAGGTAGCAGTTCTGTTTTATACTGCTTGTTGAGCCATATCTCTTGCCACTGTAACAGAACTGCTTGTGTAAAGGGATTCTCAGGCTGACTGGGGCTAGAAAATACGGTTTGAATGATCGGTAATTTCATATAATTTATCTACATTTCTTTCCAACAAGCCTTGTAAGTAGGGTCCAGCCATGCAGACACAAGCCGTAGCTGTGCAACCTGGTAGTATTTATATAGGTTTGGTAAGGCCTGTGTTCCATTACTTTTAGGTAGCTGGAGGATATGCTATGCAATTCTGGGATGTTTTCCCACCCAATTGGATCTGGAAATGAGCTTACCACAGTTATAGAAGTCTGGAGGAGCTAGTAATAGAGAGAGTTTGAAATAAATAAAGTAGTCTACAGAGCAAGGTCATTCTTATTGTCTCTATACGGTACTGACCAACCATCTTTGTATGTCTGCTGTTAGTGTATTCATTATTGGAAGGTAATTTAATTTGTAGATGTCGATTAAGTTCTGGGGGATATGAACCCCTAAGTATTTTATTGAGTTTCATTGACATTTAAAATTAAATTTCCTTTTTAAGTCCAGTGAAGGGATTATAATGGTACTGTAAGGCTGCTGTCTTGTCCTCACTAAGTCTGTAGCCAGAGAAGAAGCTGTGCTGTGATAGTGCTGTCCAGAGGTGGAGGATAGACATTTTGGAATCAGTCAAGCAGATGAGCAGATCATCTGCATAGAAGGCCAATTTGTGGACGTCCCAGTGGTGGACTATGCACTTGCTGTTATCATTCTGTTTCAATACTTGGGCGAGAAGCTTTACTGTTAGGGCAAACATTAGTGGCAACAAAGGATGTCTCTGCTGTGTGCCCCATGGTAAGTGAAATCTGTTTGCTAACTAACCATTGGCTTGAACCATAGTCTGCAGGTCATGGTATAAAGTTGTTATTTTTTTAATAAAGTCAGATGTAAAACCAAAGTGGTGTAAGGTGTAGTACAAGAATTTCAAAGACACCCTATCAAACGCTTTTCCTGTATCCCAGCTCAGCAGCAATGTCACCTGCCGGGTCCTGGATGCGTACTAGAGCAGTGACAGGGTGCATTTGTGAATGTCTTGGGTTTGCCATGGGGTGATGAAACCAGTCTGATCTTTATGTATCAACTGGGGAAGTGATTTCTCTAGATGTTCTGCTATTATTGCTGTGAATAGCTTATAGTCCATGTTTAAAATGTATATTAGGAGGTACGATTCAGGTTTGGTTGGGTCTTCTAGGAGCTTTAGGATAGCTGAGGGCGTAGTGTACTGCCAGGAGGATGGGGGTGGGTCACCATTTAATACAGCTTGGTACACTTTAAGAAGAGGAGGTAGTATTAAGTTCATATGGGCTTTGTATATTTCTACAAGGGTAGCCATCTGACCCTGGGCATTTATCAGCTTTCGTATGGAGCAATGCAGTTCGTAGCTCTGCGTGGTCATTTGGAGCTAGGAGAGTTTGATTTTGCTTTTTGGTGACTTTTGGTAGCTGCTAAGCATTAACATATGCTCTAAAAGCTGGGTGTTCTAATTCAGGATCTTGTGTATACAACTTAGTGCAATGTTTTGACAGAACTTGTAAAGTCTCTGAGGTCTTATGAACTTCTGAGTGTGTACAGGGGTCTCTTAACTTATTGACTGTGGCTTGCTGTTATTTGTGCAGTCTATACACTAAGAGTTTAGTCATCCTGACCCCTCCTTCATAATATTTTCACTTTAGATATTGTAAAGCGAATTCTGTTTTAGTTGTGAGAATGTCCTGAATGTTATTCTGGGTGAGCTTAATTTGTGGAACGAGAGAGTTGTCTCCCTGTTGGAGGGAGGGGGATTGTTTAACCAGGAAAGGCACGCTAAGCCGGAGCTTGTTTCCATTGGGAGCACAAGAAAGTTAAGTGACTTGCTTAGGGTTGCACAGTCTGGCTGATATGATTCAAACCCAAGTCTGCAGGTTTGTAGCTCAGTGCCCTTAACTGCTACACTATACAACTGCCTCCTAGAGAGTGTTGATGGCGTTGCTGCAAATAAAGTTAGTTTTACTGTTAAAAGATTCATAATATTATCCTTTTCTTTTCACTTTCAAGCAGCATATGCCAAGAAACATAGAAACATAGAAGTTGATGGCAGATAAGGACCACAAGGCCCATCCAGTCTGCCATCTCTTCTACCTTATGAATGTGCCATAGGCCTTTACTCTGTCAATGGCCTATCTAGTCATACTCATCTGTATTGCTCCCTTATGCCTATCCTATGCCTGTTTGAAACCCTGCACTGTATTCATATCCACCACTTCCTGAGGTAGGCTGTTACATGCATCCACCGCCCTGTCTGTGAAAAAGAACTTCCTCACATTACCCCTTAATCTGTCTCCCTCTAATCTCATGATGTGTCCTCTTGTCCTGCTATTTTTCTTATATTGAAACATGTTAGACTCTTTCATCTTGTTGATGCCCTTAAGATGTTTGACTGTTTCAATCATATCACTTCTCTCCCTCCTTTGCTCTAGGGTATACATCTTGAGCTCCATTAATCTGTCCTCTTAGGTTTTCTGATGCAGTCTCTGCACCATTTTGGTTGCCCTTCTCTGGACTGCCTCCATTTTGTTAATGTCCTTGTGCAGGTATGGTCTCCAGTACTACACGCAGTACTCCAGATGGGGCCTAACCAATGTCTTGTAAAGAGGGACTATTACCTCCCTCTTATGACTTATGATACCCCCTACTAATACACCCCAACATCCCTCTAGCCTTACCTACTGCTTTAGTGGTCTGCATGGATGATTTCAGGTCATCTGTGATGATGATGCCCAAGTCTCTTTCTTCTCTTGTGATTGCCAGCAACTCCCCTCCAAACTATAGGTGGCTTCAGGGTTTCTTTTCCCTATGTGCATGATCTTGCACTTCTTTGTGTTAAACCCCAGTTGCCAGTCTTCATTTTGCCAGTTTATCCAGATCTCTTCACATTCTACCCAACCCATCTGGATCATCTACTCTGTTGCAGATCTTGGCATCATCTGCAAACAGACAAACCTTACCCTCCAGTCCATCTGCAATGTCACTGATGAAGATATTGAAGAGGACTGGTCCAGGACTGATCCCTGAGGTATCCCACATGTGACTTGCATCTCTTCTGACTGTATATCGTTTACCACCGCTCTCTGTTTTCTGCCCGTCAACCAGTTTTCCACCCAGTTGACCAACTTCTGACCCACCCCATGCCTATCCAGCTTATTAATCAATCTTCTATATGGAACAGTATTGAAAGCTTTGCTGAAGTCAAAGTGGGTGACATCGACTGCACCCCCTTGGTCCACCACTCTGGTTCCCTGTCAAAGAAATCTATGAGATTAGTTTGACAGGATCTTACTGGTGTAAACCCATGCTGTCTTGGATCCTGTGCTCCCATGGATTCCAGGTGTTGCACTATTCTATCCTTAAGGAGTGCCTCCATAATCATACCCACTACTGAGGTAAGACTGACTGGTCTGTAGTTCCCTGCCTCCTCCCTGCTACCACTCTTGTAAAGCGGGATCACGTGAGCCCTTCTCCAGTCTTCTGGGACCTCTCCTGTGCTCAGAGACTCACAGAACAATTCTGATAATGGTTCTGCTAGTTCCATCCTTAGCTCCTTTAGTACCCTGGGATGTATGCTATCAGGTCCTATTGCCTTGTCCACCCTGAACTTAGCGAGCTCTTGTAGGACCCTTTCTTTTATGAAGGGACTTGTGCACACCTCCCTCCCTCTTGTATCCATGGTGCTGAGCTGTGGGTCCTGCCCTACCTTCTTCTGAGTAAATACTGAGCAGATGTATCTATTTAGGATAGATGCCTTTCCTTGGTCCTTCTCCACACACTCCCCATTATCCCCTTTGATCTTAGCAATACCCTCTCTGGACTTGCTCCTTTCACTAATGTATCTATAGAAAGTCGTGTCCCCTTCTTTTACTGTTCATGCTAGTGTTTCCTTAGTTTTGGCCTTTGCCTGCCTTACTGCCTTCCCTGCTTCCCTTAGGGAAGTTTGGTATGCCTCCCTATCTTCATCCGGCTGCGTTCCCTTATATTTCCTGAAGGCCAACCTTTTGGCTCTGACCTTTTCTGCTATTGTTTTTGAGAATCAAAGTGGTTTCCTCCTTCTTTTGCTCTTGCTTTTCTCCCTAACACAATGGGGTGTTGCTTCAAGTATTGCATCCTTAATACTTGTTCACTTAGCCTGTACCCCCCTTACCTGCATTTGTTCTTGCCAGGGCTAGCGTAACACCGTTGGCCATCATATCAAAGTCCGCTCCTCTGAAGTCCCATATTTTTGCCTTGGAATGGGAAGATTTAGTTCTAGTGGCCAAATTGAACCATAACATGTGATGGTCACTGGCCTCCAGGTGATATTCTACTGGGAGATCTGTGATCCTTTGCCTGTTAGTCAGTGCTAGATCTAGGATAACCCTGACTCTTGTGGGTTGTTGTAAGAGTTGGTTGAGGCCTTCCCTCTGCATGGAATCCACTATGTGTCTAGTTCTGGTGGATGTTTCTGCTGGTATTGACCAATCTGTATAACGCATGTTGAAGTCTCCCATTATCAGAACCTCCTCTTTAGTTGTCATGTTTTGTATATATTCTAAAGGTAATGTGTCTATGGCCTCCCCCTGATCTGGAGGCCTGTAGACAACCCCAGTTCATATGGCTGTCCCATTTGCTGTTTCCAGGGTGACCCCCAGTTCTTCCGGCTCCGTATGTGTATTCTGAATTTCTGTAACTTTGATATTCTCACTGATATAAAGGGCCCCCCCCCTTTGCACCTCGGTCTCTTCTGAACAGTACATAGCCAGGTACTGAAGTCTCCCAAGTGTGGTTACTGGTGAACCATGTTTCACTAATGGCTACTTTGTCCAGTTTAGCCTCTGTCATTGTAGCCTTCAGGTCTGGGATCTTGTTTCCCAGACTGTGACATTTGTGTACATGATTTTCCATTGGCCAGATTTCAGTGCGTTAGTTGTTGGACGAGGTCTGGCATTTCCCTTGTGCGTTGTATGGGGAGCCTGACCTTTTTCCTTACCTGGTGATGCAAATGAACTACAAACATGCTGAACTCCTGTTTGATCACTAGCTGAGAGGGGAGGGGTGTTCTTCCCATTCTTTGTATCGGGTGCTGTACCCCTCTCCCCATTTGCTAGTTTAAATATTCTGGAAAGATGTCAAACTTCTGCCCCAATGCACTGACTCCCTCCTTAGTTAGATGCCATCCATCAAATTTAAAGAACCTTAACTCCCAAAGCTGTTGCCAGTTACCTACAAATGTGTGTCCTTTTTCCTGGCACCAACCCTTGAGCTACATGTTTAGCTCCCCTATCTCCCCCCTTCTCTGTCCTTCCATCCATCTCCCTCCCCTTTCACAGACCAGCAGGATCTCAGAGAAGGAGATGTCGGATGAAATGGATGACAGTTTGTCTCCCAGCCTGGTCAGGTGTTCCCTGGTCTCCAGAGAGTCAGAGCTTTGGAGATTGGTGAATAATAACATTCTTGCTATTTAGCCTGTAAGGGGTTCAAGGCTGCAAAAAAGACTGATTTGTGCACCTCTGGTGAGAAGAACATTTAGGGCGGGTTGCCATGGAAACAGGAGTTGTGTAGGTCCCAGAGAGACTGCCTGCTCATAGCCCGGACCAAACAGGAGGTGTAGGTGACACCTTCATCTGTAGCAGCTCTTAAAACTACTCAGTAGTGGCCAGGTAGCAAGCATAGTGCTCCTGGGGTGAAAGTCCACTGCGTGAGGTGGTGTTTGAATTTATATTGTACTGTCTGTCTTGTTTTATTGAAAGCTTCAGCTTCCTGGTGCAGGAAGTGGGGACAGCTACACTTCCTGTGGGGGCTGCATAAAAAGTGCACCACACGCGAGTGGGAGTGAGCGTGTGCAGGGTGAGCATGTGGTCGTGTGCGCGGAGATGCATGCAGAGACTCGCATGTCTGCACGTGCCTGCTGTGTCTGCTGCAGATGTCAGGAACAGGAGCCAGAACCTTAACATTATTTGTCATTAGTAATTGGAGTTGAAATAAGTGTCAGCATGTCACAAGGTAGGGGAAAAACCAGAAAGCTGCAAAAACAATGTATGTTTTGTAAAATGTACACCGAGGGGTTCAAAAAGCAGCAGTTTAGGTGTAATAATTGTGTGTTGGTGGAAACACTACAGGAGGAAATCAGAATGTTACTAGAAAGATTAGAAGTACAAAAAGAGATAGGAGAATTAAAAAAGTTTATTGATTCTATGTCAGTTATTCTCACAGTGCATAAAGAAGGTGTTGCAACTAGTACTCCTAGCTGTATACCAGCAAGGAAGAGGTTTACATCTAGCAAAAAGGACAGGAGTTTGATGTTAACAGGGAGTAATAATAAAAGAATTACAACAAAGAAAAAGAGGGAAAGTACACACCAGGGTAACCCCCTTCAACTTAACAATAAGTATGAGGCCCTAAATAAAACATCTGAATCAGAAGCAAACAATAATAAAGAATCAAGGGAAGAAATTAAGGATAGTGTATCGATCCAAGAGGGTGAATTAAAGAAGCACCATCACTCGCATAGCATTATAGACAACAATGGTGTGCAAGCTGGGGCAGCTGATAGTTTGAGCCTTAGGGAAAGAAATAATAGAGATATCCTTGTAATCAGGGACTCAGTTACTAGAGGGACAGAAGAGATAGTTTGTAGAAATAGGAAAATGTGTGCAACAGTCAGTACATTACCTGGGGTTAAAGTAACAGACTTAGAAAGGTTGCTTGATGGTCTGATGTAGAACACACATGAACCTTTAGTTATTCTACATGTGAGGACAAATGACATAGGGAAAAACAAACTGGAAATCATACAGGAAGGCTTTATGAATATAGAAGATAAAATTCAAGCCAAAGGGGGTGAGCTCATAACCTCAGGGATTCTGCCAGTGCAGGGGCCACATGAATACAGAAACTGGGCCATAAACCAAATGAATAGATGGCTACGCTTCTTTTGTGCAGATAGTAATATTGGTTTTATGGATAATACCAGGACATTCCAAAGCAAATCCATTTTTAGGCATGATGGGCTGCACCTTAATAGGGCAGGAACTAGGATGCTGGGGACTAAAATAAATAAGGTAATACAGTTTCATTTAAACTGGAAGGAGAGGGGCAAGTACTTGCAGACATGAAGACAATGAATGAGAAGGACACTATAGAAAAGAAATGTGAGGATTGGAAAACAGTACTATTGAATGCAAGAAGTTTACTAAACAAATTTGATGAATTCCAGCATATGTTGAAATTTGGCAACATCAATATAGCATGATGGGATGAAGCAGATCCTTGGGGAAAAAACATCCCAGGGTATAAATTATATTCAAGATCTAGAACCCATAGGAGAGGAGGCAGAATTGCCATTTATATAAAGGATACTATAAATAGTGAGCAGGAATTGATCCACTTTGAGAATGTAGAAATGTTGTGGATACAAATAGTGCATAAGGCTCAGCCAAAAACTAGATTGAGACTGGTGTACTGGCCTCCATCTATAACTAAACAGGATGACAACCTTCTCTTCGAGTTTATTTCTAACCTAGACCCAGCAGAAGATATCATCTTAACGGGGGATTTTAATCTGCCTAAACTAGACTGGTTTGAACTAACAGGGAAATCTAGCACAGAAAATAAATTCCTTGAAGTACTTGACCAGGTTGGGGTGTAACAGAGAGTAACGTCAGCAATGATGGGTCATAACATCCTAGATTTGGTACTAACCAATATGGGGAACAAAATAAGTAATATTACATTAGGTAGCCCCTTAGGGAACAGTGATCATTGTAAAGTCTGTTTTACAATGTCAGGTGAAACAAGTATAAATTGTGCCAGAGGGTTAACACAAAAGCTCTGTTTTAACAAGGCAAACTTTTCTGGCTTTAGAACTGAGATGGCTGCTTGGAACTGGTATGCTGAGTTTTCCAATCTTTCTATAGATAAAATGTGGGAAATCTTAACCATGAAAATTAAAACGGGAGTGCTAAAATATATACCAATTACAAATAAATATGACAGGAAAAATAATACCAAAGGTTGGTTTAATTCTAAACTTAAAGAAATGGTTAAGGAGAAAGATAAAATATTTAAAAGGGTAAACAAAAAAGATAACCATGATGGATGGCTGTTGTATAAGGGGAAGGTTAGACAACTTAAGAAGGAAATTAAAAAAGCCAAGGCAGAATATGAACTTAGTTTGGCTATAAGAGTAAGGGACAATCATACAGCTTTTTACACATACATCAATGGCAAAAAGAAGGGATTTAGTAATATATGTCCTTTTATTAATGAATTGGTCGAACGTGTAACTGACATTAAGCTACTGGCAGACATGCAAAATTCTTATTTTAGTGCAGTATTTAGTAAAGATACTGGCACAAGAACTAAAAACAAGTTAAATTCTCAGGTAGGACAAGTAAAAATAGACCCTACAGATGTACTGGCTAGATTGGAAAGCATTAATATTAAATCTCAGGGACCATATGAGCTTCATCCGAGGATACTTAAAGAATTGGCAGCCAGTCTGGCTCCTCCACTGACACATTTACTTCAGAGATCCTTAGATCAGGGAATAGTGGTACAGGCTTGGAGAGAAATGATAGTAGTTCCATTACTGAAGAAAGGTCCTACCACAAAACTTGAACATTTTAGACCAGTTAGTTTAACTTCTATAGTGGGGAAGCTATTTGAAGGAATCCTGAAGGATTGTATTTTATTCCACTTGTCACTGTATAATTTAACTGACCCAACCCAACATCGCTTCACAAAGACGAAGTCATGTCAGACGAACATGTTAACCTTCTGTGAAAAAGTAAACATGGCCCTGGACCAAGGTGATGCAGTGGACATCATATTTTTAGATTGTTCCAAGGCGTTCGATAAACTGCCGCATAAGGAATTAGTAGAAGTACTGGTTAGCACAAAGCTACCATCTAATATAGTTAAATGGGTGGAAGCATGGTTTTATGATAGAAGGCAAAGGGTCACTATCAGAGGTTTTTTCTTCAGATTGGAAGGCAGTTATAAGTGGAGTTCCGCAGGGCTCTGTCTTGGGCCTATGTTTATTTAATCTATATGTTATCTCAATCAAGTGTAGTTTCCCCAACACTTGGTTAAGCAAGTTTGCAGATGACTGCAGGATTTGGAGTATAGTAAACAGTACTGAGGATCAAAAAAAAGGTACAGGTAACACTGGATATGTTGATCTGGTGGACAGATCAAAATAAGCTGGAACTTAACCTTAGCAAATGTGCGGTAATGCACTTGGGACATAAGAACAGTAAAAATAACTATAACTTAGAAGAAGTCCAGTTATGTCAAACTGTGGAGGAAAGAGACCTGGGGGTGAAAATAACTAGTGACTTACAATTTAGTATGCACTGTCGTATAGTTGTCAAAAAAGCTAATCAAGTACTAAATTGCATACTACGACACATTGGTAGTAGAGATAGTGAGGTGATCCTGCCCCTGTACATGGCCTTGGTGAGGCCCCATTTGGAGTACTGTGTCCAGGTCTGGTCCCTGTACAAAAAAACTGACATTAGAAGATTGAAGGGGGTACAGAGTAGGGCCACAATGAGAATTGTAGGTCAGGGTCATGTACTATATCAGAAGAGATTAAACAACTTAGAACTTTACACACTGCAATATCGCAGAACAAGGGGAGATATGTGCATGCTCTATAGGGCCCTTCAAGATGATCAACTGAAGCAGGAATTGG
The DNA here is from genome assembly GCA_016271365.2 of Neoceratodus forsteri. Lineage (NCBI taxonomy): Eukaryota > Metazoa > Chordata > Ceratodontiformes > Ceratodontidae > Neoceratodus > Neoceratodus forsteri. The sequence goes on from JADMNL010000023.1 coordinate 35,989,049, forward strand.
GACTTGGGGTTAGGAACATTTACCTACATGAACACAGGACACGCAAACTGCAATTAACACAAGAGAAGTGGAGAACCATGGGGAGGAAAAACTGGTTCAGCTAGAGAGGGGTAGTGGTGGGCGAAGTGGGCACAATCCACTCCGCGAAGCGTTTGCGGAGCACAGGTGGATCAGCTGGTGCTCCGCAATGCAAAGCGGAGTGCTTCATGTTATAATGAGGAACGCGAAGTGCATTGAAAACGACTTCACGTTACTCCGCCTCCATTGCTCACTACTCTTTCAATTTTAAGGCGAAGTACATTGGTGGCAGTTCACTTCACCTTGTTTTTGAGCTCTGAAGGTGGATTTTGTAGTGCTTCATGGGAGTTCAGGTCACATGGGCTCTATATTAATCTGCACAGCCTCAGTTTGGGGTAGTATGAGTAGGAAGTAGTAGGAGACAGTGTGCTCTGATAGGTGTCTGTTGGAATCTTTTAAAAGCTGTTCAAAAAGCATTTTTGCTTTTTTGGAGGGGATCCAACTGTAGTTCATCGATTGTAGAAAACCCTCCTGTGCTCACATCATTAAGCATTTTTGTTTGTGTGTGGATTTTGAATGTAAATTTACAACATTGAGTGTGTGTGGTGAAAGACAGTGAAGTGTGCTGTGTGGGGGAGGGGCGTATCTGTGTGTAGGAAGATTTAAGTTGGAGAACTAGTGATTTATTTGTGTTTTGGTTATATTTTTGTTATATAACTGGCTGTGTTACTGTACACATAGTAAAATTGTCAGTAATAGTAAACATTTTCTTGCTGTTTGTAGTGTGAATGTGGTGCAGCATTTCATAAAGTCAGGTTGTTTAAATTACAAATTTACATTATGTGGCAGTACACTGAACTTTTGCATTTGCATCACATTCCTCGTTCAGCATTGTACACAAACTGTTCTGTGTTGTGTGTGCAGTGTTGCATGCATCAAATATAATACACCTTTTAAAATTTGTGACACAGATTAGTCTAAGTGCAACTAAGCGCAGCAGTGTGACCCTGCTATCCACTGCAGCTGCCTGATTTTGTACTGCGATCGTGTTCGAAACCCTGCACTATATTCATAGCCACCACTTCCTGAGGAATGGCTCACCTCGGAAGTGGTGGCTATGAATACAGTGCAGCTCAAAACAGGCAAGGATAGCATAAGGGAGCAACAGATGAGTATGAATAGATAGGCCACTGCTAGAGCAAAGGCGCGATGGCACATTTATAAGGTAGAAAAGAAATGGGCAGACTGGATGGGCTTCGGTCCTTATCTCGTCAACTTCTATGTTTCTATGTTTCTCTGTTCTTAGTTTTGCTGCTTGTAGTGCCATAAAAATCAGCACTGTCTGTATTCAGTGCCCCCCATCCCACGTTGAAAAAGTATTTTTTACCAGACTGGATTGTTTTTGTGACCCCATCAGCACCACCGGTTACTGAAGTTGTTTTAATTCCATGACAGTGTCACAACACAGTAGTATCTTGTCTGTTGCTGAAGCCACAGTTGTTTATTTTGCTTCACATCCAGCCACGTCCCTCCAGTCAGAAAGTGTACGTATCAAAATCCTAATTTGGTAATAATATTTGTGGTTGATCCCCCAAAATGCCTGCAAATAGATGTGCAAGTAAAGCTGTTTCTGGCCATGGCAATGTTGGCAGTAAGAGGGTCTGTGGGTGTGGTAGTAGTACGCGGACAGAGAAGTGCATTGCTGATGTGAGGAAAGGTATTTCTCCTGCAATGTTTTTTACAGCCCAATCAGTAGCTTCACTGATAGTTGGAGGAGATGATGTTTTCCCAGCCGGTGATTTTAGTGTTACTGGTGTTAGTGGTGGTGGAGGTAGTATTAGCATTGTTGCGTCAAGTTCTAATTCCAACCAGCGTACCATATCCAAACATCTTGAGTGTAAAGCAGTGCAAGTGAGTGACAGTATAGATGATGTCATACTTCCCAGTAACATCCAATTAACTGAACCTGATTCTGATGATCATGTCAACGATAGCATACAGTGTGATATTCCATCCACCATGGCACTTAACGTCACGCATTTTCCATGCAGTGATTCACAGTGTGGGGAAAAAATATCAGGTGATGGTGGCGTAGATGCTGATGATGAATGTGATGATGCTGATGATGATGATGTTGCTGTTGTTGCAACGTGCAGTCCACATGTTAGCATCTAAGCAGAAGATGTGGATGTGTGTGACAGTGACGTTGATAAATATGATGATGATGTAATTGACCCCAGTTGGGAACCGGAGAAAAAGAAATTAAAAGTAGCTGTGTCTGAAACTGTTTGCAGGAATTCTCCCCACCGTAAAAAAGTGTGATTTACTGGTTTTATTGGATGATGATGATGATGATGACGACCCAGTAATCAATATGATAGGTAGTCGTGGTGGTCAGTTGCAGTCCAGGTGTTCAGTGCCAGAAACATCACGTGCCCCCCCCTACTTCAGTGCTTAAAATAACAGACTTAAATAAGCCACATCATCATGGACATGTTAAAAGCAGAGCATCACAGTCCCTTGTTTGGGATTATTTTGTTCAAGATGCAAATGATGATTCAGTTGCAATCTGCCAGGTTTGCCATGTGCGTGTGAGTTGAGGTAAAAAGGGGAGCCATCTTGGGACAGGATGACAGCATACACATCTTAAGAATAGGCACTTGGCTCTGTGGACCCAGCACAAGCTGGCAGCTAATACCAGACTGGGGCATTCACCGGTATCACACGCAACCATAGCCAGCATGTTATCCCCTTTCATGACTGTTAAGCCCAATAGGAAATTAAACGTGTGCAATAGTGCAGTAATAAGAGCAGAGGATTACTACAGGCATGATGAGGTGGAGGACTATAATGACTTTGAAATGTTGTCCAGTGCTGGTGAGAGTAGCAGTTTTCGTGGTGGTGGTGGTGGTGAATGCAGTATGTCTAGTGCAAGTGGTACATCAACCCCTGTTGGCAAATCTGGAAAAATAACATAATTTCTGGGTTTGTCATCATCACCTGTGCAACCGTCTTCATCAAATGTCCACACTCCACCCCCTGCCAATGCCATTTATCACAGAGCACAACCATTTGTGACCAACAACACACCCCGTGTAAAACATTTAAGTCAGCACATGTTACAGGGTGTTTTTGCGCATAAACTGAAGTAACCCCACAATCATAACAGTGTCACGTGAACTTAATGCTGCTGTAGCGGAAATGCTGGCAATCGATCTTTTGCCCTTCTCCTTTGTGGAGAATTCTGAGTTCCAACGGTTTGCTGCCCGTGCCTGTCCAAAATGGAAAGTCCCATCCAGGACATACTTTTCTACCCCTGCTGTTCCTGAGTTGTTCCGCACTGTCTCAGACTCAGTAAGACATGCCCTTCAACATTCCTCCTCTCTATTCATCCATTTAAGTATGGATATGTGGACAAGTGGCAAAACAGTGGGGAGTTCATATCTGTGTATAACTGCACAATGGGCGCAGGTGACAGGGATTGTTTGTGATGTTGGTAGTGTGAATAATCAGTGCAGGAAGGTGGATTGTTGTGGTAGCAATCTTCCTGGAATTTGCTAGCATGCAACAATTGCTATGCACAGTGTGACCTGTTCACACACTGGTGAGAACATGTTGGACATGGTACTGACTGAAATTGACAGATGGCTAAACCCTCTGTCCTTGAGAGCTGGGTTCATAGCAAATGACAATGGGTCAAATGTAGTGAAATGCATCACGAATGGTGTTTTTTTTTTTTCGTGTTCCATGCATGGCCCACTGTTTAAATCTTGTGGTTCAGGAATTTCTGCAGCACCCTGACATAAAGGAAATGCTGACCATTGCACAACGTATCTGCTCTCACTTTTCAAGATCTGAATAGGCCCGTGACCAACTGCGGCAGTTGCAGATACAAAACAGCCTGCCTCAGCACCGCTTGAAGCTGGAAGTTGTCACCCGATGGAACTCCACGTTATACATGGCAGAGAGGTTGTATGAACAATACAAAGCCATCTCAGAATATCTTGTTATGCACATTACCCATGACAGTTCTGGGGCCTCCATGTCTATGACGACTGAACAGTGGTGCCTCATGGACTCTGTAATAACAATTTTGCGGCCTTTTGAACATGCCACACAGGCAGTGAGTGGCGAGTCTGCCTCCATTAGTCAATCAGTTCCACTGCTGCGGGTGCTGAGGCAGACTTTGGTGAATGTACAGCATAGCCAAGGCCCCTACTCTTCTGCGGCACAGTGGGACCAAGTTCTGCAGCAAGACTACCATTAGCCGCAGAACTTCTGCGGCGGTGGTTTGTAATTTCTTCGGAAGTTCTGCAGCACTAACAAACTACCACATCACAGTGTCAACTTGTCATCCTGACTTCACTTTCGTGGCAGTGGTTATAGCAATCAGGATGGTGGAAAGCACAGTAACACTAGTTCAAAAAATAACAGACTTATAGAAAAAATGTTTTTGCCTAAAAAAGCAAAACAAATGTCTCTCCCTTAAGGTCCTAGCCTATTGCATAAATGACACATGCAGAGGGGACCTTATGTGATAAATAAGGTATTTCTATATGCATGCTATCTATCCCACTAATGAGGTCTCTACTGTATACTCTACTTATATATTTGTATGTGCTTTCTACACCACTCATGAGGTTCCCACTGGGTATCACTTATATATTTATATGCAATCTGTAACATACATACAAATATGTGTGTGTTTGTGTGTATAGTGAGAGAGACAGAGATACTGTATATGTGTGTGTGTGTGTGTGTGTGTGTATATATATATATATATATATTTTTAATTTCCATGAAATTGCATCCTCATTCATACAGGTCCCATTGGAAATGGAATAAATGGAATAGAGGAGTTATTGTAAAACTCATTTTTCATGTCAACCTACTTCCCCAGACACACTACGTAGCACCATCAGGCCATGACATGCATGTGAACCGATTGTGAGATAGAGCTCTCCAGCCCATCACAATGTGTCCACCATGTGACAGAACACTGCACCATACCTTCCCAGGCTCCGAGCAGTGATGTGTTCTACCAATCCTTGTGTTGCCCAGCCAGCTCCCAGAGCTAATCTCTGAACCTGAGTTGCCGGCACGGAAACACAGCAGGCTTCCCTTTGGCCCAACAGCTGTCCCTGCATACAACATTTCTCCATAACTTTTAGGTGATTCTATCAACCAATGACAATATGTAATCAATAACCCTGGTAAAAATGCGTACAGTGCAATTATTTATTTAACAGGTCTATTCTTTCAACAGGTCTACACATTATTATATTCCTCTTTTCTATGCATAATTACTTTATTATATTATAAAACGGCAGTTAAATTAATTTTACCAGTTATTCATTTTAGATTGCATCTCTATACCTTAAAGGCAAAAATAAGTTTGTACAAAGTGAGGTATGGACTTAACAGGTCTGTGCCATTGACAAGGTTTTTGTTTAAGCTGGACCTAGTGCAATAATGTAAGACTGAAAATTGTATTAGGCTGTAGTGCAGGTTGAGCAAAAATCACCATGCCTGATGTGCTTTGCCACTACCTCTGGCAGTAGGAGCTGTGGTAGATAAGTGAGGGTTCATATCTGTTGCAGAATGCAGCTATTTCATTAGCTAATGTATGATGTAACAGCAATGATAACATCACATTCTGAGCATATGGGGGGTTTTGGATATAAAAAGATGGGACGGGAACCAGATTCTATGAAGAAACAGAAATATTAATAAAAAAGAAGAGTGAATTCTGCGGCACTGCAGAAGTTCTGTGGTAGATTGCAAGATCTGCACAAAATTCTGCGGCCGCAGAATTCTAGGGGCCTTGAGCATAGCCTTGATGTTGCTGGAGATGGTAGTAGCAGTATTTTGCTGCAACACACGCTGACAGTATTCGACCAGAATCGTCACATTGTGAGCATTCAGCGTAGTGACAACTTTGCCATGGCAACAATGCTGGACCCATGATACAAACATGGAATTGCATCAGCACTGGAGGGAGGGCCTGAACAGGTAAAACATATCAGTGGTCAGCTGGTTCACTTGGTTCATGGGGCACAGAAGTCACGTGCCAAGGTTTGCAAACCTCAGCAGCATAATCCAGCTGAAGGTGTAGCTGGAGGACCAGCAAGCATATCATGCAAGGGCAAGGGGGACTATAGTTCCTGGTGGTCTGTCATCCAAAGTGGTTGGCGTCAACCCGCTTTGGGAGGCTTTGTCCCAAGTGGGTATTTGTGAAATCAGTGATTCTGGGGAACAGGCTGATGCATCAACAATTGGACTTAGTGCGGCACAGAGAATGGTTGAGTCATATTTGTCTGAAAACAGGCATCTGACAATAAGTGAAGATCCTCTTTTGTACTGGAGTGGAAAGGTCAGTGAATGGCCACAGTTGACTGCAGTGGTACTGAAGTACCTCACATGACCACCCTCCAGTGTAAGTGTTGAGAGGGTATTCAGCTCAGCAGGTGCAATAGTCAGGGATCATCAGACAAACCTGTCTCCTGCAAATGCTAGTTTGCTAACATTCATTAAAATGAATGACAGGCACATACCAGCACAGACTGCAACCTCAGTATTCATACCCCGGCCTAGTCATGGTGGTCTTTCTGATGTGGAAATGGAGCATCCTGGTGGCACTGGTAGTGGCTGCTTGAACCGGCCCACCACTGATGTAGCTGATGACACAATGGAGAAAGAATTTCCCAGTGGTCAGACTTCAGACATCGATGAATGTGAGGGAAATTTTCTTTATGAGGATGATGATGTGGTTAATGTTAGCAAGTTTTAACTGCAGTATTTAAAATGCGGTGTGCCGCCCCCCCCGGACCACCACCACTGGGACTGATGTTATCCAAGTCTGCGGCCACCATGAGTCTGTCTGCCCCCCATGGACCACCACAACCACTGGGACTGATGTTATCCAAGTTTGCTGCCACCATGAGTCTGTCTGCCCCCCACGGACCACCACCACCACCACCAGGACAGATGTTATCCAACTCTGCTGCTACCATGAGTCTGTCTGCCCCCCTCATGGACCACCACCACCACCAGGACTGATGTTATGCAAGTCTGCCACCAAGAGTCTGTCTGCCCCCCATGGACCACCACCACTGGAACTGATGTTATCCAAGTCTGCCACCAAGAGTCTGTCTGTCCCCCATGGTCGGACCACCACCACCATCACCGGGACTGATATTATCCAACTCTGCTGTCACCATGAGTCTGTCTGCCCCCCACGGACCACCACCACCACTGGGACTGATGTTATGCAAGTCTGCCACCAAGAGTCTGTCTGCCCCCCCACAGACCACCACCATCACTACCACTGGGGCTGATGTTATGCAAGTCTGCCACCAAGAGTCTGTCTGCCCCCCATGGACCACCACCACCACCGGGACTGATGTTATCCAACTCTGCTGCCACCATGAGTCTGTCTTCCCCCCACAGACCACCACCACCACCGGGACTGATGTTATGCAAGTCTGCCACCAAGAGTCTGTCTGCCCCCCATGGACCACCAGTCCACCAGTGCACCACCACCACCAGCTTCTTAATATTTAAACCATAAAGTGAGTATGTGCACTCATGTTTGTTATACTGCCTCACTTCCTTAAGTTGCCTGTTTTGTTTTCTGCAGCTTTTCAGAGCCGCAGTGGCAAAACACATACAGTACACTTCTTTTGTTTCTTTTACAGGAGAACAAAAACAGGCTCCATCGCTATTACCCATTGGGAAAGATGCTGTAGCTATACCGTACAGAGAGGAACCGATGTAATGTCCATATGAAATCCATTCTGGTAAGTATGAAGATTTTATTTCATCCATTTCATTGCTTTGTAAAGACTGCTGCAAATATTGCACACAACAGGTTGTCTTAGCAGTTGACAAGATGTGTCTCTGAAATATAACTTGACAATAGGGATTGAAATTTGAGAACCGGGGAGGGACACATAACAATGAAGTTGTAACTTTTAAGAAGTCATTCATTTCTTTTTTTAGGAAAATTCGTGGTACTTTGCTGTTCTGTCAAAGTGGCCTTATCCAAAAAAGTTCTTCAAAGTTAAAAGAACACCCCTCCCCCTACCCGAGCTTGGGCACACATGCAACATGCAGAAGTCATTTAATTCGATGACCATAACCATCATTAACAACCGGACTCCAGAAGGATGCTGATGAAATCTGTGAAGAAGTCAAAAAATAAGAAACCATTACAGACAAAGCTGAAAATAGGATTCCCCCCTCCCCCCCCAAAAAAAAAATACTTACCTTCATGTGCTTGGGAGTTATCCGTTTCCATTTAAGTGCAAAAAATTCTTATTGAGCACTGGAATGTGCACAACAACAGTTTGGAGTCACCTGTGTGATGCAGAACAATAGCATGAGTATATGTCCATGTCAAGTTCAACCCCCCTCATCATCACCTACAAAATACACAACCATATATCTATATATATATCTACTCACCAAGGCTACTATTAGTGTACATCCAAAGAGCACCTTTCAATCCAGTTGAGATGATCACATTTCATTTGGTGGAATCGTCTTGCACAATACATTGGACCAGCAACACGAACCTTACAGTCATCATTTTATACTGGGGACGGAGTATGTGCTGAAACAGCCTCATTTCACTGCGTTACCACTTGTCAATTTTCTGCACACAAGGAGGATGCATTGTGGGCCTGCAGAAAAAATCTGGGTACTCTGTGCCACCACTGCACGCATGACTGAGTGTGCCATTAATTCTGGGGGACTTTGTATGTGCTGAAACAGTCTCTTTTCACTTTGTTACCCCTTATCAATTTTCTGCACACAAGGAGGGCGCATTGTGGGCCTGCAGAAAAAATCTGGGGACTCTGTGCCACCAATGCACGCATGACTGAGTGCGCCATTAATTCTGGGGGACTTTGTATGTGCTGAAACAGCCTCTTTTCACTTTGTTACCACTTGTCAATTTTCTGCACACAAGGAGGACGCATTGTGGGCCTGCAGAAAAAATCTGAGGACTCTGTGCCACTTTTGTGTGTTCTGTGATTGTTGCTGTGAGCTCATAGTCATGATGTCATAGTGACATTTTTACAATTAAAGCAGCATTGCAAGAATGTCCTCACAGTTCTGAACTGTACTTTTTTATGCTACTTTAAATTACCACAGCAACCACTACTTACGTGCGAGTCGTCAGTGACTTGAATGATACGATTCTTATCACAATTTATGTCTGCTTCTCTTACTCCTCCTTTTTTTCATGTATGAAAACAAAATGAGCACGTCTTCCAATATTGTTCCGACCAGCTTTGTATTTATTTGCAGCTGCTTTTCAATAACTATTGTTCCGTGTTGTCATATAAAACACTGACTGATGCATAGCTGTTAGTTAACAACAGAAGTTATATATAACAACTACTTGATGTGATGGAGAAAAGCAGAGGAAAACAATGATAAAGACCTGGTCACACTCACTGTCAGCAGCACCAATTTAAAAGGAATGCTCCTTTCATTATTTCACAAGTGAAAAAAGGTAGTACAGCACACTCAGCTACTGCAAATTATTGTATCATTCCAGTCAGTCAAGTAAAGGAAGTTGTAACATAGCATTAAAAAATATAGGTCAGAGTTAACAACAGATTGTTGCGCTGCTGCTTTACAGACAGTCGCCACATTACATAGTTATGGTGATGCACATAAACTAATATGTGGGGGCATTACTACCACTGAAATATTTCTTGCTCTACAGAGTGCAATATATGTCTGTGAAAACCACCCATAATTTCATTACAGTGAGTCATATGATGGAGGAATTAACAATCTGAAAAGCAACCCACATTTGTGCCACACTTCCTCAGCAACATTAAGATGTGATGGCAGGGGGAGCGCAGGTGCATGCTCCACTATACTGAGTGTACAGCAGCTATCCCAAGCAATGTTTCCTAATGTTATAAGGTTCACTTTGTGGTGAAATGTGGGATGTTTCCACTACCAAGGCTCTTCTTACTGGAAACATTAGTACATTCTCAACAAACTGACCATTAACATAAAGAAACATTCACAAACCTTCACTTTCCGATATTCACTGTAAGGAGCACGCACACACGCTCTCCCTGCCATCATGTCCTAATGTTGCTGAGAAGGGAGGCAGAATGTGGGCAGATTTTCAGAATGGGAATGCCTCTGTCACATGACTCACTGTAATGTATTTACGCATTGTTTTCAAAAAAATTTATCGCACTATGTGGTGCAAGAAAGATTCCCTTGGAAGGGAAAATGTGTATGATTTAATAATAACAAAAAACACACAACAAAAGTATAGCACAGTAGTGGGGTGGGGTCAAGGGTGTGGGTGTGTGAGTGAGGGGGGGGCAGAAAACAATACCTGGACTTACTATGGCTGTGGGATGCCGTGGTGGCTCAGCAGTAGGTGCAGCACTGAAAGTATTTGCTGCTGCTGTGTTTCCACTCTGGTTACCTGCTGCTCCAAATTAATGAAGCGCTTGTTGTTTTCCTCCAGTGCTGCCCACACCAGGAGGAGCTCAGACTGGCTAACAGGGACTGTGCTGGGGTCCACTGCAGTGGGTAATCCAGGTAGTGGGGCTGGTGGTGGACAGGGTGGTGCTGGTGGCTGTGGTGGCAGTGGTGGTGGTGGTGGTGGAGCACCTGATGTAGCCCTCCTCCTTCTCCTGCTGTGGCGGTGACTGCTGCCTTGCAGCAGTCACCGCCACAGCAGGAGAAGGTGACTGCTGCAAGGCACATCTCCCACCCCAGCAACACCCTCGACCACTGCCACGGAAGGGCCAGCAGGTGGATGCTTGGCCCCTTCCGTAGCAACCTGAAATTCTGCCCTGTGGTGATTCATCATGTGGGTGCGCTGGCCACCAGTCACCAAATGTGTCCCAGGGGGACCACGGCGCACCAGCACACCACACACATGGCACTGCACCACTGTGCTGTCTCCCTCCACACAATTAAAAAACTCCCACACTGGGGAGCTGCAGGGGGACCAGACACAGTACGTACTTGGTGGGCACGAGTCTCACCACCACTCACTATTGCCGGGGTCACCTCCTGTGGCTGTGGAGGTGGTGGAGGGGGTGCTGCTGGAGCCCCAACAGCTTCTGCTAGTGGTGGTGGTGGAGAAGGTGGACGAGCAACAGCCACCGGTGGCATTGGTGCTGCCGCTGCTGCTCCTGTTGCTTCTGCAGTGGAAGCAACACTGGCCAGGAGTCTGGAGCGGTCCAACATAACATGACTGCCCTGCCCCCCACGGGTCCGCATTCCTCCCCTCCTAATGCTCCCGCATGCCAGCAACTTGCCTTCTCCGACTCCAACCTGACCCTCCATCCTCCTGGGTCCATGGGACCACACACACACACACACACACACACACACATAGACAGTGGACACACACACACACAGTCAGTCACACACACAAAACAAAAACAAAACTTATACAAAAAAATTCACTAACCAAAAAAACACTAACACAACACAAACAGTAAATAAAATAGCTTTTAAAAAAGCTGTTTAAATTGGATTGGCAGTAACGACTCCAAGAGCCAAGCAAACTCCTCTCACAAAACAATTTTGCTTTCTCCCTGTACAAATGCAAAGGAGAAAGTGAAACTGCTTCTCTGACTCACTTCCTTCCTTCCTGCCTGGCTAAAGCATGTGACTTACAGTACTGCAGGCCATGTGACGTGCCTGTTTTCTTCTCACTTTGCCTTACTTCGCATTAAGGCATAATGAGAATGCGAAGTGGTAATGATAATGCAAAGTGAGCACTTTACAGGGTCGACTTTGCGTTGTGCTCCACAGACGCGAAGTGGTCACTTAGCATCCACTTCATGGGCAGATTTATAATTCGCTGCATCTCTAGAGAGGGGTTAAGCTGTGGAACAGTTTGCCTAATGGAGTAGTAATGAATGATTCGATGGGTTCCTTTAACCATGGTCTGGATAAGTACTATGGAAATAAAACAACTCTAGTTTAAAACAACAGGGCAAGCATTAAGGACGCAAGTCTATGTAACTTGAAAAACCTATGAAACCGACCAGCTGGTGAGATCGTTAGTCCCTATGTGTACCAGGACATTGATGTTTTTTCCTGCTTCCTGAATGATTTTAGCAATGCGGTTAGTGTCTCTCCATGCTAATGTACCTGTGAGACATCTGGCCATTACCCCTGGCTGGAGGTAGGTATTAACTCCCCGAATCATAGAGTCTCCTATGATCAGAAGTGTTTGGATTTCCTTTTAACTTTTTTGTTCTGTCCCTGTTTTGGGCTAGTTTTGTAGCGCTAGCTCCTGTGTGGCAGTGTCCTGCTCTGCAGTATTCTCTGCCCCTTTGTTTGATTTTGGAGATAGAGGTAGATACCTGTTTGTAGTTTTAATATGGTTTGTGGAGGTAATACGCTGGAGAACATTGAGTGATGGGGCACCCGATTTGCCCCTCCTAACCACCTGCCAATCTCCAGGACCAGCTACCCTTTGTGGTCAAGGTACTTCAGTTGGATGTTGGGAAAATGGCAGGTGGTTCTTATATATTTCCTCCTGAATATGCAATTTGAGGTGTGCAATCTCTGCCCATGCTGCTCGGAGCTAAGCCCTTAGATCTCCGATGGTCCAGCATGTAGGACAGCATCCTAAATCCTGTATAACTGCCCTTTTTAAAAGTGTCCCGCAGTACCTGCAGTTAATAATATCCATTCCAGTTGAGTTGCTGAGTTTATAACCTGGTCCAAGTAATTAGAGGGATGAAAATCAAAGGAAAAGTTTTTTTTTCTTTTTTGTATAACTTATTATAACAAGTTAAATTACTTGTGCCCCTGTAAGTGAGGTCCCTGTGTGGATACTCCTCTGATCCTCCCCTTCCTGCTTTGCTACAGGAAATATCACGACTGTGCTACTCTATAAAAGGAGTGTAGCATGGGGTGGTTGGGGATGGGGGTGAGTGGCTGGGACCTTCCCCTGCCAATAAAGAAGAACCACAGACTAAAGAAACAAACAAGTAAGAGCAGAAACAATCAACCAACAACAAATGCAGTAGCCCTGAAAGCTTAGCCTAATGATAGATAAAAAAGTCACAAAAATGGAAGCACCACCAGTAACAATTTCACAGATTTACCCTGCAAAAAACACTTTGCTACAGAGAAAAATAAAGCAGTAACAGAATATATACCTTGCAAAAACAGTCTGGGAATCAGAGAAGAATACAGCTGTAATCTGTAAGCACAAAACAGTAACAAACCTGTAGGCACACCCTGTAATGCAGCAGAAAGTATACTTTGCAACAGCAATTTGAATCAGAGAAGATTACAGCAGTAAAATGTAAGCAAAAAAACAGTAACAAACCCTGTGAGAACAAAAGAAAATAGTAACACACAGTAAATCTGCCTAGCTAAAAGAAGCCTTAATCTTCCTTGCTCTGTCCTTACATGCAAACCTAGAAGAAAAGATCTCACGTGAAGCTAGGTGTCTTTGCCAGCAAACCTAGTCTTCTGTCCCCCTTCTTCTCCCCCTTTAGCATAGTTTTAAGTGTATCCCACACCATGGCATGGGGAAACTCCTTGCGTTAGGTTCTCTGAGACTATAGGTATTTTCTCTGCCATCAGCTTCTTAAATTTTGGGAGCATTAAGTAGTGCATTATGAAATCTCCAAGCAGTTCTCATAGGACCTAAGGCTAGTTCTGGTTGGAGAGTTACTGAGGTGTGGTCACATAATAATATTTGCCCTATGTCAGTAGTAACACCGAATTAGTCAAGGACTTTTTAAGGATTTTTAAAAATCCCTATTGAGAATTGTGAAACCTTTTGTTAGGGATTTTGTTTTGTTTGTTAGTGTGTTCACTGCTACCTGGAGAGGGTGCTCTCATCCGATAGTGTAATTGAAAATCTACCAGATGGCACTTAAGTACTGTAATAGGAACTATCCTCTTTCTGTAGGTATAACAAAAAGAATTTTAGAGCATTTTTTTCCCCTAAATTTTGTCAAGGCAAAATAGAGAATCTCACAAAATTGCTTGATAAATTCGGCACTACTACATATCTTTAGGATTTTTTCCAGGTGTGGGGCTGATATGAAGAAGTAATCCAATCTACAGTACATGTTATATGCATATGAGTAAAAACCATGTTTCCTACTGGTAGGGCGTAGAGTATGTCAATCGTTCATCACCCTCATTTCCTGTAGTGTACGTTTACAGAATGTGTGTGATGTGAGAACACTGGTGCATTGCGCAGAGATTGTATCTTTTGTGATGTGATTGTATCATTGTATCTTCTTTTGTGATTGTATCATTGGTGTGTTGAAATCACCACCAACCACCAGGGCTCCTGTCTGAAATGCCAGTATTTGGTCAAATAGTAACTTTATGGTTGAGAAATGTAAACTCGGAGGGAGGTAGAGACTGACCACCATGTGCTGTTCCCCTTGGAGGCTACCAGTGACCAGAATGGCAACCCCTCATTGTCTACCCTATTGGTACAATGAGGTGAACACATCTTTAAAGCCAAATTTTTGAAGCTTGACATGCTCCATTTGTGATACGTGCATCTGCTGTAGGAATAGGAGCCCCAGCCTCTGCTTTTACAAAGCTACCAGTGTTTTTGTCCATTTAATGGGGTTTGCAAACCCATTAACATTATGGGAGAGAATAGCAAATTTAGTTGCAGTAGTCATGGCCAAATATGGGTTTGGAGAACCGCCTTTTCGTTAACATTTTGCTTAACCCCAGACTATAACTCCTGTAGGTATTCTTGCTAATCTGGCTTAAATTATGTGGTACACCTCCAATCCTTGCAATCAGATTTAAGATAGAACCTGGACCTGCTTTCCATATAAACAAACTTAGAGACTGAACCATTTCATGTAGATTAACAGAGTAAAACCACAGGAACTGAACTATAATACAGATTTCGGTGACTTCCAATTAGGAGATCTGCTGAACTGCAGATCTTAGTACCTTAGAGGGTTGCCGAGATGATGTCTGTGCTCCCTCCAAGGGGGAGGATAACTGTTGGTCATTTGATCCACTGGCTTCTAAGGCAAAATGTCTGAGTCTGGTGAAAGCCAATGTTGATGGGGCAGGGTTAATTTGTTCCCTGATTCACAAGTTTACCAGTCCACCCCCCACAGCAGGAAAAGGATGTTAACACATTTAGAGAGACAGATTATTGCCTGCATCCAGCTCCCTCAAAGTGGCCAGTTATATTATTCTATATGTAGAAGATGTTATGAGACCATGGGCTTATACATGAAAACTCCATATTAATGGTCCATTTGCAGCACCGTAACTCTCTGCACTTTGGCTAGCTACTCAGCTGTCAGTAATACGGACTATAAGTGTGTTAGGACAGGGTCAAAGACCTCCTCCCAGAGCACATCATGCAAACTATTGCTTCATTGTGTAACTGGAACAGTCATGAAGGATAGTTTAAAATAGCAGTGTGAGATAACAGTAAACTGATTAATCAGGTATTTAGGCTTCATGAAAATAAATCAGACAGTCCCTGCAAAATGTGTCCCTATAGTAGTAGCTGAAGTAACCACTTGTCCCCCAGTCCACTGCCAGATTCTTCCAGTAGAAATGGAAGTTTGGAATGTCCACCAGGATTGGTTAGCAAAACATATCAGTCACATTGTACTCAGCGTAGCAAACTAGAGCTAATCATGTACAGTATATGCTTTGTGGACTAGAAACTAGTGAGGGCTTACTGCTTGAGCAAACCATCACCATGGTCTCCCACAGATTATTAAATTTACATGATTGATTTGCCAGGAAGTAGCATGCAGACCCCCTACCCCCTCAAGCCACATGGTTAGCCCCCACCTTCGACATTCAGAAGACACCGTAAGCAGCTCTGTTACCTGTCCTGTTACTGCCCTGCTGTGCTTGATCAGTTGGTAGGGCTCAGGTTTGCAAGAAGGAATCTATACATCTAATTAATTATTCATGGGCCTAGCAAGGCTCTTGATTGGCTACAGGATCAGTCATTAGTGTCACAGAAATGCCCAATCCAGCTGCCAACTGACGCTGTGCAGCATGCAAGGTTCACACCTCTCTGCTTAAAAACTTAAGAAACTTAAAAATAAATGATAAAAAATAAACTTATTATTGCAATTAGACTTATAATCACAATAATAACCTTAAGGTTGGTCATTTCCTTGTATTAAAGACTGGCTGGAGGGAGGTGGCCCTTGGCAGACCCTAAGGCCACCCATCTCCCCAACCATTCATTAATCCCTTAGAAATTATCAGCTTCTCGGTCATTATTGCTTAATTGAGGCAAATGAATGAGACAGCTGCACTATTAACAACTGAGGCAGTTTCCCCAGTGCAGAGTGAGATTAGCTCCCCCCTTAATACTGGCTCCTAACTGCCTTGGTGCTGCAACTTGCGCACAAATGGGGGCCAAGTTCAAATTTTGTAGAGGCTAAGTACAGTCTTGTAGTTTTAGACTGACCTGGGTTGCAGGGACTTCATAATAAAGATGGGAGCTTGCGTTTTCTATAGAGGAGATGGGTGGCTAGTCACATGGCTTCAGGGAGCCTGAGGAGAACATGGAGGCCCCCCCCCCCCACCACACCTGGAAATAGTCTATTCAGCATCCCCTCAGCACTATCTTCCAGTATTGGAGGGGCTAAATTTATAAGTAGAGTTTGCAATGCTGGTTCACGCAGTTCACTGTCCAAACCCCACCTTTGCAAGAGAGTATTTTAGTAAGCAGCTACTTCAGTTTGCTGTTGCCAGTACTTCTGCTTCCTTTGGTGCTGGAGTCACATCTGCCTTCAGGCATTAAATTAGCTGCTGTATTCTGAGCTAAGTCTGCTGTTTTCTGGCAGTTTTGTATGGTATCTGTCTCCAGCAGGGTGCTTGTGGTGGTCTGTTCAGGAGAGGAGGAGGTGGTCCAGTGGCAATAACTGGAAGGTGCAGTCCCCTTTTCTGTAGTTCTTGGGCTGCTGCTTCTGCCAAATCATAACTCTTTAGTCTGGCAGGAAACTGGGCCTGCAATTGGGCAGGGTAGGGTGTGCAGAATTTCCATTAGTGCTGTCAGAGTATTTTAAAAAGAGGTGTTTGAGGCTGCCGCCTCTGCTTTATTTTCGGTGGATAGTCATTAATGAAGTAAATGTTGGCATCATTGGATCACAGAGAAGTTGATGCCAAACTCAGTGAAGTAAATCTTGTTTGGTGGTACATTTTAGCAGATAAAGAATGACAGATGGGTGTCAGGCTGAAGGGTCAGTCAGTTTCGGGCTGGGGTGCCCTGTGTGCTCTTTGACCTTTCAGCATGTAGTCTGGGGAAGGGAAAGTACGTGCGTTAACATGATTTGTAAGAAAATAATGATGTTTTGTCCCTCACACTAGTCCAGTATGCCTTAGATTCTAAGACTGTTTCTCCAAAATTGGCTTTCAAGGTCAATTAATTTGTCTGTTAGTTGTTGCTGGGATTTTTCCAGTTTCAAGACCATGTCTTCTAGCATGGCATTGTGGATATCTGTTGCACCTTGTTGCTTGTCAGCTTCGTCAAGATAGGGTTCCAGTTTAGTAATTTTTCCTGCCAGGGTTTCAAAACTGTCCACTACCTCTGCCCTAAATGCTCATAGCCCGTACGTAATGAGGTTAAGCGTTTTCCCTTTTTTGGCAGTTTTCTGGGATTCAGCTGGAGAGCCGCACTTGGAGATTAGCAAGCTGGGGGCCTCTGTGGCCTCTCTCTCTCTCTCTCTCTCTATGCATCTGATCTTTAGTAGCGGCTTCATTTTTTGGGGATCTGGTCTTGCCCATGTCAGTAGTCAGCCAATGCCTCTATAGTGATATGGATGTTGATGAGAACTGATGTTTTTAGAGGTACTGTATATTGAGGGAGATGAGGAGGGTGCTCTAAGCAATGCCAACCATTCTAGTTGGGGACATCATTGGAAGTCCATGTATGTGCTTTTTGAGTACCATATTTAAATGTATTTTAATACATGTACCCTTTTTTGCCAAACACACTGTAGGACACCATTGTAAATAAGACTTCGGCTCAGTGGTTTGACCTTAATAAAATGAAAATGAAATAAAAATGCAATATCTGTTGAAATTATTGCAACCTCACAGCTATTATACTTCTGGTGTAATTCCAGGAAACATAGAGTTCTCTTTTTTTTATTTAACATTTTGGTATTTTGTGACAATGCACATTTCAGTGTACTGTAATTATTGTTCTAAGAGCCTTGGTTTTGCAGTCAAAACAGAAGCAGAAATTTACAAGCCTACCATTTATTAGAGACATCTCCTGCTGCTTTCCAGGAAATGTCATTTCAAATGCTCAGCAGCTACCCTTACTTAGCCAACAAGTCTTGTCCTTCTCCCCAGGAGAGTTAAGGCTTCTGTACCACAATACTTTCTCTCAATGTTGATCTGATCCAACAGAAACATAGCATTCATTGGCAGAAAAGGACAGTTTGGGTCACCCAGTCTGTCTAGATGGTTTCTACATAGTCTATCTCAGCAGACCCTAACTACTCTCTGGGGATCCTCCCTCTTCCCTGTCTTCAGTATGTACTAATATTCCCCTATGCCCATCCTATACATGCTTGAGGCCTCCTACTGGTTTTGCCTCCACCACTTCCACTGGCAGTCTGTTCCAGGCCCCCACCACTCTTTTAGTGAAGTAGTACTCCCTCACACATCCCTCTTAAACACCCAGTCCAGCTTCATCAGATGCCATCTGGTCGGTATCCCATGACTTTGGCAACCGCGATTGGGAGCCTACTGAAAGGGTGACTTAATCTCGGTGCCTGTCATCGGGGCGACTAAGGAAGGTGGGCTACCGGATGAGGGGGGTGCGTGAAATAGCAACATCCTGCCGCTACATACCTATGTGCATGGGGGGGTGGGGGACTAGCACGCTGAGCATGAGGTGGGAGGGAAAGGAGGGGCTGTAGGGGGTGGCACCACAGTGAACTGCTGAGTTGCTTCTGTGGCGTGGTGGGTGGGTTCAGGGCTGCGGTGGGAATGGTGCTGGGTTCGGTGCGGGTGCTTTTTGTTGCACCCAGCCCAAAATTTCATTTTTGTCGTGATTGCACCCCCCCCCGACATGCACCCCCTGGACTTGAGAATCCTTAAGTAAGGGGATGCGGGGGGCACAGCCCCCCACATAAAAAGAAAAATCCCAACTCCCCAGCTCCATTTTGCTGTACCCCGGGGAGTACATAGCTGAAATATTTTTTGGGTGATGTGCCGTCGCCCTAATGGCGACCGCCCATCGGTGATTGCCATTATCACATAGATCCCGTCTGGTCCTGATGCTCTTTCACATTTGAAAGAGCCCCTTCCCTGTATCCTGTTCATCCCTGTGAGGTACTTGTAAGTGTCTGTCATGTCCCCTCTCACTCTCCTCTCTTCCAAGCCGTACATGTAGAAGACTATCAATCCCTGCTCATAACCCTGCACCCTTGTAGCTGCCATCCTCTGGACTTCCCCCACCCTGTTTATGTCCTTTCTGAGGTGTGGCCTCCAGAACTGGATACAGTATTTCAGGTGGGGTCTCAAAAGAGAACGATACAGTGTTAACATCGCCTCCGCCCTCTTGCTGCTGATACCTATCACTATGCATCCCAGTATCCCACTGGCCCTACCCACTACTTTGTTCCACTGCCCTGCCACTTTGAGATCATCAGATATGGTGACACAAAGGTCCCTTTCCTGCTTAGTCACTGTCAGTCTCTCCCCCCCATACTCAGCTCCTGGGTGCCTGTGCCCTAGGTGCATGATTTTCCACTTTTTGGCACTGAACCCCAATTGCCATGCTCTTGACAACTCTTCGAGTTTCACAAGATCCCTACACGTTCTCTCCAACCCCTCCTGAGCGTCCACCTTATTACAGAGTTTGGTGCCATCTGCAAAAAGGCATCCCTTCCCTTCTAGTTCTTCCACAGTGCCACATATGAAGACAGTGAAGAGGATTGTTCCCGGTACTGAGATCTGCGTCATCTTGCTGGTCACACTCCCCTTACTGGAGTGAGTGCCATTAACTACCACCCTCTGTCGCCTATCCATTAACCAGTTCTTAACCCATTTGACCAATCCCGACAGGCCACATACATTGCCTTCCCCAAATCTATTTAACTGGTCACCCAATTGATGAAAACAATCAGATTTGTCTGGCATGACCTCCGTCTGCAAATCCATGATACCTTTGGCCTTGTAGCCAATTGTATTCAAGATACTCTACCAACCTTTACTTTAAAAAGATTTCTATCAATTTCCCAACCACTGATTTGAGACTGTCTGGCCTGTAGTTGCTAGCCTCCTCCTTGTTGCTACTTTTATGGAGAAGGACCACATCTGCTATCCCCTAGTCACCTCTAGAACCACATATATTTCTAGTGAACTGTTGAACAAGGCCATCAGTGGGGTAGCTAGCACCTCACTGAGTTCATTTAGTACCCTTAGGTGTATCTCACCTGGTCCCATAGGCTTGTTTACATCAGAGCTGTAAGTCCCTTTAGGACTCTATCTTCAAAAATTGACTTGCATCCACCCCCACCCCCTTTTTGTTCTTGCTGCTCCCTGGTTATTTGTCCACCTCCCTCCACTGTGAAGATTGAGCAGAAGTACCTATTTAAAGGGGCACTGTCAGCCTTGTCCCTCGTTTTATTGCCACAAAACAACAGTGTGCCTCTGTGGACACAGTGATCACATATGGTCAACAGAATACCCCCTATATATAACATAATCAAGAATTCTTACCAATTTTCTTAGTTTTCTTAATATTTACTTTCCCTCGGGTTCCCATAAGTCGCTGTGCACTGGAAGCAGAAGCAAGGTGAGAGCGCACATCGGACACTGTGCACCACACATCCATCGATTTGCACATGGCCATGATAAAAGTTAAACACAGCATGTATTTTCAAATGCTGTACTACAGATGCTGTTTTTAACTGAAGCAGGGCTGGAAAAAACTAAATGCATTTGAAAGGAGCTGCTGAAATCTCACGCATGCGCGAAGTGGGGCAGCTACTGCGCATGCGTGTGATTTGTCGTCGTCTTGCTTTCGGCGCATGCATCCTTTCTAATGCATTTAGTTTCTTTCCAGTGCTCGGTTTCAGTTAAAAATGGCATCTGTAGTACAGCATTTGAAAATACATGCTGTGTTTAACTTTTTATCATGGCCATGTGCAAAATCGATGTATGTGCCGGCACACAGTGTCCGATGTGCACTCTCATCTTGCTTCTGCTTCCAGTGCACAGCGTACTTATGGGGAACCCGAGGGAAAGTAAATATTACGAAAACTAAGAAAATTGGTAAGAATTCTTGATTATGTTATATATAGGGGGTATTCTGTTGACCATATGTGATCACTGTGTCCACAGAGGCACACTGTTGTTTTGTGGCAATAAAACGAGGGACAAGGCTGACAGTGCCCCTTTAAGATGTCCACTTTTTCTTGATCCTGTGCTGCACAGTTGTCCCCTGTTGCCCTCATTATCATCACTATCCCTTTCCTCTTATCACTTATGTACCTGAAGAAAGTCTTACCCCCTTTAGCTACCCATTGGCTATCTTTTCCTCTGCACCTTTGGTCCCCTCACTGCCCTTCCTGCTTCCTTCTGTTTTACTTGGTATGCCACCCTTTTTTCCGTCACCACCTTGGCCATGTCCCTAGAGAACCATAATGGGCCCTTTTTCCTTCTTCTTTCACTCACTTCCTTCATGTAGAGGTCGGTTGCCTTAATTATGTCCTCCCTTATTTTCCCCAACCATGTCTCTAGCCCTTCCTGGCAACACCCCTTCCATCATGAGGCAGTCTCTGAGGCAGTCCCCAATTTTTTTAAAATCCACCCTTCTATAGTCCAGGACCCTCATCTTCATGTGGTTTGCCTCTGTTCCCGTTTTAATGTTACACCACACTATGTGGTAATCACTGGTACCTAACAGACTTTCTCCTGTGACGTGTGCAGTGCTATACAGTCTGGAAGCACCATGTCCACTACTGCTCGGTCCCTAGTGGGTTTCTTGACTAGCTGCCTGAGGAAACACCATTACAGAGAGTCAAGGATGGGCCTGCCACTTGCAGAAGCTACAGTTGGAACGCTCCAATCCATATCTGGGAGATTGAAGTCCCCAACTAACAGCCCCTCCATCTTACTTGCCATTCTGGTGATGGCTTCCCCAAGTGCCTTATCCAACTCCTCTGTGCGTGCTGGAAGTCTGTATACCACTCATATACGGACAGAAGCCCCAATACCTGTCTCTAGGATGACCCACAGCACCTCCAACCCTTCCTTTTCCTCTGGGTGCCCCTGTACTTCCATGGCCTTGATTCCCCCTCTCTCATATAGTACAAACTCTCCTTCCCTCCTTACTTCCCTGTCTCTCCTGAACAGAGTGTAACCCGGTATGGTCATGTCTCAGACATGTCTGTTGGTGCACCACAACTCCATTATGACCACAAATTACAGGCTAGCCTCTGCCACAATGGCCTTCAGGTCTGGAATTTTATTTCACAGTCTCCATGAATTGGCACACAAGGCTTTTCATACCCTACTCCTTCTTTGCCTGCTTCTCTGCTTTCCTCCTCCTGCTTGTGCTGTTCCCTGAAGCTCCCCCTCTCCCACCCTCTTCTCTTGTTACCTTCTCTGTTACCTGTCTCCTTTTCTCCTTTATTCTTGCTTTCCTGATTTGTACCCCAGTGTGTCCTTTGTCTTCTCCCCACCCCTGTCTTCTTGCACCCCAGCCATGGGGTTTTTTTACTCCCCTTGGGCTATCCCTCTCTGAAGCTTCATTATCTGGGGGGATTGTTGCCTTCCTTGGTTTTACAGCCTCCCCCTGGCTAATTTAAATGCTCATCCAAGTAGCAGTTAAACCTTGCACTAAGTACTTTGGCCCTTCTTCTGGAAAAATATAACCTGTCTCTTCTGTATGCTAATATCCTATTAGGTTGGCCTCCAGTCCCCAGTGTGGCTGAAACCCTCCTCCAGGCACCATGATTTCTACCATTTGTCAAAATCCCTGTTGTGGAGTGCCTTATCATCTCCCTATCTGTACTATACAGGTAACTCTTTGGCAAAAGCCACCATGAGTGCCACCCACTTGAGGACTCTCTCCAGCTCCTTGTGTAACCCCCCTACAAATGGGGGTTCCTAAAAAGCCTCCTAGGAGTTGCCTAAGTGCCCCCCCGCCTGCTGGTGTTTGGTGTTTAAGCCACTGGAATGGCACTGTGAGTACTTGAGAGCCTCCGCATACTGTCTCTTTAAGAGCTATCAGCTTGCAGACATAATTAATGCTTATAGAGGGGGACTGGCATTTCTCTGCTCGAATCCCGCCTGAGCTGCAGTGTAATCGCTCCATTTTGCGGTCGCTAAATGCACAAAGGGAGCCCATCTGAAAGATGTAACTGTTTGCCTGTAATCATTTATAGCCTTAGTAAAATTGCAGTTTGTATAACCTGCCTTTATTGCAGCTGGGACTCTGTGTGTGTGTGTGTCGACCCTCCATTTTGGACCTAAACTGCTATGCTGGGCCAATTGGGTTTAGGGGAGCTCTAAAATGGAGACTGCTTGGACCAACCTGAATTTGGACTCTCTCTGGAGCTGGTTTACAAGGGGAATTTATAGCTAGTGGTTCTGGGAATTGTAGTTTGGACCTTGGTGCCCTTTTGCACCAACAGAGGGAGTTCTGGAGTGATTGACAGTCAAATCCACCAACTGGACCTGGTGGAACCTAAGGGAAATGCCCTGTACTGAAGTTGGAGAGTCAGATCGTTGTCACCTGTGAAAGGAGTAGGAGCTCTGTATTTCTCTGTGGTGTACAGTTCGCACGGGAAGCACGTGACAGGCCTTGAAGTCAGTCTACTGCCGTGGTAAGTGATAGTTGGACTGAATCCGAGTTTCTGAGAAGAAGGAAGACTGCAAAGTGGAAGCCAGGCTCACCCTGTAGAAGACTGGAGATATTGCTGAATCACGCTTGGTCTGTCAAGAACTGAGCTGCTGTGTGTGCTCCCGGGTATTTTGCAGTAATTGTGATCGGGATCGAGGAGCAGCCTGCCTGGTATAGTACTTTCCTTTTTACATATGAATGTGCATAGAGCTTACGGGGAGTCGCTATTTCTTGTCCCCAGTACAGTGTGCTGTGCAGTGAAGCTGGAAGTGAACCCCAGCATGTTTCGGACTAAATCCGTTTGCATCAACTGCTTAGGGATCCAGTCACAAGGGCCTTACATCCATGCCTCGTTGTTTCTGGCAATCCAGAAGAACATCCACCCTCCAGTCCTCAGCTTGGGTAATGTGAGTACAAATCAGGGTATTCCCCTGCAGCATGTTTTCAATCACAAGTGTGTCATCTAATTCTTGTTGTTTCACTGCTTCATGGACTGAGCCATCTGGCTCCGGATTACAATTGGGTATTGTGCATATATTTTCTTCTACAGGGCCCCATCCATCTGCACCTGCCGGCCAACCCTGGGCAACGGACCTGGTTAGCCCCCCCCAACCTGGGTACCCAGAGTGTGACTTTTCAGACCCTGTATGTGTGCACAGTACTGTGATTTAATACCGCCAATTAACCTGATTTTCCCCTCCCGTGTTTCATTCCCCCTAAATAAACCAGATTCGATGTTGTTGAACTTTAAACTGTCTGAAGTGTCAGTACCTATAAAACAAGCATTGTATTGGGTTGTGTATGTTGATTAACCTTGTTTCACAGGGGGTCCTCATAGACGTGCTGCCGAATCAGTCTTGAGGGTAAGTGGTACTTTATGAGTGAACAGTGTGTATATGTGGGGTATCGGGGCTGTAACTACTGTGTAATGTGTGAGCCACTAGGGGGAATAAAAGGGGGTCTCAGTGTCCCAGAGGGCTGTGACCAAGCTAGTCTAACCACTACAAACACTGACCTCTGGGTGGAAGCACCTGTCATAGAACCTTGGCCCCTCAACCTGTCAGTAGTCAAGCAGACAGGGATAGTAGCCCTTGGGATAGCGCCACCTGGTTGTTACATCTGTAATTTCCATCCACTGTCTTTACCCTGTCCCTTGCCAGGTCATCCCCCCCCCCAAGGTGGACAATGACATCTAGCTTTCTCACATCTTCTGCTGCTCTTCCGATCCCCTAGATCAGCTCTCCATCCGTCCACGCTGAAGCACAAGGGGGGCTCTTTACCTCCCTCTCCCTTTCTCCCCTGCACCCAAGTCTAGCAGCCTAACACTATAATCTTCTTTTTCCTTCATAGAAATTTTGCTCTGATGAATTTAGACCTGGTGAAAAGTGAGTGATCAATTACACCAAAAATGTAAGCCCTCTGTCTATGCACAGCCTATGTACAGTGTGAGTACGGTGGTACAGCTGCAGCCATCGATTCTAGGAGTGTGCAAGTAATGAACTGTATTTCCTGAATACTATGAATAATGTACTATTCATTATCTGGATACAAATAACAAACAGTGGCACTGGTCATGCCTATTGATATTCAGGAAATACATAAACAACTCCCACTTTCCTCCACAGCCCAGTCATGTTAAAAACAACCCCCATCTCCTTACCTTCTGCAACAAGCCCACTCCAACTCTCCTCTCCCAAGCACTCACAATTGAAGCATTAATTAAAAAAAAACAAACCTCCCTTGATGGGCGACTGGCACAACCCACCTACCTCCATGCCCAGTCACCATCTCCTTTTCTGATTTTCTGATTTAAAAAAGCATCCCTTGCTCTCTCGCTTATGGCAACAGCACCTGTCTTCCTCCTCAGCACTTCAAAATGTCATTACATTAAAACTCCTGCCAGGCTCAGAAGGCAACTGACATGACCTGCTCTCTTCCACAACTGGCCTCTTTCTTGTGAATGATAAGGCACTTGTTCACATAATAAAACAGCTGATCACATGATTAGCTCTTTTACTATGAGAGCAAGCAAGGGAGCGCTTCCATATCACAAGAATGCAGTTGGCAATGAAGGATAGCGGGTTGTGTCAGTTGCTCTTTGAGCTTGGGGGTGGCATTAATGCAATGAAATTTGGGTGGTGGGGGAGGGAGGGAGGAAGGAGGGATGTGGGTGCTGCTTCGGCAGGTGGTTGTGGTGGGATGAGTTTTTAAAATTACAAAATCAGAAGAGGAGACAGCAGCTGGCCATGGAGGTGGGCAGGATGTGCCGATCGCCTTTGAGTGAGTTTTCTTATTGATGTTCCAATTGTGGGTGCTGGGGGTTAGTGAAGAAGGTGGGAGTAGGCTTGTTGCAGCGGGTGGGGGACAGCAGGTTGTTTTTAACATAACTGAGCTGGGGGAGGAGGGTCAGTTTTTTTTTTACTTCCTTTTCAAAAGTACTGTACATGAATAACAAAGCCAGATACCGAATTTCTGAACATTTGGGGCCCTGAATATAAATATTTGGCCAAATATTTGAAATACTGTAACTGCTCACCACTAATAGCTATGTTCAGATGTTTTCAGATGTTTCATGATATAGCCAATGAGATGCTCTCTGGTGGCACACAATGGTACTGCAGGTAGGCAGGGAATTTCACTAGACATATCCCAGAAATAGTTCTGTTACAACTGATGATATCCTGATGCTATTATCAAAATGTCATTAGTCTTTACTAGTTATAAAACTAAGACTCCCTTTATTTAAAGGTACAAGGAACCATTTTTTACACCTCTATATACCCTCCTGTTTTCCTTTTAGTTACTGTCCAATTCTCTGATATGTTTTGCCCTTTATTTTAAATTAATAACCTATTTTTTATAATCTTTGTAACTACACAGAACCCCTTTCTCCTCAGCAGTTTCTGTTTTCTCTTTTCATACTGCTTGTATGTGTTAATACATCCTCGGAGTATTGTTGCTGAAATGAGTGAGCCACACACCTTCAGCTGAGTGAGAACAGCGGTTAAACTGAGCTGTTCTGGCTTAAGCTGAAGGCAAATGAAACCACTCATTTTCAGCAATGAGTGGCGACGGGACGTATTAATACATTATTGATTGAGAGTGATCAATAATATATTTAAAAAAAAGAAAACTTCCCAGAAAGGTCAGAAACTCAGTTTTTGAACAAGTTGAACAGAGTGTGATGAATGATGAAAGTTACAGATGCCATGATAGGGCGGGGTCAACAAGGTAAACACAGCAGCAGGGAGCCATTTTGTGAGACAATATGTGACTAGTGAGCAATTCAGCAACAAAAGGTTTGTGTGTTTGCTTTCAGACATGGATTCAGGAGCACCCCGAAATCCTGATCATGCCCAAGCAAAGATCGCAGAGGAGGTGGAAATACTGAGAGAGGTAGAGAGATCCAACTGTGGTGAAGGGTTACCCCAGGATGTAGCAATTCCTAGCAGTCCAGTGAGACTATGCATTGTGTGTTTGAAGGCTGGAAGGGATGTCTTTCTGATACCCCATTGCTCAGACTGCCTTGCATAATTTGGAATAAGCAGGGCTACAGCTCCAGAGAGAGCAACAAGAATTCAGTTGGCTCCCACGTGGGCCCTGGCAGGGGACCCTGCCAGTAGCACTAGCACCATGCAGCAGCAGGCTGAACCTGATGATGAAAGGGCTACTGAGTGTGTTATGAATGAGCAAGTAAAATTGATATTGATCCCCTGCAAGGGCATGAACAGAGAGAGAGAGAGAGGTTTCCACACCTGTGTCCCAAATGAACACTGCAACAGAGGGATCAGTTGACCCAAGGAGACATTGTCCAACTCTTAGCCTAGTGGGGGAGGATGAAGTACAAGAGACATTGAATTGGGAGGTGTCCACCTCCACACCCAGTGAGGAATGGAATGTCTTAGGAGTGAGGACTTTTGTTCACTCTTTGGCACAGATCCTGAGTGATCAGGAAGAGGAGGATGACAGAGTATATATTCATAGTGAGGGCTACTATGAGTCACCCCAAGCTCTTGCCTCAGAGGAGCCAGTAGCAGTTGAAGAAGGCTTTAGCAACTTGTCCCAAGAAGTAGTGGAGGACAAGTTCTTTCATTCCTTGAATTTGAAACACTGGCTTGACCAGGACTGGCCACCACCTAGCCAGGCCATGGGCTGCAGATTAGTAAAGAGTAGTAAGGAGTAGAGACTGGTCCGTAGGAGGGTTGACGCCATATATTGGAAGTCCTATCCTACCTTTCCTCACCAAGTCTGGGAGGAAATCAAACAGAACAGGCAATCCTGGCTTATGGAGGAGACAAGGAAGAATATGCTCCTGGATTTACCAGAATGTGTAAGGGACAAAATCATCAATGAGCGCCTTACATTCTGGAGACTGGGCAGGCCTCTGTTCATTGACACTGCAAATTGTGGATGGGACTGGGCAAGAGAAATTTCACAACATTGACTTGGAATGACCAGACGGGGTCATAGTCCTCGCCCCACACCCTGAGTGGTGCTACCCTTAATGGTGCCACTCTCTGTGAATATACCCAACATGCCTTAAGGTAGTGAGCAGTGGCAGGCCAGGTGTCTGTCATCCAAAGCAGCAGTGTCTATGGAGAATAATGTAGCTCTTCTGATATTTCAGGATTTCTTCAGGTGTTCCAGATTCATCAACCCAGCAGTTTTCCTATTCCATTGTCTCGCCTTCCAGAAGACATCAGCCAGCAGTTTTCCTGTTCCATCGCCTGGCCTTCCAGGACATTAGCCCAGCAGTATCTGAAGATGCCATCTTGTCTGAAGGGAGAAGGTCCTCAGCTCGCAGAAGTAAGACAATCCTTTTTAATTTTTTTTCATTCTTCAAGGAGCTGGTAAGAAAACCCTTTTTTTTTTTTACGTTAACTGATCTTGCACAACACATACTACATTTGAAGACTATCCAAGGAACTTTGATTTTCATCAAAGACTCTCCTCGTGGATTGCAGTGCTATGCAGGCCCTGTCCTGTCCAATAACTGTTCTTCAGAAGGCTTCGGCCTAGGAGAGACTCTTTAATGGACAATGCCAACAGGCATCAGTGACATTGGTCTCTAGATTTGGACGTCGTAGGGAATTCCGTCCCCAAAATGTGTTGTATAAATGTTTTCTTTCCATTTTTTACTTTTATACTTTTATAAAAAAAACTAGTTCTGGGGGGGTTCTTTAGTATTAGGTGGAGGTTTAGGCACTGTGTGGAACGCAGAATGTGTTTTGTGTTTTTCTTCTCTTGTAGTTGTTCCTGAGGAAGAAAAGAAGAACAGAAGAGGATGTTGGAACTCATCCAAGTTCCCCTTTTCTTGGTGTTTTTAGAAATGTTTATGGTTAACAGGGTGTTAACATGTTTTCTTCACAGATGTGATTTTTGGGGAATGTAATGCAATGTAGTGTATGTTTCCATTTGTTGTTCGCAGGTACCCTGGGACGTTTTGGGGGGGGACAGGTTTTCCCCAGTAGGTAGTTAAGTCAGATAGATTTTCTTTAGAGTGCTATGGGGATGGACAGGCCGGAGGTCTTATCTCAAGTACAGGCTTTCAGTTCTGTCTGTCAGGGCATGCTTCAAGCAGTTTTTCTTGGAGACATTGAGAATCCATAGATAAATCATAGGATAGGGGTTGAGGTTTCATCAGCAAGCCTCTGTTCCTTTAGTGTTGCCTGCCCATGCCTAGCACATGGTAGGGGAGGACTTGCATGACCTCTCTATAGGTAACCTAGAGGGTGGGATGGCCTAGTGCCAGTGTAGATATGATTACGGACAGTCATTCATCTGGTGTGCGGTGAGTATAACCACCTAGTCCCCTAAGGTTACTAGAATCCCCTCAGTATCAATGCTAGGTTGGGAGAGGCAGCTGATGATTATCTAGTTAAATGTTTTTTCACCTGCTCACTCTTCTGTTTACTTGGCTTCAGCTGATATTGAAGTGAAGAGCTCATTCAGAACTCTTGCAGCAGCATAACCCTTGTGCCAGCTGTTGAGGTGGGAGTTAGATTGTTGAGATGGGAGTCAATGTGAGGCAACGTCAGTGTAGAGTTGCAGTCTGAAGTTAGAGGGGTGAGAACTGCTCAGCTGTGGGCTCTGAGTTGATGGACTTGCATTCTCACCCTAGTTCTGGTATTCTCCAGCTTGTCAAGAGAAGTAGTGGAGACCTTTTCTACAGCAGGATTTCCTGATTTTCATCCCTGGAGGAGTGAAAAGAACTGCTAGTGGATGGATTCAAGAGTCAATCCCCTTTTTTGATCCAGGATGTTTGAAGCTGCCTGAAATGTCTAACAGTGAGTGGATTCTGACTTTTGCTACAGAAAGCAAGTACCTGTTCTGATGTGTTCCATGCCCCAAGGCACAACTTCTTTTCCTGTAAATACAGACATGTGAGAGTTTCTTTGAAGTAAAGTTGGCTGAGGTGTGTGATATCCCAAGGTATGACTATATCACACTGTTCAGGACTTTTTGTACCTTTACACTACTGAGGTGGTGAATTTAAATTTGGAAAGCCAGTTCATTCAAAAGCCATTCAAAATGTTTCAAATGTTCAAGGCATAACTTCGAAAGAATGGCTGAGTATGGATTTGGGAGCAAAGGGTGGGCAGGACCCCATCTGGAGTAACCAGTTTTGGACTAACCGGTTCAGTAAGGGTGCCTGGTTACTTTAGACAAATGGCCAAATGTCTGAAGAGAATTTTACCCCTCGGAGTGGGTTACATTTTTTTCTCTGGTTATGAAGAAGGGTGCTAGTTCTTGGGAAAATGTGTTTTCAGTTGTGGCCAGTTTTGCTGGAAGCAGTGTTCTATGTCCTATGAAATGTGGGAATACAAGTCTAAGTTGTTCTATGTCCTGTGACATGTGGGAATACAAAGTGCAAGTGTCCTATGTCCTACTGCAGTGGGAATACAAAGAGTTTTCTGTCATATACAATCCGATTTTGTTGTTCTGCAAGTTCCTAGTGCCAAGATGTGTCAACCGTGCAGGTCCACCCTTGCTTTGAAGAACATCTTTTGAATAAAATCACAATCTAGAACCCCAGCTATAGTTTGGACAGTTACATTATTGCTTCCTGTGTGGAGTTTCTTGGTACCCCTCCAGAAGATAGGTCTAGTATATACCTAACAAAAAATCTCTTCCCTGGACCTGGTTTTGTAAATGCCAAATAGGTCATTGCTTTTGTACACCCCCACCCCTTAATCTCTGTAAGAATAAGCCTGGTATACATTCCCAAAGCTAAGGGTGGTGCCATTTCTAAATGTTCTGAGTCTGTGCCCAGTATGGATGACAGGGGTAGCTAACAGTGTAAAGTAGCGGGGGTGGTTACACAAAGAAACCTTAAAAATATTTTGGGTGATGGGAGGAGAGAAAAACCCTTTATTCATTTAAAAATATCTGGGACTCCTGTGTGGCAAACTTCTTGGCTCTTGCCATATGTGCTTGAACTACAGTGACTGTACGCAGTGTGTGCATGTGCCAACCAATCACTAAGTGTGTGGTTTCTCAATAAATGCTAGAAATATTTTAGGTGATGGAAGGAAAGAAAAATATTTTATTCATTTAAAAATATCTGTGATTCCTGTGAGGCCTACTTGCCATCTGTCCTGCTGTGCTCCCTTCAACTGCACTGTACTCAGTGCTTTACTGTGCACCGCCTGACACTCAGTATGTGCTATCTTATAAATAAATCCCAGAAATATTTGGGTGACTATTATCTTCTCTGTTTGCAACACAATTAAACAATCATTTGTCAATGATGAACGTTGGCTGCTTGTTAATTTGTTTTTTGCAATTCTGACCCCAAATTTTGAAGATACGTGTTTTAGGATTCAACTTATTGACATGACATGTGCTATGTATAGTATATTGGCCAGAATGTCATTTTGCATTCATCTCATCTAGGATTTCATAAATGTCACATGTCACATTTATGAGATGGTGTTGAAAAATGGCTATGTTGAAAACTGAAGTCAAAATATTGAAAATTAGTGAAGTTATGAGTGAATGTTGATACAGTGTAATGTTCAAACACATCTCCACAAGGATATAGACAACAAAGCACTCTGGATAGGGGTGTTGATACCAGTTCATTCACAGAAGAAAGGGTTCTAAAAGAACGCCTGAAACTGAAGGTGGAGAAAGAAATAGGACCTGATGGGATTCACCCCAGAATTCTAAAAGAACTAAGGGTTGAAATAGTGTAATGTTCAAGCACTTCACCACAAGGACATGGACAGGATGGAGGCAGTCCAGAGGAGGGTAACTAAAATGGTACAGGGTCTGCACCAGAAGTCATATGAAGAGAGACTAAAGAAGCTTAATATGTCTACCCTCGAGAAAGGAGGGAGAGGGGGGACATGATAGAAACATTTAAGTACCTCAAGGGAATCAACAAAGTCCAAGAAGGTAGTAGCATCTTTCAGAAAAAGAGATGTGCAAGAACAAGGGGGCACAATTTGAAGCTAAAGGGGGGATGGCTCAGGGGCAACATGAGGAAGTATTTTTTGATGGAGAGGGTGGTGGACACATGGAACGGCCTTCTGGGGAGGTTGTGGGGTCAAAAACAGTGGGGAAATTCAAGAATGCATGAAACAGGGAGACCACGTGATGCAGGCAACCGGGTGCAAGCTCTCCTTACTCGCTCTGGCCACTCTCTCGCTTTATTTTGTTATTTTCTGTGCTTCCTGGTCTAAAATATTGCCTAAACGCTAAATTGCAGCTGCCTGAAAGGTACTACATCATCCCTGAGGTGCAAAACGTGGATGGAGATCGAAATGAAGAAGGCATTGCCGAAGCGCACTCCACCCGCAATGCCTGATTTAGGCCCTAAGAAGCCTCAAGCCTCAGCTGCCACTGATATCGAGGAGAGCTCAACCGTGTCATCGGACACAGAGCCACTCACACTGGTGAGTTTCCTGGCTGAGTTTAGGCCATTTAAGGAAGAACTGAAGTCTGTCACTTCGGAGCTCAAATCCATCTCATGTGCACTCGAAGGTATTTCACGACATACCATGGACACGGAGACATGAGTTGTATCACTGGAGAAACATATAGACTGACTGGATCCAGAAATTATGGTGAATAGGCAAAGAATTGCCAAACTAGAGCTCAAAATTGAGGATCTCGAGGGAAGGAGCCGAAGAAATAATGCTGTGCTTATTGAGCTTCCAGAAACCCAAGAAGACCCGAATCCTGTATTATTCATGCAGAAATTCATTGAGAAGATCGCTGGACCTTCTCCCTTTGGGGCCAATTATGTGCTTGAGAGAGCCCACCATGCATTAAGGCCGACACCCCCTGCATGCTCCCCCCCGAGACCGATTATTTTCCGGTTTCTTAATTACTTGGAACATTAACACTTTCTATCCAAAGCCAGAGACCTTCAAGAGATTTGTTGGGAAGGTTTAAAAGTTCGTGCTGCACAAGATTTACCAGCTACAGTACTCCAACGCCGCACTGCCTTCCATCCTTTGGTTACCAAATTGATTGCTGTGGGGCTCCACTTTCTGGTGAGCTATTCTGCAAGATTGCAAGTCTTAACAGATGGCAAGTGGCACACCTACGAAGATCCCGAAATGGCTCAAGCCAATCTGAAAGTCTCATTTCCCGACCTCTTCAGAGATACCTGAATTAGAGGATGAGAGGGTCCTGATGTTTTCAGCTTGTATATGGCAAAGTTGTTATCTCTATATCTCTCAAATTTCCCTTTTGGTCTGATTTCTCTGCAGAATGCTTTCTCATGCATTTTCAGAAAAATAATTTCATATGTTCACCCTCTCGGAGAAGCATTCTATTAAAAGCAGGACTATTCTCCCTATTTTGGTTCCTTTGCCTGACTGTCACAGCTTAAAAGAATCAGCAGAATAGCTTATCCCCTTTAATCTAGTGACGGTGTGACTTAGATGTCTGGCTCTGTTTTTGTCCCCGGGAGAGCCTTGTCTTATCGTGGATACACCTTCTCAACAATACCAGCCAGATGTGGCCCTTAGAAATTCATAATACCACGGTTCGTGGTAGCAAAGCATGGTAGCAATATGCTGCATAGGCCACTAGAGGGAGCGCCAGGACTGATAGCTGGACTTAATTCGAGATGCTCTCCTGCTCAACTTGCGGGAGCAACTGAGGAGAACGCTGTTTTCACCAGGGGCAGTTCAAGAATGTCCTTCAAGAACTTAGGGAGCTGCATAGAGTACAAGGATCCATCTGGAATTCAATCGAATACAGAGACTTCTCAACCTTAATGCTCTCTTAATCATGCATATCTCGTTTTCTCAGTTACATTTCTGGTTTATGTTCTCGGCCTAAATGGCAATTTGTGGCTCGCTTAGACTTATCTGTTTTTCAAAACTACGGACATTCACAGTGCCTTCTTTCAGTTCTCCTATTAAGTATGTTATTCTTGAGCCCTTGATTTAATTTAATTCACATAATATGTAGGGCAGAAAGATGCCATATTGTGAACCTTATTGATGTTTATCACTTAATCTCGGTATATGAAGGAAATTTACAAGTGTAGGCTAGACAGCAATACCTAAGTCTATACCCTGCTATACTTAACAAGTATAATCTATATACTCTTGTATGGTTTAGTGTTGTGCTCTTCAAAATTCATGATGTAGTATCATATTTTGCTTTTCTCTCTGTTCTGCAATTACGGGGACAATTGAGGGTGGTTGGAGGAAGGGAGGGAGCTAAGAGGATGGTGAACTGTGGAACGTTATCTGCAATAGTATGGGGGCTTGGAAGGGTTGGGTCAGCCTCCATTCATATACTGGTGGCACTAAAAGGCAGTCTCAATTGAGGGACAGAACGAAATCAGAGGCTACATAAAGGGATAGGGAGGGTGGATCGGCAACACAGAAACATGGGAAGGTATGGGCAGGGCGACACTCTGGTTCAGATGGGATATAAAATTTATATTCTTTGGTGTTAGGAAATATAGCTAACTTATTTAAGATGGCTACCTGGAATGTGAAGGGCCTCAGGCAGCAACTTAAACAATATAAAGTGCTAAAACACTTAGCCCTATTATCTATTGATGTTGCATTTATACAAGAGTCGCATCTATTAAACTCTGAGGCTAGTCGAGTCAGAAGATTACAAATAGGGCAAGTTTTCACAGTGGGGGGCTCTACTCCAAGTAGTGGAGTCCTAATATTGATTTCCAAAAAAATCCCTTTCTCACTTACACATATAATTGAGGATCCTCAGGGCAGATATATCTTTATCCACTGTACTTTATATAACATGGAGATCCTGCTGGGCTTGATTTATGGCCCCAATACGGACTCTCCGGACTTCTTCATGCAGTTAATTAATATATTAACCCCTTATGTATCTTTGCCCATAATTTTGGGGGGAGACATGAATACTGTCTTTGATCCATCCGTAGATTGTTCCAACGTGCTTCGTGGGGGTCTCTTCCAGCTCAACAGGCATTTCGTGAGCTTTTAGATAACCTCGGCTTATGTGACGTATGGTGTGTTTTACACTCTTCAGAGAAAAATTTCACTTTTATTTCCCCTGTTCATAAGACTGCGTCGAGAATCGATTACCTGTTAATATCCCAAGTACTCCTGACAGGAGTCTTAAATGTTTCCATTCAGCCTGGTCCACCTTCTGACCACTCCCTGGTCAGTTGTCATCTATCTTTAGTCTCCTATATCAAAAAGACCCCACGCTGGAAAATCAACAACCAGTTGCTGAAGGAACCTGCAATAATTTCTGTGCTTAATAAACACATACAACATTTTGTTAAGGACCACAAAAAAATGACCTCTAAACCCGATATAATATGGTGCACTCTCAAGGCCTATATGAGAGGTATACTGATAAGTTTATCATCGCAGAGAAAAAAAAGAAAAGATCAGGAACTTCATTCCCTGCTTGGTCAGATAAGGGATATCGAAGCACATCTGACTTCTGATTCTCCCAAAGATGTTAGACAGAAGCTGACCAGGTTGAGAGATGAGTACCTGGAGATTTTGAGGGAAAAAGCTGAGTTTGCCATACTGAGAACAAAATCAACTTACATAGACCAGGGAGAAAAGGCAGGGTGTTTATTAGCATTAAGAATTAAGCAACTAGAATCAGCTAAATATATCCCTGCTATTCAATCTTCAATAGATGGTGTATTGAAGACATCCCCACCTGACATAGTATCCGAATTCCGGGAATACTGTGCCAGTCGCTATGCCTCCATGTCTAACCTGCCTTCAGACCAGGAATTGGATTCCTACCTGGAGGCATCCCAACTGCCTTCCCTCTCGGAGGTCAAACAGGGAGCACTTATACTCCCTATGACTGCTATCGAAATTGCTAAAACTATCCAATCCCTCCCTTCAGATAAAATTCCGGGGCCGGATGGCTTTTCCGCAAACTTTTACAAGAAATTCCAGAAACCCTTAATTCCTCTATTGCTGTCCCTATTCCAGCATATCTTATCTGGAGCATCAGTGGATAGATAATACCTTATTTGAAGCCTTAATAGTTCTTATCCCCAAGCAGGACCGAAATCTGGAGCTGACTACCAGCTATCGGCCAGTATCTTTATTAAATCAGGATATTAAAATACTAACCAAACTAATAGCAGAGCATATCAATACAGTTTCACTGGACCTTATCGGCCCTGAACAAGTTGGCTTCATGCAGGGCCGTTCCTCGGTGGACCACCTCCAAACCCTTTCGCATGTTCTCTCGGCATCCAGGGATGCACACTTTCCAGCCGTTTTGGTCTCCCTGGATGCAGAGAAGGCATTTGACAGAGTGGATTGGAATTTTCTGTTCCGGGTCCTTAAGGCATACAATATCCCCACTGCATTTCAAACTTGGATAAAAGCTCTATATCAGGCCCCCTCGGCGCGGGTAGCTGCAAACGGGGTGATTTCTAGTCTTTTCCCTTTGAAATCAGGAACTAGACAGGGCTTCCCCCTTTCTCCCACTCTATTTAACCTATACTTAGAACTCCTGATCCATAGATTGACAAATTGTGATCAGATCCAAGGGATACCCATTGCGTCTCAAGTAGTCAAGGTTTCGGCATATGCTGACAACATACTTTTTCAACTGTCTCACCCGGAGACTTCGATAACCCATTTGTTATCACTCATCAAGAATAGTACCTTGTCTAACTATAAGCTTAACATAGACAAGATTCTGGTTTTCCCTCTCAATCATAAGGTCAATAAGAAGTCCATTATGGATTTTGGTCTGACATGGAAGCACGATTCTTTAAAATATCTTGGTATCATAATACCGAGAAACCCAGCTCATTTTCAAAAATTTAATCTGGATCCTCTGGTAAGAACTATCCATCAAGACTTGGACAGATGGTCCAAACTCCCTCTCTCATTATGGGGCAAAATCAATACAGTCAAGATGAATGTATTTCCTAGGCTCTTTAACCCCCTGCTGCTACTCAACATCTGGTTACCTCTCTCATGGTTTAATAACATTCATAGACTCATCATGGAATTTATCTGGGCTAATAAACAGCCTCGACTAGCTTATGTGAAATTGGCAGCCCCTAAGGACAGAGGAGGTTTACGTCTCCCTCATTTAACCTTTTACCACTGGGCTAGTCATGCTGTCAAATACCTCACATGGCTATCTCCTGCTGGTATGGTTCTCGATTCTCCTTTTTCACCCCTCTGGCTCAGAATTGAACTATCCCTATTACACGAACATGGCCTCAACCCGATTTCACTTTTGTATGTTAAGGCCATGGTTCTACCTTTAAACTTACTTCCCACTCCCATAGCGATATCGGTGAAGAATCACACACAATTATGTAGCTGTATCAAATACAATCACATTCAGGACCCAAAGCAACCTGTTTGGGGAAACCCCAGTTTCAAAATAGACAATAAAACATTTTTACCAAGCTGGATTCCCTGTATGAAGGATCTACGTCTTTCATCATTTATTTCAGAAGGGAATATATGGCTTCCCTCTCTCGACATTTTATCCACCCTCAACTTGATGACTAAATATAGTTTTAAAGTTTTCCAATTAAAACATCTGTTCTTTAAGATTTTTGGTTCAATCCCCCTATGCTCGACACACCATCTTTTACCAGTGTAATAAATCCTAAGCATGGCTCTCTGCACTCAGTATCCAACTACTACAAAATGCTATAAAACTGGGCATACCCAAACTGCTTTGTTCCTATAGCATATTGGGAATCCTTTTTCCCTGCTAGAAAATTAGTTTGGGCTGAATTATGGCAGAATTGCCATAAGTACATTACCCAGGATCGACTACGCTTGACTCAATTTCATATACTGCACAATTTATACTATTCTCCGCAAAAAATTATACAAATTTGGTCTCCTCCTGTCATCTCTATGTACGAGATGTAAGAAGAAAGAGGGCACCTTATTTCACATTTTCTGGAACTACCCCAAAGTTGTCCCACTCTTGAACACCGTTCAGCATAAAGCTGATCCCTTACTGGATTTGCAGAAATTATTCACTCCAGAAATCTGCCTGTTAGGTGACTACTCGGCCATTCCAGTTTTGGTTAGAAGGTACCATATTGCCCTGATCTCTATGTCCGTCAAGAAATTAGTGTTATGTCACTGGAAGGATGATAACATTATTTCATATACGGAATGGCTTAATGAATTCCTTGCAAACATTAGGACTGAGAAGACAATAGCCAGTCTCAATAATAGGCCCGAGAAATATGCAAAAGTATGAGAACCTTTGCACACCTTATATTCTCTCTGATACTCTCACCTGCACGTACAATATACTGTTGCCCAAGAAGATTCCAGAATGTTTTCTGTGTTGCATAGTGTGTGGAAGGGGGGTGGTTTTAATGGAAGGGTTTTGTTGGGGTGGGATTGGGGAGGAGGACGAGGGTGGGTGGGAGGAGGACAGATCCTTGTGATTATGAATGTTGTACTTACTCTGTATGATACTCCTGGACCTGTTCTCATTATTGTAAAACTTAATAAACTTTAAATGTCAAAAAAAAAAAAGGAATGCATGGAACAGACATAAAGCAATTCTAATGGGGAGTAGGAGGAAGTAGACTATTGGTTAACTAGGATCTGCAGCTTATCTAATAGGTAGGGGAATGAGCTGACTGGGTGGGCCAAGTGGTCCTTATCTGCTGTCAAAATCTATGTTTTTATGTTTCTATGAGAAAACAACAAATGACCAGACAATAATTATTACAAGATAAACTACAAGAATACAGAGACAAACTTTCCATTACAACAATGTATTCAGACTATTTCCTGATATTAAAAGAATGATTTTGAAAAATGTAAACATCTAGCAGTCAACAAATCAATGGCATACTACTGTATTTTCAATGAGAAACCATGGGCGACAGCTAAAAAGTCTATGACGATAAAGAATAAAATAGTAAAGATGCTATAACGGACCCCAGAACTAACACCTTCTACATGGCTAAACAAAAAGATCAAAGTTTTTTTTAGTTGTGGAAACTGCATACATTGCAATAACGGTATTAAATTCAAGTACATCAAAAGCACTTGTCAAAGCAGAAAATTTAAAATTAGAGACTTGATCACTTGTAACACAGATCATGTTGATTACTGTATCATCTGACCTGGTTCCCTGTATTACATAGAAAAAACTACCCGGCCACTGGAAACAAGGATATCTGCGCTTAAAAGTAATATCAGGAGGAATGATAAACATTGGCAAAACATTTCACATAATTTAGCCATCAGATTTCATCACTGAAATTTTGGGGCATTGAAAAAGTACATGAACCTAAAAGGGGAGGAGATTGGAACTGTTTACAGTTGAGATGAGAAGTGTGGTGGATAATCACGTTGCAAACTTACAAACAGAGATATGGACTAAATGAGAACCTGATATGGACTCTTTCAGTAGATTTAATGGACTTTAAAGTCACAAAACTTTCTTAAGAAAACTGAAGAGCTTTAATAAAATGACCACCAACCAAATGTAGGCAAATTTGCCAGAAAATCAAATATAATATTAAAATAGAGTTAAAGAAGGTTTTTTTTCTCCCCCAAATAAAGATAGAATACAGCCCAGTAATAATAGACTTCACAACCCCACAGCAATTAAAAAATATATGATTTATACAACTACATTCATCACAATTCATTTTATTAACTTATTACAGTATGTAACATTATATAGTTCCCACCAGACTCAAGCTTTGGGTTTTAATTTCAGGAAGCTTTTTTCTGGTGTTGCTAATCTTTGTGTTGTCAGCTTTAATTATTTAGAAGAGCCTTATTCTTAGCTGAAGTCAGATAAAAAAAAATATTATCATTTTAACCCCCCTTTTTCACTTAGTTTAGTACAGAACTACCTTTCATAAGTTTGTCCATGTTAGTGGCTAATCCAGTAAAAACATAACAAGAAAATGAAAGGGGACCACCAGTTCACCTAAGGATGATTTTCCTTTGGGGAAGGTTTGAGGTTTCCATAGTGATAAGGCCACAGGGCTGTGTTAGTACATGACGTAATTATGCTAAATATCAGGGGGATACCTGTGGCACAGCACCTTCTGTCTCCTTAGTAAAAGGAAAATTATTTGATGAGGGGATATATTTTCTTAATTTAGCACTAAGAATCAGATTAGCAGCTTCTACTTTCACAATCAGTTTCGGTAAGGATCCTTCGAAAAAGGAAGATTATTTGGTGAGGGGGTGCACCTTTTTAATTTGGACACACTATTGGGTTAGCAGTTTCCAGTTTCAGCAATGATCCCCAGACCTCCATTCCAAGTCTAAACTATGCTCCCCTTGTAAATTTAAATGGAGATGGATCATGGCTATTTTTAATATGTTCCAAAATATAGTTTTTTTCAATAAACAGTGTCACGTCTAACAGAAGGGGGGCCACTCGTTCACCTTCTGCTGATTTCTTTTCGAAGAAATGCTGTGGTTTCCTTAGTGAATGGGCCACAGGATATGTCATTACATGACATAATCATGCCACTCACTGGCGTGATAACCTGTGGCCCGACCTCTTCTGCTTCCTCAGAGAAAGAAAGTGTAACTGGTGGCAACTGTACTGTGTTCGTACATCCAGTCACTGGCAGGGAATTTGTCAATAGACATTTTATCAACTGTTCCACAACACAAGTGGTTTGTATTGCTAGCTGCACCTGCAAAGACTTCTATGTTGGGAAGACAAAACGTCCATTTAAATATAGAATTTCAGAACATTTATGTAGCATTGAGAAACAAGACACAAAAAATGCTCTGGCATTGCATGTGCTTCAAAAAGGGACTGGCCACACATTTTCTTTTTGGGGCCTGGAGAAACTATCTATTAACATTCGAGGGGGAGATTTGAACAATAGACTACTTCAAATAGAAAGTAGATGGCAGTTTCTGCTGAGAGCACATGGTGGTAAGGGTCTTTATTCCATGTTTAGTCTGACTCCTTTTTATGTTGGCGTGCACGCATGAGCAAGCAACACCTTGTGCTAGTAACACATTTCAGAGGTGTGTCAGTGTTGGTGAATGCAGGGCATGCTTTAGTAGGTGTGTCCCTCATTCCCCAATAAGCCAGCATGCTAGCACTGACACAAGAATTATGTAAAGTGGACACAACTTGTAAGAAAAGTAATGCTACAATTGGAGAAAAGCTCGTCATGCAGCGGCACAGATGACACACCTCCCGACATGCCTTTCCTGGTGAAACATTTCAATAAACATGGCAGTGGCTCCTGCCATCTGCCACACAATCCCAAAAGGAAGCCGACATCGGGGGTGCAATCCCTGTGTTGGCATGTCTGACCCCTCCCCCCATTGTGTGGCACACTTAGAGCCCACCCCAGTGTTGCCAACATAAGGCACCCCAAAAAGTCATGGGGCACACTGGGAGCCCACCCCAGTGTGCCCAACATTTGTTTTCTTTCACCTGTAAGGAAAGAAAACTGTCCCACGACACAGTGTCCATTTTTTTTGTACCTGAAAAAAAGAAAACAGTCCATTGTGCGCTGCACCCCTCCTCCCCCAACCCGCACCCACCTTCTGCACACCCCACTTCCCCACACCTCACTCACCCCATATGTAGTTCTGGAGGTCTGGCGCTGTGATGTTTGGTGGAGTGAGAACACGTCTGGAGTCTTCAAAGCTGACTGCAAACCGAAGAAATGCCGGTAAGCTGTATAATGGCATAAATGGGGGAGTTTCAACTCAGGTGGATATCTCAGCCATTTTTTTGAATTTTGGCTCCAAATTTTCAACATGGGGTTCTTGGGACCCCACATCATAAACACATGCACTGCCATGTCATTATTTGGTCCCAAAAGGTCATTTTGTGGTCATTGTGCATAATCACCTTTTGGGACTGAGTAACGAAATGACAGTGCCACTGTTCATGAGGTGGGGTCCCAAAAAGCCTAACTTGCAAATTTGGTGAAAAAAATTCCAAAAAATGAATGTGTTACAAGTGTGCATTGCGCAGTTTCCACGCATGTTCGTATCTTCAACAATTTTTTATATTTTAACTCCAGATTTTCAGCATTGACATTTTTTCGCACCTCCTTATGAACAGTACAGTTGTCATTATTCACATCCTGTCCAAAATGTGTTTTCACGCATGTGGCACACAATGGCGTGGTTGCTGTGGGAAATCAATGTTCAGGGCAGATTGATAAAATCACAGCGACACTGTTTATGAGCAGTGGTCCCAAAATGCCTATGTTGAAATTTTTTTTTCTACGCACGCTCATGACTTCCCCAGTTTTTCATATTTTCATTCCAGATTTTCAACATTGCCATTTTTTACACCTCTTTATGAACAGTACAGCTGTCATTTTTCAAATCCTCCTTGAAATGTGTTTTCACACCTGTGGTGCCAAATGGCGCAGTCGCTGTGCAAAATCACCTTTCAGCTAATGAACTGATAGTGCCACTGTTCCTGAGGTAGGGTCACAAAAAGCCCATGTCAAAAATTTGGAGTGAAAATGCCAACAAACTCCCAGGGCATTAGAGTTTCCAACTGTAACTCCACACCCTGTAGAGACTGACAGGCATCAGGGGTGTGACTTGGGATTGTCGGCTGTAATGCTCACACCATTCCACCCCCACCCTGCAGCCAGTGACAGGTATCAAAGTGTGCCTTGGACTCTTCTGCCCCAAAGTTCAGCCCATTCTCCTATACTGCACCCATCTCAGTGTATTTCCTTATGGAATGGGGGTGAGTGTAAGGCCCAAAGACCCCAAGGTACACTTCGACATCTCTCGGTGTCTAGCAGGGTAGGGTGAGGTGAAATGGCATGAGCGTTATGGCTGATGGGGAGGGGCTGAGGTTGCTGTCAGTTCAGTACTTCACTGCTATTCCTATTATGCATCTCTCTGACTCCTGCACTACCAATGCCAATGCCAACAAGACAACATTCAGCATTGACAAATGCTTGTTTGAGAAAGAGATAAAAATTTTTTGAGAAAGAGATAATATTTGTTCAATCTTGAGCTTTAGGCATTAATCATGCTGTTCTAGTTTTGCTCTTTAGTTTAATAAGGGATTATATTTTGAACTTTTAATAGTATATCTGCTCTCTCTCTCTCTCTCTCTCTCTTATATATATATACAGTATATATGAATCCATTAATGTAGTGAGTTGTCTCCAATGTTAGTTTTTAGTCCTTTATATACAATAATAAGGTATTCCTTCATGTGTAATGATTCATAAATTATATTTCACATTAGCAATAGGTTCCTCTTCCCCCTTCCCTCTTCCTTCCCTTTTTCCTTTCCCTTGTTCCCTTTCCCCCTCCCCCTTGCACTTTATTTGATCACATTTATTCTTGATGTACTACTGCTACTATTTATATATAGCTACACTATGCATGTTTAATTATTTATTCATGATTTGCTAACCAGCACTTCATGCTTTTTAATGTAATATTTTTAGGTATCATGAACTTTGCACTATTTGATAACACTGTTTGTTAAAACATTTTGTACAAAATATTTTGCACTAGCACTTTCAATGTGGGCTTTAAATTACTAGTATGGTGTATGGTAGCCATGCCTTGAAAAAGCGTTGGGTATGACATGAAACATTGATGGTTGGGGGTGCTGCTAGTTCTTATGAATAATAAATATATTTTTATCCTGACCTAACAGTGAGGTCCTTTTTTCAGTTTTCTTTTTGTTTTTGTTAGCAAAGTAGTATCCTCACTTTATCTATGTCACCACCAGAGGACATCATGATCACAGCATAATTCAAAATCCAGTCAGCACTGTTCTATAAATAGTTCAAAAAGTCCACATTTAAGGTGCAAATAGTGCATAATGATGCAACAACTATTATACAAATAAGTATGAAAATATTTTAATATACAAAAATTTACAGAAGTCACGGGAATTCTCATTATGTTCTTTAGATATCTTTGCTGAAAATTTCCATTTAACTTTTACCAACAGTGCAGAATTAATTTCAGTTAAAACTGGTAAACATGAAATTGATCCAGGATCCAAAAACTCATGCAATTTTACATGATGCACTTTCATTCAGTTTTACAAACATTATTGGAAAGAGGGACCATAGAACAAGTAGAACATATGTTTTGAGAACCATATAAGGTATAAATTATAGAACTTGAAAGATGAGATCACTGAAACATTTAATTAGCATTTGTGCCAAACCTGATGGGATGACAACCTGGTTCACAGAGAAGGAAAGAGTGACAGTTACTGTAGCCGATCCATATGCAGCCTTAGTCCAGTTAGTATGATGAAAGACAGAAGGGGATGGAATTCTCTGAAAAAATGTACAGAAAGACATTTAGTACAAATGTATATAGTTACTGGACCAATTCCCAATACCATAGTGGCAGTGGATCATCTGTACTATAATGTACAAAAATCTGTACTATAAGAC
This sequence comes from Neoceratodus forsteri, assembly GCA_016271365.2. Lineage (NCBI taxonomy): Eukaryota > Metazoa > Chordata > Ceratodontiformes > Ceratodontidae > Neoceratodus > Neoceratodus forsteri. The sequence goes on from JADMNL010000023.1 coordinate 36,033,778, forward strand.
AGAGTTCATGACAATACTCGAGATGACCATTCAGAGAGGAGATATCACAAATGAAAAGTTTAAATATATCTGGGTAGACTGCTCAGTGGTTCCCACCCTATTTCCACCTTGGTTCTTTGTCCAGCCACAACTCTGGTGCCCTTCAGAGCAGTGTGGATGCTTGTCATATTGTCAAAACTTCAAGAGACACCTGTAACTTTTTCCATCATTCTGCTAAGGTAACTAGAGAGCTGCAAACTGTCCAGGATCATCTTGGTTTACCATACCATCAGCTATTCCAAGCTGTCATTACGCAACGGAACAGCACATTTTATATACTGCAACACTTGTTGGAATAGTAGTGTGTTCTACATGAGTTATTCATCAAGCAGGATATTGGTGGGATACTACTACACCAGGATTGGAGTATTATTCAGGGAATGGTCCAGGTTCTAGCTCCCTTTGAGAAATGCACCTGTGACCTAACCACCAATACAGCTTCACAGAGTCAGGTCATTCCAGCTGTCCTTCTCCTCATGTCAACTATGGAGAGTTTTCAGGGGTGCAGCACTATGAACTTGTTTTCAGAACCTGTCAAAGAACTCACTGATGGTCTAACTAGGGAGTTAAGATCACAGTTTGCAACTGTACATAACAATACTAGTTATGTGTTTGCAACCATGCTAGACCCATGATTCAAATGTGAGGCACTGTGCCTGGCTAAGAGTGAGTGAGTACCAGCAGCAACTGTGTAGTGAACTTGAGGGACTCATGAGAGAGATGGACCTCTTCCATTCAGAGGATGCTGGTTAATGAGACAGTTCTGGTACAACAGGAGTGAGTAGCACTGGCGGCCCAACTGACTGGTGTGGGTGGTGGTATGCCACTGACAATGAGGTTGCTTGCAGATGCAGGAAGACAGAGTGATTTGAAAACACAGACCCATGACAGTGTTCCTCAGGTTACAAAAGCACATCATTTTGATTAATCACTGCTCATGAGTTCTCTGCTGAACAAGCAGTGGTAGAGGATATGTTTGTTGCCACATTCTGCTGAGCAGATGCTCAATAATTATTTGGATGAACCAACTGTAGACTTTAATGTTGATGCTCTTGCCTACTGGAATACCAAAAAGCAATCATGTCCTGCTTTGTCCCAGATAGCATGTAAATTTCTTGTGTGCCCCCCCCAACAAACGTACCCTTGGAGGACCTTTTAAGCACTGCAGGGGTTATTGCTCAGCCACACTGGTCCCTTCTGCAGCCGGAACATGTGCTGCAGCTCCTTTTTATTAAGCTCAATATGTATCTGCTTGATTATTTTAAGTGAATAGGGTGTACTAGTCACATCCTGACAATGTACTGTCACTGCCTGCTAGCTTTGAATATTGAATTGATGACCACACTTATGGCTTTTTGATCTCTACTCTTGATTTTACTGATAAGGATTCTGGAATAATGATGTAGGATGCGGTTGCACTTGCTGCTTGTCATTTTGACTGATCATATGGCTTTATAACCATTGCTGCTGATAAAATGACAATGATCTTGGAAATTACTGAAAATCTTTGCCCTGGGGATTGGTTCTAGGACAAGTTCTTTTTAACCTATTTATTAATGAAAAAAGAAGGGAATTCCACACAAGACATACCATCTTCTCAGACAGCACAAAGGTCTCTGGAAGAGCGGACACTGAGGAGGGGATAAGGACCATAAAGAAAGATCTGGAAAATCTGGAGAGGTGGCCAAGGGTGTAACAGCTGACATTTAACATAACAAAAGTGCAAGGTAATACATGTAGGGTCTGTACCATGTCATAATAGCGATTGCTATTATGGTGAGTGTATATCGCGGAAAAGCAAATAGGCGATATACACTTCCAGGAGACCTGACATCCATATAGGAAAAAGTGTTTTTGTGGTGGACTGTGCTCTGTGCCCTGCTCCCCACCCCCCACATATAGATTATCAACTCGGGGGGTCATGTCAGAGAGGGGGCAAAATCCTGTTTCAGAAAAAAAAAATAAGTGCTGCAGCCAGCGGCAGTGGCAAAATTTGTATGCACCCGGTCCCAAACCCTGTACCTGCTGCACCAGAGCTAGCCACCCACACCACCACACCACACGGCTAGCTCGGCAGCTGCAGATACATCCATCCCTCAAAACCCCTTCCTTGTCCCTCCACTTCCCCTTGTTATTGCCCCTTCTTGTCACCGTCCACTACCCTTGCAGTCTTGTACAGTTGCTACACTTGCAGGGTAGCCCAAGGCTATAGCATGGAATATGAGTCACCATTTTGACATGGTGCCCATATTCAATCGCTGTACTCATGGTATACCATAGGGTCTAAGAACACAAGAATGAAGTTTAGGATGAATGGGGTGGCAGTGGACAGCACATCACAGGAAAGTGGCCTAGGGTGTTTGTAATGTAGAATGTGAAGGCACTGGCACACTGCAGTCAGACTGTGGGCAAGGCAAATAAGATGCTGGCGTGCATAGGTAGATGGATCACTACTAGCAGAGAGAGGTAACACAGCCCATGTGTCCCTGGTTTGACCTTACTTGGAATATTCTGTGCAATTTTGGAACCTGCACTTGAGGAAGGACAGGGATAGATTAGAGGCAGTGCAGAGATGAGACACCAAAATATTACAGGGGCAACAGGTAGGTCATATAAGAAGTAGTTGGAGGATCTATACATGTAAATGCTGGAGGACAGGAGGGGAAGGGTTGACATGACTAAGATGTTCAAGTATCTCCGTGGCATAAACAAGGTGGACAGCAGCGAGCTGTTCACAATGAGTGGCAACATGGGTACCGGGGCAACTTGCTGAAACTGGTGGGGGAGGGTCGAGAAGGATGTCAGGAGGTACATGTTTTTGCAGAACATGGGGTGACAGACTGAATCAATCTTCCAAAGGAGGACATTAGGGCTAAAAAAGTAGGAAGAATCAAAAGGTGATATAATAGGTGCATAGAAATATTGCATAAGGGGGGAGACTGAAGGGATATAGAGAGGACTGGCAAGGGCGCAGTCCCAAAATTAGACAGGCTCACGTAGACTGGATGGACCACTATCCCTTTGTCTTTCATCATTTCCTGCAGTTCTTTGTTCTATGTTTCCATGTGTGTACATGGTGGATCTGTCATGACAGAACATTTATCTGCTTCAGAATTCCTTTTCCCTGCATCCCCATTCTCCTCCGGTTCTTCATGTTTTTTTACACACATTGACAACACATGCATGACAGATTCTGATATGATGCAGCTGTCACAGGATGTTAACAGTGATGACTCACAAACTCACAATAGTCATCAATGATTCTTAAATTCCTCCATGACGCTACACCTTTTAAGGTGACTGAAGGGTGAAAGCACTAGGCCAGTCGCAACCACTTACAGATCACAAAAAAAAAAAAACACTGCAAAACCTTGTGTTTCACACAGCAGCCCAGTATACTTTTCTTTTTTTCTTTTGTGAATATATTTGTTATTGAAATGTCATGGTAAAAGCATATACAATCCATTAAATTATCTATAGTGGTTCAAAGAATGCATTTAGACTCATCAACAGAATAGTTGGTTTCTTTCTTAATCACATTTGCTCTATTATAAATATTTACCTCTTAGAACACCCTGCCCTTAGGTAAAGCTCAGATTCAGGGTGACTAGATAATAATTCCTTCCATGGAGCATCATAAATGCTTTATATACTAAATTAGAAATGTTATGGATTAACTGAGTCCTAGAACCGTTACACCTAAAATGAATGGTGGTAGCCAGGGGAGGGGGGAACCAGATAGGAGATTCAGGGCACCAGGTAGACTAGAAATTGTTAATGTGTCATAACAAGCTAGTTTGTAGCAGGACCTTTTCCCTCTTGGGGTTTCTTTCTGTGTGGTTTCGGTTACAAATCAGGGGAATCCACCTCATGGTTTCAGGAGGTGTCCTTAATGAACATTAAGGTGTACAATTTAGATCTTTGGACATACTGCACTATAAAATATCCTTCCAGTCCACCGTGAATTAAAGACTTCTAGATGAGCATTTGAAGAAAATGTAACCCTCTCTGTTTTATATATTTGTTGTGTTGTTACTTTCCATGAGTCTGTCATGGTATTGTATTAGTCAACCAGTTAGTATTTTTTGTACTAGCGATTATTAGTATTCCTAGTACTGTAGGTATTGGGTATGAGAGTTGTGGAGTCACCAGTGAAAAATAATAGGTAGAACTCTGAGGTAAGTGTTACTGATGTTGGAATAATTCACTGATTTCTCTTTCCAGCTCATGAAAATAACGCAGCAACAAAGTGCACTTGGAAAATATGTGCCTGTGCATTGCCCTTTGTTCACCACACAATTTCCAGCAAGTGGCTGCATGTGTTGGATTAAAGTGTGCAGTTATAACTGGTTATGGAAAAAATGTATTAAGTGTTTCCAAGTATGTTCACACCAAGTGTAGCTAGCTGTTATGTAGGGAAAAAGTCTGGCAGGTCTTTTGCCATTTTTCGAGAGTAATCTGAATATCTAATTCTGAAGCCAACATTCCCACTATTTCAAGCATTTGGGGGGTCTGGGAAGTTAGCAAGACCTGGTATACATGGGATACAAGATGTTGTGTGGCTCATTGCCTAAACTAGTTATGGAAGAAGTATATTAGTTATGAGTAGGCAGTGGTAGTCTGGACTGCTGTCGGGAGCATAGATACATAATGATAGATCTGTAAGTTTCGATAGAAATGAGCCTGCTGGAGACTATATCTCTGTTCAGTCTCCTGGAAAGTAGATAGAGTAGGGCCATTATATAATTGGTGTATGTATTGTAAAGAGTAATGCCCCAACATTTAATACCCATGATCCATGAGTCTAGGATGGAAATTCTCTAGTCTTGAAATGGGATATAAGAGGGATAAAAATGTTGTAAGATGAAATGCTTTCCTTATCTGATGCCACACTAAAATCATATTTTTATACCATAGATTTAGGTTATGTAGCTCTGTTCTGTCCCAGTTAACATGCAATAAGGAGGGATTAGGGTCCCAAAGGCAAGCTCAGCACATTCGTTTTTGACCCAATGGGAGAACGATTTGCAATGCTTCTAAAAAGGAGCAGATGAATGTGTGCGGCTCAATAATAATTATGGAGGTTTGGGAGGGAAATCCTTCCTGTGGCCCATGGCAAAGTTAAAATTGTAAGCCAGATTCAAGGCTGTTGGCCTGCCCAGACAAATCTAGATATCAGATGTTGCCATTGTCTCCAAGTCATGTCTGGCAAGAGTATAGGTATATTGGGAAAAACATGTAGTGCATGGGGTAGGACTACCATTCTAGTCACTTCTACTCTGTGAGCAAAGGATATAAATAATGTATTCCAAAGAGTGAGGTCTTGCTGGAGCTGTACAGTGAAGAGGTGATAATTTTCCTGCTAGAACTCATTAGAGGCCTTTGGCAAATGTATCCCTAGATATTTTATTGAAGTAATATTTTATTGAAGGAAGGTCCCAGCACAATGGGTAGGTGGAACGAAGAATTGGAAAAGGCACCAAAGGGAAAGCCAGGGGCTCAGTCTAGGTGGCATTTAATTTATACCCAGGCAGGGATCCATAACAGTGCCAAATCACAAGACTGGGAATAGGGAGGAGGCAGGGAACTATAGACTGGTGAGCCTAACGTCAGTGGTGGGAAATGTTATGGAGACACTAATAAAGGAAAGGATGGTAGCGTACATGTCAAAAAATGGGCTGCAGGATCCAAGACAGCATGGGTTCATAGAAGCTTTCAGGCATCGCATGCCTCTACTGTGGAACTCCCTCCCAGTCGACACCCGACAAGAGTGTTCTACCCAGCACCTCGACTCCCTCCTGCAAGCCCAGTTCTCTTCCACTTGCTCCTACAGAAACTGACGCTGTTCCTACACAGGCTCCCTTGCACCAGAGGTCTTTCTCTAAGGCCCCCTGACCCTTGAACACGGTCGATGTCCTATGCATCCTGAGTTGTACATCACTGCATATATATATATATATATATATATATATATATATATATATACATATATATATAGTATAATACTAGCTTGCTCTGTTAATTATGCAAATTTGTTCACTACTGCTCTGCAAATGCCTGTCAATGAAAAATGTAAATGCAAAATATCTGCTAGTAATTGCCTAGCTTGCACTGCTATGTATAATGTCTTCTACTGTTCTCTGAATTTTGCAAATTATGTCCCTTGTCCCTCTCCCCCAGGGTGCACCTGAAATTGAGCAGTGCTCTGCTCAGTGTGCCCCCGGTAAAACTCTTAAATAAATAAATAATTAAGGGAGATCATGCAAACAAACCTAATTGAGTTCTTCAACTGGGGGACAAGAGTTGCGGATCGGAAGGGGAAGTGGTGGATGTGGCCTACCTGGATTTTAGGAAGGCCTCTGACACACAGGAGATTAGTAAACAGGTTGAGCAGTCTTGGGGTGGGGCAAAAGTAGTAAGGTGGGTGTACAACTGGCTGAGCAGCAGGAGCAAGAGGGTAGTAGTAAATGGGGTAAGATTCTAAGAGGGGGAGGTGAAAAGTGGGGTGCCACAGGGGTCCGTGCTGGGGCCATTATTATTCAATGTATTCATTAGTGACATAGCAGAGAGTCTAGAAGGGAAGGCATGCCTTTTCACAGATGCTACAAAGATCTGCAACATGGTATACACACAAAAGGGGGTAGATAAAATGAGAAGAGACTTAAAAAGACTAGAGGAATGGTCCAGGGTATGGCAGCTGGGATTTAATGCTAAAAAGTGTAAAATTATGGATATGGGATATAAGAACCCAGGGCAGTGTACCAACTGGGGAGTGGTGTAATAGTAAACGGAGTCTATTCCGAAGAAAGGGAGTTTACTAGCAGGGTACAGCAGGATTCAGTACTGGGTCCAGTCATTTTTAATGTCTTCATAAGTGACATTGCAGAGGGACTGGAAGGAAAAGTATGCCTCTTTGCAGAAGACACAAAGACCTGCAACAGGTTTAATACACAAGGGGTGTGTGTGTGGAAAGGATGAGACTGGACTTGGCAGGATTGGAGGAATGGTTTAACGTATGGCAGCTTAGATTCAATGCAAAGAAGTGCAAAGTAATGCACCTGGGAAACAAAAACCCAGAGGAAGAGTACACAATTGGGTGGGGGGTATTAACAACAACAAAAATGGAAAGGGACCTGAGGTAGTCGTATCAGATGACCTAAAGGTATGCAAGCAATGTAAGAAGGCAGTAAGGAAGGCTGGGGGGATACTGGGATGTATAGGGAGAGGCATCACCAGTAGAAAACAGGAAGTTGTTATTCCTCTGTACAGACAGTTGGCGAGACCCTATCTGGAGTACTGCATCCAGTTCTGGAGATTCCATCTCTGCAAGGACATAGACAGGATGGAGGCGGTCCAGAAGAGGGCAACTAACATGGTGGAGGGTCTGCAACAGAAGCCATACAAAGAGAGACTAAAGGAGCTTAACATGTAAACCCTTGAGGAAAGGAGGGAGAGGGGGGATCGTGATAGAAACTTTCAAGTATCTCAAGGGACTCAACAAAGTCCAAGAGGGTAGCATCTTTTAGAAAAAGAGATGTGCATGAACAAGGGGACACAATTTGAAGATAGAGGGGAGATGGCTCAGGGGCAACGTGAGGAAGTATTTTTTTTCCAGAGAGGGTGGTGGACGCATGGAACAGCCTTCCTGAGGAGGTCGTGGGGTCAAAAACAGTGGGGTAATTCAAGAATGCATGGGACAGGCATAAGGCAATTCTAATGGGGTGTAGGAAGAAGTAGGCTGTTGGTTAACTAAGATCTGCAGCTTATCCAATGGGTAGAGAAATGGGGAGACTAGGTGGGCCAAGCAGTCCTTATTTGCCATCAAAGTCTGTTTCTATGTTTCTATGAGAGGATATGGCATCAACTAGTCAGGAAAAGGACTTGGGAGTCATCCTAATAGATGACCTCAAAGTGGCGAGTCAGTGTCAAAGGGCAGTGGGAAAGGTGAATAGGATGATAGGATGCATAGGGAGGGGTATAGCAAGTAGGAAGAGAGAGGTAATATTGTCCCTATATATGTCACTGATGAGGCCTCACCTTGAGTACTGTGTCCAGTTCTAGAAGCTCCATCTCAGAAAGGACATTGAACAGGTGGAGGTAGTGTAGAGAAGGGCTACAAAATGGTCCAGGAGATGCACCAGAAAAACTATGAGGAGAGGCTCAGGGAGGTACATATGTACACACTGGAGGTTAGAAGGGAAAGGGGAGACCTGATAGAGGCATTCGAGTACATTTAGTGGATAAATAAAGTTGAGGTGGGCAGATTTCTACAGAAACAGGGTTGTACAAGGACAAGGGGGCATGATATGAGGGTTGAAGGGGGAGACTCAGAGGTAATCTGAGGAAGTACTTATTCACAGAAAGGGTAGTGGAACCATGGAACAGGTTACCAGCTGAAGTAATGGGTGAAAGCACAGTAGCAGCATTCAAACATGCATGGGATAGCACAGAGGACTCATGATGTCAGGAAGGGGGGGGGGGGAGTAAGGTCACAGGTCTGGCAGGTTCTAAAGTAAGGAAGTGAAATAATTTAAAACCAGGGCAGATTAGATGAACCATGGGGTCTTTTTCTGCCAACTACTATGTAACTGTGTTAATTAAGAAATAATGAATGACAGGGCATGTGTCATGCTGGGATAACATCACATCTTGGGTGGTTGGGTGGTTGGACATTAGGCCACAGGTCCTACACCCAAAAAGCGATGTTGTCCCCATGAGACATGCCCTGGAGTGTATTATTGCACTTATAAACTGGCTTACTAGTGGAAAAAGAAAAAAGGTGAACAAAAAAATACATCTTTTTGAATAGGTGTGATGTACTCAGATAACATCACTATTGCAGGTCATCATGGACCACTCAGAGCCCTGGACTTTTTCTTGTCATTTTATAAATTCAGTTAAGAAACATAATATTTAGGGCAAAGACTATCAAAGCATATTCCTTACAGAGTAATATATCGACCACTCAAAGCAAATAGCACCCTTCCACTTAATTTTCTTGATTAAGCATGCAAAGAATTTACCCCCTTTTTACGTTCACTTGTGCGCATGCACAAGGAACGTTTTGGGAGAGTAGCACACTTTGGAGGTGTGCCTCTCCCATCAAATGCACTGCTCCTTGAGCAGGCAGGCGTGTGTCCTGCCAATGGGTGCAGGAGCTCTATGTGTGTCAGCGGTCTCTGCTTCAAAGGAAGCACCGCTGCCATACCTGAGCACAACCATCACGACGTCCCCCTCGCGTCACGCGCTTCCCAGCAGCGTCCGCCGCCCCAAAGCTTTGGTGCCACGCTGAGCCCACCAGCGTGGCAAGCGTGTTGCCGACGGAGGTGCCCAATCCCCATCGGCTCCACGCCCCCAAGCCATCCTGCTGCCACTCTGGGAGCCCACCCCAGCGTGGTAAATGTTCCTTTATTTTGCCGACTGGGGTGCCCAATCCCCGCTGGCTCATCGGCCCCCAGCGTAGTTTGCCGACTGGGGTGCCCAATCCCGTTCGGCCTCACCCCCAGCCATCTTCTGCCACGCTGGGAGCCCACCCCAGCGTGGCAATGTCCCACGTCATCCTGTTTTGATTTTAAAACCTGTAAAATAAAAACGGTCCCATGGCGCATCTCCCAGCCCCCCTCCCACAACCCGCACCCACCGTCTGCGCACCCTGCCTCCCCCCACCCCATACTTACCTCTGGAGTCTGGCGCGATGATCTTCGGTGGACCAGAACACGCCTGCACTCTTCAAAGGCGACCGCGAACTGAGGAAATGCCGTAAGCTGTATAATGGGCTAGATAGGGGGTTTCAACTTTATTGTATATTCAGTTTTGGATTTTGCACCATTCAACATAGGTTTTGGACCTTTTCTCATGAATGATGCACTGTCATGGCGTTTTCTGGCCCGAGCGTGATTTCACAGGCACCGCGCAGTCACTGCATGAAATCACCCTTCAGGCATGAATAATGCCATGACAGTGAATCATTCATGAGAAGGGTTCCCAAAAACCCCATGTTGAAAATTTGCTGCAAAAATTCCAAAAAATGACTGTTTTACGAGCGTGCATTGTGCAGTTCCTACGCAGGCTCGTAAGTTCACAAATTTTCAATATTTTCACTCCAGATTTTCAACATTACCATTTTATCACACCTTCTTATGAGTTGTGCAGCTGCCATTTTTCACATCTCACCCAAAACGTGTTTCCACCCATGTAGCGCACAATGGCACAGTCGGTGTGTGAAATCAATGTATGGAACAGATTAAGAAAATCACAGTGACACTGTTCATGAGCAGATGTCTTAAAATGGCTGTGCTGAAAATTTGGTGAACAAATTCCTAAAAATGACTGTTTTACGAGTCTGCATTGCGCAGTTCCTACGCACGCTCGTAAGTTTGCGAATTTTCAATATTTTCACTCCAGATTTTCAACATTGCCATTTTACCACACCTCCGTATGAGCAGTACAGCTGTCATTTTTCACATCCTGCCCAAAATGTGTTTCCGCCCATGTACTGCACAATTGCGCAGTCCGTGTGTGAACTTAATGTATGGGACACATTAAGAAAATCACAGTGACACTGTTCATGAGCAGAGGTCTTAAAATGGCCATGTTGAAAATTTGGTGACATAATTCCTAGAAATGACTGTTTTACGAGTGTTCATTGTGCAGTTCCTATGCACGCTCGTAAGTTTGCGAATTTTCAATATTTTCACTCCACATTTTCAACATTGCCATTTTACCACACCTCCTTATGAACACTGCAGCTGTCATTTTTCACATCTTGCCCAAAACGTGTTTCCGCCCATGTAGCGCACAATGGCACAGTCGCTGTGTGAACTCAGTGTATGGGACACATTAAGAAAATCACAGTGTCACTGTTCATGAGCAGAGATCTTAAAATGGCCATGTTGAAAATTTGGTGAACAATTCTCAAAATAATTGTTTTACTTAGCGCAGGCTAGTAAAGTTCCTATGCACGCCGTAGTTTGCGAATTTTCAATATTTTCACTCCAGATTTTCAACATTGCCATTTTACCACACCTCCTTATGAGCAGTACAACTGTCATTTTTCACATCCTGCCCAAAATGTGTTTCCGCCCATGTACTGCACAATGGCACAGTCAGTGTGCAAAATCAATGTATGGCACACAGTAAGACAATCACAATGACACTGTTCATTAGCAGAGGTTTTAAAATGCCAATCTTGACAATTTGGTGAAAAAATTCCTAACAATGACTGTTTTACGAGCGTGCATTACACAGTTCCCACGCATGCTCCTAGGTTTGCGAATTTTCAATATTTCCACTCCAGATTTTCAACATTGCCATTTTACCACACTTCCTTATGAGCAGTACAGCTGTCATTTTTCACATCCTGCCCAAAACGTGTTTCCGCCTATGTAGCACACAATGGGGGTAACAAAAAGGTCATGCTGACAATTTATTGTGCAAATACCAGCAATCGCACAGGGCATTAGGGTAAAGCACCATACATGCCAAACACCACTGCAAATACCTGCAAGCGAACGTTCTGCATTGACAAATGCTTGTTAGTGTTCATATGATTATCTTATATGAATGCTTAAACATGAATGACAAAAACATAATCACAGGCACATAAAATATTTATGCGTTAGTGACTTGTGATTTTTAACAAATGTCATTTTCAGTTAAAAAAAAAATATTTAGGGGCACAAACTACCAAAGCACATTCGTTTCAGAGCAATATGTCAACCACACAAAGCACAAATCACCCCTTCAGCTAATTTTCCTGTTTTCAGTGTGCATAGATTTTACCTTTTTACGTTCACTTGTGTGCATGCACAAGGAAAGTTTTGGGAGAGTAGCACACTTGGAGGTGTGCCTCTCCCATCCAACGCTCTGCTCCCTTGAGCAGGCGTATGTCCTGCACCACTGGTGTAGAGTCAGTATGACAGCTGTGTTCCTCTGCTTCAAAGGAAAACACCGCTGCCATACTGAGCGCCGCCGTCCCCTCCGTCCATGCGCCTCCCAGCGCGTGTCACACCATCCCCCAAGCTTTCCTGCCACGCTGGGAGCCCACCCCAGCATGGCAAACATTGTTTGTTTTGTCGGCGGGGTGCCCAATCCCCATCGGCTCCATGGCCCCCCAAAGCCATCCTGCTGTCACGCTGGGAGCCCACCAGCGTGGCAAACCATGGTTGTTTTTCCGATGGGGTGCCCAATCCCCTGTCGGCTCCTCGGCCCCCACACATCTTCTGCCATGCTGGGAGCCCACCCCAGCGTGGCAAATGTCCCACGTTGTCTTTGTTTTTCTTTTCCCTGTAAAACAAAATGGTCCTCCTGCGCTGCCTCCAACCCCTCCACAACCCGCACCCACCCACTGCACACCCAGCCTCCCACACACCCCACCCCATACTTACCTCCGGACTCGTGCGCGACGATCTCGGTGGACTGGGAACACGCCTGCACTCTTCAAAGCTGACCGCGAACTGAGGAAATGCCGGTAAGCTGTATAATGGGCTACATAAGGGGGTTTCAACTTTATTGCATGTCTCAGTCATTTTTTGGAATTTTTGCACCAAATTTTTGACCTGGGGTTTTTGGGACCCCTTCTCATGAATGATGTCACTGTCATGGCGTTATTCGGGCCCGAAGGGTGATTTCGCAGGCACTGCGCTGTCACTGTGCGAAATCACCCTTCAGCCTTGAATATGCCATGACAGTGACATCATTCATGAGAAGGGTCCCAAAACCCCATGTTGAAAATTTGGTGCAAAAATTCCAAAAAATGACTGTTTTACGAGCGTGCATTGCGCAGTTCCTACGCAGGCTCGTAAGTTCGCGAATTTTCAATATTTTCACTCCAGATTTTCAACATTCCCATTTCATCACACCTTCTTATGAGTTGTGCAGCTGTCATTTTTCACATCTCACCCAAAATGTCTTTCCGCCCATGTAGCATTCACTGTATGCAGTTGGTGTGCTAAATCAATGTATGGAACAAATTAAGAAAATCACAGTGACACTGTTCATGAGCAGAGGTCTTAAAATGGCTATGTTGAAAATTTGGTGAAAAAATTCCTAAAAATGACTGTTTTACGAGCGTGCATTGCGCAGTTCCTACGCACACTCGTACGTTTGCGAATTTTCAATATTTGCACTCCAGATTTTCAACATTGCCATTTTACCACACCTCCTTATGAGCAGTATAGCTGTCATTTTTCACATCCTGCCCAAAATGTGTTTCTGCCCATGTAGAGCACAATGGCGTAGTCGGTGTGCGAACTCAATGTATGGGACACATTAAGAAAATCACAGTGACACTAATCATGAGCAGTGGTCTTAAAATGGCTGTGCTGAAAATTTGGTGAAAAAATTCCTAAAACTGACTGGTTTATGAGTCTGCGTTGCGCAGTTCCTACGCACGCTCGTAAGTTTGCGAATTTTCAATATTTTCACTCCAGATTTTCAACATTGCCATTTTACCACACCTCCTTATGAGCAGTACAGCTGTCATTTTTCACATCCTGCCCAAAACGTCTTTCCCCATGTAGTGCACAATGGCGCAGTCGATGTGCAAAATCAATGTATGGGACACAGTAAGAAAATCACAGTGACACTGTTCATTAGCAGAGGTTTTAAAATGGCAATGTTGAAAATTTGGTGAAAAAATTCCTAAAAATAACTGTTTTACGAGCGTGTGTTGCACAGTTACCACGCACGCTCGTAGGTTTGTGAATTTTCAATATTTCCACTCCAGATTTTCAACATTGCCATTTTACCACACTTCCTTATGAGCAGTACAGCTGTCATTTTTCACATCCTGCCCAAAACGTGTTTCCGCCAATGTAGCGCACAATGGGGGTAACAAAAAGATCATGCTGACAATTTATTGTGCAAATACCAGCAATCACACAGGGCATTAGGGTAAAGCACCATACATGCCAAACACCACTGCAAATACCTGCAAGCGAACGTTCGGCATTGACAAATGCTTGTTAGTGTTCCTATGGCTAACTCATATACTATAAATGCTGAAGTGCAAGTGACAAACGCCTAATCATAGATACAAAATATTTATGCATTACTGACTCAGATTTCTACAAATGTTATTTTCAGTTAAAACACAATATTTGGGGCCAAAAACTACCAAAGCACATTCCTTTCAGAGTAACATGGCAACCACCCAAAGCACAAACATCCCTTCAACTAATTTTTCTGTTTCTTGTGTGCAAAGCTTTTGCCTTTTTTAAATATTCAAATGCATAACTCACATGAATGCTACATTTTTATTGAACAAATGCATTTTCACAATATAAATGTATAAATCTATGCTTTTGCAAAGTTACAGCTATTCTTAAAATTTTCATTTTTACTGCTAAGTATGTGTAAAAAAACAGAACAGTTTTTAAAATGTCTCAAAAATGGCAAACAGTAGGAAAATAAAAATTCCAAAAGCACATACCCTGGGGCAAACTTCATCAAACCTGAAAGTTTCAGAATTCAAATCCAAAACATTTTTGAGTTATTAGTGAGCAAAAAAGATCTTAAGTTTGGTGAGTTTATGTGTTTTTAACCTTCCAGAACGTTTCCCCCTCTGAACCAATCACTACAAAATTTAAAGGATTCAGTGAAACTGGCAATGAAACATAGAAGCAGAAATCAACGGCAGATAAGGGCCTCTTGAACCATCTAGTCTGCCCGTTTTTATTGTGATTACTTCTGCTGCAGACCCTGCTTGATCTAGTGTACGGCTCTGTCTCTTCCACCCCATAATTCCCTTGTGCCTATCCCACATATTTTTGAACCCTAGCACTGTTTTCACTCTGGCTGCCTCTGCTGGAAGGCTGTTCCAGGCATCTACCACCTTTTCTGTGAAGTACTTCCTCACACCTCTCCTGAATTTACCCCCTCCAGCTTCATATCATGACCCCTTGTTCTAGAGCTCCTTTTTCTCTGCAAAATACCCCCGACCTGTACCTTATTCACCCCATGAGGTCTTTAGAGGTCTTGATCATGTCCCCTCTCTCCCTCCTCTCCTCCAGGATATAAATATTGAGCTCCTTTAGCCTCCCCTCATAGGGCTTTTGATGCAGACCATGCACCATCTCAGTAGCCATCTTCTGGACTTCTTCCACTCTGTCAATGTCTTTCCTGAGATGTGATCTCCAGGACTGGACACAGTAGTACAGTTGGGGTCTTAGGAGTGACCAATATGGGGCAACACTACTTCCTCTTCCTGCTGGTGATACCCCTATCTATGCATCCCAGCATCCCATTAGCCCTCCCGACTGCCTTGTAACATTGTCTGACCATCTTTAGGTCATCCAATCGGATTACCCCAGGTCTCTTTCCAGCTTGGTAGTCATAAACACCACTCCACCCATTTTGTACTCTGCCCATGGGTTTCTGTGCCCTAAGTGCATTACTTTGCAATTTTTTGCTTTGAAACCCAGTTGCCATACCCTTGACTACTCTTCTAGTTTTCTCCGGTCTCTGCTCATCCTTTCCAGACCCCCAGAGTGTACACTCTATTACACATTTTGGTGTCATCCGTGAAGAGGTAGACCTTCACTTCCAGCTCCTCTGCAATGTAATTTATAAAGACATTAAAGAGGACCAGTCCCAGCACTGATCTCTGAGGAACCCCACTGGTCACCCTCCCTTCCTCTGAGTGAACTGCATTTACCAAAACCCTCTATTGCCTATCCCCTAATCAATTTCTTATCCAGTTTACCACCTCTGGTCCCACTTCTAAGCTACACAGCTTGTTTACTAGTCTCCTACTGTTTGTGGAACAGTGTTGAACGCCTTGCTGAAGTTCAGGCTGGCCATGTCTACCACTTCTCCCTGTTCCAACACCTTGATCACCCAGTCATTCCTCCTGTGGAACTATGTTGCCTCAGGTCCTATAATCTGCTGGATTCCAGATATTCCACAATCCTTTCCTTTGATAGGGTTTTCATCAATTTCCCCACCATCAATGTCAGGCTGACAGGCCTATAACTGTCTGCATCCTCCTTGCTACCACTTTTGTGAAGTTTGACTATGTCTACTCTTTCCCAGTCCTCCTGGATCACACCAGTCTCCAATGATCTATTAAACAATTCTGTCAGAGGTGCAGCTAGTACCTCTCTGTGCTTCCTCAGCACCTTTGGATGCACCATGTCTGGCCCCGTGGTTTTGTCTATCCTCAGAGTAGCGAGTGCTTTCCTGATCATCTTCTTAGAAAAGGGACTAGTGTCTATTTCCTTCCTCTCAAAGCTCCTTGTGCCTCTTTTTATTCCCTCCCCTTCCCTTCCTTTTCTACTGTGACAAAAGAGCAGAAGTACTTGTTTAAGATGTTTGCCTTTTCTTGGTCCCTCTCCGTACAGTCCACTCCCCCTTTATTTATACAATCCCTCCCTTTGTCTTCCTTTTCTCACTAACATACCCCCAAAATGTCTTGTCCCCTTTTGATACTGCCTGAATTATTCTTTCCTCAGTTTGCACTTTTGCACTCCTTACTTCTTTACCTGCCTCCCTCTGTTTTCCCAGATACACTTCCCTATCCTCCTCTCTCTGGGTTTCCTTATACTTTTTGAATGCTACTCTTTTTGCCCTTACAGTACCTTTTCTGAAACCTCCTTTGAGAACCATAACAGTCTCCTCTTCCTTCCTTGTTTTTACTTGTTTGACACACAGGTTTTTTGTCTTTAATATGCCCTTTTTTATTTTGCCCATTTTCCTCCACCCCACACAGAACATCCCTTCCTGCCAAATCCTTTAAGAAGGATTCTCCAGTCTTTGTGAAGTCAGCCCTTCTGAAATCCAGGACCCTCGCTCCTTGTGTGGTTGGATTACACTGCTATTCTTATATTGAACCACACTGTATGATGATCACTGGTCCGCAGATGACTTCCCACCCTGATGTCTACAACAGGGTCCCTGTTAGTAAGCACCATGTTCAGGGTTGCACCAGCCTGAGTGGGTGCACTTACTAGTTGCCTGAGGAATGCCCCCTGCAGGGAGTCCAGGACATCTCTGCTTCCAGCTAGCTGATGCTGCAGCAGGGATGCTCCAACCTACATCCGGTAGATTAAAATCCTTCACCAGCACCACCTCCCCCTTTTTGGCCATTTTGCCAATTGCTTCTAGCATTTCTTTATGTAAGTCCTCACCCTGTGTTAGAGGCCTGTAGATCACTCCTAGCCAAATATGGGCTCCATTTCCTGACTTGAGGAAGATCCACAACCCCTCGATCTCCCCTCGAATTCCCTGTACCTCCATCACTTTTATGTTTTCCTTCACATAAAGCACCACCCCTTCTTTCCTTCCTACCCTGTCCCTTCTAAACATCATGTAGCCTGGTACGACCATGTCCAAACATGGCTGCTAGCACACCATGATTTGGCAATGGCCACAATATTCAGGTCTGCCTCTGCCATGATAGCCTCTAGGTCTTGGATCTTATTTCCCAGACTTCTATCAATGTCACACATGGCCTTCCAGATTTTTCTAGTCCTTTTCTTGTCCCTTTCTCATTTCCAATTGTCCCCCCTTCCTCCTCTTTCTCTTTTGAGTGTTCCTCTTTCCCCCTTCCTCCTTTCCTAACCCCCTACTACCCTGATTATCTTGCATCCTGGTGGGATTCTCTCCTCTCAGGATCTCCTACTTTCCATCTCAGCCTGTAGGGGGTAGTTACTGTCTTCCCTTTGTCTTCCACCACCCCTTTGGCTACTTTAAATGTCCACTGAAATAACATTAAAACTGTTCACTGAGGACTGTGGTTACACTCCTGGATGGATGCAGGCTGTCCCCCCAGTATGAACTCTAATCCCTCCGGTTGGTCCCCAAGTCCCCAAAGTAGCTATACCCCTCTTCTCTGCACCATTCCTTCAACCATGAATTGAAGTACTTAGTGCAGAGCTCCCTCTCATTACCCAGTAGTAGACAGGCAGCACTTCCATGAAATCTACAGTGTGTGCTACCTTTCTAAGACCCTTCCCAGTTCCTTAAACTGCTCCTGCACTGCTTCTGTCCCATCTGTAGCTAGATCAGTTGTCCCCAGGTGGACAGTGACATCTAGTTCCCCCCTTCCTTCCTATCGCACTCATGATCCACTGGCTATGCTCCCCATCCCTCCAAGCCATGGTGCCAGGCAGGCACTTCACCCCCCTCTTTACCCCCTTCCTTCCCCCAATTCTATCCCCATGACAAATGAGTCCCCACCCAGAAGTTGCTTCCTCCTTCTCTGGGTTTCTCCTTCCTCCACCCTGGAGACTCCACTATGGAGGGCCCCTACATCCTCACTCTCCACCACCTTGGGTGCCCCTTCTTGGTAGTCCTGCTCTGCCAGAACGGCAAAGGAATTTCAAAATGGTACCGGCTGAGGATGTTGCCTGTGACCCACTCCTCCCAGCCTCCCAGATCTCACCACCTCCATCCTCCTTGGTCCCACCATAGCCCAACCACTTCTCCCTTCTGGCATTCTTTGAAACAATGGTGTCAGGCTCAGTGGTCCCTGGGTGGAAGAAAAGGCCCCCTGACTCCTAGTTAATGCAACTTTGAGTCTAGTGATGTTCTGCTGACTCTCAGCTAATGCTGTCTGGAGCCTAGAGACCTGTTCTTTCCACTTAGAGAGGAGCACATAGATGGGGCAGCTCCTCAGTCTTCAGAAGGTCTCCCAGTAGACTGCTGCCCACAACCACTGCATTGCACCACTCCCCACATTTCCTTTTTCCTGCTGTCCCTGTGCTTCCAGTCCTGCTGTCCTAGAAGATATTAAAGCTAATCTGTATGTAGATGACTACAAGCATACCAATTTTCTGGCAAAGTGTTCAAATGATGGCTACACTGTTCTGGTGCACAAATTAGGGTTTAACATGAAATGCTTACTCAACTCTTAATATACAGGCACAGCCATATTTGTATAATATTGTCTCTGTGTTCATCTATTTTTATTCACATGAACTGAAAAAGGTATTCAGCTTTAATCTCAATGCTAAGCAGTCTATTTGAATCAACATTACATTAATCTAGCATTGTATGTTTTAATTGTGAGTAGGTACATTAATGAAGTCATGGATTGAACATATGTCCCTTTTATCTTTAACTTGCCCTTTTCCTTTGGTATTAGTTCTCAAATCCCATCACCAGCTCCTTCTTTTAATTCTATGCATTTTCTTGTGGGTATGTCTCTTTAAACCACTTGGTATAAATACCAGAGCATCACAGGTGGGTAGGACCCTTGAGAAAATGTAGAATAGGGTGTGTAAAGTCTGTGACAGTTTTCTATATGGGGGTATCACCATATTTATTTGCATCTTATTGTAAGTAATAAAAATATTTTACTCTGGATCCCATAAATCCTATTTTTGTTAGCACGTGTGCTGTGCTTCCTGCTTGAAAAGACTAGTCAGCACAAAGGACCCCACACTCAAGTGTGGGGCTGTTCCTAATGTGCACTTTGTGTGAAAAAAAATTGGGTGTACTTGCTGTTTACTGTATTATCAGACTAAATCTGATTACTTCTAGGCTGACGTTTTCTGTAACTACAAATCCCAGAATCCCCTTCAGCTGGCACCAGGAACCAGCATCAGAGCAGTA
Organism: Neoceratodus forsteri; assembly: GCA_016271365.2. Classification (NCBI taxonomy): domain Eukaryota; kingdom Metazoa; phylum Chordata; order Ceratodontiformes; family Ceratodontidae; genus Neoceratodus; species Neoceratodus forsteri. The sequence goes on from JADMNL010000023.1 coordinate 36,053,371, forward strand.
CCGCAGCAGTGGGAGATTCAATAGCCTGTAGTGCATGTTAGGGATTTTATAATCTCCGATCAGATATTTTCTGGTTCTGCTTTTCTCCAGAGGCTAAGTACAGTCTTCTGTGACAACAACGGGACCAGCAAACAAAAGCTCAGAGCTTATATAAACTCTAATATGCACTGCAGGCTATTGAATCTTCCACTGCTGCAGCATTGCTCAGATGTCAGCTGCAGAGAATTCTGGGATTTGTAGCTACAGAAGAATCAGCATAGAAGTAAGGATAATTAGCCTGATACAATCTGCTATACTACAGTAAACATTAAGTAAACCAACATGTTTTTGCATACTAAGTGCACACTGGGACCAGCCCCACACTTGAGTGTGGAGCCCTTGGTGCTGATTGTTCCCCTTTGGTGAACTATTTGCATTTGGCAGTAAATATTCAGAGTACCCTCTTGCTGCTTTGCTTATTTTTAATCCTACTCTCATTGCATCTAATATCAGTGTGTTCAGAGAGTAATCCCTCTCTTCTCATCCACATTATGTTTCTTGTACACTCTGTCTTACAATGTATCTGTGGAGCAAGTTACCTTGTAGGTAACTTCTGTAGACCTGCTGCAGTACGTTTGGATGTATACAGTAGGTTCTGCCAGGAGTTACAGGGCTCAGTCATACTATGTGGCTCTATCACCCCATCACCTTCACACATACATACAGTGCCCTGCTCACGTCCCATGCACAGGCAAGGTCACTCACACTTCCCCTCACACATGCAGCATTACCACCCACATACACATGCACTGTTACCCCAGACTCATACACACATGTACTACCATCCTCACCCTCAATATGCACCATCACTCTCAGTCTCACTCATTCCCTTTCACCACCACAACTCTGCACACATGTTCTGTGCCCCAACAGACACCCAAACATATGCACTATCACCTCAGACCCCCAAACACATGCACTTACTTCTAAACAGCCCCAATACATTTTGTGTCATTCTCAGACCTGTTTTCACGTTCACTGTCACCCACAAAGCCTCAGTCACATGCAATATCACCCACAGACCCCTATACATTCACAGACCCCCTCACACATGCACGCTCACCCATAGACCACTCAGACACATTCACTGTCACCCACACACCTCTCCATGCATTCAGTGTTAACATATGACTCTGCACAACCATTAGTCTTCAAGCAAAATGTTCTTTCATACTGGACTTATTTTCTGCATCACATAGCCCCCCCCCCCCCACACACACACGAAAGCATGGAAACATAGAAACTGATGGCAGAAAAAGACCAAAGGCCCATCTCATCTGTCTGGAGTTCCCTATCTACCCTGGGACCCATTGCCTATACAGGATTTTATCCCTCTGGGTCCACCACCCCTACTCCCCTCTCTACTGCTACCAACTTGAGCAACCACCAAACCTTCTACTCAGGCCCATCAATGCTTGCAACCATTTATGGTCTTGGTGCAAGAGATGTTACAAAGTTTTACTTTACTGGCGAAGCGCCAGCAAACTTATGAAATTGACCTTCACAAATAACTCTGCAAATTGTTAATTTTGCCTGGGGAAATGGCACTTTTTCAGGTAAAGTCAGGTGAAGTTAAGGTGAAGTTGCAACTTCGCCAGTGAATTTGCTGAACTTCTGAAAAAGTGTCACTTTGCCTGCCTAAAACTTTGCAAAGTCAGCACTTAGCAGTTCATGAATTTGGCAAACTTCTGAAATTATTTTGTGAAGCGCAGTTTGCCAGCATCACACAACTCTACTTGGCACCGACCACCTCTGTGTGGCAGACTGCTCTATGTCTCACCCACTCTTTCCATAAAATATAACTTCCTTATATTCCTCTTAAACCCCTTTCACTCGCAACCTCAGGTTTTTAACTCTGTACTCCTGCTAAATAGTTCCTCACAGTTCACCTTGTTTATTCTCTTCAGGAACTTGAAGGTTTCTATCGATATCCCCCTCTCTCACCTGTTCTCCAGTTGGTACATGTTCAGTGCCTTCAGATTATCTGCCCTGATGGTCCTGAATCATCCTGGTCACCCTGTGTTGTACCATCTCCAGCCTGTCCCTGTCCTTCCTCCAGAACTGAGCACAGTATTATAGATGTGACCTCATCAGTGACCTATGTAGAGGTAGTAGTACATCCTTTCTTTTGTCAGTACCCCTTCCTATGCACCTCGGCATCCTTTTAGCCTTAGCATAGGCCTTGTTTCACTGGCTTGACTGTCTGAGGGGGGTCACTAATGATGACTCCCAGGTACCTTTCCTCTGCCATAGTGCTCAGTTTAATCCCTCCCATCCAGTACGGAGAGGTTGTGAAATTTAATTTCACAGGTGAAATCATGAATTCACCCCAGAAAATATTTTGTGTAATTATGTACTTACGGCAAAATTTCACTGGTCAGTTTCACCATGAATTTTGCCTTATTTTACTGTGAGGCAAAATTGGGCTTGTCACATGACTTACTCTCTGCAGGTAACATGGGTGACTGTAAACAGGCAGAAAGTGAGTAATTTGTTTTCTTTGCTACATGGCTGAAGAAGCAGGCAGCAGCATAGAGATTGTTCTGTGTATTACAGAATACTATTTAATATAAAAAAAATAATAGATTTGTGCTGTTTTCCTTAGGTTATCTGGTGTGTGTGTGTTTATTATTTCCTTTCTGTGACTGTAGATTGTGTGTGTGTGTGTGGGTGTGGGTGTGGGTGTTGGTGTGAGTGTGCGTGCATGCATGCGTGCGTCCATGTGTGACTCCCTCACTCTCTCTTTTTCTTTTTCATTTTTTTCAGTTTTCTGTCAAGAAAACTTTTTTTGAGGGATAATGTATGGGAAAAGTACAGCAAAGGGGACAGAGAAGAAGCCAGGATCCAGTGTTTGCCTTGACAGGCTGGCATTTATATATGAGGTCTCCCCAGCAGCAGCATGTGACCCCACCCCCAACAGCAGGATCCCATTGCCCCCCCACCAGCAGGAGTGTTTGGCCCCCACCTGCCAGCAGAAGCATGAGCCCTTGACCCACCCACAGCAGCATGAGGAACATGGGCCCCCACACCCAGCAGAAACAGGATACTGTTACCCCCCAAAAGGAGCATGTGTCCCCCTGCCACCCCCAAGCAGGAGCATAATGTTGTGGCCCCAGGACATCAGCTGGTGGTGGCCACCCTACTACCCAAGAGTGTCATCTGTGTGGTGTTTCTTCACCACAAGCACTGCAGATGACATCATTGTGATCTGCAACTTTTGCAGCAGATCTGTAAGAAGTGGGAAGAAAGGGGCACACCTTGAAACTGGTGGCCAAAGGAGCCATCTGCAGCACCACCACCCTGCAGAGTGGCTCCTAAAGTAACAAGAGGTGGCAGCAGCAGGAGGCAGCACTAGAAGGTGAGATCAGACAGAAGAGGAAGAGGGCCAACAGGAGGAAGGCAGTCGGCGTCAGCCTTGAAGGGGTGCTGCACCAGGAAACAGCAGCAGGATGTAGAAGCAGCATCATCATCACCCCACAGCTACCAGCACCACCATCATCACACTAGTGATGATCCCACACAGCCTGCAGCAGCCCCAGCCAATCAGGTGACAGTCCGACCAAGAAGACCTGGTGGCTCTGTGCAGCGAGCAGGGAGCTCTGTGGTGAAAGTTTGAACAGTTCCACCAGAAGGCCAGGGGGGACATGAGGAAACTTATGGATGACCAACAGAAAGTGTTGGAACTCCTGGCAGAGCTGCGTGGTGGTGGTGGTTGTGGAGGCAGTACAGAATCAGGGCTTGGTGCCGTCACCATGTAAGTTTGTATTTACAGTGAGTCAGGCAGCAGCCAAATCTTTTTTTCTTTTCTTTTTCCTGTCCTTTTGTTAGTGCTACTCTTCCCATCTCCACCCTCTAAAGATAAGAACAATTAAAAATTAAAAATTAAAAAGTAAAAAAAAAACACAAAAAATATATTTTCTGTCCTCTTCCTCTTCTGTATCCTCTTGATTCTTTTTCTTGTCTTATAATCATATGTCATTGTCCAGCAGTTTTGTGTGTTATGTAATGCTTATTCAGTATTTATTTAGGATACTGAAACTCGGAATCCCGAAACTCACAAGACCGAGTTCAGTATTCTGATATGTACAAGCCCAACAAGGAGGAAGCTGGTGCTGACAGGGGTAAGGTAGTGGATGTGATGAACCTCTACCCTATCCCTAGTCAGGCACAAGAGAGGGGAGGATGCAGAAGCTGGCCGATCTGCTCCTGTGGCGTCGAGGGCTAAGCCACTAGCAGCTTAGCCAGTGTGGTGTTCCAGTTCTGGTTCTGTTTCTGGGGTGGAAAGTTTTGTGAGGCGCTCTTATGCCCCCATAACATTTTTAAACTACTCTGAGGTCCACTTCTCCCTTGGAGTTGGTTATTTTAGTTATTGAGGGGTGCAGGGGTAAAGCCCCCCGCATTGCATGTAAGACCCTCTCGGTTTTCTGAAATTTGGTCTCCCAGACTCAGGCTTACAGAGTTCAGGAGAATGAGTTTCGGGATTTCATAGGTAATCCAGTTATTCTCCCTCCTTATATCATTCAATCCTTTTCCTTGTTCAGTACTTTGCTTTTCCCCTCTCATATGATTACCCTTGTCCTGACACTGCGTGTCCCCCCTGTCGTATGTTACTGTCAGTCAGTGTACCCATAAACACTGTAGCTTTCTTTTTGTTTTGTATTACTCCTTCTTTATATATTTCCTCCTCCTATCCACAAATGTCAAGCATTGGGATTTGTTCCTATGAACAGCATTTTTTTCCCAAAGCCATGTGATGTTGTGGCAGTTGTTGTGGCTGTGTGCAGCATGGGTCTGAAGACGTACACAACAATCACATAAATAATTTTATTGTGAAGTTAAACACAAATAGATTTTTGTGCTTAACATGTGTCCCCCTGGGCTTGTCACAAATTTTATTTATTTTATTTATTTTTTGGTAACCGGGTAGGTACACTAGACACGAAAATGACTATTTTCAGGCACGACCCGGGAGGTCAACAAGACAGTGAGATACAGTTACAGTGAATACAGTGACAGGGTATATGCAATCATCACAAACAGAAAGTGAGAACAAAGATTAAGACAAATATTGGTGCAAGGCACACAATGGTGTAAATTATACAAATAGAGATAAGTGCCCATGTGTAGAACTATCATAATAATATCACAAATATAAGGTACAGAAAATGAGAAAAAACATATCGTAGCGGGGTAACATAACAGCCTCCTGCAACTGAAAGGATATTATTGGTAGGAAGTGGGGAGAGAGGTAATAGTGGGATAGGTTAAAGGGAAGTTGAAAGTAGGCAGGGTGCCAACTCATAACATAGAGGGGATACCCAGGGCAGTCATGGCAGCGGGAATCAAGATCTAAGGAGGGTTGAAACAGGTACATCAAGTACAAGCTGTAAGGAGGGAGCGGTGCCTCTTCTTAAAGGTGGTATGATTAGGCACTTGGGGTCCCTCCCCATCAGTCATGATGATGTTTTATCATGCCCCACCACACACCGTCTTGCTGCCATGCTGTGCAGAGCAAGCCTGATAAGACAAGAAATATGACAGAAAAAAAGTAGGATAAAACTGAGACATGAATCTGCTCTCAGTCATGATGTTATAGAGAGCCTCTTCACCACCCAGACAAAAAATGCTGTTTTGTCCACCATTTACAAATGACTTCAGGATGAATCTTCTTGCTACTACCTGCTGTGCTGTGCAGAACAGGACTTAAAAGTCCAGAAATATTACATGAGAAATGTTACATAAAATTGAGACATAAATGTGGTTTCAGACCAGAAGTTTTTTTTGCCCCTCAACCATCGGGACAAAAAAATGATGTTTTGCCCACTGTTTACAAATGATTTCAGGATGAATATTCTTGCCGCTACCTGCTGTGCTGTGCAGAACAGGCCTTAGAAGTCCAGAAATGTTACATGAGAAATGTTACATAAAACTGAGACATCAACTAGATAATCCATTAGGTAAGAGACTCCGTGGGGTATCACCACCCTTCCTCTTAATAATCTCATGTCACTCACCTACCACAACTCCACTTTATCTGCAGGAGCTCTTTCTTCCATCTTCCTACTTTACAACTTTACAACTTTCCCCTTTGCTCTCCTTCTTCCTCACAATTTCCCATATACCCACTGGCTCCATTGCCCACTTTCTGCATATGTCCTCCAGTGATGCTCTACACCCTAACCTTCCTCTACCTGTTTATTCATCTTTTGCACCATCCATTACCTCCCTGCCAGACTTGTAACAGAGCATCATGATATTACCTACCTCTGCATACTGTGAGCCCTGTTGGGGTAGCACTTATCATATTTATAAGTTATTTCGCACCTGGCCCTTGTGCCTGCAACTATGTATCTATCATGTATGCTAACTGCACTCATATTGCACTTAATTGCAGCATACAGCTAGTTCTTATGTTGTATGAGAAGTCCTGCTTTGTCAACCTTGTTCAGCAATCTGCTCTGATCCATCTTGTTCTTGTGTATACACTGTACACTGTACTACACTGTATCTTATCTTCATTGTATTTGCATTATTGCATTGTACATTGCATCATTGTACTGAATGGTATGGGTTCAACCCTCCCAGGCCCAACTTGTAAATGAGTTGACTCAAGGGTGTTTCACCTGGTTAAATAAAGACTTGATTGATTGATTGATTGATTGATAAATGTGGCTTCAGACCAGAAGTTTTATAGTGCCCCTCCACCAACCAGACAAAAATTGCTGTCTGTCCACCGTTTACAAATTATTTCAGGATGAATCTTGTTGCTACTAGCTGCTGTGCAGAACAGGCCTCAGAAGTCCAGAAATGCAACATGGCAAAACTGTGATAGAAGGAAGACACAATTATTGTGGCAATTATGAAACTGCCAAAATGGCAAGTGGTGGCCATGGGGCCATGCTGAGGAAATGTATTCCTCCTGCAAAATGCTGGTGCTGGTCACACTTTCTGCCTCCTGCTGATGGTTTCACTATTGAGATTAATCTCTAATATGCATTTGCCAATGCTGTCCTGTTTGGCTGTGGTGACACTGTGGTTGTAACTTGTACAGCATGGATGGAATGAGATTTTAGGGTGTTGTAGCTTGCTGTCTGCTGCTCCTCTGACTGGTTGCCAGCCACCAAGTAATGTTTTGGTTGGCATAACGCTGATGGATTATCCTCACAGACATACTGCTGCTGCACACATAAGTATTTCTATGTATTTCATTTTTTTTCCTGCACAAGAGAGGTGTGGTGGTAGGCTGGTATTGTGGCGCCTACTGAGGTCTAAAATGTTTGTACTGCTTTTCCATGTGTCTTCCAGTTGGCGGAGGATTACATCATGATGCCAGGTCAAGGAAGCTTCATCATGCTGGGATTTGGATGTTTGAATGCACCACATTTCCCAACACCTAAGGTAAGAATTAAATTTTTCATTGATGGGGAAGTGGGGCTACTGCAGTCTAGATGTCTGACTTTGACAGTAACTGTGTTCTATATGCCTTTATCAATATTCAGGAATTCCAGTGCTGGTGCATGTGTTACCACCCGTTCCTGCTGCTGCTGATCAGATGTTGGCGCGTCATGTAGAATGGTTCCAGTTTCACAGCCAGTCCCTGAGGTAAGGATTTCTTCTTTTTTAATGGGTTTTGGGGGTACTTCTACCAATCATCAAAATTGGTTCTTCTTTTTATCTTGTTTCCAGGTACACAGTGCTTTTAAGGGAATGAAAATGCCTGCTGCTGCTGGCTTTCATTTGCACTGCATGTTCCTTCTGGGGGGGGGGAGAAATTTCAGCAGTTTACATTCACCGGGTAAGGTAAGTGTGTACAGATATATTTTTGAAATTTATGACTCATGTCATTAAAGATGGCTGCTGATGTTCACGATTTTGCAAAATCTCTTCAACTGGTGTTGCCAGTTTAATGAACATGCTATGTTCATACTATACTTGTACTAGGAGTATTCTTCAACATGTTGCAGATAGTAAGTGGCACAAAATATTTAATTTGTCGCATGGTGTGCATGAGCGTGGAATTTGTCAGGGCGGGTGTAGTGGCATGTGCCATTGCCATTGTGGGCACTTTTACAGGCTTCAAGACAACATATTTTGCTTCAGGATGGGGTTAGTGGAAATGAAAAGTAAAATGTATATCTTAATATTTTTGGCACAGGAACATTATTACTGTAATAATGCAAAATGTTTGTGGTTATGGTAACTTGACCGTTGCCTTAATATAGGTTGGGGACTAAACAACAGTTTAGGGCAAGGGTGATCAAATTAAACTAATTAACAGGCTAACAGTAGATAATAACACAACCATCACAAATCACTTCACTATATTGGAGCCATTATTATGTACGATAAATCCTGCTATAAGTGACTCTACGTGTAGCCAGACATTTTACAGAAAATCAGGAAATAAATGTTGTCTCAGTCCAGACGTTTTATTAGAGTCCCACTGCCACCCAAACAAAAAAGTACAGTTTCGTCCACTGTTTACAAATGATTTCATGATCATTCTCATTGCCTTTTGCTGCTGTGCTGTGCAGCACAGGCCTTTTAAGTCCAGAAATGTAGCATGAGAAATTGGAAAGAGAAGTCTCACATAAATACGGTCTCAGTCCTGAGGTTGGCTACTGCCCCCCCCACCACCACCACCATCATCAGGCACAAAAAGTGCAGACCACAGTGGGGAAAATGATTTCCGCCTGCAAAATGCTATTCAGGCAGAAATTTGCAACAGGCCAGGAAAGGCATGTACAAACACATGAGAAAATTATGAGACAAGGCAAACAATACACAATTTTATTTAATTTTCCAAGGCTGGGATTACTGCAATAAAGATGCCTGAGTTTGACAGTAATTCTGTTCTGTTTCATTTTGTCAGTATTCAGGAACTTTCTTAGGCACATGTCAATAGCTACTCCTACGGCTGCTACTAGTCACAACTTGTGAGCTGCATTTGGTGTTTGAATTGTTCAAGTTTCTAAGTGGGTATCTGAGGTAAGTATTTCTTCATTTTTAATGGGGTTGGGGGGGACTTGTAACAATTCTCACAATGTCCTTCATTTTCTTTGATTGCCAAGTATGCAGTACTTTAATTGGAATGGCTGGTTCATGTTCCTCTGATCAGTTGGCATCCCACATCTGTACAGTGACTACATCCAGGTCTTGCTGGTGTGTGGAAGTCGAATCTTGGTGCTTGAGCTGCGAGGAGTCGGCCACTGCTGCCATTAACAAGTAAACAAATACGTCATCATCAACAACAGACACCTGTGAAGAAAAAGAAAAAAGAAAATTATTAGTACTACTGTTTAGTGAAGTTGCAAAGTGTGACCTTGGATTTTGTCCACATGTGTTTGGCCATTGTCAGTGTTGAAGACCTCATATATGGCATTTACTGAAGTTCCTTGAACCACTGTGAAAAGGAAGAATATATTATTTTTTTCCAATAATACAGAAACGACACTGTAAATAGCGGCATAATCATTCCCTACAATGTGATGCTTCCTGAACTAACAGTGTTACCTGTAATAAAGAATGAATTCCTTTGGAACTGAAATTTGCCACTCATGACTGCTATTGTTTGAACCAAGGTTATCTGTAAAAAGGGGGAGAAAAAATATGAAAGAAAAAAAAATAGCATTGATACTTACCTGTAGCAATGCTTACTATCCACGCTGATACCATTGATTAATATTTTCCTGGACTTAAATGCTTGTTTATGAGCCTATGTTGAAACCTACAGGGACGTAGAGAATCTGGAAGAATGAATAATTTAATATCATCATGAAATAAAGTCGAATGCTTTTTGTCTAATTCCAGTGCCCAACATGTTATCTTGACTCCAATTGAAAAAAACTTGCTTTTTATCATCTGTGACACCTGTCATGGAAAGTAATATAAACAAACAGTACTTTTCTCAGTTGCACCTCATGTACTGAAAAAGAATAGAGTGAGAGTGGAGTTTTCGGAGCTGACTCTGAGCATAACTGTCATAAAATAAAGTGAAAATGGAATTTTCACAGATGTGCCACCGGTCCTGAGAAAGCAAAAAGACAAACTGGACAACTGTAAGGTACTTGTTTGTGGGATCCGGTTGAAATAAAGAATCTGATTAACTACTTTGCCCACATTTTGACCTGTACATCTCTGGATTGATTGACAGAACCACAGTTTCTCCATGTACGCAGACAGCGTGCATTTATACACTTTGAATTACAAAACCGTGCCATTACTTGAACTCATATTTTTCTATTTTATGATGATGCCATAGCGAGGAAACAATGTTACCTAATCCATTCCTATTTTATAGGTGAGGAATACACAAATTAGACCAACTGAAAGAAGGTAAATGGTGATGATACTGACCTGTACATAATGATGCTTGCAATGTTGACTAGGCACTGACTGTGCCATGTCTGATATATCAGGCTTATTCCTGGCCTCACATGGAGTGCTCATGGCAAAACCTGCATGGAATCAAATGAAAGTACATGAGATAATTTGTACATCATTTCTGCATAAGGTGGGCTCCCTTTGATGCAGCCTTGATCTGCTATGGCAAAGGAATGCACAATGGAGGTATAAGTAATAAGATGAAAACTTGACTGAAAGAGACTTACCATGAATCACTTCACCAGAAGATAGGCCAAGGAGGAAGAATAGATATATTTATGGCTTGATGATGATCTGTGTCACTGAGTGGCTGTTTGGTCGGCTGGAGGGCAAACACAGCAAGTGGGCTGGCTGGAATGAAACTGCTGCATCATGCTGACTGAGGTACTGGCCCAAAATGTGCTGGCAAGGCTGTCATCATAGGTGAGTGGTTCTTCACTGGAGAAGGAGGAGTATTAGCTGGAGGCAGCAGCAATGTACTGTGACTGTTGTTTATGGTGGAGCATGCATAATCTCTGCTTCATAGCTAATTTTCAGCTATATTTCTTGGCAGTATGAGAGTGAAGGCCCAGACTGTCAAACTCTGTATTATAGACATTGTGAGAGTACTTGGAGGTGTATCAAGGTGTACGAATCCAAGTAATCATGGGAGGGGGGCACTGTAGACTGGGTGAGCTACGCTTGTAAGGGCATCATTAACCCTTGCTGAGTTACAAGGGATATAGTAACATAGAAGTGGGAATGCAGCGGTACAGGGAAGGACACACTAGTGGATGGAGCAGCTATATTGAGGGCAAAGGGTGGTACAGGTAGCAGCAGGGAACAAGAGGGGGCACCATGGGTAAGACAGTGGGCTGCAATGAGTGTGGGGTAGCTATTGAAATGAACATATTATGAAGACTAGGACAGTGTTCGATCTGCCACAGGCAAAGGAGGCTGGAGAAAAGAGTACAGTGGCTTAGAAGAGAGCTGGAGAGGGTGAGGCAGAGGGGATGGGAAAGAGGGCAGGGGGGGCCTATCCCAGGGGATAACAGGAGGGCTCATCAGGAGAAGGACATTAGGTTGGGGGAGGGGACAGGGAGGGATTGCAGGATCACATTTGATAGGGGGTCAGGCATTGAAGGCAGCTCCAGGGACAGGGAGGAGAAGAAGCCAATGCAGGACAATTCAGGAGTGACAGGCAGCAGGTTTGCAGTGCTGGCAACAATGGTGGAAGAGGGGGAGTTAGGGGAGCACCAGGGAAAGAGAGAGGCGGGGGAAGGGGAATGGTGGGCACAGGCATCAGGCAGTTGGAGGAGGGTAACAGGGGGCACAGGGAGACAGACACAGCTGGAAAGAAAAAGGTTGGCAGTAGGTGTGTAGGGGAAGGGGCAGTGCTGATGGGTCAGATAAAGGGGGACGGGGCCAGGGGTGAAGGAGGGGAAGGTGGATGATAGCATAAGACCAAGGAGGATAGGAGAGCACAGCTTGGGGGGAGTTGGGGGTCATAGGGGAGGAGTGAAGAGACATAAAGGAGAAGAGAAGGGCATACTGTAGCAATGTACAAAGAGGTAAAGGGGAGAGGAGGAATGGGGCAAGGGAAGGGGGGAGTGCTAGTGTTGGGGTACTCCATGCTAAAAGGGATCAGATGGGGCAGTACGGTGGAAATACATAGTCTAATACGGGTTGAGTCAAATTCCCGGGTTGATGGCAAGCTGGGCAGGGTAGACCATTCTCAAGTGCATGGGGGGAGGAGGAAGAAACTACATGTTTTTGTGCCCGTGGGTACGAATGACCTGTTAGGGGGACAGTGGAGGTAGTAGAAGGGAGATTCGAGGAACTGGAGAAGCTGTGCGAGGAGGTGGGGAAAACAGTGTCCTTCTTGGAGGTGCTCCCAGCACCCTGTGCAAGTACTGTGAGAAAGGAAAGGATAGGGGAGTTCAACAACTGGTTGCAGGAATTGTGTTGTACCAAGGGAGGTCACGTGATGGCATCCATCTGAGCAGCAGCTGAGATCCTGAGCTCCCCCCTGTGGCCGCCTAATCTGCAATTTAAAGTGCATTTGGACGCGTTTTTCTTTAGAAATAAAGTTAAAAAGTAAGTTCTATAACTCTCTGCTATTGATAAGAATTCTAGTTTTGGACTTTTAAGCCTTAACTGGAGCGTGATGGAGGTGGATTGAACAGGCCCTCACCAAGCACAACCCTCCAGCTTCCCTGAGAAGGCCAGAAGAAACAGAGGAACCAGGCCCCAGCTAGGCCGGACCGTGGAAGTGATAAAACACCCTCAGCCTACATTGTTATCGGAGGATAAATTCTCCAGAAGCTTGCACCTCTGAAAGAGCTGCTTGTTGATCTTACAGGGGAGCTCAAATCCACGGAGCACTTCTGATGTTGTTAAAAGGTCTCTGATGTGGAGGTCAAGGTTGCTTTGTTGAAAACTGGAGATCCAGGGCTGAAATGGAGATATCTGATTTAAAGCAACAAGTGAAGAAACTCCAACTTAAGACTGAGGACCTAGAGGGGCGAAACCGTAGAAATAACTTTCTTATAATTGGTCTTCCAGAGATGGAAGAAGGCCCAGACCTTATGGCCTTCTTGCAGAAGTTTTTGTGAAGATAGTGGGCCCGTCCATAAGTGCCTCTTACCATCTTGAAGGCTCATGGTTCGTTCTGCCCCTCGACCTACAGCTGGGGCCCCCCCACGTCCAATTATTATCAAATTTTTAAGTTACCTGGAAAGGCAGCATGTGTATGCGAAGGCCCGAGAGCTCAAAGAAGTTTTGTGGGGTATCTCGAGGATTCAGATTGCCCAGGACCTTCCCAAGGAAATACGGGAGAAGAGGGCAGCGTACCATCAAATAGTCCAGAAGCTTATCACAGCAGCTATACCTTTCAGGATGATATATCCCACAACCCTAAAAGTGACTGTAGGAGGCTCAGCCACGAGTTTCAATACCCCTGAAGCGGCCCACAAGGAGCTTACCAGCAGATTGCCTGACCTGTTTAAAGGATCCGTTGAAAACTGCCCGAAGACTTTTGGAGGCTGTATTAATGCCTGTTCTTAATGTTCTTTTGTGTTTTAATGTGTTTTGTGTTTGATTTTGTTGGTTGTCGTGACATCCCCTGGCCTTCTGTGTCATCCTCTCCCATCCCTTTCGTCACCTACCTTTGTGCTGTGCCTGTGGTGGTCTTTTCCCTGGTCTGGTCTGGCTGTCTGAGCCCTTTTCTTGAGTTCTTCCACTGGGGTGGCATGGTGGAGGTGGGCGGCGGGTCGCTAGGTTAGGGCCTGGTTCAAGGTTCGGCCCCGCTTTACACGGGAGCAGGCCAGGGCGGAACGTTTTTTCCGGAGAGTGGTTTCCAGGAGGGAATTTCCTGGGAGGCGGACCAGTAATGGTACAGCGATAATATGGGCCCCCTGGGAAACAGCAACCGCTATCACGAATCTCCGAGGAGCCACCTTGCTGTCCTTTGCTGGAGTGGTGTGTGCTGGCATTTTTCCTGTTCCTCATCTGGAGATGATCTGGGTAGGTGACTAATTAGATTATTGAGGTGTGGGAGGTCTGTTGTGGGGCTGTCTGGGGAAGGCCACCTAGAGAATGGCTGATACTGGGGCTTAAGAGGTTTAGGTGTTTCTGCTTAGTTCTCTCCCTTACCCCTTTCTAAGGTTCTCAACTCTTTGTTATAATGGTATGTGGGGGCGGAGGCGGTATGGGGGGCTTGGTGAATCTGCATGCTGGATGTGGGATCACGACGGTCATGGGGGTAGCTAATCTCTGCCCCCCGAATTGATAGTAGGGGCTGGTTGATAGTTATGGGGGTTATATCCATGCTGAGGGAGTTTGGATTTTGTCAACATCTTGCTTTCACTTTTTGGCTCTGGGGGTTGGAGATTAGCGTTGGGAATTGGTGGGTTCGTAATTTGGGGCATTAGATTGTTTTTGGACTACTGCTGTCGAACCCTCATCTGTACATAGTTTTTGGGGTTTGTATTTTGGGGTGTTCTGGGGAGGGTCTATGTTGTCGATTATAGTATTGGGTTCAACAGTTTTGTCTTGGGGGGCCCTTTTAGGGTGGTTAGCTTGTTAAATCATTTTAGAATCTGGGGTTGGGGCATGGGGGAGGGGTTACATGTTGATGTTTCATCTAATCTTCGCTCGGGTCTGGGGTATGTTTGTATAGGGAAGGGAGGAGGGATCGTATAATGGGGTTTCAAACTTTTTATAAGGAGGTGCACTCTTGTTATGGTATGTTTGGGCTATTTTCTGGATATCCAATTGCTGTGAGATAAAGTTAAAATGGCTATGAGTATCGTCAAAATAGCATCCTGGAATGTGGAGGGCTCTGGATCGGGTCAAACGCCTGCAGGTTTTAATCATTGCCCTGCTCCGCACGGACATTTTGTTCTTGCAAGAAACACATTTAGGCAGAGATGAGGCCAAGCTGCTTTCTCGGTCTGGGTTCTCCCAAGTTTACCTGGCTGGGAATTCTCATTTTAGTAAAGGGGTGGCGATTCTCGCCAAACGACATGTCTTATTTACCAAGGATTTGGTATGCTCAGACCCAGAGGGGAGATTCATTCTAGTTAAAGGGAGCCTGAACGGAGTGAGTGTAATTCTAGGTTCGGTATACGGACCGGTAGGAGGTAATCCTGAATTTTTCACGAAATTGACAGAGAAATTGGCTGTTTTTTTGCCAACTCAATATGTGTTGGGGGGGACTGGAATGTACCTTTCCCCTCATCATTGGATAGAGAGCCCCTGGACAGGCGTGCGCCCTCCTCAGCCCAGAAGGCTCTCTGTGAAATGGTTTCAATGTTAGGTTTAGGTAATCCGTGGCGTAATGCCAATCCTTCTTGTCAGGCCTTTTCTTTCCAATCCCAGTCACATGGCACTAAATCAAGATTGGATATGATATTAGTTAGTTTATCCTTTCTCCCGAGTGTGTCTTTATCTGGTATAGAGCCGATTATAGTGTCAGATCATGCGTTGGTTTGGTTACACCTTTCTTCAAGTCCTGATTATTCTCGAGACTCCATGTGGAGATTAAATACGCAATTATTAAAGGACCGGCATTGTGTTTCGGAGATTAGCGCTAAAATTTCGCTCTTTTTGGCTGATAACATGGACTCCACCCCCAGAGTGGACATGATATGGGGAGCTTTAAAGTGTTACCTTAGGCGCGACCTTATTAAGATGGCTTCCCTTAGGAAAAAAACCCGGTTGGCTAGGTCGTTAGAGTTGGTGGGTAGGATTAGGGAGTTAGAAGGTAGGTACTCCTCGACTTCTTCGGTTTCGACCTTAAAGAGCTCCTTTCAGTTAAGACTGAATACCGGACCTTCTGAAAGAAAAGATAGAATATTGTCTGGTTAGAACTCAGGCTAAGTACATTGATCTCGGTGAGAAATCCGGTAAATTATTGGCCCTGCGCTTTCGTATGATAGAAGGTTCAAGGCTTATTCCCTCTCTGGTTTCCTCATCTGGAAGTATTGTTTCCTCGCCCAGAGAGATTGCTCAGGTCTTTAGGGAATACTATTCCAATCTCTACAGTCCTCCCCCGACATCTCATATGAGGGTAGAGGTCAGTAATTATGTTAGAGGTATAGGTGTCCCGAGTATACTGGAGGCCCAACAAGTGAGCTTATTGGCTCCTATTTCAGTCGAAGAAGTCCGGAGCATTATTGCCTCTCTGGCTCCGGACAAAGCACCGGGCCCAGATGGGTTCCCAGTGAACTTTTACAAGGTTTTTGCAAAAGATTTAGTTCCCATCTTGCTTAAACTATATAATTACCTTCCTGTTGCAGTGGATCGTGATCCGACTTTGTTCGAGGCCACTATAGTTTTAATCCCTAAAGTGGATAAGGACCCTTCTGACCCGGCTAGCTACCGTCCCATTTCTCTTCAGAACTACGATGTTAAGATACTAGCCAAAATACTTGCTGAGAGGATTAAAAAGATCTGGATGGAGCTTTTGAGCCCTGAACAGGCAGGATTTGTCTCCGGAAGATCAGCAGCTGACCATCTGAGGACTCTATCGCATATCTCGCAACATGCCCGGTCGGTTTCGGATCCAATAGTTTTAGTCTCTCTAGATGCTGAGAAAGCATTTGATCGGGTTGATTGGACCTTTTTATGGACCGTCATGGAAGAAATGGGCTTCCCGACCTCCTT
This sequence comes from Neoceratodus forsteri, assembly GCA_016271365.2. Lineage (NCBI taxonomy): Eukaryota > Metazoa > Chordata > Ceratodontiformes > Ceratodontidae > Neoceratodus > Neoceratodus forsteri. The sequence goes on from JADMNL010000023.1 coordinate 36,069,940, forward strand.
TCTGAATCTGATTCAGGTATTTTATAGATGCCCCTCTGCAAAAAATTATTGCAATGGGGTATTATCCCCCTCTTTCAGTCTTCTTGCTGGCACTAGGCAGGGCTGCCCTCTCTCCTTTATTATTTAATTTATACCTAGAGCCCCATTGATTAGTCTTAAGTCCTCCCTCGGGTAAGAGGGTCGGATTTCATAATCGGAGTTAGTTCTTTCATGTATGCAGATGATGTTCTTTACATCTGTCAGACCCAGTAGTATCATCAGACGCAGCCCTCGACATTATCAAACAGTTCAGCTCTCTCCGTTATAAGTTAAATATTTCAAATGTGAGATCTTTCCTTAAATCATTATACCTTTAAGAGATGTTTCTCTTTGTATGAGGTGGCTTCAAATCAATTAAGTATTTGGGGATCCACTTCTCTACTGATCCGCTACTGCTCAAAAATTGAATTTAATTAAGATCAGAGACTGATTACTCAAGATCTGTAGCGCTGGCATCCTTCCTATTTCTTTGTGGGGCAGAATTAATATTATCAAGATGAACATTCTTCCCGGATTTTTACCCACTGAACCTTACCAACCTTTGGCTTCCTCTTTCCTTTTTCAGCAGCTTCATAGTTTGTTCTCCACTTTCATTTGGAGAGGGAAAGGGTGCGATGTTCATCTGGCTCTTTGTCACTTCCCAAAGATAGAGGAGGCTTAAGACTTCGAACTTTCAGTTATATTACTGGCGTTCACCTATCCAAGTTGGGAAGGTGGTTCTCAGGAGCCTGGAAGCCCTTCCCAATCTGGCTTCAGGTAGAATCGGCTTTCCTCTCTGAGCTTAAATTTGATATATCTACTCTTCCTTATCTTACCCCGAAAACCCTCTCACGATTGATCTTGGATGATACGGTGGCAACTTCTCTTAAAGTGTGGGCCCAGTGCCTTAGGTCTTTCCAGATCTCTAACCATACGGACTTAGGGCAGCCGATTTCTCTTAACCCTAATATTACTCTAGGGGACTCTTGGTTGGGAACAAACTGGCTCCCACAACTTAAAGATTCTAGGGTTGAGCATCTGTACAACCAGGCTTCGCTTCTCACATCAAGTGATATTTTAACCAGATTTGATATCCCAAGCTGAGAGATTTTCAAGGTGTTTCAGCTCCGGCATTTGCTGAGTAGTAAGTTTGGAACGGTGTTTAAACAATCTGCAGTTCATCCCTTTTTCTCCAATATTATTATGCTGGCATCCCAACCCCACTCCATTTCGCAGATATACTCCTACCTCCTGACTTTTAACTCTGGGGAGGAGGTTGGTGGTCCCCCAGTCTGGATGCATCTTCTTCCCGAGGAAGTACCATTGTGGAGAACCTTTTGGCCTAACCTACACAGGTATCACACGCAGGACAGGTTTCGGTTAGTCCAATACAATATTGTTAATAACCTATACTTTACTTCGGTCAAGCTTTTTCAACGTAAGCTGATTCCTGTCCCAGTGTGTTTCAGGTGCTCTCAAGATGAGGGCACTTTGATTCATATTTTTTGGGAGTGTATCAAGGTTGCCCCATTGTGGACTTTGATCCGGGAGACCCTAGATCCCCTTCTGGGTCTGAGCAGATTTTTCTCCCCAGGAATTTGTGTACTGGGTGATTTTTCTCTGATAGACAGTGTGGAGCATAGGTACCATATGGCTCTGATATCTATGGCAGTCAAAAAGTTGGTTTTAAGGCATTGGAAGGATCAATTGGTCCTATCCTATGCGGATTGGTTAAAGGAGTTGGTGTCATATCTCCAGTCCGAAAATTTGATTGCCAGTTATAAGAACCGTATGGACTCATTTTATAAAAGATGGGATAAGCTTCAGTCTCTTTGCTTACCTTAGGATAAGTTTGGCGACCTGATCCCTGGACCCTCATACTATATAGTGTAATAGCTGCTATCTCAGTATACTGACTCATTGTGATATTAAGTCATGTTTTCCTTATTATAACTTGGACGGTGGATCTGAATAGTAGATGGGCTGTTTAATAGGAGTGATATCCAGATGTCAGGAACTGTTAACTTATGGTTTTAGCGGTGCACCTTGGGGAGGGGAGGGGGTGGAGGGGTTTATCTTTCGGCACATAGATTGATAGATAGATATTTTATGCTGTCTTATTCTTGGATGTGCCTTAATGTTTATCATATTGGTTAAAGGGAGGGAGGTGGGTGGGGGTGGTTTGACTTGGGTTTACTGGTCTGTTTCTTTAATCATTATGGTTTTTGGTTGTATTATCTTTAAACTAATAAACTTAAATTTCAAAAAAAAAAAAAAAAAGGAATTGTGTTGTGCCAAGGGGTATGGGTTAGTAGGGATCTACGACCGGTCATCGACAAAAAGTTTGTCAAATGACCGGACAGTGAAACCGTCATGTAGACTGCATTTGCAGTTGGCAGATGGTTTCCAAGTTGGAGGCATGTTTTCTTTGGAGGGCTTCTCCCCTGTAGCCCCCCCACTTTTTATAATCAGCTCTGAGTTGGAGCTGATTAGGGAAGGGGGTGCAAATCCCCCGAATACAGCATCTGGATCCAGCGCCGTCTGTACAGCGACCTGGCATTTTAGTCACTGTACTGACAGTTGCTGTGACAATGTCGCTGTCGGCAGTGCATACTGGTTAGTAGGGGGCTGGGGCAAAACCTGGGACAGTAATGACCTGTATGCAGGGGACAGGCTACACTTGAGTGGGGAGGAGAAGGGAGTATGAAGCAGGGGTTGTAGGGGTACATAGTAACAAGGGTAGCTTTAAACTAGAAAAGGGGTATGGCAAGTGGAAAGCTAGTAGGCAGGGTTTCCAGAGAGGGGAGCCAGACAAGCCTACCCCCCCCAGCTAAAGGGGAGGGTATCAGGGTAGGAGAGAAGGGGGGGTTAAACGGGGTGGGGAAGGGAGAGGAGCAGGATGGAGGGTAGTGTCCCTAAACACAAGGAGCCTGGGAAACAAATCAGCAGAGTTGCAGGCTCTGTTAGCAGTGGGGCAGGTGGACATTGCAGCCATAACAGAAACTTGGCCACCCAGTACCAGGACTGGGATATGATAATCCCAGGGTACAGGATATTCAGAAAGGACAGGGCAAACAGGAAAGGTGAGGGGATGGCGATCTATGTATGGGAGGGAATAAGGTACATAAGGGAAGAGGGGGAGGAAGGAGGAACAGAGGCCTATGGATGCAGTTTCAGGATCCAAAGAGCAGGGTACTGAGGATAGAGGTGGTGTACAGGGCATAATCTCAAGGGGAGGAGTAGGTGGATCAAATTAGGATGGTTAGCAGGAAAGGAAACACAGTGGTGGTGGGGGACTTCAACCTACTTGGGTTGGACTGGAGCACACTAACCACCAAATGTGCTTGGGAGCAGGTTATACTGGGGGCATTCCAGGATAGCTTCCTGGTGCAGATGGTGCATGAGCCAAGTAAGTTGGGAAGGACTCTGGACCTTGTACTATCAGACAGGGAGGCCCTAAGGGACCTGGAGGTTGAGGCCACTCTGGTGAGGAGTGATCACCACTCAGTGTGGTTCACACTCAGAATGAGAAAGCAAACTGGAGGTTCGGGTACCAGGGTGATCAACTTTAGACAGGCAGACTTCATCAAGATAGGGGAAATCCTGTTAAGGCATCTGGAGGGAATCCAACCCACCATGGATGCCAATCAAAAATGGGGTATTATTAGGGCAGGACTGGCATAGGCTATTAGGACATGTACTAGGATACAGAGTAAGAAGGGAAGGGCAAAGAAGGCCAGTTGGCTTACCAATGAGGTAAGAGAGGGGATGAGAGCCAAGAGGATAGCTTTCCAAAGATTCATGAGATCGGGAGGGGGGGGAGACAGGTAGGAGTCTACAAAGAAGATCAGGGAGGTTAAAAGACTAATTAGAACCAATAAGGCATCCAGAGAGCTGAGGCTGGCATGGGGCTTTAAGGATGGTGAGAAGGACTTCTTCAGATACATTGGTGAAAGAAGGAAGAACAGGGACCAGATAGTGAGAATTAAGAAAGACAGGGGGTGGGTAGAGAAGGGTGAGGAACAGGCAGAAGCACTGAATGAGTACCTCTGCTCTGTATTCACAATAGAGAGTGGGGAAGTTACCTCATGGGTGTGAGTGAGGGGTGAGGGGGAGGGGGTGATGGATGGAAGAATTACAGAGGGCAGAGTACTGGAAGGACTGAGGGTACTACAGGTGGACAAGGCACCGGGACCTGATGGCATTCACCCTACGGTACTCAAGGAACTAGCTGCAAGCCCGGCAGGACCACTGGCTGACCAGATCAATACCTCTCTGCACACAGGATGTGTACCACAGGACTGGAGGTTGGCCCATGTAGTGCCCATTCACAAAGGTGGCCTAAAGGATGATCTAAGTAACTACAGAACAGTAAGTCTCACATCAATTGTGGGAAAGCTCACAGAGACAACCCTTAAAGAGAGGCTGGTGACATTTTTGGAAGACAGTGGTCTCCATGACAACCAGCAACATGGGTTTATCTCAGGCAGGTCCTGTCAGACAAACAAGCAGAGTGTCACAGGGATCGGTACTGGGGCCAGTGCTGTTTGGGATATTCATAGCAGATATCTCACACGGAACAAAGAGTGAGATCAGTCTGCAGATGATACCAAGATGGGGGTGGTGGTGGATGACATCGAGGAGTGGAGAGGACTGCAGGGAGACCTGCAGAGTAAAATCAGTCTGTTCAGCAGCTGCATGCTGAGGGGCTAGCTGCACAACTGAGCAGACTTGAAAGACCACATGGCCTGTTTTTGCTGGCAGTTCATATGTTCATATACAGTAGATGCTAAGGAAGAGGAGGAGGAGGAGGAATACATGTCGGTGAAATCTATACATGGCTGGTGCGTGCATGCTTTCATGATTCACCAAGTATTGCTTACGCACTGTCGGACAAAGCAGTTACATCAGATAATTCTTGGGGGATACTGGACACAATTCAGAGAGGAGGTATATGTGGAAATGGTGCAGATGGTGTTTAGTAATTCTCTCTGGATGGGGTCATTGTGTATTGACATTACAGTTAGCATAGCAGGAGTAAGGAATATTGATGTAAACAATGTTACTAGGGTAATCAAATTAACCAGATTAACAGACGATAACATAGAACTACCATCAAAATACAATGAAAAATGTGTAACAATAACTTAAAAGAATATACTCAATAGAAATGGGTGGGGAGGGTATACCATAACAACTTTAGTCTTCTTCCTGTGCCACATCATCCATGAAGCAACCCTCACAGTTTTCAAGACTGAAGTTGTCACCAGGTGGAGATCCTCTCATCATTGATGCTTCATTTACCTCCCTGCTGCAGGTAGAAACATTAGCAGTGCTGACATCTTCGTTGTCACCATCGTCTCCGAGACACAGTTCATGTGGCAACACCATTGACTTAACTGTGTTATGTGAAATGCGACCCTCATTCATTTTTATGAACGTTAAGGTGAACACCTTCTTGGGTGACATATTTGTCCTCCAGTCATGCACAATGGCCCCAACTGAACTAAACACCCTTTCCATACTGACACTGGATGGTGGGCAACTCAGATATTTAAAAGCAACTGATGCCAGTACAGGACAATCACTCACTTTGCTACTCCAATACTGCAATGGTTCATCAGTGATACCAAGATGCTTGGTGTCTCCCATGTAGGCCTCCACCATTTGTTGTGCTGTCCTGAGTCCTGCTGCCTCATCAGGCTCCTTCTCCTTGTTTTCCATTTCTTCCACTCCCACCTGGTAAAGAGCATCCCAAATGGGATTACTTGCTGTTTTCTGCTGTAGCTTTGATATTTTTTCATATGTGGTGGCCTTTGAGCTTCTGGTGGTGGTAGCAACACCCAGTATATGTGCAGTTTGTGTCTGTGCCTTTGTTCTCTGTGCACCACGTACCCATCTGATGAGATAATCTGTCAATTTTTCCAGTTGCTGACAATCTCCTTCAATTATTGCAGGCAAGCCACATTTACAGAGTGTATCAAGCATGGTAGCAATAGCAAATTCATGTTACTGTAGAATAACAGACATATGCGTATTGCTGTCCAATATGTGGAACATGTGACCCATTAGATTACGACCACTATGGTCACCACTTGCCTCCATCTGGTGACAGACAGTCAACAGTGTCTGCCTCAGCACAAGTATAAGGGATATTGACTGACTTATACAGGCAGTGTCTCCACTCACAGCCTGTGTTGCATGCTTGAAATGATGCAGAATGCATATTATGCCTTCCATTTGTTGCCACTGCTCCCTGTTAGAGCGATGGACACTCCAGCACTGTCCCGGGTGGTGTGTTGAGCAGGTAGTCTGAAACCACCTTATACTGCTTATACTGCCAGTCTAGCATGTACAACATGGAGTTCCACCTGGTCACAACAACAAGCTTTATACCATGCTGAGGCAGATAGTTATTGTGCTGCAGCTCACGTAAATGGTCACGGGCCTTTGCAGAATGGGCAAAGTGCACATAGTTGTGTCAGGCAACAAACACCATTTCCACAATGTCAGCATGGTATAGAAATTGCTGCACAACCAGATTAAGGCAAACCACTGGGACTAATGCACTTCACCACATTACAGCCATTGTCACTGGCAATAAATCCTGCTATAAGTGAGTGTGTATATGTGTGTGTGTGTGTGTAGCCACTCATCAACCTGATTTAACAGAGCATTTTCTCACCTGTGAGAGACCTGGTAACATGTTGCATAGTGAGGGTGGAATGCTGCTGAATACCAAGTGTGTTGCTACCACTGCAATTTTGCTTTATGTAGGTTTTTGCCAGGTCCCAAATCAATGACCACACCAGGTACTTGTGTCCAGTGTGCTATTTTGCAGAGATATGAGCTAGCCACTGTTTGTCCACTTGTCCACAAATCCATATTAAGGGGGATATATATACATTCAGTGGCAGAATGCTTCATGGCATATAGGACAGACTCTGAAATTCTGCTGTAAAGTTCTGGCATGGCATGTCTTTAGAAATAGGTCCACAATGGCACCTGCCATTTGGGACAGGCACAGGCCATCAAATGGCAGAATCCAGGATCCTCCATGAAAGAGAATGGCAACAGGTCAATGGCCAGCATTTCAGCAGTGGCTACATTCAGCTGACATGCAGCTTCATGATTGGGGGGTACTTTGAGTGCCGCTCAAAGACAGTCTTCAATGTGGGCTGCATCTTTGGGGCTGGTCAACCAAAACGGTGTACTTGTGCAACCAGTGTTGTTATTGCTGGGGTACCAGTTGAGTCTTGGGGCCTGGGATGTGCAGCATGTATGAAACTGGTTGTTTATTTATTTATTTAGTTTTTGTTAACTGGGTAGGGGCACTAGACAATAGTATTGCCTATATTCAGGCATGACCCAGGAGAGTTGCATAACATACAGTGGTGCAGAAATGTACAAACAGGAATAAACACAGTGCATATTATAGTGAGGATTTGATGACTAAGCATTGAGTATATAAACTGATGACAAGGCATAAAGAACAGAAACAGGTTACATGAAATGAAGTGCAAAAAGACACAGTGCAAGCAAAACATCCCATAATACTTAGGGGATCCTCAAGTGCAATGGCACAAGCAGGTTGGAACAAGCTCAATGTAGAGGACCCTGAGGGGGTTGATATGGCAGAAAAACTATAGAAGCACATACAGTGAGTACAAGTAAGGAGCTAACACATAGCCGAGTGTAACAGGTGTTACCCACGTAAGTGCCAAAAGGGAAAAGGAACATTGTTTAACCAGGAGTAGCACACTAAGCCAAATCTTGTTTCCAGATGCAACCTGGGAGCGCAAGAAAGTTAAGTGACTTGCTCAGCATCACACAGGATACACCTAGGTGGCTGTGGGATTCAAACTCAGGTGTCCAGATCTGCATCTCAGAGCATTAACCCACTGCACTATACTGCCTTCAAAAGTGATCAGTGTGGCAGCTAGGAGGAAGACGTAGACATAGGTGTGGCAGGGCAAGAGCAGATGTCATTGTCAATTAGATAGGATCGAAGACCCTTTTTAAAGACCTGGAGGGAAGCAGCGAGTTTGACATGGTGAGGGAGGGGATTCCAGGTTTTAGCAGCAGAAATGGTGAAGGAGAGTTTCCCCATTCTCATACAGCATCTGGGAATTTCGAGAGAGGATAGTTAAGAGGATCTGAGGAGATAAGCTGGATCAGAAAGGACTAACAAAGCCACAAGGGACTTGGGGGCTCCAGTTCTGACTATGTTTTCAATCAGACAGCCAGTGGCAAACAGTCCATAAGATGAGGGAAGAGAGCCAGCCAAGTCTGGAATAAAGATGGCAGTGGTTGGTCAGTCTGGGTGCTGAGAGAGCAAATCTACATATTTTGTTGTAACAAGTGCTCCATTTTAGGAAGGCCCCTTTGCTAGCATTAAGATAGGCTAGGGAGCCATAGGTCAGACAAGGTCAGAGGTAGCCTTGTGCAATAGCAAGTCTGGCAGTATCATTGATGGAGGACCTGATTTTATAGGCCAGCCCCAGTCTGGTGTTCATCACTTTACAGGTAGCTGCTATGTGAATATTAAAATCAAAAGGCGGCTTGAGAGTTATCCCAAGGTACTTGAAAGAGGTGACCATCACCAACGGGGAGCCATCAGGACCATGAACAGGGATGGCAGAGGTGCTGGATTTGAGTCTTGAGGAAGAGCCAAAGAGCATGACTATGTTTTTTTGGAGTTAAGTAGCAACTTGTTTTGTAGTAACCAAGTGTGTAGACCATAAAAGTCAGTTTGAAGATTGGCATTTGTAGAAAGCAGGTCTTTGACACTTGAGTAGAGCACCATGTCATCAGCATGTATTTTCATGGAAGAGGAGCAGGACATAGACAGTGGGATGTTAATAAAGAGAGAGAAGAGGAAGGGGCCAAGTATAGAGCCCTGGGGAACTCCGAGGTTGGTGGAGGCAAGATCAGAGGTTAGTCTCATTCTGAACAAATTACTTTCTTCTCAATAAGTAGCTGTTAAACTATGAGGTAGCAGACTGAAAGAAATGCAGGGAGGGCAGCTTAGATAGTAGAAGGGGGTGATCAACAAGATCAAAGGCTTTCATGAGATCTATGAAAATGGCACCCATAAGTACTGCAGTTTGGATATCATTGTTTAGTTGAATAAGAGCTTTTGTAGTACTATGTCCTGTTTGAAAGCCATGGTGAGCAGGGGCTATGAGGCTGATGAGGTGTAGGTAATCAGTGACCTGGGAGGCCATGACCTTCTCAAGTATTGTAGAGAGAATAGGGAGAATAGCTGTAGGATGATAGTTGTTCAAGGTTTTTGTGTCTCCTTTTTTGTGCAAAGGAACCACTCAAGCAGTTTTTCAGAGAGTCATCACAGTTTGGGTTATGATGGATAGGTTTACTATCCTAGAGACAGGGACAGTGAGAGTGAGGGCTGCAGGTCTAATGAACCTAGGTAGTAATCCATCAGGTTTGTCAGATCCATGGGGTGAGATGGCTTTAAGGAGATGCAATATCTCCTGTGAAGAGACCAGTCTAAGGTGAAAGTAGGAGGGCCTGTTTGAGAGTTGAGGGCTATTAGGGGTCCGGTCTGAGTTATCCATATAGACGAAGAGGTCTGAAAAATGGGTGTTGAATGCATTTGTGATCGTAGTTAAGTTGTTGCAGTTGGCACCCTCTAGTATCATTTCAGTTATGGAAGGCTTGAGCAATTGGTCCGTAACATTTTTGATGTAGTTCCAGAAACCACGGGCATCCCCAGTGAAGGATAGGAGAAGTTTATTGCAGTAGGTCTGTTTTACTTTCTGTATGTCTTTTCTGCAGGAATTCCTCAAGGTTCTGTATCTAATCCAATCATCCGGACACTGCAACTTCTTAGCAGAGATTCAGGCCTTATTCCTGCTTTTCATGGAGACAAGGAGATCTTTATGCAACCATTTAGTAATGGAGCCCTTGACTTACCTTCTCTTTAGGGGAACATGCTGCTCATGGAGGGTGGGTAGGATTGAAGTTAGGTAATTAAGGACATTATTAACATCACTAGTGGAAAAGATGGAAGACCAGTCGATATGCCTCAGGTTGGCAAGTAGTGCTACAGGGTTGAGTTTCGAGCGATCTCAAAATGTAATGACTCTGGGGGGGGGGGTAATCTTTGGGGGGTGCCCATTCCAAATGCAGAAAGTGAGGAGGTGATCACTGATGAAGTCAGGGAATGTGCAAGCAGTGAGGATCTTATTAGATTTATTCATAGCAATCCAGTCAAGTAGAGACCGATGCTTAGTATTAGTTGAGAATCTAGTAGGACCAAGTATAAGCTGAGAGAGGTGATGTCTAGCCAGGACTTTGGAGTAAGTACCTGAGCAACTCCTAGGCCAGTCCAGGTTGAAGTCCTTCATAAGTATGATTTCAGGTTTACCTTTTAGTGAGGAGAAATAGCTTACAAGTTCATTTAACCCAGAGAGACCCCTCTGTGGATGGTTATATGCAGTGATACGGTTGAGTTTTTTGGCACTACCAAAGAATAGGACAGTGTGAAGCGTTTCACGGGGCCAGTTAGTCCAGAGAGTTGAACAGAGACATTAAGGTGAGTTTTAATGTAGAAGGCAACCCCACCACCCCTATGAGAGGAGGGGCAGTCAAATCTGATAAAGTTGCAGCCATTAAGGACAATGCATCAGGGATGCCTGTCCTGAGCCATGTTTCAGTGAGCCTTATTATATCAGGGGAGTAGAGAGCTACTCAAGCTTCAAGCTCATGGAAATTGTCCGGTAAGCTTCTAATATTCATATGGGCAATTTTAAAGCCCTTGAAGGAGGACCAGGGAGGGCTGTTGATAGGTCTAGTGACAGGGAGGGGCCAGGGTTAAGCGCAATGTCTCCCGATAAGGCTAGGTGCAGGGAAGTTAACCATGTCTCTCTACAAAGCTGAGACAGATGCCTGCACTATTTAGGCACAAAGGAAGGGCAAGTCATGAGGAGATAACCCAGCTTAGAATGGTGGGTGTCTTTTAGTAGCTGGTGGTATGTAAGAGGTGGTTATTTAAGAGTTAGGAGATTTGAGAAGTTAAACGAGGGTTTATCATGCATATGATAGCCTGGGTCACCAGCTGGGAATGTAATGGAGAGGTGAGAATGACATATAAAAGAAAGTAGCAGGCCAGCAGTAACCATGAAGATGCCCAAGGGTGTAGAGGACGCCAGCATGGTGGGAGACAGCACAGAGAAACAATGAAGCGTGGAGCATCAGAAAGTGCACTGGAGAGAACTAGGGAACAAACAGTCCACAGAGCAAAGAGTTTACTAGGCAGTGAGGACGAACACAGCCAGGTGAGTCACTAATTGGAGAAAGGGGTTGGCTCTGAGGATGAAAACAGCCAAGGAGTGTCAGCAGTAGAGGACTGGCATAACACACAGTACTCTGTAATTAGCCAGACATTGGATTGGCCAATTAATGAGGATTAGCACTGAAATTTAAATGTGTCCAATTTGTGGACACAGCAGACACATGCGCAGTAAGAATGAGGAAGATTTTGTAAAGTAAGGGCAGCAGTAAAGCAGTTATGATTAGGGGCAGGGCTGTTATGATTAAGCAAGTCCAAAGAAGATTAGGAGTGCGAGGCAGGACCACCTACCACAATGAATATTGAACAGTGTAGGAGAAAGGGAAGATCAGGAGTGAGAGGAAGGGCAACCTACCACAATGAATATTTACAGTGTAGGAAAAGGGGAAGAACAGGAGTGAGAGATAGGTCCATCTAGCACAATGAATATTAAACAGTGTAGGAGAAGGGGAGGAGCATATGGGCATTTAATAAAGTGAGGGGGCAGGGGTGGGAGTGGGAAAAATTTAAGCAGGCAGACAGCAGCTCATAAGGAGCTGGGAGCAGGGATGATTGAAAAAGTCCAGAAGTTGAAGTCACAGTTCCCATTGTGCACCTTCAAGCAGGCAGTCTACGCAGTTGGGGATGCTGTTGCACGCAGCAAGGGGTTGGGGAGGGCTTTAACAGCAACTTGCTCTTACGACCCTGAAAGAAACAGGAGTGGTTAAAAGCTGAAATTAAATACAGTTAGCCAGGTAGCCCCGAGAGCAAAAAGGGGGAATGGAGAAAGAGAGGAACTAAACAGGAGGCTGCAGTTAGGGGGCCGAGCCAAGGAGTCAGTGGAGAAAGAGAAATAAAATAGAGGAGCAGCTAAGAGGGAGAGAAACAGCAGAAAAAAAACAGGAAAATTAGTTAATATTGACAGTGTACACAGAACTGCTGAAATAAATAATTTAAAATTTAAGCAGGTAGATGGCAGTTCATCAAGAGCTGGGAGCAGGGTTTATTGAAAAAGTTCAGAAGTTGAAGGTGCCAAAATCAAATGTGTCACAGTTCCTGTTGTGTACCATAAATAGGCAGTCCAGCACAGTGGGGGATGTTGGTGCTTGCAGCAAGGGGTTGGGGAAGGCTTTAACAGCAGCATGTTGGTTGATTTGGTGACTGGTGGTGTACTTCTATGACTCAAGGGAGTGGCACCTCCACACTGCTTGAGACAGCAAAGGGTTGCTCACACTTCTCCTCCACTGACCCACTCAGCCCTCCCTCCTCCTGCTGTATTGTGTGCTGCCACTGACATTTAGCTTGATGAGGGAAGTCCCACTGTACTTGTTTTTCAAGTGGGCGTGTTGGCCACCGGTGCCTACATGGCTGCCCTTTTTTCCATGACTGACATGTGCTTGACACTGTTGACATATCACTATGGTCTAATCAGCTGCATCAAGCATGAAAAAATCCCAAACTAGGGACTTTGCACCCCTGGTATTGGGACTGGGAGAGCAGAGCCAAAAGTTTTGAAGTTTGTGCTTTTTGGGCTGCTTTACTGATTTCCATTATACTAGTTTTGGAATTGGGGGGGTTACTTGACTGCTTATTGTAGGCTTGCTGATAGCTTCACCCTCAGGCTCTGCATCTAAATGGGCTATATCACCCTTCAGCTTTTTCAACTGTGGTTCCCACAGGGGATCCAACACCTCGTCATCATCTGGATTGCAGCTGATTATGTCCTCCTCCTCCTCCTCCTCCCTATCACTGTCTCTTGCACAGAAACATTTTCCTTCTCTGGCATCTCCTCAGGGGGCTGACTTTCCCTATCTCCTTCTCCAGGAGAAACAGACTGAAGCTGAACAGTATCACCACCACCAACTCCACCATGAACAGGAACAGTCACACCAATAGCTTTATCCTCGTCCTCCTGGACCTCTGCACCTGAACTGGTGTTAGTGTCTCCCTTATTGTCAGTATCATCCCCAACAAGCATGGTAACTACAGATTTGGCCATCAAAAACTGAATCACACTTATGCCACTTCTAACTTCTCTTTTGCTGGTACTGGCTGCCATAGCACCGGAGCCCCCAGAAGGCACTGATACAGAAATATGTTTGCTTTGTAGAACTGGAACTGCAATTCTACTTTTTTCCACAGACTTCTCTGAAGCATTTCCCTGAACTGTAACATCTCTTGGCAGGCATGTTTATATGCTTGTAACATGACAATAAATGTTAAACACAAATAAACACTTTTCATTGGAGCAGTGGCAACAGCTGACCAAGGAGCAACCAGGCATTAATTCAAGTGCAGTTCCCATGGCAGCCCAACAGATAACTGTAAAACAGTGCTGTGCTGCTAGCATTGTTTCACAGCCATCTGTTGGCCTGCCAAGGGAACTGCAGGAACAAAACACGAAAATGTACCCTAGCATGGTCCCATCATGCAGTGCAACCCATATCTTTTAATAAATGCAGACACAAATCGAAGTAAGTAGCACCAATCCTGACAGTAAATTAGGAGAAAAAATACCATATTAGTAAACGTAAAGCTAATATGTATAGAATTACTGGTTAAAAATCATTCAGTTTCTGCTCCCGATATTGCAGTTAGCAGCAATCACAGCCATATGTTTGCCTGCCAAGGGAACTGCAGAGAAAAAACATGAAAATGTACTCTAGCATAGTCCCATCATGCTGTGCAACCCATATCTTGTAATACACACAGATGGAAATTGAAGTAACTAGCACTAATCCAGACAGTAAGTTAGGAGAAAAAGTACCATAATAGTAAAAATTCTGAAAGTGTATTTGGCAATAATAACACATTGCACTTAAATCAAAATGTTGTCAAGTAATGCCTCCCTACACCCACAAAATATGTAAGACAGGCTACATTCAATAGAATGCATACCTATCAATTTACTGTTAAAGATAAGAAATAGAATAACTGTGTGTATCTTTTTTTTGCATTGCCAGTTTGCATTACAAATAATCTGCTTATTCCTGGAAACGCTTGCCATGTTACAAGCATATTAAGCCACTCCAAAGGAGTCTTCTAATGGGAATTAATGCCCCCGGCATTAATTCCCAGTAGAACCCTCTTTGTTGTGGCAATATGCTTACTTGTTCCAATGTTTGCCTTTCTCTGGAAGTATACGATAATGTATTTCTGTTTACTAAGTGTGAGTAACGCCTGCAGTACAGTCTTCAAAGGCCAAACAGAAATCAGGACAGAGAGCAACACTGTAGTCTATTCAACTACAACTACTACTGTAGCCTATTCTAGTGATAAAACACAATTTTGTTTTTTCCTTTCCAAAAACAGGAATCAAGTAACACAGGTTAACAGGTCAGAAATAAGTGACTTTAAAGAAGCACACTGACAGAGAACCCCCTTCCCCAAAGGATCTGCAGTGACTCTAAAAAACTACTGAAGTAGTTCTTATTAAAATATCAGTTTTTAAATGGAATGGTTATTACACAACTTGATAATAACCAGGTAGATAGGGTTAGGACTACACTAAACTAAATTGAAAACCAAGGGCACAGAACACATCACAGTCACAATACGATCTATGGACCTACAGTACGGATAAGCACTGTCTGGACAAGGCAAGTACTGCAATGTGTTAGTACTTAGTAAACACAATTTTTGCTTATAGATATATAAAACAGCAGGGACGACAAGATTTAAAATGAACAAACCGAGACACCTACAACAATCTGGGAGGGCCCACCACTCTCTTGAAAACTATACAGTTTTTATGTTTGCTTGCACGCATGTGCAAGAAACATAGTGCCATCATCCGAGTGTTCGGAGGTGTGTCACCCCCTCTTCCAATTCAGTCAGTGTGTTGGCAGACACGGATGCAGTTCTTCAATGCCTGCTGGAGCTGTCTATGATAGCTCCAAAATGCAGTGGAGTACAGTTGAAAGGGGGAGCTACGCTTCAGTGTGCAGCGATAAGATATCGCCTGCTCATGCCCCCTACACACACACACACGCACATACTGCATGCTGCCCCCCACACACACACACTGTACAGCCGGGGTGCCCAATCCCCCGTCAGCTGTGCTGTGCCCCCCCAAAAGCCTTCCACATGCCACGCTGGGTGCCCACCCCAGTGTGGCAACTCATCGTGTAGCCGACGGGGGTGCCCAATCCCCCATCGGCTCCATTGTCCTCCCCCCCAGAGTACAGGGTGCCACGCTGGTAGCCCACCCCAGTGTGGCAACTGATGCTATGGCCAACGGGGGGTGCCCAATCCCCCGCTGGCTCCACGCCTCAACCAGCCATCCTTGTGCCACGCTGGGAGCCCACCCAGTGTGGCAAACGCCCCGTCATCATTTAAAAAAAAATCTGGAAATAAAAACTGTCCTCGGCACTTCTCCCTGCCCCCCTCCCACAACCCGCACCCACCCACTGCGCACCCTTTCTCCCCACAACCTCTCCCACCCCATACTTACCTCCGGACCTCGGCGTGACGATCTTCGGTGGACCGGGAACACATCTGCACTCTTCAAAGCCGACCGCGAACTGAGGAAATGTCAGTAAGCTGCATAATGGGATATACAGGGTTTTTTCAACTTTGCTGCATATCTCAGGCATTTTTTTGAATTTTTGCACCAAATTTTCAACACGGGGTTTTTGGGACCCCTTCTCATGAATGATGTCACTGTCATGGCATTATTCGGGCCCGAAGGGTGATTTTGCAGTCACTGCATGAAATCATCTTTTGGGGCTGATTAACGAAACGACACTGCCAGTGTTCATAAGGTGGGCTCTCAAGAAGCCTATGTTGAAAATTTGGTGGAAAAATTCCAAAAAATGACTGTTTTATGAGTGTGCGTTGCGCAATTCCTACGCAGGCTCGTAAGTTCGCAAATTTTCAATATTTTCATTCCAGATTTTCAACATTGCCATTTTACCACACCTTCTTATGAGCAGTACAGCTGTCATTTTTCACATCTCACCCAAAACATGTTTCCACCCATGTAGCGCACAATAGCGCAGTTGGTGTGCAAAATCAATGTATGGGACACATTAAGAAAATCACAGTGATACTGTTCATGAGCAGACATCTTAAAATGACTATGTTGAGAATCTGGTGAAAAATTCCCTAAAAATGACCGTTTTACGAGTGTGCATTGCGCAGTTCCTAAGCATGCTCGTAAGTTTGCGAATTTTCAATATTTTCAATCCAGATTTTCAACTTTGCCATTTTATTACACTTCCTTATGAGCAGTATAGCTGTCATTTGTCACATCTTGTCCAAAACATGTTTCCGCCCATGTAGCGCACAATGGCGCAGTCGGTGTGCGAAATCAATGTATGGGACACATTAAGAAAATCACAGTGACACTGTTCATGAGCAGAGGTCTTAAAATGGCTATTTTGAAAAATTCAGAAAAATTCCAAATGACTGTTTTATTTAGCATATGCTAGCAGTTCCTAGCACGCCGTAAGTTTGCGACTTTCAATATTTTTCCTTCCAGATTTTCAACATTGCCATTTTATTACACTTCCTTATGAACAGTACAGCTGCCATTTTTCACGTCACTCAAAATGTGTTTTCACGACATGTTGCGCACAATAGTGCAGTTGGTGTGCGGAAGCAATGTTTGGGATTGATTAAGAAAATCACAATTACACTGTTCATGAGCAGAGGTCTTAAAATTGCTATGTTGAAAATTTGGTGACAAAAGTCCATAAAATGACTGTGTTATGAGTGAGCATTGCGCAGTTTCCACGCACCCTCATAAGTTCATGACTTTGTAATATTTTCAGTCCAGATTTTCACCAGTGGCATTTTTCCACACTTCCTTATGAACAGTACAGCTGCCATTTTTCAGAACATGGCCGAAATGTGTTTTCACACTTTTAGCACAGAGATGCATGGTCGCTGTGGGAAATCATTGTTCGGGACAGATAAAGAAAATCACAGTGACACTGTTCATGATCGGAGGTCCCAAAATGCCTGTGTTGACAATCTGCTGTAAAACATCCCCAAACTAATTACATTACGGGTGTGCGTTGCACAGTTTCTATGCACACTCATGACTTCACCATTTTTTTTAATATTTTTGCTGCAGAATTGCAACATTGCCATTTTTTACACCTCCCCATGAACAGTACAGCTGTCATTTTTTACATCCTGTTTGGAATGTTTTTGCACCTGTGGTGCTAAATGCCGTAGTCGATGTGCATAAGCAGCTTTCGGCTAACAAACTGATATTGCCACTGTTCATGAGGTGGGGTCACAAAAAAACCATGTTGAAAATTTGGAGTAAAAATACCAACGAATGCCTGAGGTATTAGGGTTTCCAACCATAACGCCCAACCCTGTAGAGAATGACAGGCATCAGGGATGTGACTTGGGATTCTTGCCTGTAATGCTCATACCATTCCACACGCTGCAGCCAGTGATAGGCATCGAGGTATGCCTTGGACTCTTCAGCCCCAAAGTTCACCCCATTCTCCTATACCACACCCATCTCACCGTACTTCCTGATGGAATGGGGTGCGCATAAGGGCCAAAGACCCCAAGGCACACCGTGACAATTTGGTTCAGTGTCTGGTGGGTGGTGTAGAAATGGCGTGGGCCATTATGCCTGACGACCCAAAGGCACACCCCAATGCCTGTCACTCTCTGCAGGGTGGTGGTGGGGTTGGCTTCAGTTCAATACTTCACTGCCATTCCTATTACGCAGCTCTGTAACTTCTAGACTACCACTGCCAATGCCAGCAAGCAAACATTCGCCATTGACAAATGCTTGTTTATATAGTACTGGTCAGGTAGTAAACAACAATGGTGTAACAGGGAAAGGGTAAGCAAATTAAACAGACAAACAGGAATGCCACAATGCAGAGGCTTAGAAGCATGGAAGCACAGAATTTGACAGCAGATAAGGACCGCTTGGACCACCTAGTCTGCCCATTTCCCTACCTAATGCATAGGCTGCAGATCCTAGTTAACCAACAGCCTACTTCCTCCTACCCCCCACTAGAATTGCCTTATGTGTGTCCCATGTATTCTTGAATTCCCCCACTGTTTTTGAGTCTGCATCCTCTTTAGGAAGGCTGTTCCATGTATCCACAACCCCTCTCCATGAAAAAATACTTCCTCACATTACCTTTGAGCTATCCTCCCTCTATCTTCAAATTGTGCCCCCTTGTTCTTGCACATCTCTTTTTCTGAAAGATGCTACCATTTTGGACTCTGTTGATTCCCTTGATGTACTTGAAAGTTTCTATCATGTCCTCCCTCTCCCTCCTCTCCTCGAGTGTATACATATTAAGCTTCTTTAATCTCTCTTCATATGTCTTCTGGTGCAGATCTTGCACCATTTAGTTGCCCTCCTCTGGACAGCCTCTCCTCCTGTCTATGTCCTTGCAGAGATGAGGTCTCCAGAAGTGGATGCAGAACTCCAGATGGGGTCTCACCAACCAACTGTACAGAGGGATAACAACTTCCTGTTTTCTACTGGTGATGCCTCTCCCTATGTATCCCAGTATCCCACCAGCCCTCCTTTCTGCCTTCTCACATTGCTTGCCCACCTTAATGTCATCTGATATGACTAGCCCCAGGTCTCTTTCCATTTCTGTTGTTATTATCTCACCCCCCACTGTGTACTCTCCCCCTGGATTTTTGTTTCCCAGGTGCATTACTTTGCACTTCTTTGCATTGAATCTAAGCTGCCATATATTTGACCATTCCTCCAACCTTGCCAAGTTCCTTTGCATCCTCTCCACCCCACCTTCTGTATCAACCCGGTTGCAAATCTTTGTGTCATCTGCAAAGAGACATTCTTTTACTTCCAGTCCCTCTGCAATGTCACTTATAAAGACATTAAAGAGGACTGGTCCAAGTACTGAACCCTGCGGTACCCCACTAGACAGCCTGATCTCCCAAAGATTTCAAACTCACCCTGGGACCTCCAGGAGGCCCTCCCCCTCTGACTGTAGAGAGTTTCTTGGAGTGTAGGGATGCAGAAGCTTCCTCAGATAACCTGGACCCAGCCCGTGCAGGGCCTTATATGCCAACAGACCTATTTTAAAGGAGATGTGCCAGCACACTGGCAGCCAGTGGAGAGTGGAGTTCACGTAGCTCTAGCAAAAGGGAGAATCTTGAAGGACCCAACAATAGTTGTGCTGCAACATTCTGCAGCAGCTGCAGGCATCGCAGTGCACCCCCTTTGACCCCGAGGTAGAACATGTGCTTGCCTGCAGCCATCTGGGAGGGGAAGCTCAGTCCTCAGTGACGGGTTAAATGTTACTTTAATGAACATTTAAACTAGCTGAGGTGGTTGTAGAAAGAAAAAGGGAGGCAAAAACTGCCCCACCTTATTGAATGAAGCAGTAGTAAAGGAGGACCCAAGAGGAGGAGAATCCCCTTGGGAGCAGAATACTGAGAACAGCAGTGAAGTGGAGGACAAGGAAACAGGAACATAAGTTGCAAAAAAGGGATAGTAAAAGGAGGCAGGGTACAAGGGGAGGAAGGGGTGTTGCATATGTAGGCCAGGCGCCGTGTGCCAGTGGGCTACTACCCCTGCCTGTTGACTACCACACAGGTTAAGGGGCCTGGGTCCTGCTATGGTGGTGATTGGGAGTTCTATCCCAAAGTAATAGTAAAATAGCATGGTGCCTCCACCCAGAGTAGGTTGATAGCAGGTGAGGTGTCTGCTTGGTACAACCCCCTGTGATGCTGTACTTACCAGCCTCCCCTTCCAACCACCCCACACACTGGATACCAAGTTGTTCCCCAATACCATACACCACATATACTTGACAGTAAGCTTTCACAAAACACCCTCCACACAGCAATTGCAACAAACAACACACAGTTTTATTTTAGGGTAGGGATAAGGGAGGCAGTACCTGGAGCAGGAATAGCTGTTCTAAAGGATAAAAGTTAGAGAAGTTAGCAACAATAGGGTTCGTAGGCCAACACACCCCAGTGCCCACCCCCACTGGTACCAGTGTAACTACAGTTCAGTCTATAAGGGTATAATCAAGCAAGGAAGCACTCACAGGTACTCACAGGCTAGCTCACACTACTAAATTCTGTGAGCAATTAACCAAAGCAGTGTACCTGGATATGGACAAGTGGTCAGTCTACTACAAGTACTTCCAATACAAAAAAAAATGCATGAGAGTGACTAAACAAAGGGTAACTGGAACAGGACAGCTCAGAATGAGTAACTGTTCAGATAAAGTAAAAAACAATTTGTCAATATGTAAGAAAAATATTACAAATAAGTAACACACCAACAAAAATATAAAGACTTCAAAGAAATAACAGAAACTCACTCGCAACTTGTGAGAAATCTGTTTGTCAAATATTAGGAACTAGCCTGCTCTGCTTTCATACACGCTCACTACATGGTCTACCCTCCCCCACTCAACTCCTTCACAGATACATACAAAACTGAATTCAATACCTAAGTTAAACTATGTATTATCCAAAATCCAAAAATGAAGAAAATGTTCACTAGCAGCACTAGGAACAAACTGTATATTTTGGGAGGAATTAGCTCTCAAAAATAAGATATAAAGAGGTTTTTAAATGGTTTATTGGTTGTGATACACCACACTGAACTGCTCTCTGACTCAACAGACAATACATTGTGCTAGAAGTAGCTTGCACTTGGTATTTCACCTGTTTACCAATAATGCACTGCAAATTTTGCATTCTGAGGATAATTTTGCAGGTGAAATCAGAAATACAACGAAACTGGTGAAATTTCACAGTTACGCGAAACTGCCATACCTGGCAAAATTACATTTTGCCTAAGCACAGAATTTTGCATAATGAAGGAATTACATGAAATTTTCACATTTCACTCAACACTAATGTAATACTTTGTCTTGGATTTTTTCCCCTCGGTGTATAACCTTGTATTTTTTGGGGCATTGAATTTCAGTTGTCAAACCTTGGATCACCTCTCTAGCCTTTGTAGATCCCTCTGTAGCTCCATGACTCCTTCATCCCTATATACTCTACCACAGAGCTTCAAGGTATCTGTGAAAAAACACTACTTGCCCTGGATGCCCTCTCCAGTGTCATTGATGAACATATTGAAGAAGACGGAACCAGGACAAAACTGTAAAGCACCCCACTCTTGACCTCCATCTCCTCTGATTTGGCCCTGTTTACCAAAACTCTCTGTTGTCTGTCTTTTAACCAATTTGCTACCCATCCTACTATGTCCCTAGCTGTGCCCAGGTCCTCCAGCTTCTTCAGCAATCTTCCATGTGGTACCGATTTGAGAGCCTTGCTGAAATCGAAATAGAGTAAATCTACAGTGTGTCCCTTCTCTAATACCTTTGTTACCCAGTCAAAGAAAACTATCAGGTTGGTCTGACAAGACCTCCCTGCCAGAGGCACGGGGTCATACCACCATGTGACAAAATTGCATGGCTGAAAATGCCACACAAAACAGTGCCACACAAAAGTAGAGCTGAGTAAAACACTGACCTGTTCCTCACACTATGCCCCTTGAAAATAATGGGTCATTATGTTTTTTTAAGGAGGGCTTTGCCCCTCACACACCCCCATGAGGAGGGGGCTCTGTCCTCACAGCCCCGGAACTTATATAACAAACTCCGTGAGGGGGTTGGACTTCGGGGATGGGGGAGAAACTCGGGAGAGGTGAGGTTTGGTTTAAAATAAAAATCATGCTGGCAAAAGTTGCAGCAGGGAAGACCTAGGGGGGACTGAACCATGGTCCCAGGTCTCCTAACTGCACCATGTACTGGTGCACTAGCCACTCCACCATGGGGGTGGCTTAGTCAGGCACCCAGCACATGGCAGCTTCTCCTCTCTTTCCATCAGTGTACAGCGACAGGGGTAGAGGTACATTCCTATCACTATTGTACCCGTCACTGTGATTTCAAGCGCTGCATGTACAGTATGGTTAATACCACGCTGTCTTACATGCATAGTATTGACCATGTACCCCTGCCAGAAACCCATGCTGTTTAGTATCTTATAGACTGTTGCTCTCTAGGTAGTCCACAGGGTCCTCTTTAATCAGCGTGACTGTATCAGTTTATCCACTACAGAGGTAAGGCTGACAGATCTGTATTTCCCCCATTGCTTCTGGTTCCCCCCCTTGTGTAGTGGGATTACATCCTGTACCTTCCAGTCTTTTGGAACTACCCCTGTCTGAACTGAGCTACTGAACAGCCTACTAGGGGTTCAGCCAGTTCTGCAGCCAATTTCTTGAGAAGCTCTGGGTGCATTCCATCTGGTCCTGGGGCATTATCTACCTTTAGGGCTTCAAGCCCCTTCTGTACTCTTTGTCTAGCAAACACTGGCTGCCTCATTTCAGGAATGATCCTGACAGCCACCTTGATGCCACTTTCAGGCAGGTGGCCACTGATTTCCCTTGAGAAGATAGAGCAGAAATAATCATTAAGAACAGCTGCGTTTTGTTAATCTTCCTCCAGTACTCCCCCATGTAGTCTTTCAATACCCCTTGCTGCATGTTCTCTTCAATGTATTTTCTGCATCACATAGTAACCCTACATCCATTGCTCTTCTAACAGAATTTTCTTTTAGAACTGATCCTGACTGAATTGAGCTATTGAATTGCCGTAATAGGGGTTTAACCAGTTTTACAGCCAATTTCTTAAGCAACCTTGGGTGCAGCCCATCCAGCTCTTAACTCTTAACTTATTTTCTGTATCACATATGACCTTCCACATCCACTGCTTTTCCAAATTGATGTTCTGTTTTCCTAAAGGTGTTCTCTCCATCACCTACAAAAACAAACACTATAACAACAAAACTGCATAACCAACTGTAGGCTTCTGCTAGCTCTTGTTCTACAAGGTACAATATTCATCTAGATTAAGCCTGAAGGTAGAAACACATGACTGACACACTTCCACTGGAAGTCTATTCCAAGCAGCCATCCCCTCATTCTGTGAGTAGTTCTTTCTACAATGTCCTTTGAGTCTTCCTCTTGTCAATGACATTGAGGGACCCCTTGTCCTCTCATCCTTGTGCATCCTGATGAACTGCATTTGGTCTGATAGTGTTATCGCTGTCATATATTTAATTATATCAACCGATCAATTTTTATTTAATCAGGTGGAACAACATTGAGGCAGCTCATTCACAAAGTGGACCTGGTGAAGGTACAAAACAAATACAGCAATATATAACAATAAAACAATATGTACACAGGCAATCAGAGCAGGGTACAAGGAAGCATTTACATGTACACTGGATTATAGTCAGTCAAAAAAAAAATGAGCACTGTGGAAGAGGCAACCCTTTATAAGGAATACTGATATAAAAAAATATTATACATTTATACTTAATATACAACTCATACAAGCTGAGAGGGACCATAAGCAATGGGAACTTAAGATAGAGGAGAAGACAGCAAAGAACAATAGAAAAAGGTATTAACAGAGACAGTTACAAGTTTTCTTGAATGTCCGCACAAAAAGATTTTTAAAGAATGTCAACTTCACAGGGAGCACGAGTCTCAGAATTTTTTGCACACTGTTCCAAAGAACAGGGAGAAAGTGGTTTATAGCCATGCTACCAAAACGCGTTCTGAACTTGGGTACAAGAAGTGAGGTATACGAGAGACTTCTTAGGGGGTAGTTCCATGCAGAGCAGACAGGTAGGCAGTCAGAGATACTGCATATTGTGGGAGCTTATTACAGATGGCTCTGTAGATCCAGCAGACTGCATTTTTGTGCTGTCTATAGCTGAGAGAATTCCATCCTATCATAGCATAAAGTGTGCAGTGGTGGGTGGAGCATGATACGCCAGTTATGAATCTAATTCACCCTGGAATCTCCACTTTTCCATAGAGAATAGGTCAAGTTTTGCCACTTGGTCTTTTCCAAGCCTTTAACAACCTTATGTTCTCCAACAGATTCAAGTTTATTTCAGAATGTAACCAGGTTCTGAAAATGGCAACTGTATTTTAATTTTTGCTGCTGACTGGAATCCTTTTTATGTTTGGTTGTGCGCATGCCCAAGAAACATTATGCGGCAGCTTGGGAGAGAAGAGGGTTGTGGAGGTGCGGCAGTGTGGTGGTCAATGCCAGCAATGCATTTGTGGGCATGGTGTAGTGAACCCAATGCAGGCCCAGTGTCCTGATGACACTGGTTCTGTAGAAGTACCATCAACTTAAAATAATTTGGCCGCTGCAATGAAGGGCCACCTCATCATTGCAGTGTCATCAATTCTGCTGCAATGAGGGAGCGACGCATCATTGCAGGGTGGTACCTCGCCTGGTGTAACAGTACCAGGAACATGGCAGCTCTATGCGGCTGCCTCAGAGCCAACAGGAATGCCAAATCCCCCTGTTGGCATGCTCCTACCCCCTTCATTTGCTGATGGGGAGCCCAGTCCCCGTCAGCATAATGTCCCAACCCCCAAGTTTCTGTTGTATGCTGAAGGGATGCCCAATCCCCCTCAGCATCATCTGCCCCCCAACAGTCTTTCTTTGCCGACAGGGGGCCCAATCCCAGTTGGCTTCAGTCCCCCCCTTCCCAATTCAGTTTGCTGATGGGGAGCACACTCCCCATCGACATAATGTTCCTCCCTCCTCGATTTCTGCTGTGTGCCGAAGGGGTGCCCTATCCCCCTCGGCATCATGTGCCCCCCCATCTGTTTCTGTGCCAATGGGGACCCCAGTCCCCATAAGCTTTGGTCCCCCTCCCCGCAAATGCAGGTGCTACACTGGGAGCCCACCCCAGTGTACCAAACAACACCTTCGAAAGAAGAAAACCAACCTGCATTGTCTTTTTTTTATACCTGTAAAACAGGAAAACAGTCCCTCGCAGTCTCTCCTGCCCCAACCCACTCCAACCCTCTGTGCACCCTGCCTTCCCATGCACCCCCTCACTCCATACTTACCTCTGGAGCCCAGCATGACAATCTTCGGCGGACTGGGAACATGTCTGCACTCTTCAACGCGGATCATGAACTGAAGAAATGTCAGTGAGCTGTATAATGGCATAAATAAGGTTTTTTCAACTTTGATGCATATCTCGGGCATTTTGGGGAATTTTGCACCAATTTTCAACATGGGGTTATTGGGAATCCTCTTCATGAATTCAGTTACTGTCATGGCATTATTCGGTCTCAAAAGATGATTCCTCGGTCACTTTGATTAATCATCTTTTGGGACAGATTAACAAAATGACAGTGCCACTGTTCATGAGGTGGGCTCTCAAAAAGCATGTGTTGCAAATTAGGTGAAAAATTAAAAAAAATTACTGTTTTACAAGCATGCGTTGCGCAGTTTCCACGCACGCTCATAACTTCATGAATTTGCAATATTTTCACTCCAGATTTTCTACATTGGCATTTTTTCACACCTCCTTATGAACAGTACAGCTGTCATTTTTCACGTCCTGGCCAAAATGTGTTTTTGCACTCCTGGCACAGAATAGCACAGTCACTGTGGGAAATCAGTGTTTGGGACAGATTAAGATCGAGCGAGTGACAAAGGGGGAGTGAACAAGATCCAGTACAAAAGGGCAGTCTGCAGCACCATGAAAAACAGAATGAGCGAGTGAGAGAGGGGGAGTAAGCGAGCTCAATGGAACTCTGTCCGACTGCTGCAGATTTCTTTGTAGGTAGAAAAAGGCACCAACACAGGCAGAAGCCTAGTACAAAAGGGCAGTCTGCAGCACCAGGAGAAACAGAATGAGTGAGTGAGAGAGGGGGAGTGAGCAAACTCAACAGAACTCTGTCGGGACTGCTGCGGATTTGTTTGTTGGCAGAAAATGGCACTAATGCAGGCAGGAGCCCAGTACAAATGGGCAACCTGCAGCACTGGGAGAAACAGAATGAGCGAGTGAGAGAGGGGGAGTGAACAAGATCAACGGAACTCTGTCGGGGCTGCTGCAGATTTCTTTGTGGGCAGAAAAAGGCACCAACACAGGCAGGAGCCTAGTACAAAAGGGTAGCCTGCAGCACCAGGAGAAACAGAATGAGTGAGTGAGAGAGGGGGAGTGAGCAAACTCAACAGAACTCTGTCGGGACTGCTGCGGATTTGTTTGTTGGCAGAAAATGGCACTAATGCAGGCAGGAGCCCAGTACAAATGGGCAACCTGCAGCACTGGGAGAAACAGAATGAGTGAGTGAGAGAGGGGGAGTGAACAAGCTCAACGGAACTCTGTCGGGGCTGCTGCAGATTTCTTTGTGGGCAGAAAAAGGTGCTAATGCAGGCAGAAGCCCAGTACAAAAGGGCAGTCTGCAGCGCCATGAAAAACAGAATGAGCGAGTGAGAGAGGGGGAGTTAGCAGCTCAGTGGAGCTCTGTCGGACTGCTGCAGATTTCTTTGTGGGCAGAAAAGGGCACCAACGCAGGCAGGAGCCCAATACAAAAGAGCAGCCTGCAGCACCAGGAGTAACAGGATGAGTGAGTGAGAGAGGGGGAGTGAGTGAGCTCAACAGAGCTCTTTTGGAACTTTAGAGTTGCCCACCCACCTGTCCAGTATCCTGTGTTGTCCTATATTACAGCAGGGTCTCTGGGGTGGAGACAAAACAATGATTGGATACTTTTATGACTGCGGTAATAATGCAGATTTAGTTGTACTGTTTATTTCTCTAACTGAACTAAGTACTGAGCTATACTGTTAGGATTGCTGTAACAATACATATTTATTTGCTCTGTTTATTTCTCTGAGTTGAGTAATACTTGGCTTGCAATACAATTTCTAACTAGGCTAAGTGAAACTATAAGGGCTGAGAACAAAATGTATGATTGCTGAGGGGTGAAAAATGGACAAGGAGGCTTTAGGATTGCTACAGTAATACAGTATCTAATGGGTGAGATTTGAGACTGAATTAACCCGGTTGGCAAGGGGGCAGTAGGGGGACTAGTGTAAGGGGAAACAGGAATTTGAGTTAATAGGGCCCTAACAGTTGTAATAGGGTAACAGAAACCAGGAGTAAGAGCCTGTAACATAAGATAGGGGCCAAAATGGGGCAGGTGCTGTGTGTCAATAGGGTGGACATCTTTGGAAGGGTGGCGGGGTGTACAGGGTGTGGGTCCGCCATAATCCTGGACTGGGCTTGGAGGATAGGGGGGTGTATGCTCTGTAGACAGTTGGCTAGTTTGAGGGAGGAACTGTGGAGGTTAGGGAGGAGTCTAAGTGGCAAGGCAGATGAGTATGGTAGGCATCCTGGCTGGAGGGGAATAGGGGATGGCAAGGGGGGGTCAGGGAAGAACACCTAGGGACTGAAACGGACCCCAGTATCAGGGACACTAGTAGAAAAGAGAGGAGATGGGAGGGGGTGCCTGAGGTGAGGAAGGGGGCCTACTGATGGGGAGGAAGAGACCATGAGGAGTGCCAGGGGAGAGAGCAGATAGCTACAGGTAGGGGGGGACCAGAGGTGGAACCAGGGGAGGCACGGAGGGGAACAAGTAGGTGGGGGGAACCAATAGGGGAAGAGATGTATGAGGGACATTGACTAAGAATAGATTTGAGCCTCTGCTATGGGAGGGGGAGGATCAGGAACATACTGAAGGGGGGAAAATAAGCAGGGCATGAGAGGGAAGGCAAGAGGTAGGGGAAGAGATAGCGAGGATGAAAAAGTAGAAATGGGACTAGTAAGGAAGGAGGGGGTGACTGGAGGAGAGAAGGCTATGGGAAGGGGAAGGATGGGGGGCATCACTATTGGGGTTGAAGGGAATGAGGGTTCTAAATTGACAACAATGGTGATAGGAGAGGGGTTGGAAATTAGCAGGGGAGAAAGGGAGGTCAACATGGGAAGCCCAGTAGGAAGTAATCAGGCTGGGAAGGGATTCAAGGGAGCTGGGAGGAATAAGGCAGAGAAAAGGGGTGAGGCAGAAGTAGGGGGTGCAGATACAGAAGTCACAGAGGGTGCAGCTCTCGGGGGTAAGGGGCAGGGAAGAATGAATACTGGGGTGGGGGAAGGGGCATTAGAAGGGAAAGGGGTAAGGGACGGAGGATACTTGTCCTGGGGGATTCCTATACTAAAAGGGGTGAGATGGGGCAGAAGGGGAGAAGGCACAGCTGTATTTGGGTTGAAGCTATCTCTGGGTTGACTACAGGAGGGGCAGGCACTGCTCAAATGTGCAGCAAGGGGGAGGAAGAAACCTAATTTACTGTTGCATGTGAGTACAAATGACTTGGCAGGGAAGACTGTGAAAGTAGTAAGGGTGAGGTTCTAGGAGTTGGGCAGGCAGTGTGAGAGAATGGGAGAGTCGGTGGCATTCTCGGAGGTACTCCTGGTACCATGTGCAAGCATGGGGAGGAAGGGTAGGATTGAGGACTTCAACGAGTGGCTGACAGATTGGTGCTGCACCAAATATTATGGGTTAGTGACTAACTGGGGTAGGGTCTGGGGGAATAGTGACTTGTACACGCCGGACAGGCTACACTTGAGAAGGGGAGATAGGGGAGCTAAACACTTGGCTCAAGGACTGGTGCCAGGAAAAAGGACACAGATTTGTAGGGAACTGGCAACAGTTCTGGGAGCGAAAGTTCTTTAAATTTGATGGACTGCATCTGACGAGTCAGTGCATTGGGGCAGAAGTTTGACGTCTTTGCAGAATATTTAAACTAGCAAATGGGAAGAGGGGTGCAGCACCCCATCGTCGAATGGAAGAACACCCTCCCTCAGCTAGTGGTCAAACAGGAATTCAGCATGTTTGCCGTTCATTTGCATCACCAGGTAAGAAAAAGGTTTGTCTCCCACACGACGCACAGGGGTAATGCCAAACTTCACCCAACAACTAACACACCAAAATCTGGCCAATGGAAAATCATGTACACAATGCTCACAGCCTGGGAAATAAGATCCCAGACCTGCAGGCAATAATGTCAGAGGCTAAACTGGACATAGTAGCAATTAGTGAGACGTGGTTTACCAGTAACCACACTTGGGAGACTTCAGTACCTGGCTATGTATTGTTCAGAAGAGACCGAGGTGCAAAAGGGGAGGTGTCCTGTATGTTAATGAAAATATCAAAGCTACAGAAATTCAGAATACACATAAGGAGCCAGAAGAACTGTGGGTCACCCTGGAAACATGAAATGGGACAGCCATAAGAACTGGGGTTGTCTACAGGCCCCAGACCAGAGGGAGGACATAGACACATTACTGTTAGAAGATATACAAAACATGACAGCTAAAGGGAGGTTCTGATAATGGGAGACTTCAACATGCCGATACAGATTGGTCAATACCAGCAGGAACATCTGCCAGAACTAGACTCATAGTGGATTCCTGCAGGGGAGGCCTCAAACAACTGGTACAGCAACCCACAAGAGACAGGGCTATCCTAGATCTAGTACTGACTAACAAAGAAGGGATCACAGATCTCCAGGTAGAAGGTCACCTGGGGCCAGTGACCATCACATGGTATGGTTCAATTTGGCTACTACATCTAAATCATCCCATTCCAAGGCAAAATATGGGACTTCAGAGGAGCTGACTTTGATAAGATGGCCAACAGAGTTAAGCTAGCCCTGGCAAAAGAAACACAGGTGAGGGGTACAGGCAAAGTGGGCAAGCATTAAGGATGCAATACTTGAAGCAACATCCCATTGTGTTAGACAGCAAAGGAAGTGCAAAAGAAGGAAACCACTTTGGTTCTCAAATACGGTAGCAGAAAGGTCAGAGCCAAAGACTGGCCTTCAGGAAATATAAGGAACACAAGGGATGAAGATAGGAGACATACCAAACTGCCCTAAGGGAAGCAGGTAAGGCAGTAAGGCAGGCAAAGTCCCAAACTGAGGAAACACTAGCACGAACAGTAAAGAAGGTGACAAGACTTTCTATAGATACATTAGTGAAAGGAGAAAGTCCAGAGGGGTATTACTAAGCTTAATGGAGAAAGGGAGCATGTGAGGAGGAGGACCCTGTAAAGGCATTTATCCTAAATAGATGCTTTTGCTCAGTATTTACTGAAGGAAGGTAGGCAGGGCCACAGCTCAGCATCATGGACACAGGGGAGGAGGTGAGCACTACTCCTTCACAAAAGAAAGGGTCCTACAAGAGCTTGCTAAGCTCAGGGTGGATAAATCAATGGGACCTGATGGCATACATCCCAGAGTACTTAAGGAGCTAAAGGAGGAACTAGCAGAGCCATTAGCAGAATTGTTTAGTGAGTCTCTGAGCACAGGAGAGGTCCCAGAAGACTGGAGAAGGGCTCATGTGATCCCGCTCCACAAGAGTGGTAGCAGGGAGGAGGCGGGGAACTACAGACCGGTCAGTCTTACCTCAGTAGTGGGCAAGATATGGAGGCACTCCTTAAGGAAAGGATAGTGCAACACCTGGAATCCATAGGGGCACAGGATCCAAGACAGCATGGGTTTACAAAAGGAAGGTCCTGTCAAACTAATCTCATAGATTTCTTTGACTGGGTAACCAGAGTGGTGGACCAAGGGGGAGCAGTTGATGTCGCCTACCTTGACTTCAGCAAAGCTTTTGACACTGTTCCACATGGAAGATTGATAAATAAGCTGGGTAGGCTCGAGGTGGGTCAGAAGTTGGTCAACTGGGTGGCAAACTGGTTGACTTGCAGAAAACAGAGAGTGGTGGTAAATGGTATACAGTCAGAAGAGATGCAAGTCACAAGTGGGGTACCTCAGGGATCAGTCCTGGGGCCAGTCCTCTTCAACATCTTCATTAGTGACCTTGCAGATGGACTAGAGGGTAAGGCTTGTCTGTTTGCAGATGACACCAAGATCTGCAACAGAGTAGACGATCCAGATGGGGTGGGCAGAATGAGAAGAGATCTGGATAAACTAGCAGAATGGTCAGAAGAGTGGCAACTGGGATTTAATGCAAAGAGTGCAAAATCATGCACAGGAAGAGAAACCTGGAAGCCACCTATAGGCTGGGAGGGGTTGCTAGCAGTCACAAGGAAAGAAAGAGACTTGGGCATCATCATCACTGATGACCTAAAATCATCCAAGCAGACCTCTAAAGCAGTAGGTAAGGCTAGGGGGTGTTGGGTGTATTAGTAGGGGTATCAAAAGTCGTAAGAGGAGGTAATAATCCTCTGTACAAGACACTGGTTAGGCCCCATCTGGAGTACTGCGTGCAGTATTGGAGGCCACACCTTCAAGGACATTAACTAAATTGAGGCAGTCCAGAGAAGGGCAACCAAAATGGTGCAGGACTGCATCAGAAGACACATGAGGACAGATTAACGGAGCTCAATATGTATACCTTGAGCAAAGGAGGAGAGGTGATATGATCAAGGCATTCAAACACCTTAAGGGCATAAACAAGGTGAAAGAGTCTAACATGTTTAAATATAAGAAAATAGCAGGACAAGAGGACACAGCATGAGATTAGAGGGAGGCCGATTAAGGGGAATGTGAGGAAATTTTTCATAGAAAGGTGGTGGATGCATGGAATGGCTTACCACAAGAAGTGGTGGCTATGAATACAGTGCAGGGCTTCAAACAGGCATGGGATAGGCATAAGGGAGCAATACAAATGACTATGAATAGATAGGCCACTGACAGAGCAAATGCCGATGGCACATTTATAAGGTAGAAAAAGAAATGGGCAGACTGGATGGGCCTTGCGGTCCTTATCTGCCATCAACTTCTATGTTTCTATGTTTCTATGGAGAGGACGGGAGTATTAAAGGCTGGATTAGAGAGGTATATCTCTACTATGGTGGATTTAAACTACTGTGGGGGTGGCCAAAAGACTGAGGTTGGTAGAAAGGTCCGGCCATGGGAGTATAATGAGCTCACCTCCCCTAGATATAGGTAAAGACAGAGGCATAGTAACCCTGGGAAGGGGTGAGCAGAGTGGTCTGAGTGTAATACAGAAGGCACCACCACCCGATAAGAATAATGAGGAGAAAGGGTGTGGACTACCCAGAGGAGGGACACAGAACAAGGAGAAGAATGAGAAGGAGGGGTATGGGTGGAAGGTGGTCTCTCTCAATGCAAGAAGCCTGGGGAACAAAATTGCAGCATTTCAGGTGCTTCTTCCAGACTGGAAGGTGGACACTGCTGCAGTGACAGAGACTTGGGCCACAGAGTACTATGATTGGGACTCTGCAATCCCAGGAAACAGGATATACAGCAGGAACTTGGGGGTTGGAAGGGCAGGGGTTGCACTCTATGTGAAGGAGGGGATCAGATGCATAACAGACAAGGGGGAAGAGGAGAGGACAGAGGGTGCAACTCCTGGACTTCAAGGGCAGAAAGCTGAGGCTGGGAGTGGTGTACAGACCACCAGCCCAGGCCAGGGAACTGGATATGAGTTGGCAACGCAGATAAGGAGGGTCTGTAGAAGGGGGAGTGTGGTGATAGTGGGGGATTTTAACCAACCGGGGTTGACTGGAGCACCCTGGCCACTAGCAGTACCAGGGAGCAGGTGCTCATTGATGCATTCCAGGATCTCCTACTGATTCAATTGGTAAGTGGGTCTACAAGGCTTGGTAGCACTCTGGACCTAGTACTGGCAAATGGGGAGGTAGTGAGGAAGGTAAGGGGGGAGGACCCACTAGTGGGTAACGATAACAAACAGTATGGCTCATTCTCGCACTGGGCAGGGAGACAGGAGGCACAAGCACTAAGTGGTGGACTTTAGTAGGGTGGACTTTGTGAGGACAGGAGCAATACTGTGAGGGAGACTTCAGGATAAAAGGCTGGGGATGGATACAGAACAAAAGTGGGGAGTCATAAAGACTGGGCTAACAGAGGCCACAGTAGCCTGCACCAGGGCCAGGAGTAAGAAGAGCAGAGCCAAGAAACCATGCTGGCTGAACAAGGACATGCTTCAAATGTGAGGGCATAGAGGGCTGCATACTGGAAGTACAGGAGAACAGGGAAGGGAGAGGATAAGGAGGCTTACAGGAGCTGGTCAAGGGAGGTGGCCAGGAGGGTGAAAAAAACTAAGGCCTCAAGGGAATTAAGGTTAGCACAGGGCATAAGGGGAGGAGGGAAAAGGACTTTTTAAGGTATGTCAGGAAAGAGAGGAAGTGCAAGGAACGTATTGTGAGGATAAAGTGGGGAACAGATTGGGTAGAAAAGTGGGAGGAGCAAGTGGACATTCTAAATGAGTACTTCCGCTCCATTTTCAGTAAGGAGAGGGATGGTCCACTATCAGCATGGGCTGGGGGGTGGGGAAAGGGGGGAGGTGGGGACGGACAAAGTGATCACAGGGACTAGGGTGATAGAGGGGCTGAGGGCAGTAAGGGTGGACAAGACACCAGGTCCCAATGGCATCCACCCCAGGGTGTTGAGGGAGATGGCAGAGCTATTGGCTGAGCCACTGGTAGATCTGTTCAACACCTCCCTGGAAATGGGGTGTGTGCCCCAGGACTGGAGGGTGGCCCTTGTGGTGCCCATATACAAGAGTGGGCCTAGGGAGGAGCCAGGAAATTATTGGATGGTCAGTCTCATGTCCATAGTGGATAAGCTTATGGAGGCGATACTGAAGCAGCAGTTGGTGGTATTCCTAGAGAGTAATGGCCTCCAAGATGGGCAGCAACATGGGTTCATCTCAGGGAGATCTTGTCAAACCAGCCTAATAGAGTATTATGACTTGGTGACAAGGGAGTTGGACAGGGGCCATGCAGTACATGTCCTGTACTTGGACTTCAGTAAGACCTTTGATGGGAGACTGGGGGGAAGGTGACGGTAGTGGGGGTGGGGAAAAAAAGCTGACTAAATGGATAGAGACCTGGTTACAGTGGAGGGTGCAGAGGATGGTGGTGGTGGGGAGCTCTCGCACCTACAGCAATGACACGCAGGGTGCTGCAGGGGTCAGTGCTGGGCCTGGTGCTATTTGGGCTCTTTATCTCTGATATAGCACATGGAGTGTGGAGCAGGATTAGTCTGCTCACAGATGATACCAAATTAGGGGCAATGGTGAAGAAGGAAGATGGATGGGAAAAACTGCAGAGGGACCTAACCAAACTAGAGACATGGTCGGTGGAGTGGCAGCTAGGATTCAGTGCAAACAAGTGTAAGGTGATGCACTTCGGGCCTAAGAACTAGAAGAGGGACTATTAGTTATTGGGGGAGGTTGGGGATCACAGAGGAGGAGAAGGACCTAGGGATGTTGTTAACTGGAAGCACGAACAACTCAGCCCACTGTAGGAGAGCAGCAGTGAAGGCAAACAGGATGCTGGGGTGCATTGCTAGTGGGGTTCTCATCCAGACACAGGGATGTCATCCTATCTTTCTACAGATCACTGGTCAGATCGGACCTGCAGTACTGTGTGCAATACTGGAGGCCATACCTGAGGAGAGACATAAAGTTACTGGAGGGGGAACAAAGGAGGGCACAAAAATGTTAAAAGGGATGGAAGGAAAGGAATATGAAGTTAGGCTGAATGAGATGAAAATGTACACACTGGAGGAGAGGAGGGATGGGGGATATGATTCATGCATTTAAATACCTGAGAGTTGTAAATAAACCTAGCACCAAGGGGGTGTTTAAACTGAGGAGTGGAAGAGAGACGAGGGGGCATGGACTAAGGTTGGAAGGGGGACGTTTCAAGGGGCAAATGAGGAGGTACTACTTCACTGAGAGGGTGGTGTCTAGTTGGAATGCCCTTTCAGAGGTGGTGGTAACATTTAGGACAGTCAATATCTTTAAGAAGGACTGGGCTAATACAAGAGGAAGAGTCAGGACGTCAGGGGCTGGGATAAGCAGGGGAGGAACTGAGGGGGAGAAGGCTGGGGCAGCTGCAATCTAGGGTGCTAGCTGCACACTCAGGCAGACTTAGATAGACCAATTGGTCTGTTCTGCTGGCAGATTCGTATGTTCATATGTAAAACCACAGTGACTCTGTCCGTGAGCAGAGGTCCTAAAATGCCTATGTTGAAAATTTGGTGACAAACGTCCATAAAATAACTGTGTTACAAGCGTGCATTGTGCAGTTCCCATGCACCCTCATAACTTAAATCTGTAGTACTTTCACTCCAGATTTCCAACACTAGCATTTTTTCAGACCTCCTTATCAACAGTGCAGCTGTCATTTTTTACATCCTGCCTGAAATATGCATTTAGACATCTGGTGCAGAATAGCTTGGTTGCTGTGGGAAATCAATGTTCGGGACAGATTAAGAAAATCATACTTACAGTGTTCATGAGCAGAGGTCACAAAATGCCATTGTTGAAAATTTGGTGAAATAATTCCACTAAATGACTGCGTTACATGCATGCGTTGCACAGTTTCCACGTACGCTCGGAAGTTCCAGCATTTTTAATATTTTCACCAGAGATTTTCAAAATTGCCATCTCTTCACACCTTCCTATGAATGGTGCAGATGTCATTCTTCACATCCTGCCTGATCTGTGTTTTCATACATCTGGCACACAATGGCATGGTCGCTGTGGGAACTCAAAGTTCGGGACATATTGACACTCTCACAGTGCCACTCTTCATGAGAAGAGGTCCCATATGCTTTCATGAGGTAGGGGGTCACAAAAAGGCCATGTTGAACATTTTTAGTGCAAATACAAACAAACACCCAGGGCGTTAGGGTTTCTAACCATAACGTCCCACCCTGTACAGACTGACAGGCATCAGGGGGGTGCCTTTGGATTGCCCACTGTAATGCTCATGCTGTTCCACCCCCCACCCTACAGCCAGTGACAGGCATCGAGGTGTGCCTTGGACTCTTTGGCCCCAGAGTTGACCCCATTCTCCTACATTGCACCCATTTCAGCGTATGTCCTTATGGAGTGGGGTGACTGTAAACACGAACACCCCAAGGCACACCTCAACACTTGTCTGTGTCTGCAGGATTGGGTGAAGTGAAATAGCATGAATTTTATGGGTGACAACCCAAACACATACCCCAATGCCTGTCCATCTCTCCAGGTTGGAGGTGGGGTTGGCGTGAAGCTCAATCCTTCACTGCCATTCCTACACTGCATTTAACTCCTGCATTTCCAATGCTAATACCAGCAAGCAAACGTTTAGCATTGACAAAGGCTTGTTTATGGTTACTGTTGTGTTAGAGTTGAAAACATAAACCACATACCGCTCACTGGTGTCTCCCTGCACAGACTGACTTTTTAACTAGGTATAATCAGATATCCCAAAATCTAATCTGTATACCATTTTTTGATTTTCAGAGTATGCAAGTCAGAATCTGATTCCAGTCTGAGTACAGAATATCATCAGCTTCCACTGCCTGTCTGCACTGAGAACTTTAACTTTTGCAATTTGGAATCAGATTGTGAATTCCAGTATCTGAATCTGATTGGAATATGATTTTAATCTGATAGATTTGTATTTTCGATTCTCAGCAACTAAGTCCCAAAAGTTGAACTTCTAACTTTTGGATCAGATTCCAGTGGATCCAAATCTGAAAATTAGAATATGATCAAACATAATTCCAACACACGTTGACTAAGTAGAAGATCTATAGACACCACTCAGTGGTGTCTCCAGTTTGTGAGCACTCACAAAAGCGTCTTTAGTACAGTAGACTATATGCTTTTAGTCACCAAGTGTTTATGTATTTACTTTTGCATGATTGATATTGGTCCCTGCCCAAGGTCTTGCATTGCTGTGTATTTGTGAATTTATTGTAACTACTGTTGTTAATGGATCTCTGGTTATGTTGCAGCACTAAATATCTGTTGTAATCAGCATGTTTTATCTGTTTAAACCTTAGTACATCACAGGGTTACTCTTTAAGTGTCAGTTAGCTACACTGTAGTTACAGTGTAACGACACTGTAACTGCCTTGCAATTGCAACATAGTCACATGCAGCAAACATGTAACTACAGTGTAATTATTTTACAATTTTCATTTACTCAATATTGGGAAACTGAGATAGAGTATCTTGTTTTCAGTAGGGTTCTTGCTTCAATCCCATTTTGCAGACTGGAGGTGGGAGGTATGGATAAGTCAAGTGGCTTGCTTGACTTCCTACAATGGGCTAATGGCTATGGCAGGGTTTGAACTGATCATCTTCTGCTGTTTCACAGTTCAGTGGTCTAACCACTAACCAACATTGCCTACAGCAGTTTTTCTCAATTGAGACCTCCATAGCCACTGACCACTTTAGAGACCCAATTGCAAAGGAAACATGGGAGATTCAAGTAGAAATACATCAGGGACTTTATTTATTCTATACTGTTCTGGGGTCATAGAAGAAAAGAGTGAGACCATCAGTTAGTACTGGTCCTCACACTTTGAGATCCTTTGAGGCTACCAGGATTTGGGGCTTGAGAACCACTTGCCTACAGTACCTTGATCTGTTCAGATCCCATTTTGGAGGTTTGCTGCCACTTTTGAAGTTCAGCTGCCAGATTTTGCACTGTTATGGCAATAGACTAGAACAGAAGGCTGTAGAACAGGCAATCTTTTTCATCTGGAGTGAGCTCCTACTAAGGAACCCACAACATATTAATTTTGATTTGCTGTGTAGTCCCTATGAATACTGTTTTCCACTGTGTGGTTTTATGAATAAAATACAAAAAGGTATGAGAAATGATGTGACTAGCATAGCGTGATGAATCTGTACCATATACAGTTTATTATAGGCAGCAGTACAGTGATGTTGGGTCATTATTCAAAAAAAAATTCCTTTGAAAAGCTAGGCAGCTGAGCTTAACCCAAAGAGCATCACAGATTCAGTAGCAATAATTTTCTGCCAGTGTAGAAAGGCAGTAAGAAATCATAACCATACGGTGTTTAAACATTTGCATTTTTATTACATTGCTGCAAAATTCTCTTGTTCAATTTTTTTTAGATTTCTGCACCCTGCGGTATCTACATCAGAATCATTTCCAACATGTTGTACCAGTCTTGGGGAAGGGGGAAACAAGACGGAGTGAGAGAAATGCCAGAATTCTGTAAAGAGATCAGGAAAGACATATTTACAGCAGAGAAGAAACTAGATCAAATTAAGACCTGATAAACATGCAAGAAAAGGTTTTAATTTTATAAATATGCTGCAGTTTCTTTTGAAGGAACAAACTGCAAATTAAATAAAAAATATATTTTCCTAGCTGCCCCTTCCTCTCCCATCCCAGCTACCCTTCCCCCCAAAAAGAATTAATGGCTAAAAGCAAAATTCTCAGCCTTTTGGGGGTTGGTTCATGCATTTAACTAATTCCCCATGCCTAAGACTGGAGGTGTAGAGTCAGCCTTTGGGGAGCTCATTTTCCAAGCCCAGGTGTGGATGAGTATCAGTTGTTTCTGACATAGTTATATTCTGTAAAAACAGATTACTCATAATTTTTACAGAAGTTAAGAGTAATGCACAAGCAATAGGACAATGAAAACACCACAAAGAGCAGGAGGTGCAGTTTGATAGGAGAAAATAACACATAACACAAGCATCAGAAGATGGTGGCACCATCATATGCTGTTTGAAAGTACAAAACTGCAATCCTAAGTTCATCAACTGCACCCCCACAACTATTTCTTATTACAGATGCTGTGAGCATATTCCTAGGCTGGGGATTTATGAATGT
The DNA here is from genome assembly GCA_016271365.2 of Neoceratodus forsteri. NCBI lineage: Eukaryota > Metazoa > Chordata > Ceratodontiformes > Ceratodontidae > Neoceratodus > Neoceratodus forsteri. Next base: position 36,108,672 of record JADMNL010000023.1, read on the forward strand.
CACCATAGGGTTTCTTATTCATCCCTTTCATAAAACAGGTACGATTCACCAAGAAACATTATGGGGCAAAAAGTGATCATGGCACCATGTAATATCCCAGCATAACAGCACAGGTCAGAACTATTTAACTTCCTCAACCTCATTACTCTGTTTTCAAATTAATAATCATAGGAGACATTTTATAATCACAATAAGGCATTCCAGGGAGTGGACTGTTGTAGGCTGTTGAGTATCTAAGATCGAAGTATGCCATTATCTCACATTAAAACCCACCATGTCATATCTTATTGTTTGACTACATTGTGATTGGTTGACCATCCATGGTACTCCAGACCTTACCTCATGGGTTTTAGCCCACCTGATAGGCTAGTGATGCACATGACGTAGGATCAGATTTCTAGACCCCAGGTCCCAGAAGCCCCTGCTCTCCAGTTCAAATTGTGCATCTGATCAGGCTACAAGCACTCCAGGAGTCCCTGTAATTGAGCCAGGAAAAGGTAGACCTGTGTTTCCACAGGAAAGAAAATAAAAATATAGTGCTAATTTACATAGCATCTGAGCCTGACTAAGACCGACTTTGTTATCAGCTTATACTGTATGAAGTTTCAAACAAAAGAAATTAGGTAGAGTATTTCTTTGTTATGCAGTGCAATGGCAGAGGGCTGGTCTTTCATGGCCAGCCTAGGCTTTGTGTTTTTGTTGCTTGGTGTCTCCAGCAGTTGGGACATTAGATTATGAGATTGGAACAAATGGCTTCTAGATTTCTAGATTTCTTTATTGCATCCTGCCGTTTGGTTAATATTAATTAGTTAGAATTGTTTAATGCATCCTGCAGTTTTCACTTATGTTGCTGTTGTGGTGTGAGAGACCTTTTTTTGGGATAAGTTGATTCAGGCCTTCACTGTTCCCCTCTGCTACATCTGCCTAGCTTACCATGAGCAGCACTCGTGAAGCACACCCTCGCCTAGTCCCTCCCCAATTCTGGCTAGCCGAGCGTGGCGTGGCCCCTCGCTACCCCCCTTCCTCGCTCCCCTCTCCTGCTGCCTGAAGGAGACAGAAACAGCAGGAATCCTTTGCTGTCTCAGCTGGTCACCGCCTTTCATGGCAGCTCATTTGCATGCGAACTGCGCGATGCGACCACGTTTGCCGGGGGGGGGGGAGAATCTCAGGCCTCTGACGCGTTGCATCTAAGGATCGGCTCGGCCTCACTTCCCCTCTATCATTTCTTCTCTCGTTCCTCTCCCTCTCGGTCTCCCAACTACCACATTCTGCCCAGCAGTATCAGGAGCGGCTTCGGTTTCAAATATCAGCCAGCGGAGAAGGAGAGAGAGAATAAGAGGTGCTCCTTTCATTGTTTTTTCATCATTTTTTCAAAGAAGAGAATACGAATGAGGGAGAATACTTCTGGGGATCAGACACCCACGGTCTCCTGTAATCCGTAGTTTGCAGCGGGGGGTGAGAATCTTCCCACTTACCAGGCAGTATAGTGCAGTGGTTTAAGCCTCTAAGCTAGAAACCGAGAGACCTGGGTTTGAATCCTACAGTCCCTCTTGCATGATTGTATGACCCTAAGCATATCAAGATTAGAGGTGCTTCAACACAGTACGAGGGGATAAAGGCGACTCTTGTCATGGCCCTTAGTGGAATCCCCTCCCAAGCGGAAACTACAAGGTGCCATGGCCACAAGAAATCCAGATCTACACTGATGCCAGTGGACATCCAAGAATAGGCCCAGGCCCCTCTCTCAGTGGCCGGCCTAATCGAGCCCTCAGTCCAGCAGGTTCAGGCCCCTTTCCCAACGGTCTACCTATCTTTCTGGCTCCCATTTCTGCACCTCAGGGCACCTCCCTACAGCAGCCCTGTCGGTGTCATGAGGGATTACACCTTCACCTCTAGTTGGGCACTATTTTGAAATCAGGGCCACCATTTTGTCAAACTGGGCCACCATTTTGGAAGGGGCCTCCATAGGCTACTAGCCTTTTCCTTAGGCCTGGAGCGATGCAGTCGCTCACTTGAGGGGGACTTATGCAGCACCACAAAGTCACCACTGGGGGGGCTCGCACACCTCATAGAGTACTTCTAGTGTTTTCGGCAGAGAAAGTACCTGCCTCATTTGCTGGTGCATCCAGTCTTCCCCAGAAGCCCACCACTTCTGTGGTCCTAATGATCCTTCCACCTTTTTTGTCATCCCTCTCCATAGATAGTGAGGGCAAGAAAATTAAACCTGATGCCCCATAATGCGGGACCTCGAGGCAGTATAGCACAGTGGTTTTCAGGCTCTGAGCTGCAAATTGGGCGACATCCAGCAGACCAGACCTGGGTTTGAATCCCACAGCTCGCACTTGCATACTATGTGACCCTGAGCAAGTCAAATGCCCCGCATGCCTCCATGATGAGGATAATATATCTCTGGTGGCCATCTCGGCTACAGCGTTTTGTGTGTGTTTTTTTCCCATCACTCTTAATATAGCTCCCTAAGGGGAAGTGATTCCTGCAGCATTATGGTTTCCTTGCTAACCAGGTTTGATGCCAGCGTTATCATTTATTAATATATTTCTCAGTGTTTGGGCTAAGAAGTTAGAGACAGCAAGTTTTTTTTTTTTTTAATGGTTTCCGATGTGTTTAAGTAGAATTAATTTCTACTTTGGCATCTCTGGTCTATTTGCAAATTATTGGGTTCCTTTCTGCCTTACTTCAAGCCTAGCAAGATATTCTGCAAACTAATAATGTGTTGTTGAGGGTATTGCGGTTTTCTGCCATGCATTCTTTCCCGTTTCCTAGTAAGGGGAGAGGGTTTGCCCTCCCCAGGTCTGTTCGTGGTTCTGGCATCTGACTGCTCCCTCCCTTGCACATTTAGCACAGCTCACACCAGGCTGCTCCCTAATCTTCCACTCACTCGGTTGACATGCGAGCGAGTGGCTAAGCGCTTGCCCCTTACAATTGGAAAAAAGGGGAGATCTCCTTTGCGAGCACATTTTCACTTGCCTCTCAAGCTAGGGAGCAGTTTACGCTACAAGGCCTCTGGTCTTCTGCTGAGCTCTGTGTGGCGCTCCACCCCTCCCCCTGGTGCGTGGTATCAGCGTCTTGGTTGGACCTGCCTTCCATCGGGAGAGCGTCCCTGTGAATCAGTACAGCTATTTTTCACAGAATCCCCATTTCAAGGGATCCTTTTCATCCAGAAATGTTTTACTCATTTCCCCCATGCTCCTTTCGGCTGCATGGTTCTCGCGGCCTACTTCCGGCCTCCAGGCCTAGCGTTGGGAGGGGGTTGAACACCTTCTCTACCCAATCAAAGTAAAAGAAGGTAGCTCAGGAGAGAAAAGCTGGACCGCGGGATATACTGAGTCCTGCTATGATCTTTCAGCGGTTCGCCCGTTCCTAGGGCTCGTGGCCACTTGATACTTTATTCTCTCAGTGCATGGCCCTGGAAAAACTGAGCACTAGTTTTTCTTGGAAGAAAAAAAAATCCTTCCAAGGTAGAGGGAATAGCCACAGAAGGATTGGGGAACTACTTCGAGTAGAATGCTGAGAGTGAGGCTCTATATATTATTTTTTTCTGGGCAAATATACAACGTGGCTGGCATACTGCATATTGGGGGATGAAAACAAAACCTAGAGGCTCTGAGTCGCAAACAGGAGCACTGGTTCAAATAATGTTCCTATGCAGGCCTATGAAGCCTACTGGCTCGTCCTCCCCACCCCCACTCCTAGCCCTCCTCTACCTCCATATGGGGTCCCTCTCTCTAGCAACCCTATATTCCAAAAGTTCATATGGGGTCCCTCTCCATAGCGACCCTATATGCATTTACAAAGAACTTGGTGGTTCCTCCCCACAGCAACCTCCACAGTGGCCTTCTCCATGTGGGGTCCCTCACTATAGCAATCTCCCATACTGAACCCCACCTGTAGTTACTTATACATCCTCCACACTACCCTCTCTAGGGTCAGCATTACCAGCAGCACCCTAGGGCATCTACACTCCTAGGGCATTCTGTATTTTTAAGGCTGTATTAAACAGCTAGGGGTAGACCAAGTCACAGGCAATGCCTACGCTTCCTATTCTAGGGCAACATTTTTAGTACCTGGCACTACCCTTCGGTCTTACCTCAGCCCCAAGGGTGTTCACCAAAGTTTCCTTGTTCTGGTCACCAGACTAAGAGAACAGGGTGTGGACCTAATTCTGTACCTGGATGACTGGCTGTCTGAGCTCGGTCCAAGGAACACTCACTACAGGTCACCTGAATGGCTCTATGAGCCCTTGGGGAACATGGCTGGGTGGTGAATCAAGAATAGGGTCATCTGAAGCCCACTCAGCAACTGAAGCCCTGGGAGCAGAGATAAACATATCCCAGGGGTGGACCAGACCATCCCAGAAGAGAGTCGAAATGGTGAGGGCTCTAGCCTACCAACTGAAGGCCAACAACCTTCCAACCATAGGGCAAATAGCCCGGATGTTAGGCTGCATGGCATCATGCATCGACCTGGTCCCATGGGCCCGATGGCACATGCAACCTACAGAACTATATGCTGACCCAGGGTTCCCTAAACAAGTGCAACCTGAAGGTCAGGATACCCCTACCGGAACCAATCTGATGCTCACTAGTCTGGTGGACCACAAGCCATTCCCTCACACGAGGGGTTCCATTGGAGGCTAAATATGACATTTCCATCAAAACAGATTCAAGTCTCCTGGGATGGGAAGCATGCTTGGGCTCCCTATCAGCATAAGGTTGTGGGACCATAACAGAAGCAAGGCTACCCATCAACATTCTGGAGATGATAGCGGTATATCATACCCTCAGTTCCTTCCATTCATCCCTCTCCAGTCAGTCAGTTCTAATTTGCTCCGACAATCAGGTTACGGTAACCTACATCACAAACAGGTGGGCACCAGGAGCAGAGCCATGCAGAGAGAGAGGTGACGAGGGTCCTGAACTGTGCCCAGACCAACCTCAGACACTTTGGCATGGTCCACCTAGTAGGAAAGCTTAATATATGAGTGGATTGGCTCAGTCTCCAGCAGGTGCATCTGGGAGAGTGGCACCTACACCCCAAGTAATTTCAACAGACAGGAGACCTGGGGTCCCATCCCCATGGACCTCATGGCAACAGCAGAGAACACCCAAGTGAAGAGCTTCTTCTCCACATACAAGGAAGATCAGTCATGGGGGACCAATGCCCTATCCCAATCTTGGGCACGGGATCTGTCGTATGTCTTTCCCCCCATCCCTGTACTCCAGCAACTTCTTTCCAAGATCTGACAATTACACAGAACAATCATACTAGTAGCTCTGTTCTGGCAATACCAAGCCTGGTTCTCAGTGGTGGTAGCCATGGTGCTGGACAGATGCAGGCTACCACACCCACCGGACATGCTGACTCAGGGACCCATGCGCCACCCCGCACCGGGGACCTTGAAGCTAATGGATTGGCTCCTGAGAGGCAGAGACTGCTAAAGCTGGGTACCACACTTCAGTGATATCTACACTACTGCAATCTAGAAGAACTTCCACCATATCCACTTACGGCAGGCAATGGTCCATCTTCGCGGCATGGTGCAGGGATAGAGGTACGGAGCCACAGATGGTCGACATGTCTATCATTCTCTATACTTGCAGCAGAGTGTAGACAAAGGCTTATCACACTCTTCGCTCTGAGTACAGCTGTCCGCCATTAGCACAGCCATTGGCCCCATAGGCCAACATAGCCCAGGGGCACACCCCGACACTGGGTGTTTCCTTAGAGCAGTAAAAGTACTGCATCCCAGGGCCCGGACACTGATTGCACCTGGAATCTGACCCTCATCCTAGACTCACTCAGCACAGTGCCTATCAAACCCCTCGGTCAGGTGACCCTGTTCTGGGCAGGACTGAAGGCCTTTTCCTTGTGGCCATTTGCTCTGCTAGCAAGATTAGCGAGTTGGGGGCCCAACCTGTAGGAAGCCATACACTGTATTTACCCCACAGGGGGTACACCTATGAACGGCCCCAGCCTTCCAACCTAAGGTCGCATCCCCTTTTCATAGGGAGCAACCCATCGAGTTGCCCACACTATCTAATACAGCACAAGGGCCACAGCGATCCCACACCACTTAGACGTGGGAGGCATCCTAGCCACGTACATATCTAGAACTCAGCCCATTCATAAAACCGAAAGGTTGTTTATTGTATCAAAGGGGCAACGACAGGGTAGGACTGCTTTCAAGACCACGATAGCGAGCTGGCTCAAGAGGACTATTTTAGAAACCTACAAAGCAAAGAATCTAACCCTCCAAGGGGGTATTAAAGTCCATTCTACCATGGCAATTGCTACCTCCTGGGCAGAAAGGGCCAACGCTCTACGGAGGACATTTGTAGGACAGCCACTTGGACCTCTATCCATCCCTTTGCAAGACACTATAGGTTGGATTACTTATACGAGTTTCAAACCACGTTTGCCACTTGAATTCTGTCAGCAGCCAGCTCCTCTTCCTCCCACTCTTAGATCACCCTGTCCCACCCGTCTTGGGTACAGTACTGCTGATTATCAACCCATGAGGTAAGGTTTGGAGTGCCGTTGATGGTCAATCAATCACAATGGGTGTTTACTCACCTGGTAAAGGCGATTGTGTTGGTTGACATCCATGGCACTCCACGGCCCTCCCACAGAGTGATCAGGAAAATATCTGGGTCAGAGAACAAAAGAGGAAACAGAGAGGTATCTCAAGGAGTTGTTTGTTTTATGTATTGAAATTCTTGAGTCATCCAGGATGATAATCGTCGTCCATTTAGGAGGCAGAGTCTTAGTTTTGTATAAAGAGGTAGAAAAAAGGGACCTTCCGGCCAATTTTCAGAAGGCATCTCAGTGTATGTTTATCATATATGTAAGTATGTTATGGTATTAGTAACCTTAATTTCAGCTATGGAAGATTCGAACTGGAGAGTAGGGGCTTCTGGGACCTGGGGTCTAGAAATTTGATCCTAGGTCATGTACATCACTAGCCTATCAGGTGGGCTAAAACCCATGAGGTAAGGTCTGGAATGCCATGGATGTCAACCAACACAATCACCTTTACCAGGTGAGTGAACATCCAGTATTAACACTGAAGAATCCAGCTTCCTGATTGGCTGGCCACTGTGTGACTATTATACAGTTATCACACAGAGGAGGGTACATGGGTTCTGCCACTGGCCCTAGCAGATGTACACAAACATTATATCTTTGTAGTTCAGTTTTCTTAATTTGTTTAGGGAGGGGGATAGTGGTAAACAAACCTGTTTTAATACTAATAGGAACTGGTTCTAGTTAATGTCAGTGATGCTCTTAAAAGTTTCTTGTTGTTGAACCTCTTTTTTTGAATCTTGTAATATGTATTCATTTGCATATTTGTCACATGCAAAACTACATTATAATTATTTAAATCAACTTTTAAATTTCAAACCCCTTATATGAGGGTATGGTTCTTTTCAGCTCCTAATATTAGGCATGACCAGGTCTAATATATGCAGAATTACTCTTGATCATCACCTCCACCACACAAGGGGAATCTAGTGGTGGCTCCACATGCCTTTGTAAAGTCCTTGGGGGTATGGCCTTTTCTGTAGCCACTCTGCACATGTGAAGCTCCTTACAGCCACAGCTTCTTCAGATCTCCTCTGTTTAGGTTTTAAAAAGATTAAAGAACCAGTTGTTCTCCCTGGCTTTTGAGGGTTCAGCTAATGTCCAAGTGATAAGAAGGATCCTGATGTGTTCTGTGATATTGTGATTTTATGTTTGTATACTGTATATTTGTTTTTTTTATTGGAATGTTTGTTCATGACTTTGAGCACTTAGAATGAGGCACCATCTAAAATAAAATTGATAGAAGGATTGATTGATTGACTGAGCTTGGAGGGAGGTGCTGTTGGTATTTTTAGGACCAGTTCTGCCTGACTTCAGTTTACACATTAAATTTAAAAACTAAGCAGCTGCATCTCATTTCATAACCACTTTGAGCGGAGGGGCATTCAATAACAATCACATTCACCTCACCCTGTTACAGGAGACCTGGGTAGGCAATAAGCTGGTGCACTGGCACTATACATACAGGAAGATCTTAGTTCAAAGCAAGCAATTCAAAAAGCACCAAACCATTAAGAGGCTAGATTCAAACAGAATTGAAGCGTGATACTCATTGCTTTTATGGCCATCAAATTGGTTGATCAGTTTTGAACTGTGAGATTCAAACTGATGTTCATGTCCCTAATTACTGAATTTCATTACCAAATTATCTCCTTCTGTTGGTTGCACTTTTGGTGAATATGAACAACTTGGAATGCTGAGTCAGCTGTACTCAGCTCTTTGAAGTTTCAAAGGTATCACATGGCACTTGCCTGAAATCAAGCTACCCTTAAAAGTAAGGACTTCCACATAAAAATTACAAGTTGAAGGGGGGAAAAGGTTAATTTCAGCAATGGGCAGATGTTACATTAGGTGGGTACACACAAGAACTCAGTTCCCCACCTCTTACAAAACTGCATGAGAATTTCTGAACCTATATCATCTTTCTCCATTGAATACTGCAGAACTAGTTATCCACTTTCAAATCTAAAAGAGAAGATTTCTCCCACAAAGTATTTTTAATTTAACCATTGTCCATTGATGCATTTTAATCCTATCAAATTTAGCTCATGCATGCTTTTAACTCTTGTTTGTAATGGTTCCTTGCTGTTTTGGGTATATCAGAGAAAGTACCCAGATGACCAGTTCCTCCCACTTTGGAGAAATGCACATAACCTCTAACACTAGGGGACTGTGAGTCAGCTATTCCTTCTTATGAAATGTTGGTCACCAGGGGCTTAACATGCTGCAGGACAGTGGTGTCAATATGTCTGGTGGCCCTGTGTACAAAAGGATGGATTAGTATCAATTCTAGTAGTAAGGAGTAGAAGAAATGAAGAATTGGAGAGGAGGTGTAACTGGTGGGAGTAGGTGAAGATCATGCAGGTGGGGAGAAGGCAGTGAGAGGCAGATCATCAATAGATGTCTCCTAGAGGCCTTTGCAGGTCCCATTGCCGGATCACTGGGTGGACTACAATCACAGTGGGAAGGGAAAATGATTGATAAATCCTGGCCTGTTGGGTACATCTTGGAGTTTTATTTAAGTAAAACCATGTTCTTTACACCATTAAGACTTCATCTTCAGCTTGAGATATGACCCAGCATAGACTGGTAAGTGGAATTTGTGAAAATGCTTCTTCCTGGGGTATACTGCTTCATCTAGGCATGCCTTGGTTGGCATCACTGAAGTATCCACCATTTGAGATTAAGTAACAGGGCTAAATAATGGTCATCTGTCAGGGGAACCCCCAGGCCCTCAAGTAGAGCCCACAGTGTTTAGTCCCCAGCCAGGGAAGCCCATCTCCCTGTCATCCAATGAGCAAGAAGTGCCCTGTGGAGGACAGTGAGTGAGATCAGATCAAAAGAAGAGTGACTATTGCATAGGGTCTAAAGGAGGATCAGAGAAAAGTGTAAATGCTGCCAGTAAGTTAATATGAATCATCAGAAAGGAAGTTCTATATATGGTTCAGCAGGTGGAGAAGGTATTATTCACATGACCCATGGTTTATAGGTTCTGTGCAGGGCTGAGATTAAATATCCTAAAGTCAGTCTGAATAAGCAGAGCAACAGTACAATGTTTGGGAAAAGGTTTCAGTATATGAATTAAAGTAAAGTATGTCAATGAATGAGCTCTGGAAGAAGGGAGTGCAGGTATTGTAAACTGCTGACAGTGATAGATACTGTAAGTTGAAGCTGTATAAATAAATAGCTGCACTGCTTTGATCATGATTTCATTGTTCAGACATAAATCATCCCTTGAGTAGCCTCCCCAGTTGCAGATTAGACCCTTAGGGAGATGTAGTCATATGCAAAAAACAAGAGCTGGCTGCAGCCAATAACAGCTGCTTTTACATTTTCTTGCAAAGTATACAGCATGAGTTGAAATGTTCATTCAGGTATAGGGAAGGGTTAGCCACCACTAACAACAATGACTGAAGGAAACAGGACTGTGGAGCAAGGATCAGCTGGATGCCAGGGGCATGGGTAACCAATTCACAGGCTTCCTGGGCCACAGGACCACCAGGAATGGAGAGGAATGGTATGTACAATGCAGTCAGCCATGATGAAGTACACTAACTTGCAGTAATGACTTGTCACAAAATCCTGCATGACAAAAGGGCTTAATTGCCATTGACTTACAATGGCACCTGCAATTAACTGCAGCATTCTGTGATATTCTGCAGAATTTCTGCATTGCATCCTGGTATCCTGGCTGTCACATCTGTAGTCTTAGAAGAAGATGGGTTGAATGTTTCCTGGCCTCTGAGTGGTTGAATCCCTTGCCAAGGGTATATTTATGTGCCAATAGAGACTTGGAAATAACAAGTCAGACTGTCAACCGACTGCTTAATTAATAAAATCAAGCAGCGGTTAGCATTTTCCAAAACTAAAATTCACAATGTTTTTTTTTCACTTAGCTAGTGAGAGGACCTCCTGGTTAAGTCCTGAGTGTGAGTCAGTAAGTCCCAAGAGTCAGTTATTCCTACAGCTTCAGCTTCATAAAACTAAAACTAAAGAATAACTACCTTTTTTTATTTTTCGGACCCCGGACCCCACTCCAGCACTACCATCACTCCTGACCCCCAGCTGCCCACCCACTCTCACTAGTGCTACAAGCCAACAGTTGGACTTCATCTGTGGCAGAAAAAGCTAAAAAAATACCTCTGCTCTCATGACTCAATGGTACTCTTGCAGAACATCCTGAACATATCCTAAATTGCCTCTTCGCCATCACTGTCAGTCACTTGCAGTGGCTCAAGTACAAGAAAGCAGGAAAGAGACAATGAAGCAGAATGGGGACAACCTCTTGGGGGGGTTAACAGCACAGAACAGTCATAGCCCTCGCTACTACCATAGTCAGCAGTACAGGAACTACTTTGTAAAAAAACATTTTTATTACTTTAAATTACATATTTAACCTGTTTTTCTGTGTTAAATCCCTCCCCAAAATATACAGCCCAAATCCTATTTTGTAAGCATAATAATACCCTCCAGGGTGGACGGTATGAGCTATAAAGGACTGCCCAGGAGTTATAATGCCCTCTGTCTGCAGCCCCAGGCCTCGTTATGCACCTGGAGTGGTCCAGTATAGCCCACTATTGCCCACCTTGTCACATACTGTAATATTGCTAGCATATTGACATGGCCATCAATGTATGTGCTGAGCAGAATGGCTTTGGTGGTAGCACCATGTGGCCAGGGCATATGCCATGGGCCGACCAGTGCTTCTGGAACAGTCCACTATGTCAGTGGTCACACAAACTATATGCAGTGACTAACACCTGGACAGATTATATGCCTTAGTGTGTGCTGCACAGCTATCATAGGGGAAAATACACCCCTGAAAACAATGACACCTGTTTGTGTATGGCATCTGGAATCAAGCAGTATGCTGCTCAGCATGCCTTCCTGGTAAATCTCTTAAATAAATAAATAAATAAATAAGGAGGTGAAAGTATAGAAGCCCTATGAATCCCCTTGAATTGCACCACCCATTACTCCTCAGATTGGTGATGAACAGTATCTGTATTATACAGGCACAGTAGCTCCTGTACATTAGGGTTGAGTAAGCACTTTAATTTAAAACTTCAATTTTTGCACTTTAATAACTTTGCTGTATTCAACCAATTTACATGAAATTTGGAGTGCACACGGTGCAAGGCTATCTGATCCTGAAAATTTCAAGGCAATCAATTTACTGGGACAAAGTTATAGACGGGTAAAAGAACCCAAAAAACAAAATTAAGACCTTTTTTTCTCAACTAAAAAAGTAGGAGGATTTGAAACCTGAAACTTGCAGGTTTGCTAGAGTTTGGCCCAAGTTGTGTGCTTTTGTGTTTTTTATCTCCCAAACTGTAGCAGGTTTTAAAATATTTCAGAAAAACTGTTCTATTTTTGAGCTGCACAGTTAGAATCAGTGTTTCAAAAATAACTGAATTTTTGCTACCACATGAAGTCATGTGGTCATATTACGAACATGGTCTCATTTAATAGGTGACAGGGCCAATTCCCTGTCTGTGTATGCCATGTCTGCCTTTTTCATCAGCAGGGATGAGGCAGTGTGTCAGTGTGTAGCCCCACCCATGCTGAATGTGCTGAGCATCTGCTAATTACCAAGAACCTCTATTAGCCACTTAAGCAGCTTCCTGTATTTGAAATGGACACTGGGGTGTCCCATCCCCAGTGCCAGCTAACTTTCCTTATTGTTTTCATATATACTGACAGTGGGGTACCCACCCCAGTGATGGTTCATCTCGCCCTTTTGTTTTTAACTCCCCATCCACAGTCACGTTTATCTGCCAACACCAGCTTGCTCAATCCTTGGTGTCAGGGTACTCCAACATCCCCCCCTCTGCCATCAGTCCGGGACACTGTGGGTGCCCAAGCCCGGTGCCCTCAAGTATCTTGCTGATACTGGGGTGCCCAATTCCCACTGGCAGAGGTACATTATGTTAAAACTGTCCCTTCTCCTTCCCCCTGCATAAAGTCCCCCACCAATTCCCCTAATTGTAACTCACCCACACCGGGATGCCCAATCCCCCATATTCGCATACACAACCTCCCTCCCCCAATCCTGCAGACAGGGACATCAAGGTGCACATCCACATTGATCCCAAGTATCATGCTGACACTGGGGTGCCCAATCCCCAGTGTTGGAGTGAGCTAGTACCTTGCAAAAAAGAAATCTGTCTTGTGATGTCTTTTGCTTTTTATGTTTATTTAACATGAAATAAAGAAAATAGTCCCTCATTATCTTCCACCATCCCCACTCCCAATCTGACCCCCCACATAGTACCCACCACCCCACACTCCCCATACCCTATACTTACACTGGTCAGGTCCAACACCGTAATCCTCTCTGGACAGGAGACACATCTTCACCCATAAATGCTGGACAATGAACTGAGGAAAACGGGTAAGTGTCATAAAATGCATTTCAATGCCTTTTAAACTTTTCTTCATGACTTGGTCATTTTTTTTCATATGTTTTGCCCAAAATTTAAATATGAACTTTTTGAGACCCCACCTCATGAACAATGGCAGTGAAATTATGTAAATCTGGCCAGAAGGTTATTTTGCTCTCAGTGCATGAAATCACCTTTTGGGTGGCATTTACATAATTTCACCACAATTCTTCATGAGATGGGGTTCCAAAAACTCCAGGTTGAAAATGTGGGCAAAAAATATTAAAAAATAACCAAGTTACAAGCATACATTCAAATTTTTCTATGCTAACTCATAACTTCAGTAATTTTCAATATTTGGACCACAGATTTACAACACAGCTATTTTTTTCACACCACTTCATGAACAGGGCTGTGCAGAATGCAAAATTCTACCATCAGAATTGCTGTAGAATGGCAATTCCACTTCTGAAATGCTTTTCGGAATTTTGTTTTAAATTCCAGAGAATTTTGAAAAGCATTTTTGTGCAAACTGTGGAATAATTTCATGTGGATCATGTGAGCTGTGGGATAATTTTCCACAGATTGTGGAAAATGAATCTATGATTTATGTAAACTGCAGACTAGTAATCCACAAAAAACATTTCACATGCGGAATGCCAAAATTCTGCAAACGATGGAAATCAGTGGAATTTTCTTAAATTCTGTTGAATTCCTTTCCATCAGAAATTCAACATTCCACATACTTCCTACTCGTGAACATTACAACTGTCATTTTTTTCATCATGGCAGAAACATGTTTTCACACTTGCAGTACGGAATGATGTTTCAGCAGGGCTTTTTAAATTTTCTCCTACCAGGTTCATGAGGTGGGGTCATAAGAAAACTGTGTTGAAAATCTGGGATCAAAATATTAAAAAACAACACAGTTATTAGGGTATGTTGTAATTTTTCTATGAATGCTCATATCTTTGGTAATTTTCAATATTTAATCCCCAAATTTTCAGCATAGCAATTTTGTCACACCATTTAATTGAACATGGCAGCTGTTGTATTTCAAATCCTGGCCAACATGTGATTTTATACTCCTGGAAAAAAATTATGTTTTGTCTAGTATGTTATTAAATGACACTTGCCACGTTCAGAAGGAGGGGTTATAAAAATATTTTGTTAAAATTTTGGGGACAGAATATCACAAAAAAAATTGTGAAGTAACGTTGTTTGCAGAGATGTCCATTGGCCCAGTGGGGACCACATTGCCATCCCGTGCCAATGGCCTGAGTTTGGGTGTGAGCTAAGTGAGCCAGTTTAATAGGCCAAGGCTTATGGGGAAGGTGCAGCACTGTGCTGCAGCAGCCTTAGCCTGCGGAGGGAGACAGCAGTGTTTTCGGTGCACACAAAACACCTTACAGTGGGCCGGCCAACCTTTCCTCATAAGATATTGACGTACATGTTGCGGCCTGATGGGCTCATGCACTGGATTGGGAGTGTCTCCAGTACTGAATTTATTTCATTTTGCACGAATAAGGATACTATTCTGCTATCAGAAAAAGAAGGGACATGAATTAAAAAAAATATATGTTAATGCAGACATTAGGGCTGAAGAGTGAAAAGAGCACAAATAAGGGAAATTAAACACACTAGGGTTTTTGGGGGGTTCAGGAATATTGGCAAATCAGTGGTGGGATATTCCTTGGGGTTGTCAACCGTAATGCTCACCCCCCTCACCTGAGCAAACAAAGTCAGATCTGATTTCTTTTTTCCAGAATTCTGTTGGCTACATGTGGCAAACTATACTTATCTACCTTTGAAGACTCTATCACTGTGAGGCATTGGCTTTGATCTATACCTTATGCTTTGGACAGGAGACTACAGGCTTGGGAAGGGGGTGTACATTAGGGTTGACAACTCATTGTTATACTGTATGTATTGCCTTATTTATCATTTTATGTATAATATCCCGGGTCATGACTGAAAACAGGCATTTACTTGCCTAGCGTATTTATCTGGTTAACAAAAACTAAATACAGTGCAACACAGTTGTAACAGACATGGATAATGAGGACATTCGGTAATATCAGGCACTTGTCAATTTCCCAAACCCACTGCATAGAACTCTGTTTAACCCTTGCTGTACCTCAGACTGATGCATCAGTCTAGAATTCCAGTACGTTCAACTTCTGTTGGCAGCCAAAGGGTTAAAAAGTAGGATTATACTGACTTATTGCCACTGTGTAATTCAGGTGCAAGGGGGTCCAAGTTGTACCATTTACAAGTCAGGTGACAGATCATTTGTGGCTATTTAAGGTGAAGTATTAGCCGGTAATGGCAGTCACGTCATTGTTAACTGCCATGCTGCGGCTGTTTCTGTTGCCACCGCTGTGAGAGAATGTCAAAGCAAAACACACTAACTCTATCTAGAAAGATAGAGATTTAAGAACAGATAGATGACATGCTGAAGATGTCATTGAGAGACTTGCCTTTCCACTTCGGCATGCCACATTCTACTCAGTGTGATCTGCTGAAGAATATTGCAATCCGTTTGGGTAAGCTGGCTGTGTGGGATGGGTCATTACTGTGTAGGCATCTTGGGGGGCTGCTAAAATGACCTGCTTGGGGTTAGAGTACAATGCTGAAATACAGATGGCCATACCTTTTATTATTTTTTCAACAGTTCAGTTGTGTTTTTGCAAGGACATTTTATGACATAAAGAAATGTTTCAAGCTAAAGATTTCTTGTTTTTGTTGAGACAGAGTCCTTCAAGGAGTGCTCTGGTGCATAGTGGTGCTACATGACCATCCAGCAGTTAATTGTGAAGTGACCATCATTTACACTACACTTGAAAACACCTACACCACTTCAGATTCCCTGCCTGGGAAAGAGTTCACCTAGGGACAAATGACTTGGCTGGGCATGGGATCAGAGTAGTGCAGAAGGAGTTTGTGGAGTTGGGAAGGGGTCTTAGACAAGTAGCACACACAATATCCTACTCAGAGGTGCTGCCTGTCTATGGCATGGGTGAGGTGAGGGTTCTCTGCAACATATGAGTCAATGAATGGTTCAAAAATGGTGCAGAGCACAGGGTTTTGGCTTCATTGGGAACTGGGGTTCCACCTGGAAAGACACCCGACTATACTGGCATGATGGTCTGCATCTGTCTGGGAGGAGAACCAGTCTCCTGGGTGATAGGTTTAAATGCTTCATTGGCAAGCTTTTAAACTAGCCAAGGGGGAGGCACTGATAAGAAGCAAGGAATTCCCAGCCTCCCCCCACAAAACAGGGTAGTTAGCAAGGTAAAAACCAAGGTAGAAAGGTCAATAGGGAGCATGCCAGGGGTAAATGGAGAAGGCAAAGTCAGGAAGGGCTGGGATGGGGCTAAAAGAGGTAAAGACATCAAACAATGGAGAGTAATGAGTACCAATGCCTATTGTCTGGGTAACAAGCTTCCTAAACTAGTGGCCTAGATGGAAGAGGGACACCTGGATATCATGGCAGTTACAAAAACATGGTACACACTGAACCATGATTGGGATGTAAACATACCAGGGTACACAATCTACAGAGGGACAGAGAGGGTAAAAGAGGAGGAGGACTAGCTCTCTACACAAGGGAAGGGATCAAAGCAACAGAGCTAAAGGGTAAGCGGGGAGGAGAGGAAGCACTGTGGGTCAACTTGGAGACAGGCAATGGCACAACATTTCGCATGGGGGTTGTATACAGACCCCAATCTCAGAGGAGGAAATGGACAAGGAAATAACAGAAGACATCCTTAGAATGGCATACAAAGGGGAGATATTGTTGATGGGGGACCTGAATATGCCAGATGTTAACTGGAGCACATTTGTTGAAGCCACATCCAAGAGTGGGGTCATTTTTGATGCCCTACATGGGGGCATGCCTCAGACAGCTAGTATTGGAACCCACTTGGGAGGGAACAATCTTAGACCTAGTACATTCAGATGGAGATGGAGAGAGGATCACAGATTTAGTAGTGGGTAGCCATCTGGGAACTAATGGCCACTGAACAATATGGTTCACGATAAACACAGCAGTAGCGTCAAGCCATACAAAGGCAAAGGTACTGGACTTTAGGAGGGCTGACTTTACCAAAATGTATGAGTGCCTAAGGAATGCACTAGCAAATGGGCAGGAAAGAGGGGTGGAAGAACAATGGGGAAAAATCAAAACTCCCATCACAGAGGCAACAAACCTTTGGGTGAAGCAAATAAACAAAACAAAGTAAAAAAACGCTATGGTTCTCAAAGGAAGTGGGAAGTGGGGGAGAAAAAGACAGCATTCAGGAAGTACAAGGAATCACAGAAGGAGCAGGACTGAGAACTGTATCAGTTAAAGCAGAAGGAAGCAGGGAAGGCAGTCAGAATAGTGAAGGTCCAAACCGAGGAAAAGATAGCCAATACAGTTAAGAAGGAGAATAAAACCTTTTATAGGTACATCAGGGAGCAAAGGAAGACCACAGGAGGCATAGTCAGGCTTAATAAAGGGAAGGGCAGTGGGCAGAGGATGACTGTGAAAAGGTAGAGATACTGAATGAATACTTTTGATCAGTATTCACAGAAGAAGAAGAGGGGGAGGTACCTAAACCAAACAATAGAAGCACTCTGGATAGGGGGGCCAGTACCAGTCCATTCAAAGAAGAAAGGGTCCTGAAAGAACTCTTAAAACTCAAGGTGGACAAAGCAACGGGGCCTGATGGGATTCACCCCAGAATTCTAAAAGAACTAAGGAGAGACCTAGTGATACCACTAACTACCCTTTTTAACAAATCATGGGAGGATGGTGTGGTACCTAAGGATTGGAGGAGGGCAGATGTGATTCCTCTTCACAAATGTATGAGCAAGGCAGGGGCAGATAACTACAGACCTGTTAGCTTGACCTCAGTGGTAGGGAAAATAATGGAATCACTTCTGAAAGAAAGAATTGTTCACTACCTAGAGGCCAGCGGTGCACAGAACCCAAGGCAGCATGGATTCACAGCAGGAAGGTCATGTCAGATAAATCCAATAGATTTCTTTGACTGGGTAACCAAAGCAGCAGACCAGGGAGGGGCTGTGAATATGACCTACCTAGACTTTAACAAGGCATTTGACACAGTCCCACACAAAGGATTAATAAACAAGCTAGCCAGCCTGGGAGTGGTTCCCAGGGTGGTAGCCTGGGTAACTAGCTGGCTGGACAGCAGGACCCGGAAGGTAATAGTAAATGGAGTACACTGTGAAGAAAGGGGGGGGTTCTAGTGAGGTAGTACAGGGTTCAGTACTTGGACCGGTCCTCTTTAATGTATTTATAGGAGACATTGCAGAGGGCCTGGAAGGAAAAGTATGCCTCTTTGCAGATGACGTAAAGATCTGAAACAGGGTTGATACACAAGGGGTGTGTGCAAAGGATGAGAAGAGACTTGGCAAGATTGAAGGAATGGTCAAAAAAATGGCAGCTTTGATTCAATCCAAAAAAGTGCAAAGTAATGCACCTGGGAAACAAACACCCAAGAGAAAAGTACACAATGGGAGGGTAGGTACTAGCAACAACACAAATGGAAAGGGACCTTGGGGTTGTCATATCAGATGACCTTAAGGTAGGTAAACAATGTGAGAAGGCAGTAAGGAGGGCTAGGGGGGATGCTAGGATGTATAGGCAGAGGTATCACCAGTAGAAAGCAGGAAGTTGTTATCGATCTGTACAGACAGTTGGTGTGACCCCATCTGGAGTACTGCGTGCAGTTCTGGAGACCCCATCTCCACAAGGACATAGACAGGATGGAAGCAGTCCAGAGGAGGGCAACTAAAATGGTGCAGGGTCTGCAACAGAAGCCATATGAAGAGAGACTAAAAGTGCTTAATATATATACCCTTGAGGAAAGGATGGAGAGGGGGGACATGACAGAAACTTTCAATTACCTCAAGGGAATAAACAACTTAAAGACAGGAGCATCTTTCAGAAAAAGAGATGTACAAGAACAAGGGGACACAATTTGAAGACAGAGGGGAGATGACTCAGGGGCAACATGAGAAAGTATTTTTTCACAGAGAGGGCTGTGGACTCATGGAACCACCTTCCTGAGGAGGTCATGGGGCAAAAACAGTGGGGGAATTCAAGAAAGCAAAGGGCAGACATAAAGCAAATATAATGAGGGGTAGGAGGAAGTAGGCTGTTGGGTAACTAGACTCTGCAACTTATCCAATAGGTAGGGAAATTGGCAGACTAGGTGGGCCAAGTGTTCCTTATCTGCCATCAAATTCTATGTTTCTATGAGCCACACTTGTTCTATGCCTGTACAGTTTGCACATGGAAATTTACACCAGTGGCCAAATTCCACCACCCGCCATTCACTACAATACCACCAACAGCTTAATCTAGTTCTCTAAGTCAATTTGTATCTGTACACATATTCCTCTTCCCTTTCCCCCAGGTCGCACCTGGAAATGAGCCATGGTTCAGTGTGCCTTTCCCAGTCACAAGCTTTCAAATAAATAATTAAATAAACTACTTTTATCAGTGTAGACATGTCAAATGTAAAGAACATAAAATTCATAGACACAAACACTTGTGGGATGAGGGGGTCTAGTCACTCTCAATGTTTTAGGCTCTGTAACATGGCTAAAGACATTGGAATAAGCGTGAAAGATGCATATCCTCCCCAAGCTTTTTAGCAGTTGTTGCACCCATGTATAAATCATTCTTCTTTCATCACTGTTTAAGTCAATCAGCCTGTACCTGCTCTTAGTTTTTTTGTCTGCTTCCCTGAACCTTTTAGGCTTCCTTATACATGGCAGTCTACCATCTATTAAAAAGGAATGTACTATCTTCCTCCTGGTTGTATTAAATATGTTAGCTGATAGCATATACTCTGAATTTTCTTGATTGTACCTAATGGCTATTATATTACTGTTATGTTCTACTTGAATTGTGTAGTCTGTATTATCCAGTGCCTTCCTTAAAATAAATGTATTGACCAGTGTACTTACCTGGTTAAAAACTAACACATGAACTAGCTAACTAACTAACTGACTAGTGAGTATGTGTAATTTGGTGTGCTATATATAAGCCCTTATATGCAGTCTTTATGGCACTATTCTGAGCAGGCAGGGTTAGGCAAATGTACATATAAATGCAGTGCATGAAGGAAGGGCACATTTAGGACCACATTAAGTACAGTTTTACTTTTGCACAGTTCTGTGCTATACATAAAGGGGTTTCAAGCCTTTCCATGTGTACAGGTCAATTTGTCACCACAGGGAAAGGACTTTGAGGGGGGGAGTCTGACTTAAGTCTCTGGTATGCATGGAGCCACTCTGCTGTGCACTGTTATTCCCTGGCACCTGCAGCACTCTGTTGCAGGGCTTAGTGACCCTTGTTATTCCAAGGGTCAGAATCTTGCAATGAATAACATCTGTTACAACAGGAAAAAAGGTTAGGCAGTGCAAAGAGCATCTGACAACAGTAATGAAAGGGACGGCAGTATAAGACTGTGGACAAACAAGTCACAGGATTCTGGTGCCTATGATCCATTAAGGATGACTAACAAGAAATTGTATTATAGGGGCACAGTAATATTAAACCCCAATTTTTGCACCTTAATAATGTTGGTGTTGTTTGATGAAATAGCCCAAATGTTGGCATGCAAGGTCTGGCTGCCAGAGTCTGAAGATGTGAAAAGTTTCATCATGCCATCTTGTTCAGTTTTCAAGCTACAGGGTACCAAAAAAATGGGAAAAAAAAACACGTTTGGTGTCCTCATACTTAACACTGGGTGTTTTTTGCTTTCACCTACAGTCTAGATTGTGTGGTATTTTTTCGTGAAATTTTCAGGGTTGAAGGGGCCCAAGCCAAGGGTGCACCATTGGAAGGTTTTGTGAAAAAATATTATATTGCTCCATAGTTATGATTTTAGAGTTTATGTCCTGACATTAACAGTAAAAAAAAAAGAAATCACGACTGCCTATTTTTATGATTTACCTCTCAAGTTGAAACAAAATATTGATCATGATGGCTGCCATTTTGTTTTTTTCTTACAATGTTAAAAATGGCATTAAGAAGCTAATATTGACATAAAATTAAACCCCAAAACCTGAATCTTGCTAAAGGACAGTTCTGTAGTTCAATTGTGGAATTTAATTTTTAAAACAACTCCCCAACCTCTTTACCCAATCTAAATACCTTCACATGCTCCTCGGAAATTTACTGGTTGTGACATGTAATTTTACCATTCATGCAGACTTTTTTTGGTCACAACATATAATTTTACCACTTGTGCAGAAATTTACTGGTGGTGACACATAATCTTACCATTTGTGTGAAAATGTACCAGTTGCAACATATAATTTTACTATTCATGCGAAAATTTACCAGTCACGACATATTTTACAGTTCATGTGGTACTTTACCAGTCATGACATATAATTTTACTATTCGTGCAGTAATTTGCAACAGGTTTCTCTTATTTACCATTCAAGCAATACTGTTTAGCAAACACATTGTACAATGGCATAATAAGCAAATCTTGAGATACAATCAAACCCCAAAACCTGTATCTTGGTAAAGGAAGGTTGTTTATCTCGATTCTGGAAAGTACAGTTATGTAAGAACTTACCGTAATGATAGATCTTCGAGAGAGGCTCTTGCAGTAGGTAATTACATATTGGACTGACGTCAGCAGGACCCCATGGAAAAATTTCTAGCTAGCAGTCCCTGGCGAGGAACCGCCCCCACGTCAGGTGACCGGCGTCAGACGACGTTAGTATAAAGGGGCGGTCCCGGACACCCACCTTCCAGTTCTTTCCTGCCACAGGCCCGGAAGGCCTGGATGAGAGAGAAGCAGATATTTCCCTCAATGGAAAAGGAGCTAAAAAAGCCTAGGGGGGTGGAGGGCAGGAAGGTATCACCTACTGCAAGAGCCTCTCTCGAAGATCTACCATTACGGTAAGTTCTTATATAACTGTACTATCTTACTTTGAGAGGGGTCTTGCAGTAGATAATTACATATAGGACAGAATCCCAAGCAGTCTGGAACAAATGAAAGGCACCGGGAGGAGGAACTACTCCAAGAAGTAGCAAAAAACCTTGCAGACCTCAAGATGGGAGGCCTTGCAAGACCACTAAGCTGAAGCCTGCTCTACGGCAAGAGGCAATGTCCAAATTGTAATGTTTCATAAAGGTATGGACGGAAGTCCAAGTGGCGGCAGCACAGATGTCCGCCGCAGACACATTCCTGAAACAAGTCACGGAGGCTGCTACTCTGAGAGTGAAGTGAACTCTGACTTGACCCGGAAGGGTCTTGTTGTACTTGTCATAACAGAAAGTGATGCAATGAGCCAACCACTTTGTTAGGCATTGCTTGGAAACAGCATTGCCTTCCCTTTTGTGAGCAAAAGAGACAAACAACTGATCAGTCTTTCTGAGATCCTTAGTCCTATCGGTGTAGTATCTCAGAATCCTGTGAACATCCATGGTATGGAGCAAATATTCTCCCTGGTTGGAGTGCTACATGAAGAAGGCAGGTAATTCAATAGACTGATTTAAGGTAGACTCCGCTACCACTTTTGGAAGAAACTTAGGGTTCGTGCAAAGAGCTACTCGTTCTTTGTGAAAAATCAGATAGGGGACTTTACACATAAGGGCCTGGAGCTCGGAAATTCATCGAGCAGAAGTAATGGCCACCAAGAAGAGCGTCTTCCATGAAAGAAACTTCAAGTCTGCGGAAGCCACAGGCTTGAAGGGAGGAAGGGTAAGTTTCTCAAAAACAAAGTTCAAATCCCAAGGGGGAGCAGGAGTCCGGACAGGGGACCTGAGATGAAGGACCCCTCTGAGAAAAGTCTTGGATACTTCTAATTGGGCAAAGGCTTTATCAGTGAAGGAACATGGTTGGCTGAAATAGCGGCCATGTGAACTTTCAAAGAGGAATGGCTGAGACCCAGGTCGAAGAGGTGACATAAATAATCGAGCAGAATGGCCACAGAACAGGAGAAAGGCTCCACATTCCTGGAGGCTGCCCAAATGGAAAATCTCTTCCATTTCATGGCATAGGTGGATCTAGTGGAGGGTTTTCTAGCCTCCATCAGAATCTCGGCCACCTTAGGAGAGACGCCAAATCGAGATTGGGCTAGGTCTGCAGGAGCCATGCATAAAGTTGAAGAGACTGGAGTCCCAGATGGACCAGGGTCCCCTGATCCTGGGTCAGCAATCCTCGAGATAAAGGAAGAGGAAGAGGAAGAACCTCTGAGTATTGTTGTAGAAGAGAGAACCAGATTTGCCTGGGCCAGAAAGGAGCGATCAGAATCATTCTCGCTCCTTCCATGGCAAGCTTCTGCAGCACACGAGGGACCAGAGGAATTGGGGGGAAAAGCATAGATGAATCTGCCCTTCCAGCTTAGAGACAGAGCATCGCTTCAGAAAGTGCCTCGCTCTAGAGCGAGCGAGCAAAAGGTGGGAAGTTTTGTGTTTTGAGAAGAGGCAAACAGGTCTACCTGTGGAGTCCCCCAAAGCTGGAAGATGCTGTTTAGAACCTTTTGGTCCAGTGCCCACTCGTGTGGCAGAGCCGAGAAGCGACTTAGCTTGTCTGCCAGGGTATTGTCGACTCCTGGAACATGGATCACCGTGAGGTGAAGGTTGTGGAGCGTTTCTCAATCCCAAACCCTCATTGCTTCCCTGCACAGCGGGTAGGATCGAGTCCCTCCCTGCTTGTTGATGTACCACACCACGCACATGTTGTCCATTTGGACAGTAAGGTGACCAGGAAGGATGTATTGGTGAAGGGCTTGGGAGAGCATACAGAACTGCTCGTAGCTCAAGTACATTGATGTGAAGAGCTAACTCCAATCTGGACCATAAACCCTGGGTTCGGTGAGGACCCAGATGGGCTCCCCAACCTTCGCCTGATGCGTCCGTGGTCAGAGTCTGGTAGGGGGAAGGATGACAGAAGGGGACACCCCAACAGGTTCTCTCGAACCATCCACCATTGCAAGTCCCTTGTCATCGGCAAGGAGATCAGCACCAGATGATCTAGGTCATCTATGAGTTGATCCCACTGAGAGCGGAGAGTCCACTGAGAGATCCTCATGTGAAGCCGCGCGCGTGGAACCGTCAGGATGGTGGCCGCCATAAGCCCCAAAAGACGGAGCACCGACCTCGCCGGAACCTTCCTGCATTCCGAAAGCAGGGAAATCTGTGACTGGAGGGAGGCTGCCCTGTCTGGAGGAAGGAAAGCCTTGCACACTGTCGAATCGAGGATTGCCCCGATGAACTGAAGTCTCTGGGAGGGGTCCAGATGAGACTTGGAATGGTTGATGGTAATACCCAGACAAGTGAAAACCTGCTAAGTAAGGGAGAGAAAATGCAGGAGTTCCTCCCTGGACGAGGCCGCCAGGAGCCAGTCGTCCAGGTAGGGAAACACCTGAACTCCCAAAGTACGCAGGTGGGCTGCTACCACCACCAGGCATTTGGTAAAAACTCAGGGAGCCGAGGAAAGACCAAATGGGAGTGCCCGGAATTGGTAATGGTCCCCCTGGAAAGCAAACCGGAGGTACTTTCGGTGCAAGGAATGAATGGGGATGTGCAGGTATGCATCCTGCATATCCAGCACACAAAGCCATTGGCCCAGCTGAAGAGGCAAAAGGGTTTGAAGGGAGAGCATCCTGAATTCTTGTATTCTACATAGAAGTTCAGGGAGTTGAGATCGAGAATGGGTCTGAGATCTCCCATCTTCTTTGGTACAAGGAAGAAATGGGAATAGTAACCCATCCCGTGAAGGTGAGGGGAACGAGTTCTATGGCCTGCTTCATGAGGAGGGAAGATATTTCTTCCCTGACCAAAGGAAGATGGTCCCTTGAGTAAGAGGACTTCAGAGGGGGGTGGTGTGGAGGTTTCTGTAGAAACTCTGTGGAGTGCCCCTCCGTGATAATCTCAAGCACCCATGAATCCGATGTTATCCTCTCCCAACCCGGAAGGTGGAGGCAGAATCTCCCTCCTACTGGTTCCTCCGGGGAGTCCAGAGGTGGTGGGAGAGGGAAGGAGTCAGGTGGTGTGGGGCAGCGTGGCAGCTGGGGCACCCGCTGCTT
Organism: Neoceratodus forsteri; assembly: GCA_016271365.2. Classification (NCBI taxonomy): domain Eukaryota; kingdom Metazoa; phylum Chordata; order Ceratodontiformes; family Ceratodontidae; genus Neoceratodus; species Neoceratodus forsteri. The sequence continues at coordinate 36,133,727 of JADMNL010000023.1, forward strand.
TTATGGGCGGCAGGGGCCTGGCAGCTGGGAGCTCCCGGTGTTTGTGGCCCACCTTCCTTGGGGTTTCGCTTGAGGCCGGCTGCGTCTTCGAAAAGGACGGCGCTGCGGGGGATGGGGACGGTACATGGAATCCACAGATTTCAGGGCCGTCCCCTTCTCCTGCAAGTCGGTGATGATGTCCTGGCATCACCACCAAAAACACTGAACCCCTGAAAAGTGCTTCCTGGATTGCTGACTGCACCTCCAGGACCAAACCTGACACGCAGAGCCAGGCGTGATGCCGAAGACTTATGGCGAACGCGGAGCTCCACCCTGCAGTGTCCACTGCATCGTAGGTCGTCCTCAGAATGTGACGACTGGCCGAACGAGCAGAACGGACTAGGTCGGCTAACTCCTGCTTGACTTGGGAGTCAGGTAAGGAGTCAATCTTATATTCCGCCTGGGTAAGGATAGCCTTCTGGTAATCCCCCATATGTGCTACATAATTCAGGGCCCTGATTCCCAGTGTGGAAGAAGCGTATATCTTCCTTCCATACTGATCCAGAAGGTGAGATTCCTTATCCGGGGGAGACAAACTCAAGTGTTTGGGGTGTGCTGACTGGCCGTGAGCGGCGCTAATCACAACTGAGTCTGCACAGGGGTGAGAATCCAAAAAATCAACACCCTCCAGAGTTTGGTATAGCCTGCTGGACTTCCGAGGAAGTGGGGCTAAAGCCGACGGTTGCTTCCAAATAGTGGAAACAAGCTGGGCGTGAGGCTCGATACAGGGTGGCACTAGAGTAGGGGCTGTAAGGGGCAGGTCCAGATGTTCAGCGAGTTTAACCCGCTGAGGATCTGGCTCCAAAGAATGCCACTGATGTACTTCCTGGATCTTCCTGAGCAACTCCGTGAAGGAAGGATCCTCCGGAGGAGACTTTGGAGGAGTCCTTGGCCGGGGCTTGGACAGAGAGTGAGGCTCATCGTCTTTCTCGGAGCATCCATTGGAGGAATCCGAGGAGTCCGAGAGAGAAGAAGAAGAAGAAGAACTAGAAGCAGAGTAAGACTCCCTGACTCGTCTAGGGGGAGGAACAGGTTCCTTAGGTAGAATCCCTGGATGCGTGTCCTGCCCCTCTCTGGATCCGGAGGGAAGAGTTCAGGAATCCAGAGGCGGAGAGGGAGTGTGCTGTCTCGGGTGTATGGGGGCCGGAGGAGGCACCGTCACTGTAAGGCAGCTCTCAACTTCCTTGGTGAGCTGAGCCTTGGCCTCAGCCCACCAGGAGGCCAGAGTCTCCTGAAGATCCACTGGTGGCCTGGGGGGCGGTGGAGGAGGAGGAGGAGGAGGGGGCTAGTTATATGGATTATATCCGTAAGGCAAGTATCTGTAGCCCGGCTGTGGGAATACCGGTGCCGGGGTACTGCAGCGTAAGGTACTGCAGCATCGGTGGAGCCGGCGTCGGGTACTGTGACACTGGATACTGCAGGCCCGGGTAAGCTGACATTGGATACGACGGTGGATACCCAGGTACCGGAGGAGCTGCCGGAGCAGACGGCCCAGGAGGGACCCCCACGGGCGGATCAACCGTGATAGGCCTGTGGGGGGGGGCCCGATGGAAGAGGAATATCCCACGCTGGCGCGGAGGGGCCGTGTCAGGAACCGCATCGGGCGGGGCCGGTGGGGCCGGGCCGGGCGTTGAGGCCGCACCCGGGGGGCCAGCTTCAGATTCGGTTCAGTAGGAGGGGGGTCTGACGGCAGAAAAGCATCCCGTGCCTTGCCCGGGGACGGAGGTGAAAAGTCCCCAGGGTCAGACAGGGGCAACTCGGGCTCCCCAGATGGCAGCAAAGGCTGCGGGGAACCTGGGACGACAGACGATGGAGGGTCTGTCGTAGGCTCCAATGCCTGGTGCACGTGGGAGGAGCCGACGTGCGACTTAGGGGCTGAATCCCGGTGGACACCAGAGGAGCTGGCGTCTGACTTAAGGGGTCCCTTGTCGGAGGTGGGCCGAGGGTGGGAAGCGTTCGTCCGGGGGACACTGCCGTGGCGCCGCTCAAGGGTCGGGCGCCTTAGTGGCCTTCACCCAGCCGGGTGTCAGAGGAGCTGATGTCACTGGCTTATGGGAGGTGCCCGCACCCAGTAGGCCACAAGCCCGCAGCAGTACTATAGGGCAGAGGCCTCCTTTGCCCAGAGGCGTCAGACCTAAATGTGAGTCTCGATGGTGGATTGACGCCTCCCTCCAGCCTTGAGGCTGCTGTCGGGTGATCCTCGGAGGACGCGCTACCTGAACCGCAGCTCCAGCCGGAGTCGCAGATGAGGAGGCCTTCTCCCTGTGCCTTTCTTTTTCCTGCTTCTTGTGTCCTTCTGGGGAGGTCGACACCTGCCTAAGCTTCTTCAACGCCTTCTCCATTGCAGACATCTTCTTTTTAAGGAGATGGGCTTCCAAAGACTGCTGGCGTCGTCTGCAGGTGGCCGTGTTAAAATGCAAGCAATGCGGGCATGTTTTGACCACGTGGTCGGGGCCTAAGCAAAAAAGGCAGAGGGAGTGACCGTCCTTGTAAGGCAGTTGGGCACCGCACGAGTTGCACTTATTTTTGGAAGGGGACGACATAAACCGACGTTCACCTGATGAAATCGTACTGAAATACTAATAACTTTTGGTAAAAACCGACGAAATAGCAGGGCTGAGCACGAACTTTACCGCGAGCACTGCACGAGCTGTCGGCAGGAAAGAACTGGAAGACGGGCGTCCGGGACTGCCCCTTTATACCGACGTCATCTGACGCCGGTCACCTGACGTGAGGCGTCCTCGCAGGACCGCTAGCTAGAAATTTTTCCGTGGGGTCCTGCCGCCTGCCGACGTCAGTCCTATATGTAATTACCTACTGCAAGAGCTCTCTCGAAGTAAGATCTTAATTTTAACAACTACCACCCAAAGCCTATCTTTACCTTTGTGATTACCTTCTGTTGTTCCTTGGAAATTTACTGGTAACAATATATAATTTTATTATTCATGCAGTAATTTACTGGTCATGACATATAACTTTGCTGTTCATGTGGTAATTTGCAAGAGGTTTTTCTTATTTATTAATCGAGCAATACTATTTACCAATCACATTATAAAATGACATAATAAGCAAATACTGGGGTACAGTCAGACCCCCAACCCTATATTTTGATCAAGAACAGTTGTTTAACTCTATTCTGGTGTTTAATAAAAAAAAAAAAAAATACCTCCTGAAATCTATCTTTATGCATTGGATTACCTTCGGCCATTCCTCAGATATTTACCATTCATGACATGTAATTTCCTCCTGTCCTGTGCTAATTTGTGACATGTATTTTTAATTACACTCAAGCGATACTATTTATAAAAAACATAATTTATACATTTGGTATGCTTTTTAGAACTGTCATATTATCATTGTAATTACTTTGTAAGTCAGACTAATAAACATATTGTATTGTTATATAAACAACATTCAAAACAATATAAGGAGCAAATACTTCGATAAAATCAGACCCCCAAAGCTGTATTTTGCTAAATGGCAATTGTTAAGCTTGATTGTGGTATTTAATTTGAATAAAATATCTACCCACACCTATCTTTATGCACTGGAATTACCTTTGGCATTCCTCACATATTTACTGTTCACAGCATGTAATTTTTACCTGTCGTCTGGTAATTTGCTACATGGAGTCATGGAAGCACAGGGCCCAGCAACGTGGATGAGGATACAATTCTAGTACCTCAAAAAGAAAGGAAATTCTTTGAAAAAAAAAACTGTATTAATACACCACTTAGGGTTCAGATTAAAGCAACAAAAGTTGGAAAATGTGATGTAAGGGTTTCTAACACTGATTTTCCACTCCAACCCCCAAGCGGCCAAAGCAAAAAACATTATTTATTTTATTTATTTATTTATTAACAGTATCGGAATTACAAACCTATGAGTCAGAGACTCATTTACAAAGGCTCCACGTACGAAGTAGACAAACAAGTGAAGTGATATAGCAGAGTAATTACATTGCCTATACAGGGTGGTAGCTAAGGTAGTGGTAACAGTTTCGACACTTGATTAGCACAATAGACAGTACAACCAACACAAACATGAGGAGTGTGACTAAATGTAGGCCTTGGGAGGGAGGAAAACCATATAGGGCTAAGAGTGCAGGGCAGGAGTCCACTGTCAGGGGTGAGGACAGAAGCCACGTGAGCAAGCAAGTGATCTAGAGATCAAAGGGGTGGGCAGCCCATTTTAGCATTTACAACTGTGGGAGGAGAAGAGCTGGTGGTGGAGGGCAGTTTTAAAAGGATCCAACCTACTTTCAGAGGAAATGGGAGCAGGAAGGGAGTTAAACCAGGATGGGGCTCTGAAAGGAAGGACCTTTCAGCCAGAGAGGTCCTGACTGTGGGTACAAGGAGAGAAGGTTTGGAGGAGCTGCAGGTGGACAGAGTAAGGAGAGTGGTGCGGATTAGTGAGGACATGCCTGTTGGTCAGTCCACTACAATTTTCCTGGTAAAGAAGCAGGTCTGGTACAAAAGCCTCTCCTCAAAGTTGAGCATATTTGCCAGAGAATAGAGTGAGCAGGTGTGGGTAAGCCTGTTGGCACCCGTGAGCAGACAGCAAGCTTTGTTTAGGGACATTTTAACTCGGTTGAGGGCAGTGTTGTCCACAGCCTCATAGACCAAGAACCCATAGTCTATGAGGAACAGTTCAGAGGAGGTAATGGCCAGTCTCAGGGCTTCAGAGGGGAGGTAGTCCCTGTGACGATAGAGTAGACTGATTCAGGAGTTTACAGCTGAGCAGAGTTTATGGATATGGCTGTGAAAGGAGAGAGCTGGGTCAAAAGTTAGGCCAAGGTACTTGAAGGAATTTTTAATTGTTCAAGGGGCAGATGATGATCTGACTGGACCAGAAGGGGTGTATCTGCTTTGATTGTGGGAGAAGGGCATGATTTTCATCTCCTTGTGGTTCAACACTAGTCTGCAGTCAATGAGCCAGGTTTCAGCCTGGCTGAAAGAGTTCTGGAGAGCATTTTGAAGGGAGATAGGGTCAGGGTGGGCAGAGAAAAGGACTGTGTCATCAGCATAAAGAAGATCTCTTTCAGAGCAGTTGGCAGGGAGAGCTTTAAGATATAGATTAAAAAGTAATGGCCCCAGAACAGCGCCCTGAAGGACCCCGGAGTGGACAAAGCGTCACCCAGATAAGGTGCTATCAATTTTATCTCACTGACAGCGGGACAAGAGATAGTTGGCAAACCAGTCATGGACATTCTGAGAGAGGCCTAGTTGCTCGAGGGTGGATAGCAGGAGGGAATGGTTGATGGTGATGAAAGCTTTCAACAGGACAAGGAATGCAGCGAAGGCTAGGTACCTCTTGTCAAGAGAAGAGTGTAAAAAGCTGGAGAATTCAAGTAGAGCAGTGGTGGTGCTGTGGCCTCAATGGAAATCATACTGCTCCTTGCAGAGGAGGTTGTGAGTGCCGAGACAGTCAGTGAGCTGGTCCGACACTATCTTGTCTAAGGCTTTAGAGAGGGGAGGGAGAATGGATATCAGTCTATAGTTCCCAGGAGAGGTGTAGTCCCCACACTTTTAAATGAGGGTAATAACCGCAGTTTTCCAGATGGAGGGGGACTGGTCTAGGCAGAGGGAACTGTTAAGGAGATTGGTAAGGGGGGATAGTACAGCGTCCAGGCCCAGAGCAGGCATTTTAAGGTTCAGTGAGTCATTACTGTGACTCGCACCATTTAGGGCATTGAGAAGGTAAAGCTTGGCTTCTTGCATTGAGAGGGCATGGAAGTAGAAGAGAGGGTAAGGGGGATGGGTGGGGGGTTGGGATAGGGTCAAAGAAGTTAGTGGGGAATATCGAGCTGAGGTCTGAGAAGGTGGAGTTGAGGGTGCCTGTTATGCAAAAAGGGTCAGTGGTGATGGCTCCACTGATGTTGAGCTGGGACGGGGGGGGAGGTACGGGCTTTCCATTGAGTTCATTGATGTTGTCCCAGAATTTTTGGGCCAAGCCTCAGGAGGAGGCAAGGGAGGACCTGTAGTAGTCTGCTTTAGCTTTATGGATGGCCAGGTGCAGCGGTTTCGAGCAGCCCAGTTGGTTTGTTTATCAGAGGGCTTGCCCGAGTTAAGGGCTCTGTGCCAGAGGTTGTCCCTGAGGTGCATTTGAGTGATTAGAGACTGGGTGACCAAGGGTGTGTCTGGATCTTTGATAGTGGTTCTGGAAAGGGGGGGGTGAAGATGTCACAGGCTGAATTGAAGGAGTGGATAAAATAACTGAGAGCCGTGTCGATGTCGGGAGCTAGTTTAATTGGAGTCCAATCCCAGCAACTAAGATGATGTATTAGCTGACCTAGCCTGCTGGGTTTGAGGCATCACTGAAGGACAGTTCTGGGGAGCAGATTCTGTACTTTGCAGGACCAGGAGAAGATGATTGGGGAATGGTCGCTGAGTGCATTGGGTAGCACTGTGGTGTCAGATTTTGAGGGGTCTGTTGGTTAGAACAACATCCAACAGGGTCACAGAGCCATTAGTAGGGTTGGTCTGGGTGGGGGTGGGTAACCAGTTGGGTGAGATCAAGGGCAGTAACTGCATCTTTGTCCTGGGCAGCAGAGCAGGAGAGCCAATTGATGTTGAGGTCTCCCATTAATATAAGCTTGGTTTTGGGCAGGAGCTGAGAGAGGTGGTCAAGTAAGGACTGGAGGGCAGGAAGCTAGTGACGTGGTGGAATATAGGCGGCGATGATCAATGAGGCCCTTGTGGCACCAGGGGTGACTTTGAGAGGGCTTGAGCACCATGTTCCAATTGGGAGGGTGCACTTGCAGTGAGTCATGGAGGTAGATAGCACAGCCACCCCCACACTTCTTGACTTTATCTTCCCAGAAAAGGGAGTGATGAAAAAGTCTGGGGTGGATTTAGAGAGCTACAGCTCAATGAGCACCAGGACATCTGGTTGGTGCTGAGGGAATCCAGCCTTTGAGTTTGTCAAATTTCTTTAGGAAGCTGCAGATGTTCATAGTGGCAATACGGAGCCCAGCCACCGGTGGGGAGAGACGGGGGTCAGCAATGGGGGGTCCTGGGTTGGGGTGTATATTCCCAGACAACAATAGGAGAAGGGATAACAGTCTGAGGAGTGCCAGGTGTTGCCCACAGTGGGAGGCAGCAGACGTATAAATGCAAGCTTGCTCAGGAAGGGAGCTGAGGATAGGAATAGTGAGGTGAGGCAATAGAAAATCCTAGTGGCAAAGAGGAGAAGTAAACATAAGGTGCAAGGAAAGGAGCAGTGGAAGAGAGGCAAGTGAGTTAGTCGGGAGAGGTTATGGCAGTTCACTGCTGGAGTCTTCCTTGGTTCACAACCCTAATGCTCACCCCATTCTCAAATAGAAACATAGAGCCTGATTTTGAAAGCTCCCTGAATGGTGCAAGGGGCTTGCAATAAAAGGAATAGCGTGAGATGTGGTTTGTACCAAAGGATGCACCGGGAGCAATTTTCAAACTTAGCCTATGGCAAACACAGGCTGCATGCACCAAAGGGGGCTTGTGCCATCCTTGCAGTACAAAATGGACTGTGGCATGGCACTGGGGGTTTGCAGCAGATGCAGATTGCCATATCCCCTAATTCAGGATTCTCAAAACCCTCTAGAGTGCAAATTTGTAAGTCCCAGAAGACCAGACAGGGCTGGTCTATAGTACTTAGAAATGTGTCCTTGCAGAGGGTTTAGAAACTAGTGTCAATGTGCTGCAGTCCTGCCTCCCCATCTCTGATGCCCTTTTTATTAAAAGGATGCACATCCCTGGTGGCTAGCAGTCTCCCCCTGCCCTGATCCCCTTTTTATTAAAATAATTTATGTCCCTGGTGGTCTAATGGACTCCACTCATTCCCGATCTGCCAGTACAATATAACAGATGACTTTCTTAGTGGACCCTCACTTAACCTGGCAGCAGGTAGTGCACCATCTTCATCTCTGTCCCAGCCTCAAGCCAGCAATCACATGTCCTCTGCTCACTCACCGCAGCCAGCTGCTGACTGAGCTATCAAGGAGCGCATGCTGTATGCAGTACGTGGTCCTTGACAACTCAGTTGGAGGCTGGCTGTGCTGAAGAGCAGAGGGCTGTACCAGTTGCTGGCTCAGAGATAGGATGGGGGAGAAGGGTGGTGGGGCACTACCTGCCGGGATGGGGGTCATCTCGACCACCAGGGAAAGTTCTCTGTTATATTATATGAGTGGATCAGAGATAGAGAGGAGGGTTCGCTAGACCATTAGGGGGTTCTGTTCTGTCAGCATACAGGGGATATGGGGGGAGGATTGCTAGACACTAATCACTGTCCATGGGTGCAGCTGCTGCCCAACTGCCCCTCAGCATGCATCAAACCTCACAGATGTGCCATCTGTTTGGCGTATGGCCACAGTTGCCACAAGCTGCTGGGCTTTGCCACTGGCACCCTACTTAATAGAGAATTGGGTGCAATGTTCATGGTGCACTGGCAATCAGCGCAAGCTGCTTTTGGCACAGCTTGTGTCAACCTTTGAGAATTGAGCCCATAGACTTTGAAAAACTATAGTCTTCCCTGCTTGAAGAACAAACAGCACATCTGACCTTGTTGGCTTAGGGAATGGGGTGAGCATTAGGGTTAAGACCCCCCAAGGAAGATCCCAGCAATGATTTGCTGTAATGTTTTTTGCTTTTGCTATTTTGGGTGTAGGTGTGGGGAGTCAGTGTTGGAAACCCTAACATCACGTTTCATTACTTTTGTCACTTAAACTAAACCCTAACTGGTGCGTTAATGTTTAAACTAAACCCTAACTGGTGCATTAATGTAGTTTTTTTGCAAAGAATATACAGCATACATGTTGACATGGCCAGGTAGGTACAGGGTCGGGGGTGGGGAACAACCTTAGCAGTAGCACCCATAGTGCCATGTACTGAATTCTGTGGCTGTTACTATCTAGTATTTTAGTGGTCTCACAGCCTATGTGCAACTTAACATCTAGACAGGGAATTTGCATAGATATATGCTGACCAGTTGGCGCATGGGAAAATCCTGCCCTTGCAGGCAGCAGTAGCAATTTGCATATTGTAATTTTAGTAGGTGATAGTACTTGTAGTCCTGTACACCCCTGAATAGCACCACTGGATCAGCATTTGGGTCTCCTGTTTTCTCAGCCTAAGGAGAGGATGGAATGTGCCTTGAGATCATATTTATTTGAGTTATGGTGAGCTGCAAATGGCAAGGCAATTTAAAAGACAACATCTTGTGCAAAAACACTGGTGCAGGTTTTACCCTGGAAGGGTATTGACAACAAGGCCAAGTTTCAATGAAATACCAATTTTTATAAACCTTGTAAATAGAAAGCATCATTGAATGTTTATTATGGCAATTTACAGATACATCCCATTATACTTTGCATTAATAGAATGTGTGGAATGTGGTATACTATACTATATAAGTCATTATATGCAGTCTTTCCAGGACTATCCTAGTGCCGGCAGGGTTAGGCAGAACACCATGTAGCCTCACAAGCAAGTTATCTGACCAACCACGGCTGGTTTCATACAATACTAGTATGTCATCAGGAGGATGGGTAAGCTCTGTAAGTCGTAACTATTTAATAGACCTTCTTGAAGTGACAGTGCACAATTAGTGAAACCATATATGTATAAACAGCAATAGTGCTAAAAATTCCCAAAAGTCCCAACAAGTGACTTAAATTACACTATATGGTTAACTATATTAAAACTAACATCGACAATCAAATGTTTTCACAGCCAGGGGTTAGCACATTCAGTTGTTCCCATAGTACTTTGTTTAAAGATCCAGATTAATTAATTTTATTGTATCTATTAGATACCAACTCCAGGGATACATTGTGATATTCCCAGATCAGAGGAGGACCAAGAACCTCTCACAACTGTAGGAAAAAATGAACATAACATTAACCCTAAAATATATTTTACAAACAGGTGCAATACATAAGGCTGATATGCTAAACATCTAACCATACCTGGTAATACAGGTACAGTACTTATCTAACAGGCAACAGGGCTAATATAACAATTTTGTCCAAGATATAGAGAAGCAAACAATGGGATTGTAGCAAAACACTAATTATCTAGCCTTCCTTTTCATGCATAGCATGAGGTCAATACAATCATTGAGACCTGGTAATGTGAGGGCCCCAAGCATATAAATCCAGTAGGATTCCCTCACTCTTAACCTCTCATCAATATTTCTACCTCTCGGCCCAAGTCTCACAACCTCTAACCCATAAATTTGAAGGTATGCTAATATCTTTCAGTTTAGTGGTCCAGTAGTGGTTTGCCAGTGCACTCCTAACATTATTGTTCAGTGTTGACCTTAAATCCTTCCCAATCCGCAAACAATCCTTGTTTTCAGTGCCTATGTGGTTTTGCCCACATGGAAGGCACCACATTGGTATCTGGCCAAGTACACAACATTTGCAGTCACACAATTAATAAAATCCCTGATTTCAAATGTTGTTTCACTGTTACAACTAATGAAAGTTTGACATTTTAGAACTGAATAGCAGAACTTATAATTACTGCACTGGTACATGCCCCTTGGTAAAGGAGGTCTAGGGTTTATTCCCTCTTTTCCCTTTGGTAGAAAATTATGGACTGATTAATCTCTTAGATGTGGGCCCATTTTATAGACCATCTGTGGTCTCTTGCTCACCACCTTTTCTAGTAATGGGCCCCTCTCAATATGTTCCAATTAGCATTTATCATTGTCTCTATCTCACTTGAGCATCTAGTATATGTTGTTACAAAGTTAGTCCAAGATTCGCTATTACACCTAGATTTCCCCCCCAAAGTTCCTCCCTTTTCATGTCACTCACCTCCCTATGGGTTCCATGTGATAATGGTTATTGTGGAAAGGTGATCATCATTAGGGCGAGTGTAGACTGATGAAAATCAGTTTCAGTGATGTACACTACTGGTGCACAGCACAAGGGTGTCGGACACTTAGTTTTTTAAATTTATGTAGGGGGTCTCCCAATTCCTGCTCCAGTTCTTGGAATCTCACCATCCTCCATAGGTCCAGTTGTTGTTCCTCATCTAAAAACACCTCCTCAGCCTCCGACTCACTGTTAGATGTGTTATAATTAGATGAATTACTTCTCTTAAGTATGGATCGTTGTTGTGGGTTTGCTTGGTTCCCTTCCCCTAGAATAGTAATAATTACCTGTGTGGAATCATACAATTTGAGAGGCTGGGGACCAGACAACAGATCCTTCAGCAACCCCATAGAACGGGGGGGTCAAAAACACAGAGGGCCGGGGGAAGAGAGACAGGCAGTAGACGATGAGGAAAGTATTGTTCTCAACATCTCACATGTGGAATTGAGTGAAGCTAACTTAAGAGTCTTACAGAAAGGATTATTGTTCATATCAACATTGGATACAAAGAGTTTTGATTTATACATTGATCTCCATATGTTTAAAAGGAACTTGAACTTAAAGGCCTTTTTAAGAAAAACAGGATGGGCCATGACAACTCTACTATAGGGACCTCTCTTGGGGATGGTACTCTAATACAGAACTCTGGAGTAACTGAGGTAGTGGAGGTAAGACAGTTTAAGCCACAATCATTTTTTATGCCACCATATAATGATTCTGTGAGAATCTTTGAACAGAGATGCAAGAGACTGTGTAAGTTATTATTGGAGAAGGAAGGAAAACCTAGCTTTGTAAATATTACAACAGAGGAAGCCCAAGCTTTAAAAAGCCTAGAAGAAAATGTGGAACTCACAATTAAACCATCAGATAAGGGTGGATTGGTGGGGGTAGTGTCCGCCTACAAATATATTGAAGAAATAGATTGTCAGTTGGACAATTCTGAATTCTATTTACCCCTTACCCACAGCCCGACTGCTGAGTTTAAAGTAATTGTGGATGCGTTTCTGTATGACTCTGAGTATGAGGGACTGATTTCACATGATGAATTACTATATCTTACTGTTGATCACGCTATTAGGGCAACAATATATGTGTTGCCCAAAGTACACAGAAATCTGCATAATCCCCCAGGACACCCCATAGAGGCTGGCATAAGGTCACTGGTTGAATCTTTGTATAGATATGTGGATTACCACATTAAAGACCATGTGACCAAATTGCCATCTAATATACGGGGTACAACTCAGATACTGGGGGTCCTAGGGGACAAGCAGATTAAAACATCATGGTATCTCATGTCTATGGGTATAGTCTCCCTCTATACAAATATCCCCCATGAGGGAGGGTTGGTTGCCCTTAGATTTTGGCTTGATCTGGATAATGACTTAAATGTGGGTAAGACAGAATTTTTGATAGAATGTGCTGAACATGTCCTGACAAAGAACTATTTTCTGTTCTGGGACCAGTGCTTTCTAAAACTTAAAGGTATGGCTATGGGGCAACTTTTCCCCCAATTATGCTAATTTGTACTTGGGCCTATGGAAGAAAGTAAATGTCTATGTTGCACAGATAAATCATGTGTACCATAAGACTGATATCTGGCATCGCTTTATTGACGATATTTTTGGGGTATGGCGTGGCACACTGGATGAGCTGGATGACTTTGTTAAATATTTGGAGAATAGTAATTCTAAGGTCAAATTCTCAGTGCAGTGTGATCTCTGTGTGGTATCCTTCCTGGATCTTCAAATTTCCAAAAAAGAGGATGGCACTTTATCTTCAAATTTGTTCAGGAAAGAGACCAACCAGAACTCACTGTTACTGGCATCCAGTTGCCATCCACACCATATGGTTTCAAACATTCCCAAGGCCCAGTTATTACGGGTAAGAAGGAACTGCAGTGAGGAACCTGATTATGTTAAAAACAGCATTGACATGTGTGACAGATTTAGAAAAAGAGGATATGCCAGTGGTTGGTAGACAGAGTATGTAGGGAGATGAGTGACATGAAAAAGGAGGATTTTTAGGTGGAAACAACTAGGGGTAATGGTGAATCTCAGACTAACTTTGTAACAACTTATACTAGGCACTCAAGTGAGATAGAGAAAATGATAAATGCTAATTGGAACATATTGAGGGGGACCCATTTCTAGAAGAGGTGATGAGCAAAAGACTACGGATGGTCTATAAAATGGGCCCACATCTAAGAGATAAATTGGTCCATAGTTTTCTACCAAAGGGAAAAGAGGGAATAAACCCTAGACCTCCTTTACCAAGGGGCATATACCTTCAAATTTTGTAGGTTAGAGATTGTGAGACTTGGGCTGAGAGGTGGAAATATAGATGAGAGGTTAAGGGTGAGGGAATCCTACTGGATTTACACACTTGGGGCCCTCACATTACCAGGTCTCAATGATTGTATTGACCTCATGCTATGCAGGAAAAGGAAGGCTAGATCAGTAGTATTTATCTACAACCCCATTGTTGCTTCTCTATATCTTGGACAAGAGTGTGTTATATTAGCCCTATTGCCTGTTAGAAAAGTACTGTCCCTGTATTACTAGGTTTGGTTAGATGTTTAGCATGTCAGCCTTATCTATTGCACCTGTTTGTAAACTATAGTCTAGGGTAAATGTTATGTTCATTTTTTCCTACAAGTAGTTGTGAGAGATTCTTGGTCCTCCTCCAATCTGGGAATACCACAATAGATCCCTGTATTTGGCATGTAATAGATAAGAGAAAATTAATTCATCTGGATCTGTAAACAAAGTACTATGGGAAAGACTGAATGTGCTAACCCCTGGCTGTGAAAACATTTGATTGTCTATGTTAGTTTTAGTATAGTTAACCATATAGTGTAATTTAAAGGATACCTAAACAAACAGTTTTTTTTAAAACTGCAAACTCCAAAATCTGGCTTCATAGTGAGGTAAAGTAAAGGCTACTGTTTACATTTATGCTAAAACTGCATTTATGCAAGTAACATAAATGCAGTTTCATAGCTTTTAAAAAATGTAAACATCAACCTTTCACTTACAAAAAAAACAGCCTTGCCTTCTCCCTAAGATATCTGCCAACTGTGTTAAGTGATGAGTCATTATGACATCATCGGAGCCAGAGCCAGAGACCAATATATATTCCTATACGCTAACTAGTTCTCCTTTCCCTCTTTGTTTTGAATTGCTTTACCAGAATTATCAACACCATGTGTTAACATGTTGGTCATTTTGATCAGTACACATGTTAGGCTATGATTTTGTTCATTTAATTTACTTTAACTTACTGAAAATGTTTTGCAATCTAGCTGACTTTCTCTTTGGCAAACTGCAGAACAGTACAACACTTCAAATACCTGATGATCTAGTGGTTATGTGATGCCCTGAAGGTTTTTTTTTGTTAACAAGGGGAGACACACTATGCTGAAACCTTGTTTACAGATGTGGCCTGGCAGCACAAGGAAGGTAAATGACTTTCTTAGGGTCACACAGCTAAGTAACGGTTTGGTCCAATTCCAAAGCTCATGCATTCCGGTTAATCCACAAAAAAAGCTTCTGTTGTATTTTCTTTCCAAGTGAACCCCCTGCACCTAGCCTGGCTTCTGTTGAACACCCCACCATCCATACCATGTTCTTAGTACTGCCTGGGGCTGTATATGAGCTTGCGGTCTCATGAAGAGAATTATCACACCTCAGACTGTAATCGTACACCTCAGAGAGTTGTGCATACCTACAGCGATACGGATCATCAGCTGGCACTGTTAAAAAATACCTCCCAAATCACACTTAAGTCCACTTTTTCAATGTTTAACTTCTGTTCCCATAGTAAACATTGAGTGGATCACCACCCTTCTGCACAGTAAAGGCAGTATGTACAGTTCCCCTGTTGTGTTTTGTCCCGCCACATTAACCATCAATTGGGTCTTCATGGAGGGCTAAGCAATAAGCCTCAGCACTCACCAGAACAACTGCTGTTCATGCCTTCATAAGGGTTGTACTTACTATGGATAACAATAGTATTAGCAGGAGAGGCGTACTAATGCCTTGAGCGAATCCACCAGACTTCCAGTATCAGTCTACTCCTTTACCTGTGATCTGCAGAATCCTGCAGGACAGTTCCCTGCAAATCTTCTCCAGGACTTTTTAGTGCCCTACTACACAATGCAAGCTGGTTAGCTACCACCCTTCTAAATCGTGAATGATCTATACACAGCTCCCTCAATATTGTCCTAACAAATGTCAACACCCCCCCCCAAACCTGAGGGTAATCTCCCTACACTGAATTCAAGTAATACTTTAAGTGCAGCTCTGCCACTGAGTATTTGTCATCGCTGGCTGCTCTCATTCACAGTCAGGTAGTGATCATAATGCTGGCAGCCCTACATTTCAGATCACACAATGATCTGCTAAACATCCCCCTTCCTGTCTTCCTCTAACCTGACTATAGCTGTACCTTGCTTGAATGGCCTCTTCAGTCCCTCTCTAGCATTCAATCTTCTCTTCTGCTTTGGACACCAAAAACTGGTGAGCTCACTACCCTTCTGCATCATGAATGCAGTTAGTACTGTTGCCAGTGTCATTTTTACGTATAATAATAAACATGATCTTCTGGTAACCCAGGCTGATAGCAAAAGGGCACAAAGGGAAACATAGGCATTCCTACCAATATAAGATCTAATCCACCTATAATTAGGCACTGTTAAATGACATGCATAATGATGTGCACACCCATCATTTAATAGTGCCTAATCAAAGGTAGCCTAGATTGTTTAAGGATAGGAAAGCCTATAATTCCCATTGTCCCCTGTTGCTATCAGCCTGACTTACTGGAAAGATACTGTATGTTTATTTTTGATATATCAAAAAACCTGGGGACTGTACTACCTACATTCATGATGCACAAGAGTGATGAGCTCATCAGTTTTTGGTGTGCAGAGAAGTAGTGAGGATGAATACCAGAGGGGAACTGAGAAGGCCATTCCTGCAAGGTACTGCTATATTCAGGGAAGGGGGAAGACAGAAGGGGAGAAATATGAGCAGATCACTGTGAGAAATAAGATGTGGGGCTGCCAGCACCATGATCGCTACCTGACCCTATTGTCCTGGCCAACATTCCCCTTCCCATAAAGCCAGTTCATGCAATTGTCCAATACTGTGTGTGGGTATTAATGTGTGAATTGGCAGCCACTACACATTCAGTCACTTCACTACCAGTCTAGCATTGCTTGTAAAGCACTTTGGGATACAATGTGTTTGAAAGCACTATATAAATTCTTCATATTATTATTTCCCATGGATAAAGACGAGAAGACAAGACAAGCATATTTTTTATTTCCCAAAAAGTATGAACTCTGGCATTGGACTACAGAAGAACTTTGCTACAAACAAGTGGTGGATCTATGTGGTGGTGAAGGGTGCGGCTGTAACCCCCGCATTGTAAAGTACTTGCTTGCTGCTGCTGCATTTCACTTTGTTGAAGAAGTTTGGTTTATTGATTGTACAAATATTTACATTCAAAAATATGGATTGCATTTGTAGTTTCAGTCAAAAACATACTAGAAAAGCATAATTGCAGAAAATATAAAGGCTTCATAAAACTGTTAAAATGTACATAACAAGTATGCACACACTTCAAGCACCCCCTGCCCCCATTGTAGCATCCTGGATCTGCCATAACCACTAGACCACCAGGTTATTCAAGATGTGTACTGCACTGTGGTTTGCCAAAGTGAAAGTTGGTTGGATGAAAAAACGATTTCAGCATGTTAAAGTAAACAAAATGACAAGAACCATAGCCTAACATACGTATTGATCTAAATAAGGCACATGGTTTTGACCATTTTGGTGAAACAATTCTATACAAAGGGAAAAAAGAACTAGTTAGCACTATAGAGAGCCATATAGCTCTCTGACTTTGGCTCCGATGATGTCATCATTTAACACATTTGGTGGCCATTTTAAGAAGCAGGTAAGGCAGTTTTTTGAAATTGGAAGGCTGATTTTAGATTTTTCAAATGCTTTGGAACCACATTTAGTAACTTACATAAATGTAGTTTTAGCATTAACAAATTCAACAGCCTTTCCTTTAGTCCTGTTTGAGGTCAGATTTTTCAATAGTTTGCTGTCAAAATGTTGTTTAGGTATCCTTTAAGTCACTTTGTGGGACTTTTAGGATTTTTTAGCACTATTGCACTTTATACATATGATTTCACTAATTGTGTACTGTCACTTTAAGAAGGTCTATTAAATAGTTATGACTAGCAGAGCTTACCCATCCTCCTGATGATGTACTAGTGTTGTACAAAATTGGTCGCGGTTGGTCAGCGAACTTGTTTGTGTGGCAACATGGCGTTGCAATTTTAACAATAAAATATTTTTTTTCTACGTCCAGCTGAGCTGTGAGGCTTTTTGTTTCTGGACATTAGTACTTTTGACTCTTGCACCCTCGATTGCTGTGGAGCTTTTTTGCCATTTACATTAGGCAGAACACACATGAAAGTAGTCCATCAGTCACTGAGTAGTTTTCCTGAATCTTTACTGTAGAACTACAGTACTTTTGTGAGCCTACTATGTGTCTGCTGGCTAAGTCAAGCAGCCATAAAAAGACAAATACCATGGGAGTAGTAGATGCTTCATGGGCAACCAATGATTAGTCAAGAAAAAGGGGTCTTCTGTCATTTCAAAATGTATATTTGGCACCAGCCCGGTGGCACTGAGGGCTGAGGCGCTGGACGCCTTACCTCGTACCATGTCAGTAACCTGGGTTCAGAAACGAGCACGGGCCGTTGGGGGTCAGCCGGGGAAGAGAAGGAGAAGGATAGAGTACCCAGTGGCTGCTTTGCTTCTCTGGGAGGGGTTAGCCGCATGCTCCTGCTGTGATACCACCATCTGGGGGAGCCCAGGTGGAAGGTGCGTTAGGTGGAGAAGCAGTAAGGGTATTGGGCAGATGTCAGCAGAGGGGCGGAGCAGGAGTCATGTCTCAGTGCGCCTCCTAGCTCATTGGCCCTCATTGCACACTGACATCTGGGGAAGAACATGGGAAAAACACCTTGGTCTCTTCAAGGTGATGAAACCTCTCTGGGGGGTCTCCAGACTCATCGGACAGACTCCACTGTACCAATTCCACAGCACAGTATGTAGGTTTGGGGAGGTAAGCATGGAGGGGTGTCCCTCCTCACCCCTACCCGGGGGGGGGGGTGTATACCGGGAGTAACTAGTGTGGAACCATGTGCTCTAGGGACAGATCACAATAGGAGTGGAGCCTGCAGAAGAGGATGTCTGAGAGAGTGAAGAGAAGAGGCAAGTAGGACGCATAAATACAAGGTTAAAAAAATGTATATTTGGCCAATACATGTCAAAGATTACCCTGTCGACCCTGCCTTTCATGGCCTGCCACCACTGTTTAAAAGGATCAGTTGCCCCAACACAGAAAACATCTGCTTTGTTTTCTTAGTCATTACATGTTTAGGTATCATTTATTAGCCACATGTGCTTCTCCTGATCCTTTTACATTATCTGTACCTAATAAGACTGAATTACTAAATACATAGCTCTACTTTTTTTAGCAGCAAGGAAGCACTGCCATGTGTAACCGGCATATGCCCATTTTTGTAACATGGAATATACATAGGGTATCTACGGGTTCGGGGAAGGATGAAGCTACTTGGCACAAGAGACCTAGGTTTGACTACTCTGCACAGTGGCACCCAAGTAAAACCAACTACAGGAAGCAATAACTGTAATGTCCAGAACCAGAACTGGGATTTTTCAGTGTGGCTTTAGTTATTAACTCACTGAACACAAACAAAGCTCTGTATGGTCCCCCCAAAGGGATATGTAGCTGTAATGCAGATTAGAGGTTAAACACAGTGGTCCATTGGAGAATGAACACTTTACAATTGTCTGGCTTTGGACCCACCAGGCACTGAGCTCGACTCGATGCCATTGGATACACAGCCCGACTGGTCCTGCCCCTACTGGCCACTCTACTGACGGTCCACTTGGCGAATGAACCCAAACTCTACTTGGAAAGACATCCCATCAAACAAGGAAGCTCCCAAACTGTGGCTCCCCACACCACTTGAAGTTTGCGACTCCTAGAGAGATTTTGTTTTCGTACTTCCAATTCGAAACTCCCATCAAACAAGGAGTAATGTTCCCATCCGGTGGCTCCCCACACCACTTGAAGTCTGCTACTCCTAGAGAGATTTTCAAGTTGCGACCCACGTCTGGGTACCCACCCCATCACTGGCCAAGCGCATGAGGCGAGTAGCAAAAACAGAAGAAATCTGTAGAGGTGGACCTGGTTACTAAAGATGAGGATCTATCCACCTCCAGCTCCCACAGCCCATACCTGGCCATTTCTCTGAACACACAGAAACTTTAGACTTTAAAACTGTAGATTGCATGGTGGGTGAACTGGTGCACCCCCTCTACTGTGAACTCTGAATCCATTTAAACTTTAAACTGACTGCTCCATTTGTTCATCCTAGTGTATATAGTGCTCCCAAACAGCAGTCCCCAAAAACATTTCCTGACTGGAAAAACAGTTGTTTTCCCCTTAAACTGGAGCCAAACACTCACCCAATCTTTGCAGGGCCCCACAGGCGAAGTCCTTTAACCTTTTCTGTATATCCAAACAGACAAAGTAATTTCAGGCAGCTTCTTTCCTTAGTGGGTGAAGGGGATTGCCCCTGGAACCCACAGAGACCTTTTCCTACCCCCCCCAGAGGGAGGGGGCACTGAGACCTAGGAGACGGTCTCCACCACTTGAAGAATAGTGAAACACAGAAAAACTTCCTTCTGTGTGGAGGTAAAATTCAAACTACAGTCTGATGCTTCCTTCTTGCTTAAGGACAAATGGAAGACTGCCCTTTGAATCCCAAAGTTCTAGAACTACTCTGAGCTGAAGATTCCAACTGTGGCCCATGAAGCTGTAACAATTCTACTATGATGTCATCCCTCTAGTCTCAGCTGTGACTGAGGACAGAGTGAGACAGTGTGAAACCCATTTAACTGGAGTTTCACAAGCTGCCTTCCCTGCCTACCACTAGGTCTTACTGGGATTCTAGTAACCCCGGGTAATAAAGGGGTTACACTAGCCCTTGACAAGGAAAATGACTATCCCCAGTCATACATGAGTTTGAGGCCGGCTCACGCCAGCAGTGGATTTCCACCACGCCGGGCACCCGGTTTGGGAACGGACCCGGATCGCCGGAGGGCCGGGCCGGGGAGAAGATTCAGCATCCGATGGGCAGCTCTCCTTCTCCGGGGAGGGTGCGGCAACATTCGGCGCCTGGGGACTCCTGGTGGAGGCCGGGAGAACTTGCGCTGCTGACGCTCAAACGGGGGTCGGAGGGGCAGATGCTGGCATCATTGCACGTCCCCGCCTTCTTGGGGAGGGCATATGGGGGGGAACAAAATCCCACACCTTGGCCTTCAGTGACGCCTGCCCCAGGAAAGCCCTGATTGGCCACCGGAGCCATTCCCCCAACCAGTCACAGTTCCGCGGTCCGATATGGGGGGTCGGAATCGCGGCCCCACTCTCTGGGGGATAAGCCAGGGATGACCGGGGGAGACGGCAATTTCTGGTGGCCGGGGCTCCAGGGGTCCATGACCAGAGTCGATGGTCAACGAGAGGCGTGGGGATAAAATAGGAAAAATTAAAAAAAAAAAAAAAAAAAAAAAATTATGCACCTGGCCTTAGGCCATCCCACCCTATGTGCTACCTGCGGAGGGGGTGATCAGGTCCCCTCCTACCGTGTGCGAGCACAGGTAGGCAACACTAAGGGCCTAGAGGTCTATAGCTGACATTTCAGCCTCTACTCTATCCACTTACTATGGACACCTAGTGGCTCTGGTAGAACTGTCCAGAGCATAGCCCTGATAGATCAGCACTGCAATCCCACGGCCGCTCAGGACCACAGCCTGTCTATCCCCCTAACCTCTAGGGGAAAACCTATCTGCCTCTACATAACATCCCAAATAAAAACAAAACCCAGGGACCTCCCCGACCTTTGGCAGCCTGCAACTACAACATTAGAAACACAGCAGTACTTTAATTTCTAAACATAAGCACTGAATTGAGGAACTCCGATGAGCCCTCCTCCTCTTCTTGTCCTCCTTCTTTCTTCCAGGAACACCTGTAGAAAAGACAAAAAACAACAAAAAACAAAACACCCTAATCTGCTTTTATGATCTACCTAAATAACGATGACTACAACAACAACAACCACAACCCTTACCATACAGGATAAACAAAACACTAAACAATCCCAAAACCAAAAAATATATATATATTTTTTTTTAGAAAAGTAGAAAAGACAGTATGTACATTAAGTACAGAAATGACATTGATAACAATACACTTTTTTGGGGGGGATGGAATGCCCTAAATGTCCCACTAGTGACTACAAGGCCAGAAAGGCCAGTCCATTAAAGAGTCTCTCCTGGGCCGGAGCCCCATGAACATAGTCTTTTAAGGCCATAATCCTGAAAGGGAGAGTCTTTGCAGACAGTTCACACACTGTTTGAAGTCTGTAGCGTAAGGTGTGTATAGCAATGTCATAAAGATAGAATAAAAAGAGATTTTGACTCACCAGCCTCTTGAAGTATTCGAAATTCACAAACCTGGTCCCTTCCGAAGACTCTCCCTGGCGGCATTTCTTCTGATACAGCTGGGCGGACATCTTCCGGGAACCCACAGGAGTGCACATCTGGAAACAGCTGGGCTGATGTCATAACTGGAGAAGGAACCTTAGAATAGGAACAAAAAGAAACAGCTGGTCCGGCGTCATCCGATTACCAGGCGATGAACAGGAAAACAGCTGGGCTGGTGTTCTCTCTGGATCTGAAGTCATCTGGTGGAACCAGTAGGCGGTTGGTAATTGCAGACAGTTTACTGTAGACTGAAGAATGTGGGGCCCCGAATTTTTGTTTATTTATTTTGGCAGTTCAATAAAGGTACTTCACAGTTCAGATGTGGCAGTATTGACTACCACTGCTCGGCTCTCCATTTTGTAGGCACGGGCTTAATTTCCGGGAGGTCCTTGCACTAAGGCCAATAGTAGAGGGGGTCAGGGGCTTGAATTATTACTCCATCTAGACGCACATAATTCACACAGTGGGAGACTTCACGTCCCTCTCTGTCCACAATTCTCACTCTGTCCATAAACAGTGTCCTGCCTCTCTTCCACTGTGTATACTTTTCGTGGAACAGTCTATTCTTTACATGCTGGTTAGCCTCAGGATGCACATGTTTCATTGCTTCATCCCAGATCCAGGATTTCCTGCAGTTCTCAATCTCCTCCCAGACTCTCTGAGGAAAGGTAGGAAAGGTCATACCAAAGATTTCATTGGCCTTTCTATGAACTAGTCTCTCCTCTTTACTTGCTTTGGTCAATCTGAGACCACTGGCCTGGCTTGGGGGTGGCCAGTCCTGGTTCTGCCAGCTTCACATCCTCAATGAAATTAAAAACAGATCCTTGACTTCTTTTTCTTCTGGTGAAGCCAGGGCAGTGGCATCACCACCTTCTTGAACAAATTCCTCCGAGGCAAGATCTTGAGGCTGTGTACCCGTTCCTATCTCACAAGGCCACTTAGGTTCCTCCTCATCTTCCTCTTCACTGAGGATCTGAGCCCAAGAGTGAGCAGTAGTTCTCACCCCGAGACTATCCATTCATCACTAGGAGCGGAGGTCGACACCTCCCATTCAACGGCCTCCCGCATCTCATCTTCACCTTCGAGACTTGGGCTAGGCCCCCCCACCCAGGGGTCTATTGATGCTTTATCTGAACTTGCTTTCTTAGATCCAGCATCCAAAACTTCAACTTCAGATTCAGTCTCTAATTCTGCACTCTCTAACTTTGTGCCACACTCCCTTGGGGGACCTTCCTCCACAGGCTCTGCCTGATGCTGTGTGCTGCCAACTGCAGAGTCTTGAAGTTGTGTCCATGTGGGAGCCAAACGAATTTGAGGCACTTTATACAAGCCATATTTTTGTAGACAACCAGCACAGTGAGGAATCATGAAGACATCCTTCCAGCACTAAAGCACATCTGGCATACACGCACTGGATAATTAGGAATTGCCACATCAGGAGGGAGTTGCCCTCTATAGCACCAATTTTCTATGTCTCTCAATCTATTTACTGCTGCTGTTACTGCAACCCGGGCATGATCCGGGTAACGAGCTGGTCCTGAGGCCATCACTGCAGAAAACAAACAAAAGTTCACTGTAACTGAAAGTCCCACCTTAAATGAACACACTCTGTAGCTTTAAAATGGCTCCTCTGCTGCTGTGTTTACTTTACTACCCCACCCTGTAATGGCGACGGCAGCACTCCTGTGCATCAACATTCAGACTCTGGGTCAAGCCACTGTGCACCCAATTTACATCAGCTACTATTAACTTTTATTTCAAACTGCATGACTTGCTCTTTTCTGGCTGTTCACACATCTACAAGATTTTCCTTGGACTTTTTCACATGTTGGCAACATTTATTTAATCACAGTCCTTTTTAAAACTTCAGGTTTCAGCACAGGATTGCCTGCTTCTACTAGCGTTGCATTTATTTTACAACCCACAGTCTCTCTCTGGCTACAAACTTTAAACTGAGGCTACTTTTATTGCTATGCACACATTTAATGGCTTTACAGACTTGCACTTGCTAGCAGGATATCACACAATCGCTACTTGCAAAGCGACTATACAGCTGCACTCAAATTTTATGTGGCATTACTGAAAATTACTGATTTGAGCAGTTTTAAATGGTTTACTCACTGTTATGGTAGCAGATTGCTTGCGGTGGAGGAAAACGGCCTGCAGCCAGATTTTTGAAGGCCTCGGATTTCAAACAGGCGGGCAGTCTCCGCGATCGTAGTATTAATCACACAATTCACTGATCCCATGACCGATAAGCAGGTTGAGCCCGATTTTGAACTGGAAAAGTCACTTTTCACTGTTTACAGTGCTTTGAACACTTCGCGAACACTCCTCCACTGCCAGTACACGCACTACTCTCTGTCTCCCTCTCGAATGCTGAAGCAGACACATAAGAGCTGGCTGAGGGGCGGGACTAATGGCAAACTGACCAACCACATGACACCATGCAAATGAGCCTCTTCTTCCTCACGAGGGCTCCTCTCCTCACGGCAATAGTCGAGCAGGCAAATTCAAACTGAAAAGATGCACTTTTTTTTTTTCAACTGACTCCACGTCGGGAGCCCATTTCAACCATGTAACATTGCCATTAACTCTGCAGTCTCTAGTATTGCACAGAAAGCATTTCCAACATCCAGGGCATAATTTCTCTGTTGCTACCATTAGTTTTCCACACTTTCCTTCACAGAAGCTCATTTTAAAACTGACAAATGCTGTAAACTATGTTGATGCAGGACAAGGACACACACTTTGGCTGTACAACTCCTTGGTAAACAGTTGGCATTTTTTAAACAGCAGCACAAGATTCACAGCACACTGCACACACTAGGGAAATTTCTTCAACTTTTTGGGCTACCAACTGCCAGATAGCCAAAACGTTAGCCTACTTGCCCAAGCACCTTCCTTCCCAAACAAATCCCAGCGGTGCCTCCATTTTATAACCGGCATATGCCCATTTTTGGAACATGGAATATACATAGGGTATCTACGGGTTCGGGGAAGGATGAAGCTACTTGGCACAAGAGACCTAGGTTTGACTACTCTGCACAGGGGCACCCAAGTAAATCCAACTACAGGAAGCAATAACTGTAATGTCCAGAACCAGAATTGGGATTTTTCAGTGTGGCTTTATTTATTAACTCACTGAACACAAACAAAGCTCTGTATGGTCCCCCCAAAGGGCTATGTAGCTGTAATGCAGATTAGAGGTTAAACACAGTGGTCCATTGGAGAATGAACACTTTACAATTGTCTGGCTTTGGACCCACCAGGCACTGAGCCCGGACTTCGCATGCGCATTGGATACACAGCCCGACTGGTCCGGCTCCCCTACTGGCCACTCTACTGACGGTCCACTTGGCGAATGAACCCAAACTCTACTTGGAAAGACATCCCATCAAACAAGGAAGCTCCCAAACTGTGGCTCCCCACACCACTTGAAGTCTGCGACTCCTAGAGAGATTTTGTTTTCGTACTTCCAATTTGAAACTCCCATCAAACAAGGAGTAATGTTCCCATCCAGTGGCTCCCCACACCACTTGAAGTCTGTGACTCCTAGAGAGATTTTCGAGTTGCGACCCACGCCTGGGTACCCACCCCATCACCGGCTGCCGAATGAGGCGAGTAGCAAAACAGAAGAAATCTATAGAGGTGGACCTGGTTACTAAAGATGGGGATCTATCCACCTCCAGCTCCCACAGCCCATACCCGGCCATTTCTCTGAACACACAGAAACTTTAGACTTTAAAACTGTAGATTGCATGGTGGATGAACTGATGCACCCCCTCTACTGTGAACTCTGAATCCATTTAAACTTTAAACTGACTGCTCCATTTGTTCATCCTAGTGTATATAGTGCTCCCAAACAGCAGTCCCCAAAAACATTTCCTGACTGGAAAAACAGTTGTTTTCCCCTTAAACTGGAGCCAAACACTCACCCAATCGTTGCAGGGCCCCACAGGCAAGTCCTTTAACCTTTTCTGTATACCCAAACAGACAAAGTAATTTCAGGCAGCTTCTTTCCTTGGTGGGTGAAGGGGATTGCCCCTGGAACCCACAGAGACCTTTTCCTACCCCCCCCAGAGGGAGGGGGCACTGAGACCGAGGAGACGGTCTCCACCACTTGAAGAATAGTGAAACACAGAAAAACTTCCTTCTGTGTGGAGGCAAAACTCAAACTACAGTCTTATGCTTCCTTCTTGCTTAAGGACAAATGGAAGACTGCCCTTTGAATCCCAAAGTTCTAGAACTACTCTGAGCTGAAGATTCCAACTGTGGCCCATGCAGCTGTAACAATTCTACTATGATGTCATCCCTCTAGTCTCAGCTGTGACTGAGGACAGAGTGAGACAGTGTGAAACCCATTTAACTGGAGTTTCACAAGCTGCCTTCCCTGCATACCATTAGGTCTTACTGGGATTCTAGTAACCCCGGGTAACAAAGGGGTTACACATGGATTCAGTGCTGCAGCCTTGCCGGACTCAGGCTCTGTCTATATTATAGCTCCTCACACGCCAATATTTACATGGATGATGCTGTACTATTTTCCTCCAAAGTCTCTGTACATATGCTGGAATCATCACTTCAGTGTGACTGATAATATCCAACACTTGTTCCACTGAAACCAATGTTCTTAATGCTGATAAAACTGTTTCCATGACTTTTGACACTGAGCAGAAACTAGCTCAGATCCACTCTTTCCCAGTCTTCAAGACTCTTGATGTTGTACCCCACTGAAGTTGTATGTTATACACCACATTAAGTACCTTAGTGTGGGATTGCACCGTAACTTTAATTTCTCATTCTACTGTATATTGGCACCATGTACAACAAACTCCACCTTAAACTTTGAGACTTACCTTCCACACCCAATCCACCATGGGATCACCCTTAAGATGATCATGCCAATGTCTTACAATGCAAATATTGTCTACATCGCTGCTTCCAAAACCATCTTAGACACCCTTTTTAACTCCTTTCGCCAATTTGATTTAAATGCTCCACCTCTTCCATCTCTACTGTCTTTGCCTCAGCCTTACTTTCCTTATCCTAAAATCTTGTCACTTCTCCCTTTCTCTCTGCTTCTTCCTTGTCTCTATATTCTGACACTCTGCCTTTCCTCCTTACCTCCTTATCTCTCAACTCTCAAGTCTCCCTCTATCCCATTTTCCTACTCCCTCCACTCTTCTCTTTCTCCTTTTTATGTTTATTTGCAAAATGTGAAATATTGTTGTCTGTCTGAGCTTTGAAAGGGCTTATGAGGAGGTGCCCCTCCACAGGGGTGTAGCCAGGAATTTTAAACTTGTACTCAAAACTGATGCACTGTTGCCCCCTCCGTTAAGTAAACATAAACCAAAATATGTGCTGCCACGCAACAACATTGCCCCCTCCCCCTCTGGTTGCCATGTTTGGGTTCAAGTACAGTAATCAGTTTCCTCCTGTAATCCTCCTTCCTTTGTTTTTCTGCCTGCCTGGTAAGTTGTTCTTGTTTGTATATTTGGCTGGTGGCATCAGTGCCCCATAGCAAACAACAACAAAGGCTAAAGGGCTCAGCGCGACACAGACACAGTGTGAATCACAATGTCCTTGCTTTCCTCTTTTTGTTGCCCCTGCTTGATTTGCTGCCCTGCCAGATTTTATTTACTGTACTCTGCTGCATACAGTGTGTATGCCTACCGACACCCCTGCCCCTCCACCGTGTATAACAGTTTCAGAATACTGAGACTCCTCCCAAATTCTGTTCACTCTCCACCTTTCTCCTCCCTTTTCCTTTGAAGTCCTTGCCCATTCATAAGACTGGAAAATACAAGGTGAAAGTTGATTTTCTTGTGCAACTCCTAATTTCTGCCTGAAACATTGCCCCTGCTTTTTATTCCACATATGTGCTACTACTATCATATGTGCTACTGTTTAGTACTTTGTTTCTCATGGAATGGCAGGGATGTCACACAACCAATATAATTTGCATACCCATGATGCAATGTTCACAACTCATAGAATTAGTGTATTCTCATACTGTGGTAAATAACAAGTGCACCAGATGTTCTGACACGATCCTACACTAATTGATCAGTTTAGCTAAAGAGCTGTTACTCTGATTGCCAGTGTTTTGAACAGTGAAAATAAAGCAATTTTTGCCCTTACAACATAAATAAACAAGGCACAGCTCATATACACTAGTTTTCCCTTTTGGAGGCTGTAGTCGGTGTAGCCCTGCGGACCTCTTGCTATGAGAAAAGGATTCAGTGCATTCCTTCCAACTGAACAACATGTTGGAGTTGCAAAACAGTCGTTTATGTCTCCCTGAAGCCCTCTTCTCGTTGTCCCCATTGAAAGTAGCACTAGACTGTTTTCACAAAGTCTTCACAGCGTTAGTGGTCACGGCAGACTGGATCATGTCCAAGGTAGTGGCCAAAGTGTATTGCACATGTGCGACTACTGGCACATGTGCAGTAGTGTTCAGCAACCATCTTGGTCACTGTTACTTTTTTTTTAAGTTCAGGGAAATGTTACTGATATATTATATGGTTATCTCAGACACATCATTGTTACTATCACTATCACGAGTAGGAGAGCTGATCATACTTGTCACAGAAAGGATATGCACAGCCGTTTCCTGTCAAAACTGCACCACTGCTAGGAATCTGTGAAGCTCAGTTGGTAAGAACTTTTTATCCTGAACTGACACCTGGTTTCTGTCCAAACTACAACCTCAGTTTTCCATGACTAAGCTAATACCAGTGTGTTATTACTGTCCTTTATAAAAAAACAAAGTGTACATGACCACCAATTAAGAGGTTCGACTTGATGTTTCTGAATTCTCAGAAATGCAGCCATAAACCTATAGTATATCATTTTTTTCCTTCCCCTGACCCTCCCTCTCAGCACTCATCACCACAAACCCCAAGAAACAGAACAGTGACACTGGGGGTGCCCAATCCTCCAGTTTCCTGATCATGCTCCACATGACCTTTTTTATCTAAATATATTTTTTCTTTCCCTAAGCAACACTCCCTGTCAGCACCCCCCCAATCCAAAACATAGCAGAGACACTGGGGGTGCCCATTTCCCCAGTGTGATGATCATGGATCCTCAGTCCTGAATTTTTTTTGTTTCACCTGAAAAAAAAAACTGTCCAGTGATGTCTTTTGTAGCCATTCGTTACCCCCCACCTGACCCTCCCACTCAGCACCCATCACCCGGCACCCCCTAAGCCCTTACTTACCCATTGGGGGTCCAATGCTGTAATCCTCTCTGAACCACAGACATGTCTTCACTCTTCAAAGCCAGACCACAAACTTAAGAAACAGGTATGCGGTTCAATGTATTTCAATGGGGGGTTGAACTTAGTGCCATAACTTGGGCATTTTTGCATATATTTGGCCCAAAATTTCAACATGTCTTCTTTGGGACTAAACCTCATGAAGAATTGCACTGTAATAAGGCAGCTCTGTCCTGAAAGGTGATTTTACATTCCCTGCACCAAATCACCTTTCAGGCAGGAGCGGAGCATTTTCTCTGTCCTTGTTCATGACGTGGGGTCATTTTATTTTTATTTTATTAAATTTTGATGACCGGGTAGGTCCACTGAGCCCTGAAGGTCCCTTTTTCAGGGGCAACCCGGAGAGACATTACATGGAGCCATACATGCAGAGAAGAGATTACAGAAAATATGCAGGTAAATTAATACATTGTAGTCATTCTTGGCATTGATACAGAGCATGTGGTGGGCCAGGTGTTAATTGTTGTGAAACCATACAAAAACCCTAGCATGAAGGTTGTCTAGTGTATTTCAAGGCAATCTGACACCATGGTTGTACAAGTGCGAGGGTTTAGAGAGGAAGGGGGGTGGGACTTCCAGGTGTTCGGACAGTGGCAGGTGCTGACATCAAGCATGTGAGCCTTGAGCCTGGTGTGGAAGTTCAGGAGAGTGGATGCTTCCTGCACCCAGGGAGGGAGCTTGTTCCACAGGTAGGGGGCAGTGAAGGCAAAAGACTTGCCTCCCGCATTTGTCCGGGTCCTGGGGAGTTTCTAGAAGCATCTGCCCTGAGCTCCTCAGGGTCCGAGGGCTATTTTTGGTGGTGATTGTAGCTGCCAGGCTGGGTGGGTCATAAGAAGGCTATGTTGAAAATCTGATGTACAAATATTGAAAAACAACAAAGTTATGAGCCTACATTGAATTTTGTAAATGCAGGCTGGTAACTTTGGTAATTTTCAGTATTTTCCCCTAAATTCACAACATAGCCATATCTTTACAGCACTCATGAATGTGACAGCTGTCATTTTTCAAATTCTGGGCAAAATGTTTTTTTTTTTACATCCCAAAAGGTGATTTCACAGTCCCTGTGCAAAATCACCTTTTGGGCAGGAGCTGAAATGTTTCGCTGCCTTTGTTCATGAGGTGGGGTTGTAAGAAGGCTATGTTGAATATTTGGTGTAAAAATATTAAAAAAAACAACCATGTTATGAGCCTACATAACATTTTGCGAATGCAGGCTCTTAACTTTGGTAATTGTCATTGTTTTTACTGCAAATTTACAACATAGCCATATCTTTACAGCACCTCATGAATGTGACAACTGTCATTTTTCAATTCCTGGCCAAAAGATTTTTTTACATCCTAAAAGATGATTTCACCCCCTATGCAAAATCACCTTTTGAGGAGGAGTTGAAATTGTTGTTGCCTCTGTTCATGAGATGGGGTCATAAGAAGGCTATATTGAAAATTTGATGTAAAAATATTTAAAAAAACATAACATTATGAGCCTACATTGAATTTTGCAAATGCAGACTCGTAACACTGGTAAGTTTCAATATTTTTACCCGAAATTTACAACACAGCCATATCTTTACAGCACCTCATGAATATGAAAGCTGTCATTTTTCAGCTCATGCCCAAAATGTGTTTTTGTATCCTGAAAGTTGATTTCGCAGTCCCTTTGCAA
Source organism: Neoceratodus forsteri (assembly GCA_016271365.2). Taxonomy (NCBI): domain Eukaryota; kingdom Metazoa; phylum Chordata; order Ceratodontiformes; family Ceratodontidae; genus Neoceratodus; species Neoceratodus forsteri. The sequence continues at coordinate 36,164,224 of JADMNL010000023.1, forward strand.
AATCGCCTTTCTGGCAGGAGTGAACATTTGCTCTGCCATTCTTCATGAGGCAGGGTCATAACAAGGAAGGCTATGTTGAAAATTTGGTGTACAAATATTTAAAAACAACAAATTTATGAGCCAAGTTACATTTTGCTAATGCAGGCTCTGGCCTGAGTTTGTTCTTACTGTAAATGTACAGATTTTACCTCTCCTTCTAGGAGTCAAGTTGATAATGTTCATTTGCCTAGCATGTGATCACCTTGTAACAGTCTGAGCTTTGAGAGGGCTTTTGGGGGTATGCTTCTCTTTCACCCACTGTAGCTTTAGACTACTGAATCTCTTCTGTAATTCTGCCCACTCTTTGCCTTTCTCATCATTTTATCTTTGAAGTCCTTGCTAAATCACTAGGCTGGAAAATACAAGGTAGAAGTGGGGATTCTTGCACAACTCCTATTTCCTAATTACAAGATTTCACCTGCTTTTTATTCCCCATGCAGTATATGCTACTTGTTACTGTCATATGTGCTATTGTTTAACATTCTGTTTCTGAGGGATCAGCAGAGATGATACACAGAGGCCACGTCATTTTCCTGTGTGGCTGCCATGACAACATCCACCAACCTTTTAATAAAACCAGTGGTGGATGCTCAATCCGATCACCAGTATTTCCCACTTGACCAAGCCACTACACAGAACTGGCAGTGTGTGCTGAACCCTGCTGCTAGTACCTCCTCTTACTCAACCTAGCTGTTAAATAGAACTGGCAGCAGGTGTGTAACCCAACTGCTGCCATCAGCCTCCCCCCCCTTTTCTATAAAACCACCAGTGCTTGATCCCACTGCTGGTATCCCGCCCCCATGCAACTCAGCTCTTAAATTGGACATCAAGGTGCCCAACTCATGATGCCAGCTAACACCTCCCACCACTGTATGGGACACCAGGATGCCTACCCTTGGTGCCACCAAGCAACCCCCAACACTGGGGTGCTCAATACCTAGTGTCTGAAGCATTACAAAAATAAAATCCCTCATTATTTTTTAAACATGAAAAGATGACAAATGTCTTTCATCTTCTAGCCCCATGATAATCCCACCATACCCAACTCTCAGGACCCACCGCCTCACACTCCCCACCCCTCCCTTACTTAAGAAGTGTCCCATGAAGTAACTGACTAGCAACGCTCCTCTTCTTGTGGTGCCCAACTGTGAAATGACTAAAAACAAGGTAAGTCTTTTGCTTTTTAATGTGTTTTTTTCCATAAAGAATGTTATTGTTTTTTAGTAAAACAATACATATTTCAGCGATCATTATATATACACTTGATAAGAGTTTTTTGTGTGTTTTGATTGTTTGCTTATAATTTTGTCATTTTTTTAGCATTTTTACCCTAAATCTTAAACACAGCTGACTTTTTCAATATAACCAACCCTAGTCCTTTCCGTTCAAACTAAGTATTCCCATACCATGATTACGCCCCTCTCCCTCAGTCCATTCTAGTTCCACCTGTACTATGCACTCACTGCACTACCCTTACATACCCCCCCTCCCATCGCCTACTCATATGCCCCTGATACTGTCTACATAGTATCCCAGCATCTTCTTGCCAGTGTCTCTGCCTTCTACTCATGCGCTTTTCCATATCTCAGGGACTCCTATACAGGCTATGAACATGTTTTTGATGGACAGGATTATAAAGGCATCTTTGTATATACTAACCGCCTATATTTCTACACTGTATATATTTTGTTGTATACATCTTGCTACTGTTGTTTTATGTATATTAAAGGAGAACTGCTCTTTATCTTGGCAGAGATTACAGTGATATCTTTCCAGCTGATTGGGTTAAAAAATATATTGGTCATAACATCATTCATGATTCCAAACTGAGCTACCACCTCCAAAATGACTCATTTAAATAGTAGAAAAGTATACCTTTGCTGTGGAGTTGCAAAGAAATAATGTGAATAAATGGCATAATGCTGTTAACCATAAATAGCATACATAACAGGGCTCAGAACAATAATCAGATAATGCAGTCATAGCAAAGTCAAAGCTAAGGTGTATCGTATTCATGATGTGGGGGTAATAAAATCAATCAATCAATCAATCAATCAATCAATCAAAATCTCTTAACCTGTAAGTCATTTTTCTAATGGAAGCTGTTTTTTAAGTACTGGTTAAAATTATGTTGTTGTTCCATCTATATAGCCCTTTGTGTAATCTCTGTTGGTGTCTCTGCTTCACAATTTGGTGGTAATTATCATTTTAGAACTGTATGATGTAGTTTATGTCCCCAACAACCTTAGAGTTCTATAAAACATAAATGCCTTGTGCCAACAATAGAAGCATGGAACTGGGACATAAACTATATTATACAGCTCTAAAATGGTTCTTACCAGCAGCATATAAATCAGAAACACCCACTAAAATAATTAAAAAGTCTGGCTAGCTAGAGCAATAACAAAATTTGAACAAGTATGTAAAAAAACAGCTTCTACTGGGAAAATGCACTTATAGATTCAGCAGTTCTCCTTTAGCAAGCACTCCCAACTCCCTGGCATTGACCCAGCATCTGGAGGCCTTGGCTGCCAGAGTACATCCTGGGCAATGCTAGCCATCATGAAGGAGGAAACTCCCCAGCCCACCATGAGGGGATGGTGTGGTGCTGGACATTGGACACCTGCCTCCCTGTGCTGGCTCCCTCTGCTCCTGCAGCACTCCCCATCCCTGGTCCTCTCTGATTCCATCTCATAGGGCTTGTCCGTGAACCCAGGTCATGATATAGGCCATCAGGCAGCCCCTAGAGTTATGACTCTGTTTTTCCTTTTTTTGTCAAAATGTTTTTGGGTTACAAATGGTTGGCAGTCAATTGTGTCCTCCCCCCTTCCTCTGACCATCACTCGTCTCATGATCCATCAGTAAGTCCACCATGCACTGCCCCCTTAACAGGGCCAGGAGGGGAAGGGTGATTCTCCCTTCCCAGAACACACACATCTAGATTCCAGTAGCCAGGTGATGGCACAGGCCAGAGGAGAGTAGCCACAGCTTCATGAAGCCCACTCCGCACCTTTTTCATCTTCTGCCCTATCCCCTTGGCAGCAGCAACATGTAAGCATGTGCTTATTGAGGCATGCACATACTATGAAACAATAGTCCCTCCTCCCTTTGAGTTGCTCACAGCCTGCACTATTGCCAAGCTTCCACACAGTGATAGTCCAATGGCCAGTTACCAGTGGCCCCCCTTCCCAGGAGAGGAGAGCAGTCCTTGGGATGGTCAGTCCTCTCCCACCTCGGCTGACTCCCAGTAATTCAAGTCCATTCCCAAACCCAGGTCAGCCCTCTACACCACTGGGCCAGCACTAGAGTCATAACTCTTTAATGAAGATTAGTAGTCTTTTTCATCACAGTACCAACATCTTTCTTAACCTCTGTTTTAAAGCTATGGAGGTCTTTCAGCATGAAAACCATCTTTGTGCTCCTGGCATCAAATTTCCTGTCAAACCATTGCATCCAGAAGTTACTATTTTCTAAATCTTCTCTCAGCATGTCCAGGATACACAGAGTATGTGTTAATCTTTATTTTGATGACTGCTGCAGTGAAAAAGTTTCACACAAGCAGAAATCTGAGGTATAAAGAAAAGCCATTAACTGTCTTTTCTTTGCAGGTACTGTAGCACAGCAGGGTTTGGAAGACTCTGGTTGTATACCTAGCTCAATAGCTTTTGCGGCCATCAATGTATTGTTATTACTGTAGGACTGTATGGCCTGAGATATTCATGACATCTACATTCTGGTAACAATATATTGGAGAGAAAATAATGGGCTCAACTTTAGGAAAAATAAACTTTTAGAGGAATATTTTTTCTAGGTCTCCGTATTATCCATGGACAAATGAGAGAGGAATACATGTCACAACACAGTGCAAAATGTTTAGACTGCAGTGTGATGTTGGTCATCTTGAACTGGATCAAACAAATGAAATCACCGGTCACCAATTTTTAAAATACATTATTAAGAAATAGCTACCATACAACCATTTATTTCCTGGGGATTAAGGATTGAATGTAGAAATGGATGACCCAAGGTGCAGTCCAGTGCCTCCTCCACCAATCTGTTGTTAATCCCAGGAAATGACTGGTAATTTAATCATAATTGTGATTATACCTGTATCTTGCTATGTAAGGTTAATGGAGCAGACCCATGGTGCACTGTCTCAATCCTGTGGGCCATAAGTAAAGCAGCAGACCCGTGGAACACTGTCATGGACCACTAGCTATTGCTTTGTAACAGGCCATGTAGATCTACGTGAAGTGATGGACCCGGGGGACACAGCCCTAGATGTGTAGTAGGGCTGTGCGAAACAAAGAATTGCACAATTGGAACTAGTGCAGAATGGCAATTCTGCTACTGAAATGCTTTTTAGAATTTCATTTTAAATTGTGAAAAAATCAGAAAAAGCATTTCTTTGTAAACAGTATAAACCATATTTTAATAATATTCCTCAGATTGCAAAAAAGGAATCCTCAGTGTATATAACTATGGATTATTCATTTGCACAAACAATTTCGCATGCAAAATGCAGTTCTACTACAGATGGAATTCTGTGGAATTTTCTGAAATTCCATGAAATTCTGTTTTGTCAGAATTTCTACATTCAGCACAGCCCTAATGTGTACTGTAGCTTGATTCATGTAGGGACCTGCATTCCTTGCACAAAGCAGCAGACCCATGAGGCATGTGAATAGACCTATACCTTGCTTTGTGATGTGTACTATGGGTCTTATGTGTAGCAGTAGACCCACTGAGCAGAGCCCCAGCCATGTATATCTTTTTGCATTGGGCTCTGCAGGTGTTACATGAAGCAACAAGCCCATGAGACTTGGTACTGGACATGTAACTTGAAGCAACAGACCAATGGGACACAGCTCCATACCTGTAGCTTACACCTGTGATGCACAGCTCCAGACACAAGGGTCATGGTCCCAGACCTTTAGCTTAAAGCAGCAGACCCATAAAGAATGGCCCCAGACTTGTAGCTTGATCTTGGGTCATGAGAGTAGGTTATGGGGGAGGAGGTGGGAGTTAGAGTTAAAAGCATTAATACCACATGTCCTTCCTTTTGTGCCTTTGTAACCATAACATATGCATTGATGTAGTTTTTTGAAAAGAATGTCCTTACATTTTGAGAAAGTATAGTGCCAGATGTATAATTTTCTTGGCAGAGGACCTGTAGACCCTGCACAAAGTAGTAGTGGGTCATAACTTGCTTTGCACAAGGCCCTCTGTGAAGCATTGGATAAGGTATAACTTGCTACTTGCAGGGTTCTGCATGATGCAGCAAATGCGTTGTATCCCTTGGGCACACTGCTGGACCTATAGCTTGCATTGCACAGGGCCCTAACTCTTCTACTCAAAGCAACAGACCCACCTCCTCTAACTTGCTTCATGCAGGACCCTGTGGCCTCTACATGAAGCTTCAGACCTGTTAAGGACACACATCAGCAAACCTGTCATGTACACATATGGACCTGTAGCTTGGTTCGAGCAGGTTTCTGCGGACCCTGTGCAAAGTGAGAGACCCACTGGGCCACAGCACCAGACTTGTAAGATGTCTCGTACATATGCAAAGCAAAATACCTGTTGTATAGGTGTGATAGTTGTGCCTAGCCCTAAAATGTGTGCTTAAAAAGGTAAAGAATGTTAAAATTATGTGCGACAGGAAAAAAAAAAGTCACAAAAATTCAGAATCTCTGTTCATGGACAGTTCATAGTTGTTGGGGCATATAATTCTTTTGGATATGTATTTTCAAGCACCTATCATGTTTATTTTCAGTTTTTTTAATCAAATTTAAGAGCTGGGTGCCTACCACTCCTCATGACCACTTAAGTATTGTATTTGAATTTGGCCCTGAAATAAATTCTTGGGGACACCAAATTCAGTACTTTTATTTTCTTTCTGCAGAAACTTTTATTTGGATGTTGTTTCATGAATCATTTTTATGTTTGCTTGCATGCATGCAGAAAGCAAACATATTGGTGGTGCTCAGGCAGTGTAGGGGGTTGTGATGGTGTTTGCTGTACAGCACAATGAATATATAAGTGCAGGAGGAATGCAACTCAAAAGCCAATGCTAAGAAGGCTGATGATGATAGTGTTCAGCTAGCTAGTAGACATTAACGCTGAGTAGTACAAAGGATGCTGCCTTACAATCGCACTGCTTTTCCACACATTAACCGGCTAACAGACATCATAATCAAGCTTTGAGGAGGAACATCAAATCTCATAGTCTTGCCGTGTGTGTGTGTGTGTGTATGTGTGTCTATGTGGTTTGTGTGTGTATGTGTGGGTTTCCCACTTTTAGTGGCTTGCCCTAGTTACAGACAAGAATCTGAAGAGTGTCTCTTTGAAAATGAGGCAAACATTTATATGGTTCTCATTCCTAGGGGCAGTGGGTACCTCACAATCAAACAATACATTAAAATCATAGCAATAAAATAATAAGTAAAATTATTGAAGTAAAATTAAATCAGCAATAAATTCACAAACATAGTATGAAAAAAACACAGCACGAAGAATGCAAATATAATAGCATCACATATGTTAGCAGCATTTCAATAATGAACAGAAACACCAGAAATAATTGATTTAAAGTACATATTATGTTTCCCTTAAAAAGCCCCTGATACCAGTTGTGTAACTTTGAAATATGTGGGATTTAGACATAATTCAGTTTATAGTTCATTTATTTTTACAATTCTTTTTCATATGGGCTTTATCCCCCTGCCCCTCCCCATCATCCACTTTTGCTGTTGACACCCAGCCCATTACCCCACCTCTTGGACTTAACTTTTTGTGTGAGTGGATGCCATAGATGGTGGTGGTGCAGTGCCTGCCGGGTCGAGGTGTCATCCTGCTGATGGGGTCTGTAACTCCCTATGAGTCAGAGCCAGTGGTGTGCAATGATGCACACATAGACCATGAAGATGGTACATGCACTCAATGTCTGCCTTCAGTTTTCAATTATTGTGGACACTATTGTGCCACCTTGCAGACCTGTATACAAAGAAATTAAAAACCCCCCACCCTTACCCATCCATTGCACTCTTCTCCCTCACTATTTCATACTACCGCAAATCTATCACCAGTGGCTATTCCAGAATTCCAAGGTTTCCCATTTCTCATTCAGCTTTCAATATTCTTTGAAACTGCCATTTTAAAATGGCACTAATCAGAGTTGAGTGCATGTTAGGGCTGGACAAAATGTGTCTTCTGTCAGAGAAATTATGGTGACATTCAAATTTTGTTTCCATTGCATTTTGTGAAATGTCTGAAAAAATGTCACAGAACTTCACCAAAATTGTGATTTTGGTTATTTCCATCTAATTTAAGAAGAATTTGTCTGCATTGCACCGAATTTTACAAAGGTCCATACAGAAATGTATCAAGTTTTAGATCTCTATCTTTAAAGATGATTGAGTTATAAGCCTCCATACTTTCGGAAATTTTAAAATTATATTTCACAATTATATCAACAGAACAATTTTAAGTCCCTATAACTTTATATCTCGAGAACAGAATATCACCAGTTTTCTTAGGTTCATTGACCCTAAACATTAGGCCTTGTGGCCAACCCCGTGGCTCATCAGCAGAGCTTCATGTTGCCATGCTGATGATCAGGGTTAAGAAGCAAGCCTGGGAAGTCACACTGGTAAGCAGGTCATGACCGAGACAACTGTTGCTTTGCAGCACATCTCAGTCCAGGAGGGTTAGCAGTTATTCCACCAACACAACAACCCCTGTGGCTGGGCCAGGGAGTTTGCTCCTGCTGTAGGGGAAGCTGTGGCTGTGCAAGGCTGACAGAGGCACCGCCCACACCAGGGGAGATGGGAGGGAAAAAATGCAGGAGAAAAACCCAGTGACCAACTGAATGATGGCTGGGCTCAGCCTGATCAGGTTATATTCCTGTGAACAGGGTATATCCCTGAGAGAAGAGCTGCTGACCGGGGAGAAAAACCCATATGGAACAGACTTGTGGAGTTATAAGCAGCCAAAGATTCCAAATTAACATCAGTAATTAAAGTTGAATTTCTTGAACTCTTGTGAAATTGTGAGATCTTATACTTTTGTTGAAGCAGCAACAAGAAGGCAGCTCCAGGACTCAACATGCACCCATTCAAAAGCCAGCAGCTACACAAAGTAAAAATAGAACTGTACACCAGTAATGAAAAGGCCCTGACCGGTTTTGCATGGTCCTCTGAAAAAGTGTGCACACGCAAAACCAGTTGGGGCCTTTTCCTGTTGCTCTGAAGTACGTCTTGAACCCTTGTGTGGTACCTTGGAATTTTTACTTCTAAATTGTGAGTAATAAGTTCTTTGCATTAGCGTTCATTAGTGGTGAACAGTGCTGTTTTTTTTGAGGCTCTATAGTACGAGTATAGTGGTGTCAATTGTCAGGTCACTATCTTGAGTGCCAAACCATGAAGAATAGTCATGAGCATCATGGTGCACTAGCTTGAATTCTTTCAATATGCCAGATAACCATGAGAGCTCACTGACTTAATGACTTGTGGAAACACATACACATGCAGCAGTGTTTCAGTACAATGCCACCTGCTGGCTGTTTAACAACTGTAGATAGCTGCCCATCCCCCTCCTGTCTATTCCCTAAGGAATTTGGACACCTGCCTCCTGACAGTATCACACATCTTCTTCGACTGGCCAAGTATTTTTCAGACATCGCATGCCCAAAATATGGAACTCCTTCCCTGCAAACATTCAGCATTCAGCCCCCCTCACAATACCTCAGCCACCTGATCAATGATCATTTCACCATGTCCTGTACATGTGGATAGATGTAGCCGCATAAGAACTGGCCCAGCTTCTTACCCACCAACTGCTATTTTTGACTCTGATTGTGCTTGATAGTTTCTTACCTCATGTGCTCTATGTACTAATGTAGTTTGATCTGTGCACACTTCCTTGCTATTTCTGGTTTGCAATATTGTACATTATATGTATTGAATGGATTGTTTATTTATTTATTTAGTTTTTGTTTACCGGGTAAGTGTGCTAGCCAACAGGTGACTATTTTCAGGCACGACCCGGGAGAATACAATACAGCATACCACATGGAAGCAAACAATACAACTTAGGCAAACAACCATACATAGTACATTCCTAGTCATATAGAGACGGTTCCAGCTAGTCTAACATGGTTTAGTCTATACTAAGCATGACCAGCAGGCCAAGAGCAGCTTCAGGGGAGTATTGGTACAGGTGGCAGGTAAGGAAGGGGTATGGGACTCGAGGGACTGCTAGCTGCTTTACCAGGGAAAGCATAGGGAGACTGCCGGGTTTGAGGTTCCCAAATGGGCAGGAAAAGACAGGGGGAGGGGTAATGGGAAACCATGACCTGGCGGCCTTCGACAGCCAGCCAAGCAGCAGCAGAGTACCCAGGGGGAGTAAGGGGAAGTAAAGGGGATGCCAAGAACATCCCGGCGGCAGGCTAGAGAGATGCCAGGTTCATGGTCCCACAGTCGGGGGTAGAGAAAAGGGGAGGGATGGATGAGTGAGAGAGGCGGCTAAAGATACGGCTTTGGCGGTAGAAGGCAGGTAGGTGCAGCCAGGCAGGTGGTTCCTAGACTGGGCATAAGGACCGGAGGCAGTCCCAGGCCATTAACGTCTATCAGCAGAGGTAGATAAGAGAAAGGGGAGGGAGGAGGTAAAGTCAACATGCACCTATGGCAAGTATGGGCAGAGCCCCGGTAGTGTAGAGGGTAAGAGACGGGGAAGGGTGAGAGGTGCCGTAAACTGATGGCCCGTGCAGCCTCAGGGGGTCTGGGGGAAGCAAGAGAGGATCCCGATGGCAGGCTAGAGGGACGCCAGGTTTATGTCCCCGCCGTCAGGGATGAAGAAAAAAGGGGGGGTGGGAGGAAAGGCAGCATTAAAATACGGCTTTAGCGGTAGTAAGCGGGAAGGTGCGGCCGGGCTCGTGGTTCCAAGGTTGGGCATAGAGGCAAGGTGTCAGTCCCTAGCCGGGGATCTCAAGCGGTAAAGGAGGACAAGTGAAGGGGAGGGAGGAGGTGGGGCCTTACAGTACCAACATCCACCTGAAGTAAGTTTGGGCAGTGTCTAGGTAGCGCAGAGGATAAAAACAGTACATAATATACAATAAATGTAGGTAGTAGTAGATAAGTGCAAACATTCATAAAAACTATACATGATTATAACGATAATGAGTTTGAGGAGAGGGGTAGGATTCAGGGGAGAGAGAACAAAGGAGGGTGGTATAGAGACCAGTAGCAGGGGGGTGGGGAGCAGGGGCAGGGAAGATACGGGAATCAGGTAGGATCAAAGCAGGTGCATGGCTCTATGGCAGCCAGGTGTAGTTTCAGTCCTGGTTTGAAAGAGGGATGGGAGGGTGCATGCCTGAGGTCCAGAGGGAGCTGGTTCCATAACTTGGGGACTGCATGTTGGAAGGAGCTTGTTCCTTTGTTGGTGCGGCAGCGGGGAATTTCCAGCAGGTCTTTGTCAGCAGATCTGAGCGTGCGGTTAGGAATCGCAGGAAGAAGGAGCTTCGCAAGGGCAGCAGGCTGACTTTGTCTCAGTATAGAGTCATTTAGGCACGCCAGGAAGTAGCTCCTGACGGCCGAGGGGGAGAGCCACCCAAGGTCCTTATATAGCTGGCAGTGATGAAGAAGCTGTGGGGATTGTAAGGCGTATCAGCATATGTTATTATAGGTTACATCCCATTTGTGCAGTGCAGATTTGTGGGCAGAGGTGAAATGTAAGCACAGTAGGTGGCGTTGGTAGCAGGATCCTCTGGCTACTATGGCAAGCTTAGCCGGAGGAGGTAAGCATATAACTTGTTCTGTAGGCTGCTCCTAACTTGCAGTTAACGTTTTTGCAAGTGGCTTGGATATGAAGGTTTAAATCAAGTGATTGGTCTAGTAGGATGCCCAGGTAACGAAAGGTGGTAACTGTCTGCAGAGGATCACCATTTAAATCTATGATGCTCATGGGAGTGGAACACATACGGATCTTTTGAGTGGTGCCTAGTAGCATGGCATTAGTTTTGGAGGAATTCAGAATGAGGCGGTGGGAGTTTAACCAATTCTGGACACTGGAGTAGGCACTATTTAGTGAGGTGTTAATGTGCTCTACATTGGGTGAGCTGGCATAGATAACTAAGTCATCTGCATAGAGGAGCGATGAACAGGCAGATATTTCGTCTGGTAGGTTATTGATGAATAGAGTGAATAGAAGAGGACCCAGAATGGAGCCTTGTGGCACTCCAATGTTCGTTTCCACAGTGGAGGAGATGGCTGAGTTGAATTTAACAGCCTGGGACCTGTTGGTCAGGTAGCTCCTGAACCATTCAAGTACAGGGAAGGAGCAGCTTATTTCGCTTAGGGTGGATAGGAGCAGGGGGTGGTCAACAAGGTCAAATGCCTTGGTTAGGTCAATAAAGACAGCCCCTGTGAGCTTTCCTTGATCCATGCCAGTGAGGATGTCAGTGGTGAACTTAGCTAGAGCCGTCGCAGTACTGTGGTTTTTCCTGAATCCATGTTGTGCATCATTGAGCTGTTTTTTCACCAGTTTTTCAAGGATTTTGCTGAGTGGGGTTAGTATTGCAATAGGTCTGTAATTAGAGATATCATTCTTGTTCTCTTTTTTAAAGATAGGGGAGATCCTGGCCATTTTCCATAGTTCTGGGACTGCACCGCTGGTGAGGGATAAGGTGAAAATTCTAGCCAGAGGTTTGGAGATAAAATGCTCAGCTAGTTTTAAAAGGCGAGGTTCAAGTTGGTCAGAGCCAGGACTAGTGAATTCCGATAGTTTTTTTAGATGGTACAGAACCTGAGAGCTGGTGATGGCTTTGAAATAGAGGAGGTGTGGTATAGGTTTTGGATCACTGGTGGGGGTGGCAGGGTCAGTAAGAGGCACAGTGTTGGCAGTGGAGGCTGCTGGTGGTAGAGTGCTGGTATAGGGGGGGGAGAGATCAGAGAACATGCTATTGAAGGCGTTTGCTATGGTGATGGGGTTATTGCAATAAGAGCCACTTATTACCATGTCAGAGGGTGTAACTGATTGTGGTGTCCCCAGGAAGGTTTTTATGTGGCCCCAAAATTTACGGGGGTCATGGGCTGAGTTCTTTAGCAGATTCTGATAATAATAATAAATAATAATAATTTTATTTATATAGCACCTTTCGACATATCAAGGTGCTGAACAATTTGAACAATTCAATCATTACATACACAAACATATACATAAAATCAGCATGCCACGAGATAAAATATATAATAATAAGATCCAGAGCATTAATAAATAATTAATTATCTAAAAAAGCCATGTTCCACAGATAAGTTTTCAGCTCTTTTTTAAAGAGTTCCACGGAGGTGCACTGCCGAAGCCGGCATGGTAGAGAGTTCCAAAGAGTGGGTGCAACAAATGAAAATGCTCTGCTGCCAGAGGATTTCAGACTCACTCTCGGGATCTCTAGCAACCCCATGTCGGCCGAGCGGAGTAATCGGTCAGGGCAGTAAGGTACGAGGAGGTCTTTCAGGTAGGCTGGACCCTGGTCGTGAAGGGCTTTAAAAGTCAACAAAATGACTTTAAAGGTGATCCGCCACCACACAGGCAGCCAGTGCAGTTCGCGCAGCACGGGAGTGATGTGACAAAATGACTTGTCCCAGTCAAAACCGGGCTGCAGCGTTATGCACTAGCTGCAGGCAATGGATTTCAACCCGGAAAGCCCAAAGTACAGGGCATTGCAGTAGTCTAAGCGTGAGGATACAAAGGCATGAACCAAAGTAGGCAGGGAGTCAAACGGAACAAGATGCTTCACCCTGGCAATGTTCCTAAGATGATAAAAGGAAGTCTTGACAACAGCAGACACCTGAGCTTTAAGAGTCAGCTTATTATCAAGAATAAGTCCAAGACTACGCACCTGTTCTGAGGCGGCAAAGGTACTCCACCAAGAATAATTCCAGATGGAGCACCGATATCCGGCCTCACCACCCAACCACCAGGATCCACCACCAGCACCTCTGTACAGGGAAGGATAATACACGCTTTTTGCCAGCCTTATGTTTTTCCTGCAAGAATTTCTTTCTTGCCTGTAGTTTGCATAGTCCCTAGTTGATTTAGAGTTTTTGAAGGTTTTCCAGAGCTTGTCCCTGTACCTTAGTTGTTTTAGGAGATCCTTATGTAGCCATCTAGTTTATTTTCCCCTGACTCTACGAGTGGCTTTTGGAGCATGCTTGTTTTGTACAGGGAGATAATTTTGTAGGAATGTGTTCAGGGCATCCTCTACATTCTCTGCCCGGTGTATCTTCGACCAGTCAATGTTTGAGATGTCCCGGAGGAAGGAGTCTGCATCCAAGTTTGCAAAATTCGTAAAAGTGACCTGCCGAGGTGGGGGGGGTGGCTGACCGGCCCTCCACTGGCAGTAGATAGGGGAGTGATCAGTGATAGTGTCTGCCAAGATCCCAGAGCAGGTCATGTGTTCAGGTCTGTTTGTCATGATCCAGTCAATAAGTGTGCCAGACTGTGGCCCAGACAGTCTAGTGATTTCCGTTATTTGTTGATGAAAGTTTAGACCTTGCACTAGTGAAGCCAGAGAATTGTGCAAAGGACCTAGCCAGTTCAAGTTGACATCACCAAGGATGATAGCTTCATTTTTGTTGATGTGTTTTAGGGTGAGCTGGAGTGCTTCCTGAAGCCCATTTACTCCCCCAGAGGGTGGATTATAAATACAGATTATGTGAAGTTTTTTAGAGTCAAGGGACAGAAGCGCATGCATTGATTCACTTGTGGTTTAGGGGTTTGAGTCAGTGATGATACTAACGTCCAGGTGAGATTTATGGTAGAGGGCAACTCCTCCACCCCTCTTTGACCCCGGTCTGTCCTTCCGAATAAATGAGTAGCCAGGTATGGTGCACAGGGAATCCGGTGTTCCAGGTTTCAGCCAGGTCTCTGACAGGCACAGTATGTCGGGATCGTGTACATTGAGCCATGCTTCTACTTCAGGCAGGTGATTTAAGAGACTTCTGATGTTCATATGCGATATAAAAAAAACCTTGGATTTGTTGAAAGATCCATTCGGGGGAGCCCCACTGCTGGGCAGGCCGGGGTTCAGCTCAATATCCCCAGAATGTATTATCAGGAGTGATGCTAGGTACAAAAGCAGTGTGCTAAGGAGGTCAGGAGCATTCTTGCAACACTTCCATTTATTTCTGAGGGAGGACAGGGCTCGATAAGTGCAGCCTTTGTGGAGGAGAAGGTGTTCCCAAGAGGGTTTCGGTCTAAGGTCTGCAGTCATGAGGTTGGAGAAACTGAAATCAGTGGCTGAGGGGGGAGTTCTGAGAGTGTCGGTGCGTACTGACAGAGAGACTTCGTTTATGCCCCAGAGGAGGGAGAGGAAGATCAGGAAGATAATCCTATTCAGTCTGCTGTGGGGACATGATGCTTGTGTAGGCATGGAGGACATGATTCACACTTAGGACCCAACACTTTTGAATGTGCAGCTGAGGGGTTTTTACAGGGGTGAGCTGGGGAGTGGTAGAATTGGAGCAAGGTTCCTAGGAATTAAGTTAGAGCAGATAGGGGGAAAGAGAGAGGAAAACAGTGGCGCTAATGAGAGAGGAAAGTTTAGGAGTGAGTATATATAAATGAAACCGTTCGGTGTATGCAGGAGTAAAAGGATAGGAGGAGGACGATTTGGTTCGGGGGAGGTTACGAACTTTTGGAGTGAGGAGGATTTTGAAAAGTTTAGACAGACGTTAGGCGTAGATCACCCCCCAGCGGTGAGAGAGTATAAGGGACCAATGGGAAAGTGGGCACTTAGTCATATGACGCTCGGAGAGCTATAAATCTAAAGGGTCGACCAGGGTGGGTGAGGTGGAGGGAGGGTGGGGAGCCGGCATGAAGTGCCGGCAGGATAAACTGCCACCGAAGGGGCTGTAGCACTTGAGTCTTGAATCCACTCGGAGTTAACCTGAAGCGGGTAGGGAGGCACTTGCGAGCGGCGCTCAGTAGTCCCAGTCCAAGAAAGTTCCCCAAGGCCAGCAGTTCAGGTGAAAACAGCCGCTTTTCCTGAGGGAGTACAGCCAGGGAGCACTGCAGACTGAGCTGGAGGCAACCGGCAGCTGGAAAGCGGTGAAAACGTACCTGGCGGCTTTTATACCTTTAGCAGGTCAAAGGACCAGGGTGCGGCCGAGCTTGTGGTTCTCCTTCTGGGCGTGCGTATCAGAGGTCGGCCCCTGTCAACAGGCTTCCTGGAAGGGCTGGGCGCAGGACTTTGGTGGTTGCAGCAGGACAACTCTCTTTATCTCCCTCTCCCCAGGGGACACACCTGGAATCGATCAGTACTCTGCTCAGTGTGCCCTTCTGGTGAAATTTTTAAATAAATAAATAACATAACAATGTTAAGAAGAAGCCAGAAGGGGAAGGAAGGAAGGAAACATATTCAATTCAGTGCTTTAGAGTAACTGGTAATTGCTATTTTTCTTTTAAACTTAGATTGTGGGCTTGTAGTGACACTATACTTTATTTATCTTTACTTATAATTGTTTCTGGGCTGTTGAAAATTTAAAACATAGTGGTGGTGTAATTCTGTGCTGTCTTTAATTGCTGCAAATTGTATCTTGGCTTGTCTGACTGCCCTGTAGTTGGGTGAAGGGTGTTAATTGTCTGGCCTCTGACCTCAGCTATGTGATAACTGGAGGTGGGGCTTAGTCAGAGTTAAAGTAGCAAGCAGAGGTTTATTTTCTCAGAAGAAGCCAGAAGGGGAAGGAAGGAAACATATTCAATTCAGTGCTTTAGAGTAACTGGTAATTGCTATTTTTCTTTTAAACTTAGATTGTGGGCTTGTAGTGACACTATACTTTCTTTGTTGTCTTTACTTATAATTGTTTTTGGGCTGTTGAAAATTTAAAACATAGTGGTGGTGTAATTCTGTGCTGTCTTTAATTGCTGCAAATTGTATCTTGGCTTGTCTGACTGCCCTGTAGTTGGGTGAAGGGTGTTAATTGTTTGGCCTCTGACCACAACTATGTGATAACTGGAGGTGGGGCTTAGTCAGAGTTAAAGTAGCAAGCAGAGGTTTATTTTCTCAGAAGAAGTCAGAAGGGGAAGGAAGGAAACATATTCAAATCAGTGCTTTAGAGTAACTGGTAATTGCTATTTTTCTTTTAAACTTAGATTGTGGGCTTCTAGTGACACTATACTTTCTTTGTTATCTTTACTTATAATTGTTTTTGGGATGTTGAAAATTTAAAACATAGTGGTGGTGTAATTCTGTGCTGTCTTTAATTGCTGCAGATTTTATCGTGGCTTGTCTGACTGCCCTGTAGTTGGGTGAAGGGAGTTAATTGTCTGGCCTCTGACCTCAGCTACGTGATAACTGGAGGTGGGGCTTAGTCAGAGTTAAAGTAGCAAGCAGAGGTTTATTTTCTCAGAAGAAGCCAGAAGGGGAAGGAAGGAAACATATTTAATTCAGTGCTTTAGAGTAACTGGTAATTGCTATTTTTCTTTTAAACTTAGATTGTGGGCTTGTAGTGACACTATACTTTATTTATCTTTACTTATAATTGTTTCTGGGCTATTGAAAATTTAAAACATAGTGGTGGTGTAATTCTGTGCTGTCTTTAACTGCTGAAAATTTTATCTTGGCTTGTCTGACTGCGCTGTAGTTGGGTGAAGGGTGTTAATTGTCTGGCCTCTGACCTCAGCTACGTGATAACTGGAGGTGGGGCTTAGTAAGAGTTAAAGTAGCAAGCAGAGGTTTATTTTCTCAGAAGAAGCCAGAAGGGGAAGGAAGGAAACATATTCAATTCAGTGCTTTAGAGTAACTGGTAATTGCTATTTTTCTTTTAAACTTAGATTGTGGGCTTGTAGTGACACTATACTTTCTTTGTTGTCTTTACTTATAATTGTTTTTGGGCTGTTGAAAATTTAAACCATAGTGGTGGTGTAATTCTGTGCTGTCTTTAATTGCTGCAAATTGTATCTTGGCTTGTCTGACTGCCCTGTAGTGGGTGAAGGGTGTTAATTGTCTGGCCTCTGACCTCAGCTACGTGATAACTGGAGGTGGGGCTTAGTCAGAGTTAAAGTAGCAAGCAGAGGTTTATTTTCTCAGAAGAAGCCAGAAGGGAAGGAAGGAAACATATTCAATTCAGTGCTTTAGAGTAACTGGTAATTGCTATTTTTCTTTTAAACTTAGATTGTGGGCTTGTAGTGACACTATACTTTCTTTGTTGTCTTTACTTATAATTGTTTTTGGGCTGTTGAAAATTTAAAACATAGTGGTGGTGTAATTCTGTGCTGTCTTTACTTGCTGCAAATTGTATCTTGGCTTGTCTGACTGCCCTGTAGTTGGGTGAAGGGTGTTAATTGTCTGACCTCTGACCACAACTATGTGATAACTGGAGGTGGGGCTTAGTCAGAGTTAAAGTAGCAAGCAGAGGTTTATTTTCTCAGAAGAAGTCAGAAGGGGAAGGAAGGAAACATATTCAAATCAGTGCTTTAGAGTAACTCGTAATTGCTATTTTTCTTTTAAACTTAGATTGTTGGCTTCTAGTGACACTATACTTTCTTTGTTATCTTTACTTATAATTGTTTTTGGGCTGTTGAAAATTTAAAACATAGTGGTGGTGTAATGCTGTGCTGTCTTTAATTGCTGTAGATTTTATCTTGGCTTGTCTGACTGCCCTGTAGTTGGGTGAAGGGAGTTAATTGTCTGGCCTCTGACCTCAGCTACGTGATAACTGGAGGTGGGGCTTAGTCAGAGTTAAAGTAGCAAGCAGAGGTTTATTTTCTCAGAAGAAGCCAGAAGGGGAAGGAAGGAAACATATTCAATTCAGTGCTTTAGAGTAACTGGTAATTGCTATTTTTCTTTTAAACTTAGATTGTGGGCTTGTAGTGACACTATACTTTTTTTATCTTTACTTATAATTGTTTTTGGGCTGTTGAAAATTTAAAACATAGTGGTGGTGTAATTCTGTGCTGTCTTTAACTGCTGCAAATTTTCACCCCCCTCTCCCTCCCCTTCCCCCAACTCTTAATTATATGCCCTGATAAATCTGATTGACAGGAGCTAAACACAGGGCATAGTAAGGGGTGTGAAGTAGGAGGGGCATAAGGGGGAGGAAGCTCCACCCTCAGCACAAGTGTTTTGACTCATTTATTTATTTATTGGTTTATTTTTCCTTAAAAAAAATTATCTGAGGATCAGTGACAGGATTTTTAGTACAGTAAATTAATAAAAAGAGAACTAGGAGAGCTTCAGTAGCAGACAAGTAGTGGAATTGCAGTATAATGTGGGAGTGGTGCAATGCAGTGGCTGTGGGGCAGCCATATTCAGGCAGACCTTCTGGACACTGAGGTGCTGCCTATCTGCATGCATCTCTCTGGACTGCAGGATGAGGTAGCCAGACTCAGAGCGGAAGTAAACTGGGTCAGGAGTACCATCACCCCTATCCAGGGACCACCCAGTCCAATGCAGCTGCCTCAAAGGATGCCGAGAACGAGGAGAACTTGGATGACAGTGGGCTCAGGGAGGGTTAGAGCAGTCAGGCAGAGGCACATCCCAGATCCTATTCCACTCAAGAACTCATATGCCACACTGGCAAACGAGGACAACCAAATAGAGATACCCAGAGAAGTGGGAGGAAAGGATGTGGAGGTTAGCCAAGGAAGTGACCTCAGCGGGGAAAGCAGTGGACCCCAGAGGAGGAGGAAGTGAATCCTGGTGGGGGACTCCATCGTAAGAGGGATCCAGCTAGGAACACAGGAGGGGGATGACAGGGAGGTGAGGTGCCTACCCGGTGCCACGGCATGGAGGGATGGAAGGAAGATCCTGGGGATCACTGGGAAGGCAAGTCGGGAGGTGAGCTGGATATCATTATCCACCTAGGTACTAATGACCTGGCAAATGGGGAGCCAAAGGAAGTTCAGGAAGAGTTTAGGAAACTGGGAGGGTCTCAAGCAAGTAGCTACTTCTGTCACTTTCTCAGAAGTACTACCTGTGAGAGGCAAGGGAGAGCTTAGGCATGCATGCACCAGGAACTTTAACTCATGGTTGAAGAACTGGTGCTGTGAGGAAGGTTTTGGATTCATTGGCGACTGGGGACCCACCTGGAGGGATGGAGGTTTGTTCAAGCCTGACGGCCTGCATCCATCCTGGAGGGGAATCCAAGCACTCAATGATAAGCTTAAATGCTACATTGACAAGCATTTAAACTAGCAAAAGGGGTGGCAGGCCAGCAAGGAGGGTACCTACTTGCTCACTCCCCACAGCTAGCAGTGGAACCAGTGAACCAGAGGAGTGGTTATCTCTGCAAAGCAGTGCAAAAGATGGAGATTAGTGCCCAAGAGGTGGAAAAGCAGAACAGGGGCAAAATTCAGCAGAAGGGCAGACAGCAAGGAGAACCAGGGATAAATGACAACCAAGGAAGGGGCTGGAGTAGAACAGTGAAGCAGTCTAGGGAGGTCAAATCATGGAAAGCCATGTGTGCAAATGCCAGGAGCCTTAGCAACAAGATGGAAGATCTGGAGGCTGTCATGGTACAGTCAGACCTGGACATTGTGGCCATCACTGAAACCTGGTGTAATGATAACCATGACTGGTAGATGGCCATACCTGGCTACAACATATTCAGAAGAGACAGAGCAGGCAGGAAGGGAGGAGGAGTGGCACTGTATGTGAAAAATGACATAAGGGCCACAGAGATCCAGGAGGAACAAAATGGGGGAGAGATACTGTGGGTTAAGCTGGAAAGGAAAATGGGGCCAGCCATCTGCACAGGTGTGGTCTATAGACCACCAGCCCAGGAGGAAGAAACAGATAGGGAGCTGATGCTAGCCATCCAAAGGATGGCAGACAAAGTGAGTAGTACTGGTTGGAGACTTCAATATTCAGGCGTGGACTGGAGCATCCCAGCAGCAGCATCAACTAGGAGCAGATTTATCCTGGACTCCCTTCAGGGTGCCTTCCTCAAGCAACTGGTCATGGAACCAACTCGGCAGAAGGCAACACTGGACCTTGTGCTCACAAACAGGGACAGTGTGATGGGGTAACAGTGGGGGAGCACCTGGGTAACAGTGACCACCAGTCATTGTGGTTTGAAATCACAGAAAGAGCATAACCAAACCACACAAAAACACGTATCCTGGATTTTAGGGGGCAGACTTTGGGAAAATGGGAGATACTTGAAAGAGGCATTAAGGGAATGGGACAGGAATCAGGGTTGAGGAACAGTGGGCAGTATTTAAAATGGGGATTACAAGAACAACAGAATTATGCATTAAGCAGGTTAGCAAGAGGAAAAGGAAGAGGAGACCATTATGGTTTCAAAGAGGTATCAAAGACAGTGAAAGCCAAAAGATTGCATTCAGGCAATACAAAAGACACAGGCAGAAGGGGATAGGAGAAGTACCAGGAGAAGCAAAGGGAGGCAGGAGGTCAGTAAGGGAAGCCAAAGCTCAGACAAAAGAACACATTGCAAAATCAGTGGGTAAAGGGGACAAAACCTTTTACAGGTACATAAGTGAAAAAAGAAAGACAAAGGGAGGGATAGTGAGACTGAAGGGGGAGGATGGGAGCCGCATGGAGGATGACAACAGTAAAGCCGACATATTAAACAGGTATTTCTGCTCAGTCTTTACTGAGGAAGGGGGGGGGTAATGGGTCTGAAGGGAGTACAAGGGGTGAGAATATTGCAGAAATGGACACAAGTCCCTTTACACGAGAAAGGGTCCTGAAGGAACTGGAAGTAATAAGAGTTGATAAAGCAATGGGGCCAGACGGGGTGCACCCCAGGGTCCTTAAAGAACTAAGAGAGGTGGTGGCTGAACCTCTGGCTATCCTGTTTAGCCGATCACTGGAAACAGGAGGTACCCAAAGATGGAGGACAGCAGGTGTAGTCCCTTATACAAAAGTGGGAACAAAGAGGAAGCAGGAACTACAGACCAGTCAGCCTCACCTCAGTAGTGGGGAAGATCATGGAAGCACTACTGAAGGAGAGATTGGTGGAACATCTGGTTGTCAATGGACTACAGGACCCAAGGCAGCATGGTTTCACCGGGGGCGGTCATGTCAGACCAACCTCGTTGAATTTTTTGACTGGGTGACTAGGGAGGTGGATCAGGGGAGGGCAGTGGACATGGCCTATCTGGACTTCAGCAAGGTCTTTGACACTGTGCCACATAGAAGACTATTACACAAACTGGGGAATATGGGTGTGGGCAGGACAGTAGTGTGGTGGGTAGGTAACTGGCTGTGTGGCAGGACACAGAGGGTGGTGGTAAATGGCTGTCACTCCACAGAGGAAGAGTGACCAGTGGGGTACCACAGGGATCAATGCTGGACCGGTCCTATTCAACATCTTCATCAGTGACATTGCAGGATCTAGAGGCAGAATTTCACTGTTGGCTGATGACACAAAGCTCTGTAACAGAGTAGACACACCAGAGGTGTAGACAGAATGAGCAGACCTGCAGAAACTTGAAGAATGGTCAGGGTTTGGCAGTTGAAATTCAATGCAAAGAAGTGAAAGATAATGCATATGGGGCACAAAACCCTGGCACAATATATCAGTTGGGGGTGAGGATATAGCATGCACCAAGCAGGAAAGGGATCTTGGGGTTGTCATCTCTGATGACCTCAAGTGAAACAGTGTGTGACAAGGCAGCAGGTAAAGCAAATAGGATGCTGGGATGTATAGGCAGGGGCATCACCAGCAGGAAAAGGAGGTCATAATTCCGCTATACAAGACACTAGTGAGCCCCACCTGGAGTACAGTGTACAGTTCTGGAGACCATACCTACGTAAGGACATAGACAGGGTAGAGAAGGTTCAGAGGAGGGCTACAAAGATGGTGCATGGATTGCATCACAAGTCCTATGAAGACAGGTTGAAGGAACTGAACATGTACTCCCTGGAGGAGAGGAGGAGAGAGGGATATTATAGAGACATACAAGTATCTTACAGGGAGGAACAGGGTGCAGGAAAACACTATTTTTAAGCGAAAAAGATGTTCCAGGACTAAGGGCATGGGATGAAGTTGGAGGAGGACAATTCAGAGGAAACATGAGAAAGAATTTCTTCACAGAACGGGTGGTGGACAAGTGGAACACCCTGCCAGAGGAAGTGGTGGGGGCAGAAACAATCATGGGATTTAAGAATGCATGGGATAGACATAAAGGAATTCTAGAGGTCAGGGGTAAGGGGAAACAGACTTCTAGGAAAACAAACTGAACTTACAAGCTCAAATGGGCAGACTGGGTGGGCCATAGGCCCTTATCTGCCGACACTGTCTATGTATCTATGTGTATTTTTACCATTTGAAAACTGTGGCACCAAGTTTCGCCAAGCTTTACAACTAGCTGTTACTTTGGCCATTGTGACAGAAGTATCTGGATATCTCTAGTGATGGTGGGCCATGATGCTGGGCATCACTGCCACAGGACTGTTGGAAGGGTATTGCAGCGCCATGATGATAGTGCAGGTAAGGTGATTCAGAGGTGATAAGTACTTTGTAAAAGTTAAATTCCACAAGTGGAATTCTAGTAGCATTACCTATTATACGTTCATGAATTTCTGAGCAAATGTTGTCAATTAGTAATTTCTAAAGTATCCACAATAAATTGTAACTTACTAAACCACATTTATTGAGCTTAATTAGATTCCAGGACATATTTTCTTTGGTATGCATGCCAAATCTTGAGTGCATACATGCAATAGCAGTGGCACTATAAACATCCAAATATTTTTGAAAATGTTCAAAATTTAACACATAATAAAATTATTACATTTTGAACTCCTGTAACTTACAGGCCCAGATATTCAAAGGAGATGCACCTGGCACAACTGAGTAGCGCTGGTACATCTCCAAATTGCACCCCTGGGCCATATTTAAAGGGAGGGAATGCACCATGCAATTCCAGATGCACTGCAGTGCAAAGATAATGTATGTAGCACATCTGGAGGGGGTGTTGCCATGAATGTGCTGTTCAACCTGATGTTTAGCCGAGATGTGTGGTGCAGCTGCCCACACATCTCGGAGATGTGCTGCACAAAGTTAGGCATGAAAGAAACATGGCTAAGTTATAGACATCCACAGGTGGGCTGCTGTATTGCACAGTGCAACACAGCAGCAACCAGCCCCTGGGTGACTACCCCCTCCCATCCCCGATCATGGATAAACATAACAAAATCCTTCATATCCCTGGTAGTCCAGTGGTATCCCCCTCCCATCTCCATTTGTGAATAAAATAATACTATCCATCGTATCACTGGTAGTACAGTGGTACCCACTCCCATCTCCATTTGTGAATGAAAATATTAATAATCCCTCCTATTTCTGGTAGTCCAGTGGTACCTCCCCCCATCCCTGTTTGTGAATAAAATAATAATATCCCTTGTATCCCTGGTAGTTCAGTGTCACCCCCTCCCATTCCCAAACATGACTGCAGTATAACAGGATACATCCTAGTATCCCTGGTGGTCCAGTGGACCACCCACCCACCCACTGAGTGACACACACTCCACCTCGCTCCCCATCCCAGACTGGCAACTCGGCCACGGAGTCAGTGGGCAGCACATTCCTCCACACACCACCACGGCTGCCCGCTGACTGAGCTATCAGTGAATGACAGCGTACTGTACTCCTGTAAGCCCATTGGTAGACACTGTTGACCAATGGGCTTCCAGTGTGTAATGTACACTTTCATTCACAACTTTGTGACATTCCAGTGCTGCCAGTTTTATATATTAACACAGCAAAAAGTGATATATTCCACACCAAGAGGCTAAATACAAAACACAATAAGGTGCGAGATCCACAGCCACTGGATATCCTGTAACAAAACCTAGACACCCCAACACTTCACTCTTAAGCTTAGTAAGGGGCCCTGGTACCTCTTGGTGAGAGTGTATAGCACCTTTTGCTGTGTTACTACACTGAACTGACAACATTTGAACTTTTTACCAAGTCCTACTGCACTGTTTTTTCTCAACTATGCTTCTGTGCCTGTGTGCAGCATCTTTCTGTGTTCTCTCTTTTAAGACTACCGCTCCCCCCAACACCAGCCAGCAGCTAGTAGCCACTATTATGCACATTGGTAACAAAGGTTTGTGTTGTGGGGACTGACCCATGCCCATTGGCAACAAACATTTGCTTGCCCCCCCCCCCCCGAGAGAACAGCTATCTCTACTGCACGTGCTCTTTCATAGTCACAAGCTTTATGAATGTTCTCATTTTTAATGTATTATTTGTGGAGTAATTGGGATGTTTGCTGATTTGTCAAATTGTCAGCTTGATGAATTGCTAATTTTGAGAGCTTGGGACTTTCGAGGTTCTATGGTTTTCTGTCTGCCTCTCTATCCACTTCTCCAGGTCCCCTTTTGCAGCCTTTTGCAAATATAATAGAGTCAGATCTGTTAAAAACATGTAATTGATTAACAGAAACCACCACAAATGCCTGATTTGAAATTCATATGCTCCCTTTAAAGCTTTATAACACTGCATGCAAACATTCAGCATTGACAAATCCTTGTTTATGATTTGGACTTATTTCTGCTGTTAATCATGGCACAGAAGCAAAGGTTTGAGAGTTGCAACATCAATAAAATATGCATTCACGTTATGAACAATAATAATTTGAGTGTCATCCCAGCTTCAACCATGATCTAATAATAATTTATGTCATATAATATAAATGCAAATATTTATGAGTGATGTGTGTATTTGTAAAATATACATGTAACCCTGGGACTCTCAGAAGATGGATTCCATGTATTATAGAGAATGGTTTTCTCAGAATGCCAGTGCTAGTGACTCTGGGAGGGGAGGTTAGTGACAGATGGCTGGGATTAAAGGTTGTCTTGAAATTTAATGTGAGTAGGAGGGGAGAGAGGCAAGAGTGGAGAGGGCTCTCTGGAGCCCAACTCTCAAGTTGGAGCCTTGAAGCCACCACCCCAATCCCAGAAATATTTTTCCTGGACTTGAGTAGAATACCAAACAACCAACTGAAGAGGCTGGAGCCACCAACACGTTGTTGACCCTCTGAGTGTAGCAGACAGGAGAGAAGGAAATAGTACCTGGAGATGGCTCATATGACTAGCCAGAGTTAAGGGATAGTCAGACTCCAGTTATGACCTTTCGGCTTGAGTCTAGTTATTCCAGGAATGGTGCATGTACAATTGTCTCTCTGGACTTGTATGGTGCTACAAGACAGAATTTGGTTATACCCAAATTTCCAGAGATTCAGTTGGGATTTGAACTCAGGATACACCGTCAGGTGCTGGCTTAAACTGAACTAATTTTACTTGAACTGCATTGTACTACACTGTATTTCCACACGTGTCTGAACAACAGGCCCAGCACGACTGTGGCGGAGTTAGGCAACACCCTTGGCTGTGACTGATGGACCTATTTTCTATCTCCTTACTTCCTAGCAGCAGTTAAAGCTTTTCGCTTTGCTTTTCTTATTTTTCCCCTACCCTAGATTGGACACCTAGTGTAGCTCTTTACTATCCGTACTAAACTTCCTACTAGTTCTCTCTTTTCATTCTTTTTCCATTTCTATCCATCCAGTCCCTGGAATGATGCCAAACACCTGGACAGGTGTTGTGTAAAGTGCATAAGTGCATTTTGTATAGAAAAAAACATGAAGGCTATTTTAAATATTAATACACACAGTCAATAAAGCTTTTTTAAATAAAAAGGATTCAGAAGTCAGATAAAACAATAATAATTTCATGATTAGTACAGTTATAAGAAATCCTTAAGGTATTTTCATTAATTCACTATGAACCTGTTACCGTATAAGGTTTTATGTATAAAAGTGCTTAGTCACCGTGGATCAGAGATGTAGAGTCAATATCTGTGGAGATGTACACTGTACCTTTAACTGAACCAGGAAATCCCGTGAATCAACACCCCAATTTTGAAACAACATGTTCAGACATGAAACGGCATGTCCAGACATGTAAATAGAAAAGGGCATAGTCAGGTGACACCCACCAAAATACATAAAAATCTCTTCACTCAGTTCACTTCAGTTCAGTCCAGTGGGTCTCAGCCCTGAGAGAGAGGAGAGAGGTGTTATTGTAGACAAGCTGTTGAATGCAGATGAGAAGGGTCTTAGATGCTCTAAGATCCAGGACAGTATTATAAGAGAAACTACTGATGTTAAGTAGTGATTTTCTTTGCAGTTTTCTTTTGTTTTCATTTATTATTTTTTGAACTTTTGAATAATAAATATCACACCTCGGTGTGTTTTAAACCTGTAAATTTTCCTCATCTGAAGTTTATTTGCACACACTGTGACAATGACTGTAATATAAGATTAGGGACTGATTATATCAATCCGTTGATGAGTTCCTGTGTCTTAACCTACCTCTGAGATGTAAAATGTTAAAGGAGGGAGAAACACCCAAAGGTGATCACAGTGGTTGTGAACTTGTGAGGAACTACTGGCTTGTATGAGGAATGAGTCATAATTTGTGAGTACTGGAATGAATTCCTCTGCTGGAAAACTGCATATGTGGTTAAGGACACTAAATTCAATGACTTTGTGTTATGGAACTACTACACCTTACCCCCAACACCCTTTGAGAGCAACACAACAGAGCCCCCCCAAAAGGGTCTTTCTTGGCACTGATGAAACCCTGGGGCCCTCCCTCTCCAGGGCAGGAGAGCCGCATCTGTAACATGACTGATGAAGGTCAACTTACAAGCAGAATTGTTTCTGTGTTTGTCATGAACAGTATTTGTAATGCACAGCATTGCTTAATCGATCAACCACTTCAAATTGCCACCAAAAAACACCTGTGAAGTTCTTATTGCATGTATAACAAGCATTTGTCAATGCCGAATGTTGCTTGCTTCTATGTGCTGTTTAGGTATTTGGAAGTCATTGGAGTGCAAATATTGAAAATTCGAGAACTTACGAGCGTGCGTAGGAACTGCGCAACGCACGCTTGTAAAACAGTCATTTTTAGGAATTTTTTAACCAAATTTTCAACATAGCCATTTTAAGACCTCTGCTAATGAACAGTGTCACTGTGATTTTCTTAATGTGTCCCATACATTGATTTAGCACACTGACTGCGCCATTGTGCGCTACATGGCGGAAACACATTTTGGGCAGGATGTGAAAAATGACAGCTATACTGCTCATAAGGAGGTGTGGTAAAATGGCAATGTTGGAAATCTGGAGTGAAAATATTGAAAATTTGCAAACTTATGAGAGTGCGTAGGAACTGCGCAACACACACTAAATAAAACAGTCATTTTTAAGATTTTTCTGGAATTTTCAACATAGGCTTTGAGGCCCCTTATGAACACTTGCAGTGTCATTTCGTTAATCAGTCCCAAAAGGTGATTTCATGCAGTGACCGCGAAATCACCCTTCGGGCCTGATTAACGCCATGACAGTGCAAGAATTCATGAGGAGGGGTCCCAAAAACCCCATGTTGAAAATTCGGGGCCAAAATTCCCAAAAATGCCTGAGATATGCAACAAAGTTGAAAAAAACCTATCTATCCCATTATACAGCTTACCGGCATTTCCTCAGTTCCCGGTCGGCTTTGAAGAGTGCAGACGTGTTCCCGGTCCACCGATGATCGTCACGCCAAGCTCCAGAGGTAAGCATGGGGTGAGGGGGTGTGTGGGGAGGCAGGGTGCACAGTGGGTGGGTGCGGGTTGTGGGAGGGGGGCAAGGAGACTACGCTCTACCGTTTTTTTATTCACAGGTTGTTTTTTTTTTTAAGAAGATGACGCAGGACATTTGCCATGCTGGGGTGGGCTCTGGCGTGGCAGAAAACTTTGGGCGTGCAGCCTTGGAGCCGGCCGGATTGGGCACCCCGTCGGCTATAACAGTTTGCCATGCTGGGGTGGGCTTCAGCGTGGCACCTGGACAACTGTTGGGGGTGGAGCTGGCGGGGATTGGGCACCCGTCGGGCCATACAGTGTGTGTGCGTGGAGCGATCAGCACACAATATGCGTGGCTAAAAAAATGTGGTGTGCAGGGGGAGAGCTCTGCTCACTGAAGCAGAGCTCTCCTTTCAACTGTATGCCACTGCATTTTGGAGCTGTCATAGACAGCTGCAGCACTCATTGGGGAACTGGGGCCGCGCCTGCAAACACACTGACTGCATTGGAAGACGGGATGACACACCTCCGAAAACTCGGATGATGGCACTATGTTTCTTGCACATGCGTGCAAGCAACATAAAAATGGGATCCATATGATTTCCTGACACAGAGATACCCGAGACGTGAATCAGCCAGACTCTGATGTCCGATAAGGGGTGGGATCCCATCTCATTAACTGCTGACACATGAAATCCCGACATGAAACATGCATAGCAGTGTGACAGGGTCTGTCCCTGCCACTGAGACTTGGAACCTTTCTTTTCTTCTCTTTAAACTCTGGTTGCAACCACTTTCTTTCCTTTCCTTTCTTTTCTGTCCTTTTTATTCTGTATGGAGGCAGGCCACCTCCTTACAAAAACCCCTTCTTACCCCTTTCTTATCCCTTCTGGTTTATTTCTCTAAATTTCAAGGTTCCTTGTCTGTTTTCAATCTCCCTGAGCTTCCTGGGAGCAATAGCTGTGTAGATACAAAGGATGCTGGTTATAAAATCTCCACGACACTCTCCCTGGTTAGAATTATCAAAGTAAAAGTATCCTGAATAATAGGGAAGCTGCTAGTAGCAAATACACATGCTTTGGGCAAAAGAGAAGCCTTCAGTTAGCTAAATAAATCCCTTATGTGTGTTTTCTACTGAGGATTTGAAGTGAGTGCTTAAATAGTGCTAGCATGACTACTTGCATGTTCGCGAAGCCCTCACGATCATGCACACCGTCGCACAGCACTCGTTTTTTTCAACTTTTTAGAAATTCTTCTTTTGTCAGGAAAAGAGTCTATTAAGGAGACCAAGCTCTGTATCTGGTTTTGGTACCTAAAAAGCTCTCCCATGTGGCAGGAAAACCCCTTTTTAAGCCTCAGTAAGCACAGCAGTAGAAAGTAAAAGTGTCAGCCATCGGCTTTGTTGATTTCAGCTGACGGCCTGACTGTGTTCCCCTAGAGCTGTTTCATTTAGCTCTCTTTCCTTGGATATTGTGCAAACGCAGTCTGTCCTGGGTTTTTCTTTCTTTTGAGGAAAGTTGTTGCTCTGTTCCACTGAATGCCAGGACAGGACTGCAGCAGATAGTATTGTGTGTCTGAAAGTTTATCAGACAGCTTGTCAGGAAAAAACAAGCCCCTGCTCTTTGCAAGCATACTTAAAAACACTGCCCCTATTTATAAAAGTGTAAAAACATTTTTAGGTGCCTTGTTTAATAGAGGTGGGGTTAGCTAAGCATTTAAAAGCAGTAAAACTTTTAGAATAATACAGACTAGATGTTACCTGCAGAAGTTATTGCTGTTATCAAATGTTTTATAGTCTGGTTTTAGAGAATAAAAGGGGAGGTCTGTTTTCTGGGAGCTCTGGCAGGACACTGAGGATCACTATAGGGGATCAGCGGCCCCTAGTGGCTCATATTTAAAATAGGCAAGCTGGCAATCAATTGTTTGAAAGTCTGATTGTTGTTGAAAATCTCTTAAAAGAGTTTATTTTGCACATGGAATCATTTAGGGGGTTCTTGCATTTGTATAAATGAAAATAATCCCTATAATATTATTTTTGGGAGGATATTAAAATAATTTATTTTGAGAAAGGAACACTGGGTCACCTGATCAAGGAGGCAGGCATATAAACCCTACCTCTCCCAGTTGCTGAGACGATAGGGTCAGTTCTTCTTGACCTAGCTGGAGGGAAGTTCCAGACAGTGAGTGAAAGAAAGTCTTTGGAATTGCCATTGATTGTTTGTTATTTTGTTTCGTTTTCTGTATTTATGTTTACATTATTGGTGCTAAAGAGTGTTTATGAAGTTAATGAACATCCCACCAAGCAAACAGTGGGTTGCACCGGACTTGCTGCTTCTGTGTACTTTATTGTCTGTCTGTAGACCCACCTGGTAACAAGCAGACAGCGCTCAGATAACCCTGATACCCCGGATGCCACTCGGAGACAACTGAAGAGCAACAATTGTGCATTTGTGGGGTTAACTTTTTTTATTAAAAAACAGAACATGGGTGAACCTGTCTGCATCCGCGTTTAGGTACAGGTGTGGTTCATGAATGCCACTCACTGCAAATGCATAGTAGCATAGTGGATGAGTTCTGACAAGGGTCCAATTCAGAGAAAGATTTGTGAATGTTCCTCACTATAAATTTGTGGTGCCATAACAGATGGATTCTGGTGAGGTTCCAATTATAAGTTTGTTAGTGTCCTTGACTACAACTATGCAGTGCTGATTTTGACATCTAATGAGGGTCAGATTCTGCGACAATTTGTGCCATCGTTTAACATAATTTAACAAAAACTCTGAAGCAGAGGGGAGCTTGCGCTTTGAGCATGATGTGATGCGAAACTGCAGGCAACAACTGTGCAGGGGTGTCAGGGAACTCCGGATGGCATTTGTGGGATTTCCTTTGCAACTGGTAACAGGTAGCAATTGGGCATTTGCGGAATTAACTTTTATTTATTAAAAAACATGGTGAACCTGTCTGCATCTGCATGTAGGTACAGGTATGACTGCTACGGGCATTCTGGGTATACTTTGGAAAATTAAACAGCAGCAAGCAACATACAGTACTTGTGGAAAAGGGGAACATTTCTTAGTAACAAGCAAAATGCAGCTCTTTTGACTAGAGATGCATGGATATCCTATCTGGTATCTGGATCTGGCTGGATATCTGGCATTTTTGTAAAATCTGATCTGGCCAGATATCTTTCCAAAAAACCGGATCGGATAGTCTCCTCAGTCAGTCTGCACTTAATGCACTTCACAGCTGCCTCTGAGCTTGAAGGTAACATTCCTGTGCCGTGGAAGCCTGTGGTGATGCTGAAAATGGGAACGCTGAAGAAAGACTGCCCTGTCTGTCTGTGATTCACCTCCTCATCTTACTGCCTTTTAAATTGACTGAGTATTTGATTTTAAATTTAACTTAAAGCTACAAGTTACTGCTGCTGCAACTGCTACTGATACTGCCTTTTAAAATAACACTGTCTTTTAAAGTGAATTTTTTGCTGAATGCTGATAGCTGATAAAGTGCTCACACAGTTTTAGTCAGACTGAGAAAGGGACATTGAATAGACAATACATTTCTGACTTGTGAAGCTAAGCAGCCAATTGTTCAGCTAACTGTCCTGGCTAAGTGGTTCCCATTGGCAGCTCATATATACAAATAAGCAGCTAAGCAGTTAATCTTAAAGCTAATTAGTGCAGCTTTTAACCAGTTTATAGCCAGCTATGGCTCAGTGATGTGGACTCATTTTACCTTCGAAAATGAAATTAATTCTAAAGTAAGATGCAAACTTATTTACAAAGAAAATATATATTTAGGCTGCTATATTTTTTATTCTAACTATCCAATCCGGTAATATCCAACACGATCTGGTTGTCAGAACAAAATATCCGAAATCCAATATCTGGTAGAAATTTAGTATCCTTGCATCCCTATTATTGACAGGCTATTGATGGGATTTCGAGTGTCGCTAAACAGAGCCAGACGGCAAGATTAGTCGGGATTTCAGCATCGGGAATATAAGTGTCAATTAGGGGTGCCACCTATCCATTTTTTGACAGGATAATCCGTTTTTTAGGGTCCTTAGCTGATCATCCAGTTTTGATTAAATGCAGTCTAGTTTTTGGGCCATTTTGAGTACACATATACTCTTAAAACTAATGTATCAAATCATTCACTGTTTTGGCTGCATTGCATGTCCAGGTTACAAAGAAGTTCTGATGTCACAGTCATTCAGACCTGCCTTTGTTTGTAAAACCAGACTATCTGAGAGGTGTAAAGTATGATCATTAAGATCATTAGCAGTAAATTAACCTAATCTTTTCCACTCTGAATTTTAAGTATGGTCTTTTACTGCTATGACAGGAAACAGCTTTTACACCTTTATGTGCTCTCAAATGTTTCTTTTTGTTTGTCCTATATTCTGGTATGTTTTAGACCAATTTTTGTTAAATGAATAATCTAACTTTTATTGCTTTTATCACCACATTTGCTCTAATTGTTTGTATTACCTGAACATTCTGTGATATTAGCTCTACTTTTACAGGACATTTAGATAAACAGCATGGAATGGTGTGTGTCTGAAATTGTGGAATGTCTTAGATATATAAAAAGAAACAGCAGTAGCTGCCGAGGTAAAGGGGAACACAGTGCAGTATTAAAGGTACCACAAGCATTGATAATTAAGTTATCAAAAATTGGTCAAAGCATCGGAATACGTGACTGACATGGAAAGGAAAATGAGACAGTGTTTAACAGAGGGTTGAGCAATAAGCTGTGGATGAGCTTGGCACATCCAGCAGACCTGAGTTTGATTCCCACAGCCTCCACTTACATACTGTGTGACCCTGAGCAAGTCATTTAACTTTCCTGTGCTCCTGGGTCACTCCTGTAAAAAGGGCTATGTGCCCTATGGGAGTTAACCTGGTTGCCAAAGAATAAAAATAAACTGAATAAATAAATCAAATGAATAACAGTATAAAAATGATTTCCTATCACTAGTAATGTCTATCCCAACATTACAAATGACTTTGGAGGAGGAGCGATATACTCGCCAGTCAAAAAAAGGGGGTGGAGCCAGAGGCAGAGTTTGGGGTGTGGTGTAGCATCCGGTTTTTACCTCATCCAAAGGTGGTGACCCTGGTGTCAGTCATTTCCATGTCAGGAAAATGTATGAGACCCTACAAAAACAGCTGTGTTTAAACAGCAATGCAATCCAGGCGAGACTGTATATTAGGTGCTATAACAAGAGTTCTATAGTGTCGAGACACAGCAACACATCATCCTCTAGGGGTGAGAAGCTAATATACAGTATTTCCAGTAAATAAATGATTAGTTCTGCTGCCAATGGGACTCTGGATCACAGATTTGACTCCATTAGAGGTTTAGGGTGAGTTTGCCTAGTAGTCAAATGGATCGCTGCATGAAAAGGTGCTACCAATGAAGCCACTAATTTTGAACTGATGGCAAATGCAGGGAAATCCATGTAAGGAGATAAATAAAAAAAATGAATGGTATTAGATGCTCCTGTGCTATTAAACTGTACATTTTCTCTTTAAAATCTATTAGTAATTGTGGCTCTTTTTGTGACATAGCAATGGATGTGTCGAAAAACTGTTTGCAATGGTAGTGATTGTAATTCTTTCCCAAAATAAATTGTCCTACAACATAGTATAGTCTTCTGTTTGTACTTCCCAAACTTTTTCTGTTTGCTTCAGTAATCATTCTCACCCCTCAGCTGGCCCTATGGATAAAGGCATGAAAGTAATTATTTATGCCCAGCTCTGTTAGCTGCATCTTATCACTTGAAACTCGATACACTAGGGGGTCTTGAGCAGGAATCTGCTTTAAAACACAAGCTCGGTTTCTGTTGTATACCTAGTATGCCTTTAAGAGTTTTTCCTCACCGTGGCAAGATCAAGATATGTGCCCTTAAAAGTAATGAGGCTTTCAGATCCAGCCCCCAGCAATGCGCGTACCAGTCTGCAGGGGGATAGGTGAGCCTCTTCCTGATCTATTCAGAACCAGCCAATTTGCTGAAAGTGTGCTGGCATTGGTGGGGGTTTAAAACGTGCAGTCCCCTGGTTGTCATCCCTTTTGTTTTATTTCCTGTCCCTTAGAAGAGCCCCAGTTACGTACTCAAGCTCTTTGATCCTCAGTTAAGTGGTGCCACTCACTGCTGAAATAAGTGAGCATTCCAGTTTGACTGCTGGCTGGGTATAATGTGTTGTTCATTTTACCATTTTGTATTTCTTGGATATCTGGTAATGTTTTTGCACCCATGAATATTTTAGTATGCTCAGCAAGGTCAGAGACTGGCTAAGGCACATTTTCTGATCTTGAATTGGCTTAGCTTGTTTGCCCCATCTCATGGCATCATGCTTTGTGTTTGAGCACATGGCTGGCATGTATTGCTGGTGTTTCTGCAATGGATTGTGGCTTCAAATAATGTTTGATGCACAAATAGTAAGCCAAAAAAAGATAAAGAGGGCATTTTCTGACTTTATGATACTCAAATAGTGAGAAAGAAATAAGGGTAATTTTCTGACTTCAGGACCTGATCAATGCTCAGGTCCCTGGTCACCTCCCAGCACATGTTACTTTTGTTTGGCCTGCTGCAGAGCAGCCTGTCCCATATCATGTTCTGCTCAGGGTATGTTAATGACTGTGTCTTTTAATTTCCTTTGTAGTATTTTGTGTGCACTGTATCAAAAGTGATTTATACATGGCTTTTCATACACAGGTAGCCCACGTGAGCTTGTGTGTTGATGGGGGGGGGGAGACAGGTGTGCAGACATGAGCAGTTCATTTATGGTTTCTAACTGGTAGACCATGTGTGTGCTACTCCTCACCATCTGGGGATTATGCAACGTCCAGTAAGCGTGTGAAGCCTTCAGGCCTACCCCTTTACTGAGTAACAAAGATACACAGTTGTTTGTTGGGGGGTACTGGATGCACATGGGCTGCCCATTTAAAAAGATAGTGTTTCTGTTGTTTGAAAACTACTTGCATTAACGTGAATTTTAATGGTTTGAAAGCTAGCAGCTTCTAATCATTTTGGGGTGGATTGTTGGAGCTAGTTGAACTGCCCGGCCAACCCTCACCCCCACCCAGTTAGCGGGAGAACTTGTTAAGATTTTATATGTAAAGGTTCAAAATATGCTTACATTTGATGTTGATGTATGTCCTTGTGCAATCATAATGTTTAATTATGCTTGTTTATGTTCATCTTAAAAGTTTTTCAATAAAAATCGATTAATCACCAAAAATAGTTCCATGAAGGGAGAGAGAAATCAAAGTATCCAGGAACTGCGTAAAAACAGCAGGTAGCTCCCTTCAACTTTTAGGGAGCCCCCCCCCCACCACCAATATACACACACACACCATGATTTGAGTTCTACTCAAAGAGGCCTCTGGACTGACTCAGAGATAAGCATTCAGTCATTTTTGGCAAGGGACAGAAAGAGAAATGAGGAAGAATTCTGCAACAATTTGTGATCACAGAATTTACTTTTAAGGTAGGCTCTGGCTTTTATGTCTTTTTTTTTTATTTTTTCAGTATCTAAAATCCGTAATTTATTGCAGAGATCTTTTATTTTATTTGTGCAAGTTGGAGAGCAACTGTAGATAGGGCAAACCTTATTTAATTTACTTAATGAAATATGTTGACTGGGTAGTCCCGCTGAAAACCAAGGGTCCCTTTTTCAGGGGTGACCCGGCATTAGTTACATGTATGAGAAAACACTTGACACTTACAGTATGAAGTACAGAGTTCAATAACATTCTCAAACAGAACAGAAATGTCATTACAAAGGTAAGAATGGCTCATATAAGCATTTCAGAGTTTGATCACACAAATCCCTAATAGGCAACAATTAATCACTGGTATTTTATGTGATGAGATGATAAAACAGCTTTCAGGTTTGCTGTTATTTCCAGCCACAAATGACACATGTACTGTAGCTAATTTTCAGTGTTTCTTTTTTGTAAACATTCAATGTAATGGTTGTATTGAGTTCAGTGTTGCGTGCAGGCCCATTAGCATGCAGTATCACTACCTCAATACCATTTGCAGTGCTGCTTTACAACAGCCTCTGTATTGAAAGAAAATTGTGTACAGTTTTGTCTTCATGGTTTCAAAGGAAATTAAATCATGTTGATTTTATCATAAAATGCTCATGCCCTTAATTTGCTGTGACCCCACTGTGTTAGCTTGTTTTGATTGCTGTTTGGATGTGCTTACAATTAGAGTTCATTTCTCCTGTGTGTGTATATGTTAGCCTGCAAGTAACTGTTCTTGCTGGGCTATGCTAACCTGTTAATTACCATTATCCCCCCATGAAAATGAGAAGCTGCATCGCATGGGGTTATCCTAGCTGGAGTCATTTCAGATATGTAAATTTGCCCTAACCAGGACCCCTTGTAAATAAGCATCCCTCAGTGGAGCCTTTTCTGGGTAAAACAAAATAAATGCAATGAATGAGAACCACTTTCCCTGCCTAAAATCCTGATGTTCCAGTAAGAACACATATGGTTTGCTCCAACTGAGCCTCCTAGCACAGGCTTCAATCCCAACAGGTAATAATTCTTCTTGGCCAGTTAAATGGCAATTAAGAAACAAAGTACTAGATCTAATAAGTTAAGCCATACCCTTCAGGAGGTTCCTATTCCAAGTCTTTCATTGGTTGCTGGTTAAGTCACAGCTGGGAGTACTGTGTGCAGTTTTGGAGCAGGATCAGTAGTTTAGAAACTAGAGATGTTGCAAAATTAAATTTCACCAGTGAAATTGAAAATTTCGCCATGTGAAATATTTCATGAAATTGTAGCAAAATTTCACCGCAATTTTTCACTCTGCCATTCCCTATGTAAAACTATTCCTGGTGTCTAGTGGCCCCCCAACCGCTCATGGCCCAAAGTATTTTCCCTGGTGTCTAGTGGTCCCCCCATGGCTGATCACTAGCCATGAGTTGAATAAAGCTCCCACACCCCAGTCACCCTGGCCCCCTCATTTCTATAATGCTTTTTAAAAAAAATAAATAAATAAAACCCACACTTCTTGGTATCTAGTGGACTCCACCCTGTCATCATGAACTAGCGCCACCCTGCTCCCCCCCAGTACCCTGATTGGGTCAACAGCATAGCCCTCCACACACCTCCATGGCCGGCAGTCTGACTGAGCGCTTGAATGAATGAGTGTGTGCTGTGTAAGAAAGCACTCATTCATTCAAGCACTCAGTCAGGCTGCCGGCCATGGAGGTGAGTGGAAGGCTGTGTTGGTTGCCCGATCAGGGTACTGGGTGGGGGAGCAGTTTGGGTACTAGTTCATGATGACAGGGTAGGGGGTCCACTAGACACCAGGGAGTGTGAATTTTATTTCTTTATTTTAAAAAAAAAGCATTATGGAAATGAGGGAGCCAGGGCAACTGGGGGGGGGGCTTTTCAATTACAGCTGGTAATTGGCATGGGGGTACCACTAGACACCAGGGACAATAATTTGGGCTGTGAGCAGCCATGGGGGGAGGAGGGGACCACTAGACACCAGGCAGCGTAAGTTTATTTTTTTTATATATTAGAAAAGGACATGAGTGGTCAGGGTAACTGGGGGGGGCAGCTTTATTTAATTATGGCAGGTAATTGGCTGGGAGGGACCTTCAAACCTACAAATTTTACCCACAGGTGGCTAAATTTCACCCATGGATGTGAAATTTTGTTGGTTAGTGGGTGAAATTTTGCTCATTCTGGGGGGTGAAATTTTGCCCTGCGAAATATTTCATGTAATGCACAAATTTCACAAAATATTTCGCTGGGCGAAATTTTTCAATTTTGCACAACTCTAGAAACAATACAGAGGAGGGCAAAAAAATGATTCATGGTCAGCAGGAAAGCTTCTTTGAGAAGAGATTGGCAAGCTATATGTATTCCTGGAAGCCAGTGTGACTTTTTCTGTCCTAATGTTTTATTTTTCCATGTTTCAATACCCAGACAAATAGCAGAATTTATTTCTTTGGTAATGGGGGGAGGCCCACTAGACACCGGTGCCTGTTTTTAGGGGTGAGCTGGGTGCACTGGGGAGGTTATGTGATTTGCTCAGAGTCACACATTATGCAAGTGGAGATTGTGAGAATCAAACCCAGGTCCATATGCTGGATGTACCAAGCTTATTCACAGCTCATTACTCTAACCTCTAGGCTATTGTGGCAGCCTGAACATGGCTATGTTAATGTGGACTGCTTAAGGCCATCATATATTGCATTAAACTATTGCACTAAGTAGTAGGTGGAACTTTTTTATATTCCTATCTCATCACTCATGTTCACCTCCTTGGTTGGTCCACTACTGCAACAGTGGGACCCACCATCTTACGTTCAAAAGTGGCTGGTGCACAGATAGTCTGCTGACCATGCTGCTTGTAAAGCTTGAAAAGCTAATGAAGACAAACATGCACATGAATCAGTATGGAAAGTTATAAACTCTATCAGAAAACAGGACTAAACCATTT
This sequence comes from Neoceratodus forsteri, assembly GCA_016271365.2. Lineage (NCBI taxonomy): Eukaryota > Metazoa > Chordata > Ceratodontiformes > Ceratodontidae > Neoceratodus > Neoceratodus forsteri. The sequence continues at coordinate 36,202,348 of JADMNL010000023.1, forward strand.
CGATTTAATTTGTGACTGAAATAGAAACTTAATAAACAATGAAAAAATATTAAACCCTGTGTGTCCGAATTAGAATTAAATGTGTGGTGTATGTACTGCCTATCTTCTATTAAGTACTGTTGTAGCACAGTCTTTCCTTATTTTTTGATTTTGTACTTTGAAAAAATAAATACACTTTATTTATACAAATTATTATGCTTTAATACATATGTACTGGTTTAGAAAGCTAAGAAACAGTTAAACTAAATGGCAAAGATGAAAATGTGATGGTTTGCTCCCCGACAGTGACATCAACACAGCGACCTACAAACCTGCCAACAAAATTGACAGTCTGCCGACAGGTCGCTGTGTTGGTACGCCTGACACAGGGGCACGCTGTCTCCCAGTCCTGCACCCTCCCTGAATCAACTCTGACTGGAGTTGAGAATCTAAAGTACAGGGGGGTGTAAGGGGCAGAGCCCCCAGCATGGGGTGTTTGGGGGGCTTCACAGGTCTGGGAGAAAAATGGGATTTATGTCAACTGCAACTTGAGGTCAGCATAAATCCTGTCGATGTGATTCCAGTCAACAAAAGTATTATTGCACCGGCATCATAGAGCCAAATGTGATTGTCTCCCATCTTGTACATGCACGCAGGCATCGCTTACAATTTAATGACATACTTTAATACTGGGAGCAATTATGACATCAGAGCTCCACCACCTCTGAAATTTCAATGTAACCACTGGTTTTGATGTCAGGTTACGATTTTTGGTAATGTGAAAAAAAAAACATTAACGAAATGCTACTTATTTATTTATTTTTAGCTTGGACGCCACCATGGAGGTTATCTGCTATTTTGGTTTAAATTTCAAAATCACCAAACACACCCACATGGCCGCTTATTGTTTTCAAACAGATAACCTGTACTGGGCTGGTGATATTTACAGAACCCATTTTGTGTGTGACTATGTCCCCAACTCTACTCTCCAAATAAACAGTTGTGCATATAACATATGTGTTTGGTACATCCATACTCCAGTTACCTATGTATGCACATTTGAGTTTTACGCCTAAGTGGGTAACAACTAATTTTGTTGGGTGGCTGGTTTGTGTGTTGTGATTCAGATGTTGTTTGGGTGGTGCTGCTGCATTAGCCAACTTGTTTGGCACTACCCACAAATATTCAATTTTTTGCTCATTAAAAGTGTTTATAATTGTGCCTATGTGATTTTCTGGCTACACTACAGGAAAACCACAACATATTGTTAATCACAGTACGAAACCATATTGTCACTGTTTTTGGTGGTGACACTTTATGTTAAAAAGCACTCTCCTCATGCTGCTTGTTGTGGTGCTCTAATTCACATTATTCGCTGGTCCATATTGATCAACCATATTATGCACATGTGTGGTGGCTTTATAGAACTTTACTTAACAAAGCAAAAAAAAAAAGAAATGACTGTGAAAACCAACTATACTGTTTTATGTGGGTGTTGTCTGTGTTTGGTTTACACTGACAGTTCATTATCCAGGTGATATGAACTGATGATGCCCTGCTCAGAATGCATGCATTAATGATTCTTTGTCAGAGTCCATCATCTATTCAGCTGTTTGACTCCATGTTGTTTGCAGATGGGTGGTGGAGTGTCTCCATGTTGTGTGCAGATGGGGGGGGGGCATCCATGTTGTGTACTGATAGGTGGTGGCATGCATCCATGTTGTCTGCAGATGGGTGGTGGCTTGCCTTCCTGCTGTGTGCAGATGGGTACTGGCATGCCTCGATGTTGTCTGCAGATTGGTGGTGGCATGCCTCCATGTTGTGTGCAGACGGGTGGTGGCGTGCCTCCATGTTGTGTGCAGACGGGTGGTGACATGCCTCCCTGTTGTCTGCAGATTAGTGCCGATTGCCTCCATGTTGTATGCAGACAGGTGCTTGCATGCATCCATGTTGTATGCAGAGGGGTGGTGGTATGCCTCGATGTTGTCTGCCGATGGGTGGTGGCATGCCTCTATGTTGTGTGCAGATGGGTGGTAGTGTGCCACCATGTTGTGTGCAGATGGGTTCTGGCATGCATCCATGTTGTCTGCAGACAGGTGCTGACATGCCTCCATGTTGTCTGCTATTTCCTGTCTCTTTTTACATGCTGTGGTACTTTTAAGTCCCCTCTTACATGTGCAGCCCTCTACACGTGCAACTTTGTGGAGGCTTTTTTCTCAGAATCTGAAATGGGAGTCATCCTGCACCATACTACAATTTTATAAGGTGAGTCACAGCATAACAAAAATACTTATAATAGTTACTATATTATGACTTTTAAAAATAGACACTAATGCCACACTTTGGTAGCCCTTTTTTGCGCGTAGACACAGATCAAACACAACTAACCTCAATACTGGTGTAAAATGAAACGGGATTTAAACAGTAGAAATATACTAAAAGGAAATGTGTGAAATGCTCATCGTGGTGCTGTTGCAATACTAAAGTTAGGATTGAGTGTCTTTTCTATGTTAATGTCTCATTTTCTGCCCCTGATTAGAACCCAGTCATTTTCTTAACAAAAGGACCAGAAAAGTGGCATGCACTCCATATGTAAGAGAAGATTCAGACTCAGCAAATTTGGTAAAAATCGGTCAGTCATTTTTTATGTTCAGCGTGTTAAAAATATGAACACACTTTCAAATTAAGATGCTTTGCTGGAGGAAAGAAAGACTGAAAAAATGGCAAAGATTTGAAACCTGCAATTTTTAGTTTGTTAGATCCTATATTAAAGGTGTTGCTTTTGTAGTTTTCGGAGCAAAATGCATTAAAAAATTGAGATTTTAAGGATTTTAGTAACAATGGCTGTGCGTTTGCAGTAGCATTTTACTGGTAGGTTTTTCAAGTGGTGTTTTTGTGGGTTTATGATCATTCAAAGGTTTGCAACTACCTTTTTGTCCACATTGTGGTTGCCTATGCACCAACAATGGGAGCCAATCTTTTGTGTCAGCAGACTTTTTAAAAACTTGATTCTGACACTGTGAGTGCATCCTCATGTTAGCAGACTTATGAAATGTAAATACAGTCATTGGGAGATCATCCCCTGTTCGCACATTTGCCTCCCCCTGAAAATGAATGCAGGCACAGGGAGCTTAGGTTTGCTTGTGTTTTAAACCCTGGTCCCTGAACATTAATGAAGTGACCAGGTGCCCATTTTTGCCCAAATGCTTGTGCCCCAATCCACCCCCCAAAAATGCATTGTAACACTTCCTACACAATCGCCCACCTCAAAATGTTTTTTTTTTTCAGTTAAACTGTTTATTAAAGTTTTCAGAATACAAGCAAAACATATAAATACTTAATCAGCAAAAACTGAATGAGTTGGAAAACCCATCCAAAAAATTAATGCAGCAAATGGGAGCTTATCTTGTGCAGTGCACTTGTATTCTGGTCCAGGTTACCTTGAAAATTATTGGGGCACCCTGGAGCCCATTTCTGGTGCTACACTTGTGCCCATCCCTCCTACCAAAAGTAGAACAAACACCAGGATCCCTTCCCCAATGCATTAAAAGATGACCCCTGAGGGCCAGACCATCGGCACAGCAGTTGGTTTCTGCTTGCGATGCCAGGGACACGGTTTCGGGAATGGACTTGGGTGCTGGAGGGACAACCCGAGAGAGAGAAGGCTTGAGCATTGGCTGACTGCTCACCTTCTCTCAGGAAGAGGGCGGGAAAGTGACCTGGCACTTGCTGAGCCCTGGCAGAGGCTGGGGGCATGGCAATGCTAACTATCGGGGCATGGCGAACATCAGCATAATCCTGACATTAGTGGCATACCATGCCACCCCGGGGAACAAACGGGGAAAAAGATCCCTGAGGTTGACTGGATGATGGTCACCAGCTCCAGCTGCTGTGAGACCTCAAGCAGTGCACAAACCACCCCAGCAGCACTCAGGGCAATATTTGTGCTGGCTGCCCCACCGGTGCCTTCCCCCTCGGAGGAGAGGGACCCACCCAGTGAAGGGTTAAGTCTGGGGGTTACCCGGGGGACTGCAATAAGGGGTGAAGAGGTGGATGCACCAAGGCAGTGTGGCACAGAGGGCAGAGGAAAGCCTGAAGGAGAGGCCAGCCCAGAGCTGGAGGAGAAAAAAAAAAAGACAACCCCCACAAAGTGACTAGTTATCCCCTGTACTTACCTCCATATGTGCCAATGACAGGAGCCGTAGCAACAAGATGGAGGATCTGGAGGCTGTCATGGTGCAGTCAGACCTGGACATTGTAGCCATCACAGAGACCTGGTGTAATGATAACCATGACTGGGAAATGGCCATACCCTGCTACAACATATTCAGGAGAGGTATGGTAGGCAGGAAGGGGGGAGGAGGAGTGGCATTTTATGTGAAAGATGGCATAAAGGCCACAGAGATCCAGGAGGAACAAAATGGGGAGAGATACTGTGAGTTAAGCTGGAAAGGAAAATGGGGTCAGCCATCCGCACAGGGGTGGTCTACAGACCACCGATCCAGGAGGAAGAAACAGATAGGGAGCTGACACTAGCCATCCAAAGGATGGCAGAAAATGGTGAAGTGGTGCTGGTTAGAGACTTCAGTATTCCAGACGTGGAGCTTCCCAGCAGCAGCATCAACCAGGAGCAGATTTATCCTGGACTCCTTTCAAAGTGCCTTCCTCAAGCAACTGGTCATGGAACTAACTTGGCAAAAGGCAATACTGGACCTCATGCTCACAAATGGGGACAGAGTGATGGGGTAATAGTGTGGGAGCATCTGGGGAACAGTGACCACTGATCACTGTAGTTTGAAATCACAGAAGGAGCAGAACCAAACCCCACAAAAACATGTATCCTAAATTTTAGGGGGGAAGATTTTGGTAAAATGGGGAGATGCTTGAAAGAGGTACTAATGAGGTGGGAATCAGGGATTGAGGAACAGTGGGCAATATTTATAATGGGGATTACAAGAGCAACAGAATTATGCATTAAGCAGGTTAGCAAGGGGAAAAGGAAGAGGAGGCCATTATGGTTTTCCAAGGAGGTAGTGGAGAAAGTGAAAGATGAAACAATTGCATTCAGGCAACACAAAAAGATGCAGAAGGGGATAGGGGAAAGTACCAGGAGAAGCAGAGGGAGGGAGGTAGGGAGGTTAGTAAGGGAAGCCAAAGATCAGATGGAAGAGCACATTGCAAAATCAGTGGGTAGAGGGGGCAAAACCTTCTACAGGTACATAAGTGAGAAAAGAAAGGCAAAGGGAAGGATAGTGAGACTGAAGGGGGAGGATGGGGGCTGTGTGGAGGATGACAACAGTAAAGCTGACATACTGAACAGGTTTTTCTGCTCAGTCTTTACTGAGGAAGAGGAGGGAAATGGGCCTGAAGGGTGTACAAGGGGTGTGAATGGCACAGAAATGGACACAAATCCCTTTACTTGGGACAGGGTCCTGAAGGAACTGGAAGGAATAAGAGTTGACAAAGTGATGCGGCCAGATGGGGTGCACCTCAGGGTTCTAAAAGAAATACAAGATGTGGTGGCTGAACCTCTGGCAATTCTGTCTAGCTGATCACTGGAAACAGGGCAGGTACACAAAGATTGGAGGACAGCAGATGTAGTCCCCTTATACAAAAGCGGGAACAAAGAGGAAGTGGGAAACTACAGATAAGTCAGCCTGACCTCGGTAGTGGGGAAGATCATGGAAACACTACTGAAGGAGAGATTGGTGGAACATCTGGTTGCCAATGGACTACAGGACACAAGGCAGCATGGTTTTACCAGGGGGAGGTCATGTCAGACCAGCCTCACTGAATTTGTTGACTGGGTGACAAGGGAGGTGGATCAGAGGAGGGGAGTGGACATGGCCTATCTGGACTTCAGCAAGGCCTTTGACACTGTGCCACATTGAAAGCTATTAAACAAACTGGGGAATATAGGAGTGGGCAGGACAGTAGTGCAGTGGGTAGAAAATTGGCTGGGCAACTGGACACAGAGGGTGGTGGTAAATGGCTGTCACTCCACAGAGGGAAGAGTGACCAGTAGGGTACCTCATTGATCATTGCTGTGACCGGTCCTATTCAACGTCTTCATCAGTGACATTGAGCAGGACCTAGAAGGCAGAATTTCTCTGTCCGCTGATGACACAATGCTCTGTAACAGAGTGGACATGCTAGAGGGTGTAGACAGAATGAGGAGGGACCTGCAGAAGCTTGAAGAATGGTCAAGGGTTTGGCAGTTGAAATTCAATGCAATGAAGTATAAGATAATGCATATGGGGCACAAAAACCCTGGAACAACATGTCAGTTGGGGGGCTGAGGATATAGCATGCATCAAGTGGGAAAGAGACCCTGGGATTATCATCTCTGATGACCTCAAGGTAGGGAAACAGTGCAACAAGCTAGCAGGTAAAGCAAATAGGATGCTGGGAGGCATAGGCAGGGGCATCACCAGCAGGAAAAGGGAGGTCATAATTCCACTATACAAGATACTAGTGAGGCCCCACCTGGAGTACAGTATACAGTTTTGGAGACCTTACCTATGTAAGGCCATAGACAGGGCAGAGAAGTTTCTGAGGAGGGCAACAAAGATGATACAGAGATTGCATCACAATTCCTATGAGGACAAGTTGAAGGACTTGAATATGTACTCCCTGGAGGAGAGGAGGGAGAGAGGGGATATGATAGAGACATACAAGTATCTTACAGGGAGGAACAGGGTGCAGGAATACACCATTTTCCAGCAAAAAAGATGTTCCAGGACTAAAGGGCATGGGATGAAGTTGGAGGGAGGACAATGCAGAGGAAATGTGAGGAAGAATTTCTTCACAGAATGAGTGGCAGACAAGTGGAAGATCCTGCCAGAGGAAGTGGTGCTGGCTGAAACAATCATGGGATTTAAGAATGCATGGGATAGGCATAAGGGAATTCTGGAGGTCAGGGATAAGTGGCAACAGACTTCTAAGAAAACATAAAATGAACTTACAAGCTCAAATGGGCAGACTGGGTGGTCCATAGGCCCTTATCTGCTGACAGCGTCTATGTATCTATGTAACAATCTCTGTTTAGGCACCATCATCTCATGTTGTGGTTCAAGTCTGTTAAAATCATCATTATTTTAAACCAGCCCTTTAATTACACTTAGGCTATGATATGCAGCAGGCACAGGATCATTATGTTGCATGCAAAAACAGCTTGGCTAAAAATGCTACAGCCAAACAGCACAGAACACAAACAGAGTCAGGCAAAACATTGACCTGTTGGGAACAGCATGCCCATTGACAACAATGGGACTTAATGTTTGCCCCCCTACACCCCCAGAACTTAAATAACTAAATCCAGGGGAGGGGGGACTTCGGGGAAAGGTAGAAACTTGGGAGGGGGAGTATTTATTTCTTTTTTTTAAATACAGCAAAAAAAGTGGAAGTAGGAGAAACCTGGGAGGGAACTGAACCATGGTCCAAGGTCTCCCAATTATACTATGTGCTGGTGCTCTAGCCACTCAAACATGGGAGTGGCTCAAATGGGCCCCAGCACACAGCTACCTAACAGCTCCTGAATTACATGCAAAGCGACAGGGGTAGTGGTATTTCATTTTTGCTGTCATACTCCTGTCACTCTACATGCTCATGCAGTCTAGCTTGCGTAGTTATTGCCGCACTATTCAGGGTATGTCATATTGACCCTGTACCTATGCAGCAATAGGATTTAAACAGCCACTGGCTAGGAAGAGTGAATGTAGAGGAGATCTGTTCACCATAAGGAAGACCTTGGGGGTGACACTGGATATCAGGGAGTACATGGGATTGGGTAGTATAAGGGACAGGGGCCACTGGATTACAGGGATTGACTTGTATGTGGCAGAGAGAGAGAAGGAATGCCACCTGGTGGGCACTGGTTGTGAATAATTGTTTGCAACGGGGCAGGATGAGAAAGAAGGGTGCCACTGGACACCAGGGACAGCTTGTATATGTGCAGGGTGAGGGATGGGGATGCCACTGGATACCAGGGCCTGCTTGGATTTGGAAGAGTGAAGGATGAGAGGATGTCACAGGACACCAGGTACTGCTTGGTCAGTGGAGGAGGGGGTGCCACTGAAGATTGGAGCTACTTGGATTAGGGCAGTATAAGGGAGAGGGGTGTCAGTCGATGCCATGGACTGTTTGGATTTGGGCACGGTAAAGGAGGGGTGTTACTGGATACCACAGATTGCCTTGATGTTGCAGAGTAAGGGAGAAGAATGCCTATGGATGCCAAAGATTGTTTGATTTGGGCAGGATGAGGGATGGGTGGAGCGGGCCAGTGGATGCTTGAATTGAGGCCAGGATGAGGGAAGGGTAACACTTGATGCCAGGGACTGCTGGGCATGGGAACTAAGGTCAGGTGAATTTTATTTATAAAGTACCATCTCCATGGGGCTCACAGTAGTATACATATAATATATGTAACTGCAGGAAGCTACATTGATGCAGACATTAGGGTTAAAAAACACGAAGTGCACAAAGTAAGGAAATAGTTTTGGGTTTCCAGAGTATTGCTAAATCAGTGGTAAGGTCTTCACTGGGGTTGTCAACCTTAATGCCCACCACCTCACCCCCCCCCGCCTATGGCCTCCTGTCTGAAGCACAAGGTACAGCTTCAAGTCAGTGCCTCATAGTGATACACTCCAAAGGTAGAGGAGTATGGCTTGCCATATGTTGCCAACAGAATCTGTTGTAGCTTTCTTCACACAGGGCCCTGCGCAAAGAAAAAGGATTATGTCTGACCTTGTTTGCTCAGTGGATGGGGTGGGCATTAGGGTACAGAACCCCAAGGAAGACCGAACCACTTATTCGTCAATACTTCAGAGACCTAAAACCATATTGTTTTTCATTTGGCTACTTTGTGTGCTTTGCATTTTTCAAGCCTAATGTCTCCATTAACATAGATTTTTTCCAATGAATTTCCTTTCTTTTTCTGATAGTTGAATTGTTTCCTCATTCATGCAGGGACCTGCGTGGAATGAAATAAATTGAGTAATGGAGCTAGTAATGACCCAGTGCATGGGCCCATCAGGCCTCAGCATGCATATCAACACCTTGTAAGGGAAGGCCTCCTAACCCACCACAAGGTGTTGTGTGTGCACCAGAACACTGTTCCTTTCTTTTCCAGGCTGCCACGGCACCTTCCCTCCAGCCTCAGCCCATTAAGCTGGCTCACTGAGCTTGCACCCTAACTCAATTCACTGGCACGAGAAAACAACATGGTCCACATTGGGCCAATTTCTTCGTAGTTTTGGTTTTTGTTTCATGACATTTTGACCCCAACATTTCAACAGACTCTTTATGAGCCCTCCTTCTGAACATTATCAGTATCATTTTAATAAAATACTGGGCAAAATGTAATTTTGTACCAGCTGTAATGTTCATGAGGTGATGTGAAAAATGGCTATGTTGAAAATTTGGGGGTTAAATATTGAAGATTACCAAAGTTCTAAGCGTGCATAGAAAAATTACAACGTACCTTCATAACGTGGTTGTTTTTTAATATTTAGACCCCAAATTTTCAACATAAGCATCTTACGACTCCACGTCATGAATGTGTTAGGTTAAAATGTTCAAATCTCTGCTGAAGCGTCATTTTATAACCACTAGTGTGAAAACACGTCTCAACCAGGATTTGAAAAATGACAGCTGGAACATTCAAGAGATGGTGTGAAAAATGACAATGTTGAAAATTTGGGGTCAAAACATTGAAAATTATCAAAGTTATGAGTGAGTGTAGAAAATTTTCAATGTACACTAATAACATGGTAATTTTTAAATATTTTCGGCCCAGATTTTCCACATGACCTTTTTGAAACCACACCTCATGAACAAGGGTGGTGAAATTATTTACATCTGGTCCCAAACAGGATTTTGTGCATTGACTGCAGAATCACCTTTTGGGATTGATTTAAATAGCCTTGTTCTTGAGATGGGGTCCCGAAAAGGCCATGGTGAAAATGTGGGCAATAAAAGGGATAATCCAAGACAGGGTGTGGGTTGGACTGGGATTTACCCACAACTGATGTGGTTCGATCATGAGACCGCAGGTTGAGTGACCAACCATGCCAAACATGGGCAAATCCCAGCCCCATCCACACCCTGTCATGGATTATTCTGACTATACATTTAGAAAATTGCAAGTACAGCAAAATTTGTGAAGAAAAATATATTTTTTTTAGTTTTCTTATGCTAGAAACAGTAAAATATTACTATGCAACATAACGTAGTTCCACAGATTGGGACCAATTGCTGCTGGCCACTGACACTGGGGGTTCCTCAGGCTGAGTGACAGATCACAGAGGTGACTGTGCTAAGTTAGGATTTCACTGAGGTTCACATTATTGCTTTTGTCAGAGTCAGATTTCTGAGTGATGATGCAGTCAAATACTGCCTATAGTTCTCGGTTGTCTCAGAGTTCAAAGTTACAGCTCAGGTCTGACTTTTCACTTTTGCTGAATAGATTTTGAATTTGCAGAATGGCGCCATTAGCAGAAGAAATACAAATGGCAGATTTGCTACAATGTTTTGGAACACTAGGGGTTCTGCGAGGAGTGATTTTTCTTTACTTTTTTTAAATGTGCTGTTGGCTGGTACTTTATCTGATGGTTATGCAAAAATGCCCCCATGGCATAATGCAGCAACTGACCAATCAAAATACTTAATTTTTAGACCCTATTGTATACCACAAAATGACCAAGTTTTTAATAAAATCTCAATACGTATTGAAATACATTATATGGCACTTACCTGTTTTCCTCAGTTCCTAGACCAGCGTTGAATAGTGAATATGTGTCTCAGGTCCAGAAAGGATTACGGTGTTGGATCTCTGCTAGGTAAGTATAGGGTAAGAGGGGGTGTGGGGTGGTAGGTGTTTAGTGCTGGAGTTAGGGGGTTGGGACTGCGGCAAACGAGGGACCATTTTCTTTATTTCAGAGTTAAGAAAAGAACAAAAAAAGAAAAAGACATTGCAGGATGGTTTTCTTTATTTATGGTACCTCTGACACTTGGAAATGGACACTCCAATGTCACCATGATATTTGGGGGCACTGGAAATTGTCACTCTGGTGTCTCAGACTGCTGGATCAGGGAGGAAGGTTGTCTTTTTTATTTATTTTTATTTTAGTCTTTGGTAACCAGGTAAGGCCCACTAGGCACAAGTGCCTGTTCTCAGGGGTGACCTGGGAGCACTGGGCAGTTAAGCGACTTGCTCAGAGTCACACAGAATACAAGTGAAGGTTGTGAGAATCAAACCCAGGTCTGGTCTGCTGGATGTACCAAGCTCGTTCACAGCTCATTACTCTTAACCTCTAGACTATACTGTCTATGCCGACTCCAGGGATTGGGAACCCCGGTGTCAGCAAATTTAAATTATGGGCACTGGGGGGAACCCTGCAGAGGGAAGGGGGAACAAACTGGCAGATCATATTCTTAATAATTAAACTGACACCAGGGACTGGGCACCCCGAAGTTCAACTAAATAAAGCTGCTCATACAGCTAGTGGCAGACACTCCAGTGAAGAAAACAGACATGCACAGCCTGCTCAGCAGGGCAGGATTAAACACTGACATATAGTTCCATCCCTGCTGAATGAAAACATCACAACAGCATACATAGAGAGGGAGCCGGCCCTGCCAGCTGTTAAATGAGCACACTTTTATAATATGACCATGTGACTTCATGTGGTCGTAAAAATTAATTTATCTTTAGAATGCTGATTTTTTTTAACTGCACATGCTCAAAAAGAGTTTATCTAAATATTTTAAAAACTACTTACTGTATGGGAGATAAAATCAACAAAAAGGAGTATGTTGGGCCAAACTCTATCAAACCTGAAAGTTTCAGGTTTCAAATCCTCCTCCTACTGTAGTTGTTTAGTTATAGTTGAGCAAAAAAAGGTCTTACTGTGTTTGATTTGTGTATTTTTTGCCCCTCTGTAACTTTACCCCCTGTGAAACAATTGCCACAAAATTTTCAGGATCCCAAGATCCTGGCCCCATCTCCGCATCTTCCATATTTCAAGTAAATCAGTTGAATAGGGCAAAGATATTAAGGTGCAAAATTTGAGGTTTAACTTTAATATGCTTGCTCAAACGTAATATACAGGCGCTACCATGCCTCTTTAATATACTGTATATATATTGAATTGAAAAGTAAAATAAGCAGTCATGAGTTAAAAAGGAAATATACAATACCCCCCAACAGCAAAAGGAAAAAACATTAGGGTTTTGGGTCTCCAGAGCTTTGGCAAATCAGTAGTGGGGTGTTCCATGGGGTTGTCAACCCTAAAGCTCACCTCTCCCCCCAGCTCATAGCCCCCTGTCTGAAGCACAAGATACAGCTCCAACCTAGTGCCTTATATTAATACACTCTTCTTTGGTAGAGAAGTCTGTCTCACCACTTGCTGCCAATAGAGTCTGTTGTAGCTTTCTTCTTGCATGGGCCCTGTTGGCTCTGCATGAAGACAGGAGATCTCATACATACGAACATACAAAGAAGCCAGCAGAAGAAAGCCATTTGGTCCATCTAGTCTGCTTGTATTGCTGGGTACACAGCTTGAGCTACTGTCCCTTCCCTCCCTCCCCACACCACCCATCCTCCCTACCTATGATCCTTATCTTCACCCATGCCTATCCCAGCCTCTCTTAAAGCTGCCCACTGTCTTCAACAAGATCACCTCTTCTGGCAGCGCATTTCAAGTGTCCGCCATCCTCTCTGTAAAGAAGTGCTACCTGACTGCCCTCCTAAACCTCCCCCACTCCAGCTTAAGACTGTACCCCCTCGTGTTATGGTTGCCACTCAGCTTAAAGATACTCTCCTTATCCATCTTATGTATCCCTTTCAAGTACTTAAGTGTCCCAGTCATGTCCCCCCCCTCTCTCTCTCTCTTTCTCTCTCTCCCCCCCCGTCTTCCAGGGAGTACATGTACAGTGCCCTCAACCTCTCCTCAAATACTTCATATCTCATCTGACCTTGTTTGATCAAGGAAAGGGGTTGGCATTAGGGCTGACAACTCCAAGGAAAACCCCATCACTGATTCTCCAAGACTCTGGTGACCCAAAATCCTAATGTTTTTTCCTTTAGCTGCTTGAGGTGTGGCAGTGGGGTTGGGGAGTTAGGGTTGGAGAGTTAGGGTTGGAAACCCTAACACCAAATTTCCTTACTTTTGTGATGTTAACTTGAACTCTAACTGCTGCATTAACACAGTTTTTTGCAATGACTGTCCTTCTTTTTGAGAAGTGGAACTGTATCTTCGTTCATGCCGGTCCATTCAGGAACTATGTAAACACATACAGATGCACAGGGCCAAAGGGAAGACTCCATCCACCTATGGGATTGAACAGCCTGCAAATGCCCTGCACTTTCATGCAGCAATAAATGTTAAGAATTCATTGGACTGTCTGGTGGGCTGTTGGAAGCACAGGGCACTCTGTTCTCTGCACTTCCATGTGGCCGCAGATACAAACACACAGAGGGAAAAGTCATCTGTCAGCCAGTACACAGGGCCCTCTGCCACCCATGTGTGCAGAGGTGCAGGACCCTATGCCAAGAAAAGAGTTGTCTTCACTATATGGTACCTGGTCCTGTACGGGGCAATCCTGCAGCTTTCATTCCCTGGTGGGAGGTGGGTCGCAAAACAGCACCATGCTTCCACCATACCCCCATCCAGATGGGTCACTGAGCTCACCCCTGAACTCAACAAACTGGTATGGGATCACAAAGCATACCTGCTGGGGTCAAGACTGGCACCACACACAAAGTTTCTTAATAATTATAATTTTTTTTTTATTTTGACCCAAATTTTAAGATAGTGCTTTTTTGACTCCTCTTATAAACATGACATGTGACATTTATAGTATATTGGCTGAAATGCCATTTTGCACCAGAAGTGCAAAAACATATCTCATCCAGGATTTAAAAAATGAGACCTGCCACATTTCTGAGGCAGTGTGAAAAAAATGGCTATGTTAAAAGTCTGGAGTCAACATATTGAACATTAGTGAAGCTATGATTAAGCACTGAAATAATGCAATGTTCACTCATAACTTGGTTATTTTACTGTATTTGTAGACCATAGTTTCAGCATAGCCTTCTGATCCCAGCTCATGAAACTGGTTGTTGAAAATTTTCGAATCCCCGCTGAAACGTCATTCTATGTCACAGGTGCAAAAACACTTTTTGGCCAGGATTTGAAAAATTACAGCTGTCATGTTCATGAGGTGGTGTGAAATAATGGTTATGCTGAAAACGTGGGAACAAAATATTGAAAAAAGTTATATGCGAGGGTAGAAAAAATTCAATATACACTCATAACTTTCTTGTTTTTTCTTTAATATTTTAAGCCCACATTTTCAACATAGCCTTCTTGCGACCCCACCTCAAGAACATGAATGGTGAAAATGTTCAAATGTTGCCCAAAAAGTGATTTTGCAAACTGATCGTGAAATTACCATTTGGGCCAGATTTGCATAATTCAACTGCTCTTGGTCATGAGGTGAGGTCCCAAGAATAGTTATTCCCCAGTCTTACTACAATTCAACATTCTGCTTTGGACTTTTCAGTATGAGTTAACTTTGAAGATGACTTCTGACTATTTACTTTAACAAATGTGATTAAATGCAGACTATATTTGGTCTTAAGACCTCTCCTGGTGGCAGTAGGAGTGGTGCTTTGTATCAAAACTCTTTATAATTCTGTGCTTTGCAATTTGCATTGTTACAGCTGCTCTGGACTTCTTGTGACCAATGAGTAGGTCTAAGGATTTATTTTAAACATTTTGTTTGCTGTTTAAGTTGGACTATACTGGGGTATGTTTGGTTTAAGTGGATGTAAATGGTAAGTATGGTGTGTGGCTGTTAGGGACTAATTTAGTGGTTACATATTATTACAGAGTGGTTATTAGTGTGGTGTAACTTTGGGAGGGAGAGTTTATGTTATTGTGTGCTTGGGGTGTTTTATTCAGGGGTTGGGAGGGTGATGTTTGCTGTGTGTTATTTAGCAGCAAAGCTCCATTAGGTCTACTCTGCAGAGCAACTACTAGAGTGGAGTCCCTTTGGCAGGCAACCTTGAACTCTGCTCATGGCTGTGATTAACCATAGCAGGGGATTGAGGGTCTTCTGGGGGTGCTGCTCAAAATGTAGATCTGCTCCAAAGATAAACGAGGGGAGGGGTAGGATCAGGAGTATGGTATCTATGAGGCACCCAGGGAGTAGACCTTATCAGGAGAGGGGGTCTTCCCTGCCTGATTCCTACACAGGAAACACACAACAAGCTACACTCCAGGCTTAGAAACAAAACGTATTTCAGGTGGAAACATATGCCATTTAAAAGTCTATTTGAGAGCCACGGTGAGCCCACAACCTTGGAGCTTCACATCTATTGCCTGATGTTTTTTCAAGAGGATGATTCCTATAGCCAGGGTTCCTACTGTAAGTCTTCTGGTCAGCAGCTAGCCAATGGACCAACTGAACTCCTCCCCTTAGGACAGTGCTGCATAACACCAGGTCTCTTAGGAGTAAAACAGTAGTAATGGAGGCTTTTATTGTGGATTCCTCATCGGATCTGGTAGGTATCATAGAGACCTGGTTGGGGGCGGGGTGACTTAGGCCCTGTCATTGAGATATTCATGCCATGGTTTTTTTCTGTGGTGCATTACACTTGGAGGGAGCGTGGGTGGGGGAGGGTTTGCAGTTTCTTTTAGAGTTACTTTGGGACTGATGGCATACCCCATGGGAGATACCAGATGCTTGAATGTGTGACGGTAAAGGGTGGGATGCATACAAGTGGTAGGATTGTGCTCATATACCATCCCCCTAGATATGGGCACAAAGTCCTGCAGGAACGTGAGACGTTCATGGCTGTTCTTGTGGTGGAGTTGCACAGCCTTTTGGTCTTGGGTGACTTTAATACTTTGGCTGATGATGAATCATCTCTTTGTGGAATGTAGTTCCTCCAGGTGATGTCTTCCCTGCACTTCATACAGGTGGTTGCCACTGTACCCCCCAGCATGGCTATGCCTTGGATCTGGTTTTCTCATTGGATCTTGATATTAGTGATATCAGGGTTGATCCAGTCATTTGATTAGATCATCATGCCATGTAATTCATCTGTGGGGCTCCTCATTTAACCTCCCCAGTGGAGATGGTCAGATACCACTGTTTTAGAAATCAGGAGCCTCAGAGCTTCTTGGTGGCAATGGACATCTTGAGCATAAAGACGACTTGTACGATGGGAACTGAGGCAGCCATGGAGAGTTAAAACCTTGCCTTTGTGAATGTGGTCAACCCCCTAGCACCTGTCCATGTCCACCCTTTGATCTCCCACCACAGGTTACCATGGTTTGGTTCTGATCTGAGGAGATTGAAGACAAAGGGGCAGAGGTTGAAGCATTGTTGATGGAGGTCTGCTTGGAGGAGGATAAATTGGCACTGAAGGCTCATTACAATTAGTATCAGTGGGTAATCACTATGAAAAAGTCAGCATTCCTGTCATGAGTGATTGCTGCTGGAAGAAACCAGCCAGCTGAGCCTTTCAACACTGTGGACAGACTATTAAATCCAGTATGTCTTCAGTCCAGCAGAGCCTTTTCACTTGATAAATGAGAGAAATCTAACCAGTTCTTTCTAGACAAGGTATCCTCCATTCAGACTGGGATATTCTCAAGTAGCCTTTCATTAGCTGACAGTATCTTATCTTCAATGGACAGAGGTACTCTGTTTTTATGGACAGAGTTTGAACTGGTGATAGCAGATTATGTCCTCTGGGTGGTTTTTGGACTGCGTTCCACTTTCTCTATCTTGGACCGTGGGCCAGTCTGGCTTCTTTAAGAGTGCTGGGATTCACTGAGTCTGATTGTTGTGGAGCTCATTAGGTGTTCCCTTGGGAAGTAGGTTTTGCCATCTGCCGTGAAAAGGGTGGTGGCAAAGCTCCTCCTTAAGTAATCTCTCCACCCTGAGGATCTCTTTAACTACAGGCCTGTTTTAAACCTTTCCTTTTTGGAGAAGTTGATTGACAAGGTAGTGATGATACAGCTGGAGCAACATCTGGAACAATATCACATCTATGAGGATTTCCAGTCTGGGGGTAGAACTGGGGGAGGGATGGGAGATGGAGGTAAGGTGCCTGCCTGGCACCATGGCTTGAAGGGACAGGAATTTAATCCTCAGGAGCATGGGAGCAGCCGCATTGGACAGGGAGCTGATCATCATTGTCCGCCTAGGAACAAATGGCCTAGCTGGGCATAGGATCAGAGCAGTGCAGGAGAAATTTGTGGAGTTGGGAACGGGCCTTAGACAAGTAACATGTATGGTAACCTTCTCGGAGGTGCTGCCTGTCTATGGAATGGGTGAGGCTAGGGTACTTCGCACCATATGATTCAATGAATGGTTGAAAAACTGGTGTGGAGCACAGGGTTTTGGCTTCATTGGGGATTGGAGGACTACCTGAAGGGATACAGGCCAATACTGACATGATGGTCTGCATCTGTAAATCTGCAAATGTGTTATCATGCACCTAGGCAAAACCAACCCATGCAATGATCATTATATGGATGGCAAATGACTAAAACATGTTTGCAATGAAAGGGACCTCAGGGTCCTCATTAATAATGATCTTATGTTTAGTAATCATTGCACAGAAGTAGCCAAGAAAGCTACTAAGCTTATATGTTGTATAAGAAGGTCGAGTTCTTCTAGAAATAGAGCCTGTATTATACCACTGTACCAAGCATATGTTTGACCAATGTTTGTCAATTATTATTCTCCTTTATGGAGTCCTTACATATGGAGGGACATCAATAGATTGGAAAGTGTGCAAAGGAGAGTCACCAAAATGGTGGATGGCCTCCAACATATGATATACGATGAAAGGCTAAGGGAACTCATTAGTAATGATCTTATGTTTAGCAATCATTGCACAGAAGTAGCCAAGAAAGCTACTTAGCTTATATGTTGTATAAGAAGGTCAAGTTCTTCTAGAAATAGAGCCTGTATTATACCACTGTACCAAGCATATGTTTGACCAATGTTTGTCAATTATTATTCTCCTTTATGGAGTCCTTACATATGGAGGGACATCAATAGATTGGAAAGTGTGCAAAGGAGGGTCACCAAAATGGTGGATGGCCTCCAACATATGATATACGATGAAAGGCTAAGGGAACTAAAATTATTCCCCTCAGACCTTAGAAGATTAAGAGGTGATCTGTTACTAATGTTTAACATCATTGTGGAAGATCCCCTCTTATTAGAACTGGGGTTTAGAATAAACCGTAGGGAAACTAGCCTCAGAAGTCATAGATCTCAACTTATGCTTACAAATCCTACAGGACTTTTAAGAAGTGGTTTCTTTACTCAAAGAATTATCCCCATATGGAATTTTCTTCCAAGAGATATTGTTGAAGACAGTAGTTTTGATATATTCAAATTAAAATTAGATAAACACTTAACAAGAAATTTGCTATGGGATTATTAACCCATAATACGGGAGAAGTGCACCATGGGCTACTAACCTTCCACATTCCTTAACCCTCCTAGTATGAGTCCTAGTATGAATCTGTCTGGGATAGGAACCAGGTTCCTAGGTGATAGGTTTAAATGCTTCATTGGCAAGCTTTTAAACTAGCCAAGGGGTGAGGCACTGATAGGAACCAGGGAATTCCCAGCCTCCCCCCACAAAACAGGGTAGTTAGCCAGGTAAACACCAAGGTAGAGAGGTCAATAGGGAGCAGAACAGGGGTAAATGGAGAAAAAGGCAAAGGCAGTAAGGGCAGGGATATAGCTAAAAGGGGTAAGACCATCAAAAAGTGGAGGGTGATGAGTACCAGTGCCTGAAGTCTGGGTAACAAGCTCCCTGAACTAGTGGCCTTGATGGAAAAGGGAAACCTGAATATTGTGGCAGTCACAAAAACATGGTACACAGAGAACCATGACTTGGATGTCAACATACCAGAGTACACAATCTACAGGAGGGACAGGGAGGGTAAAAGAGGAGGAGAGGTAGCTTTCCATGTAAGGGAAGGGATCAAAGCAACACAACTAAAGGGTAAATTGGGAGGAGAGGTGGCACTGTGGGTCACCTTTGTAGACAGGAAATGGCACCACAGTCTGCATGTGGCTGTACACAGACCCCATCTCAAGGGGAGGAAACTGACAAGGAAATGATAGACGGCATCCTTAGAATGGCAGAAGAAGGGGAGATATTGTTGATGGTGGACCTGAATATGCCAGATGTTAACTGGAGCACATTTGCTGCAGCCACATCCAAGAGCAGAGTCATTCTCGATGCCCCAAAGGGGGCATGCCTCAGACAGCTAGTGTTGGAACCCACTCAGAAGGGAGCAATCTTAGACCTGGTACTCTCAAATAGGGATGGAGAGAAGATCACAGATTTAGAAGTGGGTAGACATATGGGAACAAGCAACCACCAAACAGTATTGTTCATGACAAACACAGCCATAGAGCCAAGCCATACAAAAGTGAGAGTGCTGGACTTTAGGAGAGCAGACTTTGGAAAAATGGGTGAGTGAATAAGGAATGCACTAGCAAATGGGTAGGACAAACAATGGGGAAAAATCAGAACTGCCGTCACAGAGGCAACAAGTCATTTTGTGAAGCAAATAAAGAAAAAAAAATGAAGTAAAAAACCACTATGGTTCTCAAAAGAGGTGGCAGGGAAGGTTAGGGAGAAAAACATAACATTCAGGAAGTATAAGGAATCACAGAAGGAGCAGGACAGATAACTGTATCAGTTAAAGCAGAAAGAAATGGGAAAGGCAGTCAGAATAGCAAAGGCCCAAACAGAGGAAAAGATAGCCAACTCAGTTAAGAAGGGGGAAAAAACCTTTTATAAGTACATTACGGAATTAATGATGCTGATAGCTCTGCCCTGTTTTAGCTACCAAATGTATAGGCATTAACCCGTGCTCATTGTATTTATACTCTGTATGATTGCTCACCCACATTTATTCTATGTATGTACTGTATGAATGTCTACGTTTTATTCTGACATGGAGTCTTTGGAAACGAGTCTATGACTCAAAGGGTTGTAATTCCGATTTCCTAAGTAAATAAATATATACATAAATAAATAAGAAAGATGAAGGAAGGGATATTGAAGCTTAATAAAGGGAAGGGGAGGTGGGCAGAGGGTGACAGAAAAGGCAGAGATACTGAATGAATACTTTTGCTCAGTATTCACAAAAGAAGAAGAGGGGAAGGTACCTAAACCAAACAATAGAAGCACTCTGGACAGGGGGGTTAATAATAGGGCAGACTAGATGGGCCGGTGTGGTCCTTTTCTGCCGTTAAGCTTCTATGATATGATTCTATGATATGACATGATTCTATGAAAGGGTCATGAAAGAACTCCTAACACTCAAGGTGGACAAAGCAATTGGGCCTGATGGGATTCACTCCAGAATTCTAAAATAACTAAGGGGAGACACAGTGACACCACTAACTATCCTTTTTAACAAATCATGGGAGGATGGTGTGGTACCTGAGGACTGGAGGAAGGCGGATATGATTCCAGTACACAAACATGGGAGCAAGGCAGAGGCAGGAAACTACAGATCTGTTAGTTTCACTTCAGTGAAATGGAAAATGATGGACTCACTTCTGAAAGAAAGAATTGTTGAGTACCTAGAGACTAGCAGGGCACAGGACCCAATGCAGCATGGATTCACAGCGGGAAGGTCATGTCAGACAAATATAATAGATTTCTTTGATTGTGTGGGCAAAGTAGTAGACCAGGGAGGGATTGTGGATACGGCTTACATAGACTTTAGCAAGACTTTTGACACAGTCCCACACAAAACATTAATAAACAAGTTAGGCAGCCTGGGAGTGGGTCCCAGAGTGCTAGCCTGGATAACAAATTGGCTGGAGAACAGGACACAGAGGGCAATAGTAAATGGAGTACACTCTGAAGAAAGAGGGGTTACTAGTGGGTACCACAGGTTTCAGTACTGGGACCGGTCCTCTTTAATGTCTTTATAGGTCATATTGTGGAGGAGCTGGAAGGAAAAGTATGCCTCTTTGCAGATGACAAAGATATGCAACAGGGTTGACACACAAGGGGGGGAGTGGAAAGGATCAGAAGGGACTTTGCAAGATTGAAGAAATGGTCAAAAGTATAGCAGCTTAGATTCAATGCAAAGAAGTACAAAGTAATGCACCTGGGAAACAAAAACCCATGGGAAGAGTACATAATGGGTTGAGGAGGTATTAACAACAACAAAGATGGAAAGGGACCTGGGGGTAGTTATATCAGACTACCTTAAGGTAGGCAAGCAATGTGAGAAGGCAGGCAGTAAGGAGGGTTGGGGGGTTACTGGGATGCATAGGGAAAGGCATCACCAGTAGAAAACAGGAAGTTGTTATGCCTCTGTACAGACAGTTAGTGAGACTCCATCTGGAGTACTGCATGCGGTTCTGGAGACTCCATCTCTGCAAGGACATAGACAGAATGGAGGCAGTCCAGAGGAGGGCAACTAAAATGGTGCAGGGTCTGCACCAGAAGCCATATGAAGAGAGACTAAAAGAGCTTAGTATGTATACCCTTGAGGAAAGGAGGGGAAGGGGGGACATGATAGAAACTTTCAAGTACCTCAAGGGAATCAACAAAGTCCAAGAGGATAGCATCTTTCAGAAAAAGAGATGTGGAAGAACAAGGGGGTACAATTTGAAGATAGAGGGGGAATGCTCAGGGGCAACATGAGGAAATATTTTTTAATGGAGAGGGTGGTGGACACATGGAACAGCCTTCCTGAGGAGGTTGTGGGGTCAAAAACTGTGGAGGAATTCAAGGATGCATAGGATAGACATAAGGCAATTCTAGTGGGGGTTAGGAGGAAGTAAGCTGTTGGTTAATTAGGATCTGCAGCTTATCCAATAGGTAGGGAAATGGGCAGACTAGGTGGGCCAAGCAGTCCTTATCTGCTGTCAAAGTTTATGTTTCTGTTTAGTTTCCAGCCTTTCCATAGTATGGAGACCATGCTAGTGAGGGTGCACTATAATCTCTTTCTAGCGAGGGGGTAGCGGGCATCTTTCCATCCTTGTCCTACTTGTCATTTCTTTGGCCTTTGACACTGTGGATCATGGAGTGCTGTTGACTTGTTTGAGGCACTGTGTAGGGCTTGCAGGATTGGTGGTGCAGTGGTTTGAGTCCTACATGTCCATCGGGGTGCAGCAGGTAGCACTCGTCTCTTACATCGAGCAGTGCTGCATTCTGCTGTGGTGTACCTCAGGGGCTGATTCTAGTTACCATGTTGTTTTGCCATGTACATTTTGCCACTGGAGGAGATCATTAGATGCTACAGCTTGGGTTTTCGTTGTTATGCCAAAGATACCTAGCTTTATGTGTCTCATACCCCCTGATGATGGTGCAGTTGTTGCTTTAGAGAAATCCAGGACTGGAAGGTTGTCAGCTAGCTTAGACTAAACTGATTGAAGCTGGAGCTGTTATTGGTGGAGCCAGGTTGGCTGGATTCAGCAGCAACAATTAGTAACATCTTCCTACATTTGTTGGATGGCATGATACTTGTAGCTGAAGAAAGGGTGAGGAATCTGGGGGTTACTGTGAATTCCAAGCCGACCTTAGAATATCAGTTGTCAGCTGTAGTCTATGGTACTTTTATCATCTGCGAAACATCTCCCAGATCAAGCCCTGTCTTGAACTGACTGACCTAGCAACACTATGCATGCCTTAGTCACATCAAGGCTAGATTAGTGTGCTCTTTACCATGGGTTATCAGCAAGGCTGTTGTGTCATTTGCAAACAGTCCAGCATTGCTGGACCTCTTGGTTTGAGCATGTCACATAGGTTCCCCACACTCTTCACTGGCTGCCAGTGCCATGGCACATCAGCTTCCAGGTGTGCTTGTTAACATACTAGGCCCTGCATGGTCCAGGTCCGTGCTACATGAAAGACCTCCTTGTACCTTATGTTCCTGGCTGCTCCCTCTGGTCAGTGGAGACAGACCTCTTGTCTGTTCAAGGATCCCATTTGAAATCCTTGGGTGTTAGGGTATTCTGGGCAGTGGCCCCAATTCTGTGGAATGCCCTTCCCCAGGGAAAAAAGTGTCCATTTTTAAAAAGTCTTGGAAAGTCTATTTATGCTAAGTTTTGGGACTGGTGTTGCAATGTACATTCTTTGTTCACCTATTGTTACCTGCTTTCCCAGGTCATGCCTGAAGATAGGCATTTTTGTGTCTAGTGCACTTACCTGATAAACAAAAGCTAAATAAATAAATATAATTTGTTTGTTTTTTATTTGTACTTTATTCTCTTTGTCTCCCCTAGTGGCCACCATCTAATTGACCCCCTCAGCCCGGTCACATGGTTCCTCCGGGATCTTACCTCAATACCATCCTAGCCACAGGACCTGGCTGACCAAACACTGGTGCGGAGTCTGCGGGGCGTCGATTGTCATCTCGATGCTGTGGGGTGTTTTTCAACCATTTTTGACTGTCCCTTCCCATTGCTGGGGTATGACACATCAGTACGTGTATGTGGAGGTGTACACATGCTGCGGTGTCCTGCAGCATCCACCCTTCATTGGCATCCCTGTCCCATTCTACCCATATGCCTCCACCTTGAGGAAGTCATTCCATGAGACTGTCAAGTCTTCCTCCTTGGGATAGTAGGAGAGGAGTGCTGTCCTCTGGATACTCAATCCTGTGCCTCCCTGGCTGACCCCCGGTGACCCACTCATACTGTGAACACGGGTTGTTGGCATTGAAGGATGTAAGACATGATGCCTCAGCCCTCCATGCCACTGGGCCAGCTATAAATGTCATTTTCTGAGAATCTTATATGTATTATTATTATTTTTTTAATTAAGTTTATTGATTCTGCTGTACACAGTGTGAGGCACCCAGAGCCGCTGGGATCGGGTGCTGTATAAATAAAATTGCATTGGCAAGAAAGGCATATTGAACATTTGGTGTAAAAATTATAAACAAGCATTTGTCAATGCCGAATGTTTGCTTGCTGGCATTGGCATTGGTAGTGTAGGAGTTACAGAGCTGCATAATAGGAATGGCAGTGAAGTATTGAACTGAAGCCAACCCCATCACCACCCTGCAGATAGTGACAGGCATTGGGATGTGCCTTTGGGTCATCCAGGCATGCGGCCATGCCGTTTCACCACACCTACCGTGCAGACACTGACAAGTGTCACGGTGTGCCTTGGGGCTTTGTCTCTTATGCGCACCCCATTCCATCAGAAAATATTGTGAGATGGGTGCGGTATAGGAGAATGGGGTGAACTTTGGGGCCGAAGAGCCCAAGGCACACCTCGATGCCTCTCAGTGGCTGTAGGGTGTGGGTGGGGTGGAATGGTATGAGCATTGCAGGTGACAATCCCAAGTCACAGCCCTGATGCCTGTCATTCTCTACAGTGTGGGGGTGTTATGGTCGGAAACCCTAACGCCTCAGGCATTCGTTGGTATTTTCAGGCCAAATTTTCAACATGGGTTTTTGTGACCCCCACCTCAGGAACAATGGCAATATCAGTTTGTTAGCCGAAAGCTACTTTTGCACAGTGACTACGGCATTTGTCACCACAGATGCAAAAACACATTCTGAACAGGATGTGAAAAATGACAGCTGTACTGTTCATGGGGAGGTGTAAAAAATGGCAATGTTGAAAATCTGCAGTGAAAATATTAAAAAAACTGGTGAAGTCACGAGCATGCGTAGAAACTGTGCAACGTGCACCCATAATGTAATTAGTCTGGGAATTGTTTACAGCAGATTGTCAACACAGGCATTTTGGGACCTCTGGTCATAAACAGTGTCACTTGATTTTCTTTATCTGTCCTGAACAATGATTTCCCACAGCGACCACTCATTTCTGTGCTGAAAGTGTGAAAACACATTTCGGTCATGTTGTGAAAAATGACAACTGTACTGTTCATAAGGAAGTGTGGAAAAATGCCACTGGTGAAAATCTGGACTGAAAATATTACAAATTCATGAACTTATGAGGGTGCATGGAAACTTCACAATGCTCACTCGTAACACAGTCATTTTTAGGAATTTTTTCACCAAATTTTCAAAATAGCCATTTTAAAACGTCTGCTCATGAACAGTGTCACTGTGATTTTATTAATGTGTCCCATACATTGATTTCGCCATCGGATCGGGCGCCATTGTGCGCCAAGATGGCGGAAACATGTTTTGGGTGAGATGAAAAATGACAGCTGTATTGCTCATAAGGAAGTGTGGTAAATGGATGTTGAAAATCTGGAGTGAAAATATTGAAAATTTGCAAACTTATGAGTGTGCGTAGGATCAGCGCAACAAACGCTCGTAAAACAGTCATTTTTGGGAATTTTTTCACCAAATTTTTAACATAGCCATTTTACCACCTCTGCTCATGAATAGTATCACTGTGATTTTCTTAATGTGTCCCAATCATTGATTTCACACACTGACTGCACCATTGTGCGCTACATGCGCGGAAGCACATTTTGGGTGAGATGTGAAAAATGACAGCTGTACTACTCATAAGAAAGTGTGGTCAAATGGCAATGTTGAAAATCTGGAGTGAAAATATTGAAAATTCGCGAACCTACGAGCGTGCGTAGGAACAGCGCAACGCACGCTCGTAAAACAGTCATTTTTAGGAATTTTTTCACCAAATTTTCAACATAGGCTTTTTGAGAGCCCACCTTATGAACACTGGCACTGTCATTTCATTAATCATTCCCGAAAGGTGATTTCATGCAGTGACAGCGAAATCACCCTTCGGGCCCGATTAACGCCATGACAGTGACTGAATTCATGAGGAGGGGTCCCAAAAGCCCCATGTTGAAAACTAGTTAAAATTCAAAAATGCCTGAGATATGCAGCAAAGTTTAAAAACCCCTATTCATTACATTATACAGCTTACCAGTATTTCCTCATTTCACGTAGTCTTTGAAGAGTGCAGACATGTTCTTGGTCCATCAAGATCGTCAACTGAGCTCCGGAGGTAAGTATGGGGTGAGGTGGGGGTGTGGGGAGGCAGGGTGCACAGTGGATGGGCACGGGTGGGAGAGGGGTGAAGACAGCAGCGAGGGAAGTTTTTCTTTCAGGTTTTTTATTTGACTACGTGGGACATTTGCCATGCTGGGATGGGCTCCCAGCGTGGCAGCTGGAAGGCTGTTGGGGGTCAGTGGAGCCGATGGGGGGATTGGGCACCCCTGTCGGCCATAGGACCTGTTGCCACACTGGGGTGGGCTCCCAGTGTGGCACCCGATAGTCTGGGGGAACAGTAGAGCCAACGGGGGATTGGGCACCCCCATCAGCCATACAGTGTGTGAATGGGGGAGGTAGGAGCACATGAGCATGCAATGTGCATGTGCGTGTGTGTGTGTGGGGAGGGGAAGCGCTGCTCATTCAAGCGGTGCTCTCCCTTTCAACTGTACGGCATTGCATTTTGGATCTTCGCACTATGTTTCTTGCACATGCATGCAAGCAAACATTAAAATGACAAAGTTATGAATAAAAGCTTTCAAATCTCATTGAAATACATTAAGCTATTCATATTTTCTCATATTGCAGCCTCCAGTTCCAGCAGCAAAATATCTCTTTGATCAGAGAGTGGATCTATGTCATGTGACATGTTCAGGTGAGTAGGATGGTGGTTGCTGAGTGGGAGGTCTGGGTGTGGTAGGGGGTGCATGTGTGGGGGTCAGATTGGTGAAAGACTGTTTTCTTTTTTACAGATTAAAAAATACAATGAGAGATGGTTTTCCTTATTTAAGGGTATTTGACACTTGGGATTGGGCCCAGTGTTGGGCTACTGTTCAGCAGCACCTGGGATGGACACCCCAGTGCCATCATGCATATAATGGAAATTGGGCTGGTGACCTGTGGGGAGTGAAGAAAAGTGATACTGAGTGTGGGCACCCTGGCCTGCTTATAAAGCTAAAGGTATGGAGATTGGAGATTAGGGAGAGAAAAAAATCAGTACCAGTGTGAGCACCCCAGTCCACTATTAATATTAGAAAGATACTGTAGATAGATAGAGATAGGAGATAGATAGATAGATAGATAGATAGATAGATAGATAGATAGATAGATAGATAGATAGATAAAAAATTAGCAAGAGACTTTTTTTTTAATTTCAGGAGATATGACAATGGGGATTGGGCACCCCAGTGTCAGGCTACTGTTCAGCAGCACCAGGGGTGGGCACCCCGGTGTTACCATGTGTATAATGCGAACAGGGACAGAGAACCTGAAGGGAAGGGGGATGAAGAGAAGTGGTACTGGGGGGCACCTTGGTCTGCTTATAAAAAGGTAAAATTAAATAAGGGAAAGGGGACAAGTGACCTGAGGGGAGGGGGGAAAGCAGTACAAGGGGTGGGCACCCTGATCCACAAGTAATATAATAGATAGATAGCTAGATAGATAGATAGACAGACAGACAGACAGACAGACAGACAGAGAGGGACAAAGAAAGAGACAGCGAGAGCAGGGGATCGCCAGCTCACTGTTTCAACTGAAGTTGGCAGCAGAACTCCAGCTGTGGCTTCAGAATTGATGAACATCCCATCTTTCTCGTACTGAGAATGAGGGTGAATAGCTCCTCTAGCTAAGCTAGGCCCCCAGGAATATTGGGTGCTCAGAAACAATGTCTCCAGCCATATTTTCAAAAACCTAATACTGGAATTTTGCTAAACTGGTCCCGGTTTTTGAAAATAAAACAATTTGTATGGGTTTTTAACATTGTTTTGTAAAAATCAAAAACAAGATGGCTGCCATACCAAGGAAGAATTTGGGATCACGAAGGAAGACTCTCAGCTCACGAAAGAAGATTCTTCTATTATGACTGAGTCAGGAACTCTTCTTTTGCATCAGACATATAAATGAAAGACCCTACTGAGCATGCTCAGAACCAAAATTTCAAATCTTTATAACTTGGGAACAGATTAATATTTTTCATCAAACCAAAAAAGGGATCTTTCTTGGGCAAGCCCCTTCTATCCTGAAAATTTAAGAACAAAATTACAAATTGTCTGGGCTGTAGGCTAGAGCAAAAAAAATGTCCAAAACCTCAATTATTCCACTGTTTATATTATCTGGATCTTGAAATCTGGACATCTGACTATCAGAAAATTTGCCAAACCTAGAGACCTTGTCCCCACCCCCCAGACCGTGCATGCAAAATGTCATACAATTCTGTTGAATGAGGCAAACTTTACAAAGTGCAAAGTTAGGGGCTTAACATTAAACACCCTACTCAACTCTAACTATAGGGGTGTTACCTCACCCTTACCCCTAATCTATGAGGTGGGTGTCTCCTACTACCCTGGCTTATTGTCAGGCCCACTGGAAAATTGCAGAAAAGGTTACCCAAAATTGCAGAGCGTTTTGCAAAAATTTCGGGAAATTGTGGGGCTTCTACTATAGACTCTGAGTGCATCACAATAAATCTTTTAATGTTTTCTGCAGCATTTATTAGTCAGTATAAATTGCTAAATGAATATACTGACCAGTGTTCCCATTCACGTATAGATGTAAGTGAATCACGTAAAGAAATCAAAATTCATGTACATCTATGTGAGCAGGAGGTGCACCTGCACGTAAAGAAGCCGGCCCAAGTTTTGTGAATGCAGACATGTGCGTATCATCTTTGCATGCAGACACTACAGACTGTGCCATTGGAAAGACCTCTCCAAAGCAGCCAGCTGTGTCGATTGGTCCAGTGCCCCATCATTATTTTTTCAAATCTACTGCGATTGGTGCACTCTGCATTTGTATGAAAATCTACCCTATCCCCATTCACCAGGTGTAATGTGGGCGTACATCTATAGAGGAGGGACTGGGAACTGTACCGCTGGCTTCACGTGTGATGAGAGAGATTGAGAGAGAGGAGAATTGTGCACTGGAGGAGACCACGCATCCCACAACCTACAAGCCTGGCCTGCCCACCTGATCGACGCCCACTCGAGTCTGGAGAAACACGACAGACTGACCTGGCTGGAGTGCAGATTCCTGAAGAGGAACCATCCCATGCATGCCTGTATTAGGTTGGTAGTATTAGTTGTGGATTTCTTTTTCAGAAATTGAAGTGGTTGTCTTCCATGCTATGGTTTCCACCAACAAACTGACTCTGTCCCGGCGGTGGGGGTGGGTAATGTATGTTGCTGTCTGCAGGAGTTGTCATGGCAGGGGTTGGTTCGGTGGTTTAGGTAGGTTTTCCACTTTCCACCCTCCCATTTTTGGAGACTCCGACTGAGTCTGCCCAGTGCCCAGCAAGTCCTCTCCTTCACAGTGGCATCCACCCACCCTGTTACTGAGAGTGATCCCCTCCCCCCCCCTGCACATGCTGTTGTAACTTGTTCCTTCTCTGGGCCTCAATCGCTCCTGTCTCCAGACTCATCTCCCCATGTGTCACTGACCCCATCCTGGACCTGAAGTGGTCCATTCTCCTCCTGTCGGTTGTCTGCCAGAGTGAGAGTGCTGGTGGCCTGCTCCAGTGCCTGACCTGCTGAGTCCCAATGAGTGAGTCTCTTTCTCTCTAGTTACCTCCCACCCACCCACCCAGTCTCTGGCCTCTCCCAACCCCATCCCCAGGCTGGGATGGGACCATCTCGGAGTCCTATTCAGGAATTTCAGAGGAACAGCAGCACCCACCCACCCACAGCTGTCACCCATGTGCTGTAGCCTCCTCGGCTGGATGACAGGACACATCTTGCTGAGTGACCGATCACCGAGCCAAGGCCTCTCCAGTCTCCTCCTGTCCCAAGTGATTCCTAGTGGGATTCAA
The DNA here is from genome assembly GCA_016271365.2 of Neoceratodus forsteri. Taxonomy (NCBI): domain Eukaryota; kingdom Metazoa; phylum Chordata; order Ceratodontiformes; family Ceratodontidae; genus Neoceratodus; species Neoceratodus forsteri. The sequence goes on from JADMNL010000023.1 coordinate 36,232,094, forward strand.
CTCTCATGTTGGGTCCTCCTGCCACCCAGGCCATCCCATCATGAGTGGACTCAAGTATATGCAAGCAAGTTACCTCACATTTGCAGGACGGGAGTCAGTCATCGGTGGGTGACTGCTACTGCTTAAATGAATCAATGATGATGTGCAGTGCAGTCTGTAATAATGGAGACTTGGACTTGAGTCTTGACTCCCACCGTCTGTCGCTCCACTTCAAATGCCTGTCAGGGTCTTGGGGAGTGTGGGAGGGACTGGGGGTCAGGGGGCTCTCTTTCTGTCTCAGTCAAAGGGGGGGTAAGAGGAGGGAAAAAAAAAAACAGCTTTGCAGTTGTAATGTGTTTTCTCCAACTTAAGTCATTCCCCCAAGTCAAGACTAGTATTAAAAAATAAACATGGCTGTGTGTGTTACAGACTGTGTGTGTGTGTGTGTGTGTGTGTGTGTGTGTGTGTGTGTGTGCATGCGTGCACACGTGTGTGTGTGTGTGTGACTGGGACACTCACTGACTGCTTTGCTGGTGTGTCTGGCTGTGGTCTACTCTGGACTTGTCATAATTCTGCTGCAGCCTGCCAAACTATGTACATATACAGTACAGTGAAAGTAAATTTTGCTGCCTGCCTTGAATCAGATTTGATTCAGTGGTGTGTGTGTGTGTGTGTGTGTGTATGAGAGAGAGAGAGAGAGAGACTGCAACGCATGCATCATCCTGGCTTCATTCGTCTGATCCTTCTCCATCATGTAACTCATTCACTGTGTGTTGTCAGGTGTGTGCACTCTGCTCTTAGCTCTCTATTTATTTGCAATATTGTGTACTGTTGTGCATAATGAGATTACATAATTATTTATGTGGTACTACTACTGTAACTGTTACTGTAGTATTAGTTGATTAGCTCTGCCTCAGTATATGAGCTATTAATTATATAAAATATTACTCATACTACTACAGTTAAATACTCAATTACTCGTATCCACTATTGTTATACTCAATAGTGTGTCTGTGTGTGTGTGACCAGGTCAGTTTGATTAGAGCTTTCTGCATCTGGCAGCTGCTGTGCTGTAGGAAATTAATTCATATTTTGTTTGTTGTGATTTGATTGAATTAAATTAATAAACTGTGTGACTGTGTGTGTTGCTCTGTCAGTCAGCATGCAAGTCTGATTATTAGATGTGGACTGGAAATAATGGATTTGGAATCAGTTACAAAATGTACAGTTTGTGTATGTATTTGTATATCCCACCTATTCCTATCTTATCTGTAAAGAGAACAAATCATTAAACAGCTCTGCAGATAGCAATTACATATCATTTTATATCTTTTTTAAATGACAACAACTACAGTAAAGTATATATAACATGGTGTTCTGCTTATGTTAAGTCACTGTTTGCGGCTGTGCGGTATCCCCCTTTAAAACAATGCGTACCTCCATGATTTTCTGCAAGGGGTGTGGCGTACCCTCAAAATACGATTTGTACCCCTGAAACATTTGGAGGAGGGTACGCTGTACCCCCTGTTACATGCCTCCAGTGGGAACACTGATACTGACGCCTGAATATGTTTAAAATATAAAGAAAAGTTTTTTCCTTAAGAGAAAGGGCAGACTGGATGGGCCTTGCAGTCCTTATCTGCTGTCAACTTCTATGTTTCTATGTAAACTGATAAGCTATTGTAAGCGTTGCCTATCTTCCAAAATTTAAAAGCATCTGCCTCATACAGTGCTAAATAGATTCTATAAAGTGAGCCACAGCAAATCTATATTAAATAAAGCCAGAAGAAATATTTTTTTTTTTTGCTTCTGGCTGTAGAATAATGAAGCCTAATTAACAGCTGTTTACAGTGCTCTGCCAACTATTCACCCACATTGGTACAAGAGAAAATAAGCAGATAGAGTGGTGAATAATTGAGTTTTAGTAAAATATTGTTAAAGTGTTTAAATGGTCAGAATTTGTACTGTAGGTACTGTACACTATTTTTGAAATCACATATTTAAACATTAAATCTGGGGGTTATTGGGGCTGGCAGTATAATCCAGAGGTTAGAGTAACAAACTGTGAATGAGCTGACGGCATCCAGCATACCTGGGTTTGATTCCCACAACCTCCACTTGCATACTATGTGATTCTGAGCAAGTCAGTTAACCTCCTCCTCAGTGCTCCTGGGTTGTACCTGAAAACAGGCACTTGTGCCTAGTGGGCCTTACTCAGTTACCAAAAAATGTAAAAAAAAAAAAATACCAATATATTTTTACTGCATCATACAGTAGTCAAGGTACCCTGTAATTTACCTTTGTTTTACTCTGGCTGCAATGATTTTGTTTAGTTAAAGATAAATGTTCAGATATATTTTGTGTTTTATAAGTTTGTTTTTAGACTTTAGTCAGGTTTTTATTGTAGTCTTTGCATGTGAGCATCTAGGGGGTAGTTGCTAAGAGTAAGATTACTGTTAGCAACTAGCTTATTCAAGTTTAAAATCGGCAGAGCCATCCAAAACTCCTCAGTTGTTTGAATCAAAACTAGTCTGAATGAATGTATGCTCACAAGGAAAAAATTGCCCTGCCTCTTACAAAAAGGCTTCATAGTTAGCATCCCATTTAAGTAAATGGGATAATTTGCACCTTTTCTCCATTTTTGGTTTCAGTCTGTCTGGCAACAAAAAGTTTTCTGATAGACTCCTTCAACACAAAACAAATGTTACTGTCTAAGTGTACTTATGCTTGGCCAGTGGATTTTGAAACCAAACAAGACAACGATTAAAAAGAAATCAGTGTCACATAAAACCCTTGCCCTACTTGGCACTGCATTGTTTCGGTCAAACCTAAGTCTGTATGCAAAATTGTCAATATATTTGAGAGTATTTTATTAAAAATGTAAATACTTTTTACACAGTTCAATATATAAACTCAAAAATTGCAAGAAATTGCGGAACATGTCAGTTTTTGCGAAGAATGATGAAAATTGCGGATTCTGCAAAAAAATTGTGGGCGCAATTTTCCAGTGGCCCTGCTTATTGTCCTCTCTGGTCGTTGAGTGCCTGACAAAAATTACTGCTCTCGCCCCCTCTGGGGATCTTCTCATCCTGGACGACTTCAGTATCAATTGGCTCTCCCCACCCAACTCAAAATTCTGCCGAAATGTTAAGTCTTTGAATTTTACTCAACTTGCATCCACCCTGGCCTGACTTAACCTGAAATCTCTAAACCACTCCCTCCTGGACTGGGTCCTCACCAACCACCATCACAGAATCATTGATGCTGGTACTCTACTAGATGCGCTCAGTGACCACCATATGGTTTACTGTGTGCGCAAAATTCACCACCCTAAAACACCCCCTAAAACTATCCAAATCCATTCCTTTCAGTCACTAGATCTATCCTCCCTCCATGCTGACCTACAGTCTATCAACTGATCCCCAATCTCTAATGCCACTGACATCAACACAGCCCTTAATTATTTCCATACCAAATTTATTCAGATCTGGGATCAGCATGCCCCCTTATGCAAAACCAGGGTCAGAGGCTCCCACCTTCCCTGGATCTCAGCAGAACTCCTAGCCTGCCAGCATGCTTGTGACTTGGCTTGGAAATCCTTTAAGATCTTAGGTACACATGTTGACCTGCTGAGGTATCGCACATTGAGAAATTCTTGCATCAGGGTCACTCGGCTGGCTAAAGCTAAGTTTTTCTCCTTATCTTTCCAAAGAAATTTAATTCACCCTTCAAAATATTTGATAGTTATTCCATCCATTTTCTCCCCCCTGTCCCAGTCCGCCCCTCCAATACTTAATTTAGGGGCCTCCTCAGCCTCTGACCCTCCATCTGTGGCTACTGCCTTCAACAATTATTCCACTACCTGTGCATCCCTCCTATACTAGCAGCCCAGATGGGGCTTGTACACCTCTCAGCCTCTGCAATTGTTACTCCTCTTGCCTCCTCACTAAATCTCTCCTTCTCTCTGGCCCCTGTTCCTACTTCTTGGAAGCACTCTACTGTCATTCTCCTTCACACAGATGGCGACTCCTCCTCCTCTCCTGGGAACGTCTGTCCTACATCCCTCTTCCCTACCCTCTCCATACTCCCAAGAACACATAGTTCTATCCCAATTAACTCCCTTCCTTGACTCCTCATCCTCCTTCACCCCCTTCCAGTCTGGCTTTCGTAAACTCCTCTTCACCACCTCCTCCCTCCTCTGACTAATCGAGTCTATTCATACTGCTAAGGATCAGGGCCTACTCACTGCCACCATTTTTATCAATCTTGTAAAAGCATTCAACACTGTCTATCACTCACTCTTCCTTCATAAACTAAGTTCAGTTAGGCTTTAGGGCCCCTGCCATTCAGTGGTTCAGCTCTTACCTCACAGGTAGATCTCAAACTGTGAGGCTTGGAGGTGCCTTATCCCCTTCCCTCCCAATTACTACTGGTGTCCCCCAAGGCTCCATAGTAGGACCACTTTTGTTTTCCATATTTCTAAATGACATTCCGGCTTCCTGCTCATCTGCATCCATAAACATGTATGCAGACTACATCGCCCTTTTTGTCTCTGGTTCTTCACCAGCTGAGCTTATGTCTAAGCTCCAACCTGATTTTGACTCCATCCAAAAATGTTTTCAGTCTAATCAGTTCTAACTTAACACCAAAAAGACTTTCTCCATGTGCTTTTGCACTAAACCTAAGCTGTCCAAATTCTCGTCCCTTCCTTCCTTCCTTCCTTCCTTCCTTCCTTCCTTCCTTCCTTCCTTCCTTCCTTCCTTCCTCACCCTTGATGGTGTCCCTATTGATGATGTGCCCTCCTTCAAGTACCTAGGCATCTAGCTTGACCATCACCTCCATTTCTCTCTGCACATTGAAGCAATTCACAGAAATCTCCATCCTAAACCTGGTGCCCTCTATAGGCATAAAAGCTGCACCCCCCTCCCTGCCTGCCATGACATCCTTACAGAGATGATTCTCCCCATCTTTGAATACTGTGATTTAATCTATGATGCTGCCCCAAGTCCACCCTGGCCACAATGGATCCTCTTTTCCACTCCTTCAGCCACTTGCACTTAACTGCCCTATTTGCACCGACCACCGTACTCTCTATATTTCTCTTTCCCTCCCTACCCTTGAGGATTGTTGCCTGTCCCATGTTGCCTCCTTCAACTCTAAATTCTGGCTATCCTCTTTACTCCCTTATCCTGACTCCCTACTCTGTTCCCTCCACCCCTCCTCCTACTCCTTTTGAAACACTGGGTTTTGTTCCCTCAAGCTCTTTCCCCATAAAACTCATGTAAGCCAATCTGCCTTCTCTTTCTGCAACTCTGGAATTCAATCCCCTTAAATATTTGGACCACCCAGTACCATGATTGGGACCTGGCAGTACTGGGATATAAGCTCTTTCAGAGGGACAACGTAAAAGGAAAGGGGGTGGAGCTGTATGTGAGGGAAGGTCTGAAATGCATCAGGGAGGAGAGGGAGGAAGGCAACACAGAGGCATAATGGGTGCAGATCCAGGATAATGGGGGGAAAGAGGGAGTAGGATCAGTCACAAGGGTATTAGACTTCAGGAGGGCTGACTTTGGGAAGATGAGGGAAATAGTGAGGGGTGCTCTAGCAAGGATCAGTCCAGATATGGACACTAATCAGAGGTGGGAGGTCATTAAATGGGGGATAGGGCTGCTAGTTTCTGGCAGAGGGAATCTTGCTTTCAGAGCAAGCAGCTAACTATAAAAGCTACAGAATTTCTTACTAATTGCCCTCCTTCTGACTCCTCCACCCTCCCACCCTAAGCCAGTTCTACTTTTATAGCCACTGGATTTGACTGACAACAGGAACTTCCTGTTTGGCAGTAGGAAGGGAAGGATCACTGAGACACATTAATTTCATCAACCTTGAAGGGAAAAGAAAAATAACTCTTTCTCCCCCCAGTTGCTGGTGGTCTGAGTCCAAGCAAGGAGGAGGAGACTACTGAAGACTACAGGAAGTTCCTGTCTCAGAACAGGAAGGGAGAGAGTTGTAAGGATACATAAGCAGTAGAAAAGCAGGTAAAAAAATACATAGAGGGAGGAGAGAGTAAGCATAAAAAGCAACAGGAGAGGGGATACAAAATAAGTCATGATGGGAGTGGTGCAGTGCAATGGCTGTGGGGCAGCAGTGTTCCGGGAGACATTTTGGAGGCTGTGATGCTGCCCTATTTGCAGGCACCTCTCTGGTATGAGGGAGGAGGAGGTTGCCCTTTTCCACACTAACCTGGCTAGGATTTGTGAAACCTCTTCCCCCACCCAGGGACCACCAGGGCCACTGCTGCTACCTCAGAGGCTGCCAAGAAAGAGGACCGGTTGGACCAAGGTGGGCTCAGGGAGGGAGAGGGTGGTGGAACAGAAGTGCATCCCTCCAGCTGTACCACTCCACAATTTATATGATGATCTGGTGAAGAGTGGTTCCTCTATGGAGGCACCTGTGGTGGAGACCGAGAAGGATGCTGGGAACCTCCACAAAAGAGACCCACAAGAGGGTGGGATGAGACCCCACAGGGGAATGAAACAACTCCTGGTGGGGGACTCAATCATTAAGGGGTAGAAGTGGGGGAGGAAGGGTAGAGGGAGGTAAGGTGCCTGCCTGGTACCATGGCTCAGATGGACAGGAAGCAAAACCTCAGAATCGTGGGAGAAGCTGCGCAAGGGAGGGAGGGAGATGTCATTGTCCACCTAGGGACAAATGACCTGGCTGGGAATGGGATCAGAGCAGTGCAAGCAGAGTTTGTAGAGTTGGGGAGGGTCCTTAGACATGTAGCATGTACGGTAACCTTCTCGGAGGTGCTGGCTGTCTATGGCAAGGATGATGCTAGGGTACTCTGCACCATGGGATTCAACGAATGGTTGAAAAACTGATGTGGAGCTCAGGATTTTTGCTTCATTGGGGACCAGGGAGCCACCTGGAGGGATGTAGGCCTATACTGGTGTGATGGTCTGCATTTGTCTGGGGGGGGGGCCAGGATCCTAGGTGATAGGTGTAAATACTTCATTGGCAAGTATTTAAACTAGCCAAGGGGGGAGGAACTGGAAACGAGAAGGGAAATCCCAGCCTCCCCCACAAAACACAGTAATTAGCACGCTAAACACCAAGGTAGAGAAGTCATTCGGGAGCAGGACAGGGGTAAATGCAAAAAAAGGCAAAGGAAGTAAGGACAGGGATGGGGCTAAAAGGGGTAAGGCCATCACAAAATGGAGGGTGATGAGTACCAATGCCCATAGTCTGTGTAACAAGCTCCCCGAACTAGTGGCCTTGATGGAAGAGGGATGCCTGGATATTGTGGCAGTCACTGAAACATGGCATACAGAGAACCATGACTGGGATGTCAACATACCAGGATACACAGTCTACAGGAGGGACAGGGAGGGTAAAAGAGGAAGAGGAGGAGGAGTAGCTCTCTATGTAAGGGAAGGGATTAAAGCAATAGAACTAAAGAATAAACATGGACTAGATGAGTCACTATGGGTCACCCTGCAGACAGGAAATGGCACCACAATCCACAGGGCAGTTGTGTACAGACCCCCATCTCAGGGAGAGGAAGTGGACAATGAAATGATAGAAGGCATCCTTAAAATAGCAGAAAAAGGGGAGATATTGTTAATGGGGACCTGAATATGCCAGATGTTAACTGAAGCACCTTTGCAGCAGGCACATCCAAGAGCAGGGTCATTCTTGATGCCCTACAAAGGGCATGCCTCAGACATCTAGTGCTGGAACCCACTCAGGAGGGAGCAATCTTAGACCTGGTACTCTCAAATGGGGACGGAGAAAGGATCTTGGATTTAGAAGTGGGTAGCCATCTGGGAACAAGCGACCACCAAACAGTGTGGTTCACAATAAACACAGCCATAGAGTCCAACCATACAAAAGCAAGAGTATTGTACTTTAGGAGGGCTGACTTTGGGAAAATGAGAGAGTTCCTCAGAAAAGCACTAGCAAATGGGCAAGAAGGAGGGGTGGAGGAACAATGGGGAATAATCAAAACAGCCATCACAGAGGCAACAAGCCTTTGTGTGAAGCGAATCAATAAAACAAAATGAAGGAAAAAAAACCCACTATGGTTCTCAAAAGAGGTGGCAGGGAAGGTTAAGGAGAAAAGGATAGCATTTAGGAAATATAAGGAAACACAGAAGGAGCAGGACTGAGAACTGTATCAGTTAATGCAGAAGGAGGCTGGGAAGGCAGTCAGAATAGCAAAGGCCCAAACCGAGGAAAAGATAGCCGATTCTGTTACGAAGGGGCATAAAACCTTTTATAGGTACATTAGGGAGCGAAGAAAGACCAAGGGAGGGATACGGAGACTTAATAAAGGGGAGGAAATGTGGACAGAGGGTGACAGTGAAAAAGCAGAGATACTGAATGAATATTTCTGTTCAGTATTAACAACAGAAGAGGAAGGGGAGGTACCTAAACCAAACAAGAGAAACACTCTGGATAGGGGGGTTGGTACCAGTCCATTCACAGAAGAAAGGGTTTTGAAAGAACTCTTGAAACTGAGGGTGGACAAAGCAACGGGGCCTGATGGGATTCACCCCAGAATTCTAAAGGAAATATGGTTAGAACTAGTGACACCACTGACTACTCTCTTTAACAAATCATGAGAGGATGGGGTGGTACCTAAGGAATGGAGGAGGGTGGATGTGATTCCACTTCACAAAAGTGGGAGCAGGGCAGAGGCAGAAAACTACAGACTGGTTAGTTTGACCTCAGTGGTAGGGAAAATGATGGAATCACTTCTAAAAGAAAGAATTGTTGAGTACCTAGAGGCCAATGGGGCACAGGACCCAAGGCAGCATGGATTCACAGTGGGAAGGTCGTGTCAGACGAATCTAATAGATTTCTTTTTTTTTGTCTGAAATTGCAATTTTATTATTTCCTTTTTTCCAAAATGACAACAGAGTACAGAAAGGAAAAAGGGTTGGACACAAGGAGGCATAATACATTTTAACTGACTTGAAAAAGAGATTGGAAAATACAGCCAAAACAATTAATCGGGCCTTTCCTCAACTAATACAGTTATTGGATGGCTATGCTAACTGTTGACCCTACAGAAACTCTAAGGCTGTTGCTCTAAAATCATAACACTTTCAAAGTCTAGCCCCAAGCCTCCAAAGTAAAAATACATAAAGAGGAAGAGGCCTCCCACCTTCTAACCATTGGGGTGGGAAGGACAAAACACATACAAAGACAGAAGACTGTACTACACACATATACCCAACCCCCCCCCATACACCCCTGCCCCCGGACCTGTGGTGAGGAAAGCCCTTCCAAAATTGCCCCATGGTTCACAGCTTCTATCTAGAATGCCCTGTCCCCTCAGATAGTCCACAGACCAGCCCTTGCAGGCCCTTTAGTCCAGAGCTTCTCTTGCCAAGATGTCTAAAACAGTAGTTCCCTCTTCAACACTCAAGTATTCAAAGAATAGAAGCCAGCGAGATTTATGTAAATCTGGTTTTAAAGTAAAATTCGCTGTGAGTCTTTCCATTACTTTAATTTGGTTACAACATGACAGCCAGTGCTCTCCACTAGGAGGGGTTTTAGAAAGCCACAACTTGGTAATGGCCTTCTGAGCCGCAGCCAGCAGGACTGGGAACAGGTAGTTGGCTTTAGGGCCTACCAAACCTTGTGGGGGTTCCCCCAATAGCAAATGGTGATGATGGTCGAAATTCGCCACCTGGAAAATCTGTCTCAGCCCAAGACTAATACCCTCCCAATAACTTTTAATTTTAGGGCATCCCCAAAAAATGTGTTCGTGTGTCCCCACCTGCCCACAGCCCCTCCAGCAATCCTCTGAGTGAATTTGGCCGAAATGTTTGGTTAGCACTGGTGTCCTAAACAATCTTGTAAGTACTTTCCACCTAAACTCCCTCCATGAGGGTGAGGCCGAAGTTTTGTGCGCCATCCTCCAGTTTACCTCCCACCTTACCTCCCCTTCTCCCAAACCCAGTTCCTTTTCCCAGAGCGTCTGAATCCGCTGTTCGGGTTTTGGATTCACTGGCTCACCTGCCGAGTAGATCTTGGAGATCAAGTGAGTCACCTGTGGGGAGTCCCTTAACAACTCTATGAGAAAGTCAATGAGAGGATCACTGGCTCCAGACCTAAGTTCCCCTTTCCCCCCTTCTTCCATATGTAAATAGTGTCTGATTTGCAAATAGGCAAAAAAGTCGGATGACGGAATTTTAAACTCTTGTTGAATCTGTGCGAAACTTTTCACAGTGTCCCCACTGAATAATTGTGAAAATGTGCCCAGTCCCAGCTTCAGCCATTTCAGAAAAACTGGGTTCTCCAACGCCAGTTTAAATTCAGGCCTTTCCAGAATTCTCCCCTGCCTTAACACCAGTACCTGAGCCCCTGACTCTTTCACCGTCTGCAACCAAAGCGTGACTAGTGTTTTAAACCCAGGGTTAGGTAGGCCCTGGATTGCCTTGGGGTTCCTTTTATTGAAGAGAATTGATGAGAGGGTATAAGGGTGCAAGAGCTGTAAATCCATTTTGGCCCAGCTCTGCACTGACGCAGGAGATGCATAGACTGCCGAGTACTGTAATTGGGCCGCTCTGAAGTACCTTTTAAAATCTGGGACTCCTAGGCCTCCCTTCCCTTTAGGTAACTTCAACAGGCCCAGCTCAACCTGGGCTTCTCACCTGCCCAAATGAAATTACTTATCAATTTTTGAATATCTGCCCAAAACTTTTTCGGGGGACTTAAAGGGATAGCGTCGAACAAGAACAGCATCCTTGGCAGGACATTCATTCTTACCGACTTCACCCTACCGGAAATGCTAAGTGGCAAGGTGGCCCATCTGGTACAATCTTCCTCACGATTCCAGCAATTTGAGATAATTAACCTGAAATAGTTTGCCCAGATCCCTCGGAATATATATTCCCAGGTATCGAAACTAGTGGCATTCCACCTTAAATCAGTCATATACCTTACCGGGGGAGGGACTCCCGCTCCTAAAGAAACCAACTCTGATTTGGATTCATTAATCTTAAACCCTGAAATAGAGCCAAACTCCCTCAGTGTGTTCATCGCGGCTGGTAGGGAGCGTTGAGGGTCACTCAAATATAGGAGGGTGTCATCCGTATACAAAGATATGCAGTTGTCAACCCCACCTACTGAAACCCCTCTAATGCCCTCATGGGACCTGAAGGCTTCTGCCAGCGGCTCCATACTTAGGGCAAAAAGAAGGGGCGAGAGGGGGCAACCCTGCCTCGTTCCCCTTCTAATGGGAAAAGGTTGGGAGAATAAACCATTCAGTCTAACCTTTGCTGAGGGATTAGAATATAGGGTGCCCACCCACGCTTGAAATTTAGGGCCAAATCCAAATTTCTTAAGGACTTCACCGAGATATCCCCACTCAAGGCGATCGAAAGCCTTTTCTGCATCTAATGTAATCACTACTGCTTGCTGTTTCCTCCTCCCGGACTGGACATGGGCCATTACCGTTAGTAACCTCCTGATATTATCATGGCGGTTCCTTCCTGGCATAAAGCCCGACTGGTCCGGATGGATCTGCTGAGTCACCACTGCCTGGAGCCTGTTTGCTATCATCCTGGCAAAGATTTTGACATCGAGGTTTAACAACGATATACGGCGGTAGCTGCCACACAAGGACGTATCCTTGTCCGGCTTCGGGATAACAGATATTAGGGCTTGCGCCCAAGTGTCTGGGGCTTCTGAGGAGAAGTGGGCTTCATACAAACTTCAAGGAGTAGCGGGGATATCTGGTCACTAAACCTTTGGTAAAACTCTGCTATATAGCCATCTGGGCCAGGTGCTTTATTGTGCTTAAGTTGTTTAATTACTCCTTTCAGCTCCAGCAGAGAAAACAGTCTATCCAGTTCTTTTTCAAGGTCAGGAGAAAGCTTGGGCAACTGGAGACCACTAAGGAACTGCCTGATCCGGTCAGGGTGGGTCGCCCTGGACTCAGACTCGTACAGGTCCTCGTAGAATTTTCTGAAGCATTCCGCTATTTGGGAAGCTCCTGATACTCACTTCCCGGGAGCTTTGGGATCCTGCACCCCTAAGATAAACCTGTCGGCCTCCTGTTTCCTTAATCTAAAAGCTAGCAGTCTGCCTGCTCTATTGCCTCCACTATAGTATTTCTGTACTGTAAACCTAAGGGCATTCTCCGTTTTTATCATAAGGAGGCACTGCATTTGCTCCCCTGCCAATTGAAGCTCCCTGAGTACTCTACGGGTTCCTCCTTTCTTATGAATCCCCTCTAACTCTTTAATTTTTTGCTCTAAACTGTCTTGCTGCCATTGCCTGGCTCTCTTTTGTTGTGTTGAATACGAGATTACTTCGCCTCTCAGCACCGCCTTTAGTCCATCTCAGAGGAACTTCACCTTCGACACCGACCCAGTGTTTTCCCTGAGGTAGTTTTCTATCCCCTCTTTTATGAATCTAATAGATTTCTTTGACTGGGTGACCAAAGTAGTAGACCAGGGAGGGGCTATGGATAGGGCCTACCTAGATTTTAGCAAGGCATTTGACACAGTCCCACACAAAAGATTAATATACAAGTTAGCCAGCCTTGGAGTGGGTTCCAAGGTGGTAGCCTGGATAAAAAATTGGCTGGACAACAGGACACAAAGGGTAATTGTAAATGGAGTTCACAGTGAAGAAAGGAGTGTAACCAGTGAGGTACTGCAGGGTTCAGTACTGGGACTGGTCCTCTTTAATGTCTTTATAAGTGACATTGGAGAGCACCTGAAAGGAAAAGTATGTCTCTTTGCAGACGACACAAAGATCTGCAACAGGGTTGAAACACAAGGTGGGGTGAAATGGATGAAAAGGGACTTGGCAAGGTTGGAGGAATGGTCAAATGTATGGTAGCTCAGATTCAATGCAAAGAAGTGCAAGGTAATGCACATGGGAAACAAAAACCCAGGGGAAGAGTACACAATGGGGGGTGAGATACTAACAGCAACAAAAATAGAAAGGGACCTGGAAGTAATTATATCAGATGACCTTAAGGTGGGCAAGCAATGTGAGAAGGCAGTAAGGAGGGCTGGAGAGATACTGGGATGTACAGGGAGAGGCATCAACAGTAGAAAACAGGAAGTTGTTATCCCTCTGTACAGGCAGTTGTTAAGACCCCATCTGGAGTACTGCATGCAGTTCTGGAGACCCCATCTCCGCAAAGACAGAGACAGAGTGGAGGCTGTTCAGAGGAGGGCAACCAAAATGGCGCGGGGTCTGCACCAGAAGACATATGAAAAGAGAATAAAGCAGCTTAATATGTAGATCCTCGAGGAAAGGAGGGAGAGGGGAGACATAATTGAAACTTTCAAGTACCTCAAGGGAATTAACAAAGTCCAAGAGAGTAACATCTTTCAGAAAAAGAGATGCGCAAGAACAAGGGGGCACAATTTGAAGATAGAGGAGGGATGACTCAGAGGTAATGTTAGAAAGTATTTTTCATGGAGAGTTGTGGATGCATGAAACAGCCTTCCTGAGGGGATTGTGAAGTCAAGAATAGTGGGAGAATTCAAGAATGCATGGGACAGACATAAAGCAATTCTAGTGGAGGGTAGGAGGAAGTAAGCTGTTGGTTAACTAGAATCTGCAGCTTATCCATCAGGTAGGGAAATGTGCAGACTAGGTGAGCCAAGCGGTCCTTATCTGCCATCAAATTCTATGTTTCTATGTTTCTATAGCGGAGGCAACAACAACATATACAAGGATACAGAGTAAGAGGGTGAGAGCAAAGAAGCCTAGTTGGGTGAGTGGGGGGTCATGGAGAAAGTGGGAAGAAAAAGAGCCACCTTTAGAAGGTACAAGAGAACAGGGAGGGGGGTGGACAGAGAGAAATACCTAAAGGAGTCAAGGGAGATGACAAGGGCAGTCAGGACAGCCAAGGCATCCCATCCCGGGAACTCAGGCTAGCTCAGGGCATTAAGGATGGGAGATGGACTTCTTTAGGTACATCAGGGAAAAAAGAAACTGCAGAGATCAAATTGTAAGGATTAAAAAGGGGGGGGACGCTAAGGCAGAACAGGCAGAAGCAATAAATGAGCACTTCTGCTCTGAATTTTCAAAAGAAAGAGGGGGGCGGTACCGGGGGCAGGGGCAGTCACAGGGGGGAGACAGACAGGGAAATCACAGTGGGTATGGTACCAGAGGGTTTGCGGGCACTGAGGGTGGACAAGGCACTGGGTCTGCATGGCATACATCCCAGGGTGCTAAGGGAACTGGTGGATGTCCTGGCTGAACAACTTGCAGACCTGTTCAATGCCTCTCTGGATTTGGGGTGTGCACCACAGGACTGGAGGATGGCACACGTGGTACCCCTCCACAAGAGTGGCCCCATGGATGAGCTGGGGAACTACAGACCAGTAAGCCTCACATCCATCGTGGGAAAGCTAATGGAGACAATCTTGAAGGAGAGGCTGGTTTTCCTCCTGGAGGCTAATGGGCTGCAGGACAGCAGGCAACATTGGTTTGTCTCAGACAGAGCCTGTCAAACTAACCTGGTGGAGTACTATGATTTGATAACCAGAACACTAGACAGAGCTATGTAGTGGATGTCCTGTATCTGGACTTCAGTAAGGCATTCAATTCGGTGCCACATGGTAGGCTAGGCAGTAAGCTGGAGGGCACAGGGGCTTGGGCTAAGCTGGTAGGATGGGTATTGAACTAACTGCAAGGGAGACAGCAGAGGGTGGTGGTGGGAAGTGGGGCTCTCGTCACCCAGGGCAGTGGCAAGTGGGGTGCCACAGGGATCTGTGCTGGGGCCGGTGATATTTGGGATCTTTATAGCAGACATTTTGATAGGCATCAAAAGTAAGATCAGTCCATTTGCAGATGACACCAAGATGGGAGCTGTGGTGGATGACTGGGGGGGCAGGGGTTACAGGATGATCTGGCAAAATTGGAGGCCTGGTCAGACACTTGGCATATGGGGTTCAATGCTAAGAAATGCAAGGTGCTGCATTTTGAAACAAAGAACCCAAGGGGGAGCTACCAGATAGGGGGTATTAAGCTGGCCAAGATGGAGGAGAAGGATCTAGGGGTAATCATAATGGGAGCAATGAACAACTCAATGCAGTGTAGAAAGGCAGCTGCCAAGGCTAGCAAGATGCTGGGTTGCTTTGCCAGTGGCATATCCTCCGGGGGGGGGGTGATTCTGCTACAGTACAGGTCACTAGTTAGACCACACCTAGAGTACTGTGTGCAGTTCTGGCATCCGTACCCAAAGAAGGACATTAGGCTACTGGAGGTAGTGCAGTGCAGGGCAACAAAAATGATCCATGGATTAGAGGACTTGCCCTACAAGAGTAGGCAGAAGGAGCTGAATGTATACTCCATGGAGGAGAGAAGGGACAGGGAGGGCATGATTGAGACCTTGAAATACATGATGGGGATAAATAGAATGGACACAGGAGGACTTTTCCAGTTAAGGAAGGGGAGGGATACCCATGGGCACTATCTGAGATTGGAAGGGGGTAGGTTCAGGAAGGAAATGAGGAGACACTTTTTCACAGAGAGGGTGGTGGCAGGTTGGAATGCACTACCAGAGGAAATGGTATCTTGTAATATGGTGGGCTGCTTCAAAAGGGGATGGGACAGGTTAAGGGGGGGGTCACTGAAGGGGAAGGGGCAGCTGCAGTATAAGGGCTGCTAGCTGCACATTTGAATAGACTCGATAGACTATATGGCCATCATCTACTGGCAGGTTTGTATGTTCATATGTTCATATTTGTTCTGCTACTTCTAAACCCACCCTCATTTCTGTTCTCCACTTACACACCTCCCCCTCCTTCCACTGTCACTAATTGTACCTGGCCTTGCTGTTCAAATTTGCTGCTGATTGTAAACATGCTGTAACTGCGGCCATGTATGTTGCACTTATTTGCATATTATTTTACTGCTGACACTGTATATTACATTTATTTGTATCCTCTCAGTACTTTTGTATTCTGGTAATCTTCTCACTGTATATGTTTCACTGTTTATTATCCACCGTTAATCATTGTATTTTCACTGTTTTTTCAACTACTGTATACGTTTTGCTTTCTCTGCTGAAAATTGTATAATGTTATCCTAATGTACTCTCTATATTTTACATTGTATACTACTGTATATATTTTGCACATTGTATATTCTACATTATGAAATGGGTAGAAAGAATGCTGAATTCTGATTGGCTGAGAGTTGCTTTCAGCTGGGCCGTTATCCCAGCACAACGGCCCAGTTGAAAGTAATATGTTTAAAAAATGCATAAAATTTTTTTAAAATTACCCATTTCATAATCGCAATAAGGCTTTCAAGGGGGTGTGTTATGGTGAGCTAATGGCACTTCTCAGGTAGTGGAAGCACTCGGCTATGCCTCGTGCTTCAACCCACTCGAGGTGGGCTGTTATCCCACCATCACACCCCCCCTGTTGTGCCTTATTGCTTAATTGTATGCTACTGTATATGTTTTGTACCCCTTTTTCCTTTCACCCAGGACACATCTGGAAATGAGCTAACTGAGCTCAGTATGTTTTTTCCTGGTGAAACGCATTTACTAAATAAATAAACAAATTATATGTATATGTCTTTAAACCCTTCTTAAAGGCCTCCACTAAGGAGAAGTTTTGGACACAAGGGAGTAAGTTCCACAACTGGGGTGCAACCACTGCAAAGACCCTGTCACAAGATGATGTAAGGCTGGTCCAGGGGACCTACAGTAGAGTCTTCCTGGTGGAGGCGAGAAGGCAACATGGAGTAAATGGGTGCAGGAGGTCTTTAATGTAGCCATTAGGGGTACAGCAAGGGTGGCACAAGAAACATACAGCACATTCTCAAAGCACAATTCACCCCAAACTGTGAATCCTTCCTGAATCAATTTTAGTATTCAGATATTGACAGCCATGTATTCTGATAGGTTACAGACCTTTCTGAATCAGTGACTCATCCAGATACCTTAAGGAAAGGAGAGATGAGAGATCAATGAGGCCAGATCCTCAACATATTGCACCAGGAGGTGGAGGAAGATGCAACTGATCAAAACATAATGCTCTGAGTTTGAAAAGAACCAAGGGTCCAAGATTTAATACTAACATACTAAAATGCCAGCAGAACAGGTCTAACGGTCTTTTGTGTCTGCTCGGTTGGTCAGCCCCACCCTGGGAGCTGACCTAGCTGCCCCCCTCGTCCTCTCTGGCTTCTCCCTTCGAAGTCCCGGATATTCCCACTGCACAGGACTCTGCATCCAGAACCCTTCCCCTGTACCTTTCCCACCACCTCTTGAACTCATCCACCGTCTCTGCCTCCACCAGCTCCCTGGGCAGGGCATTCCATGGCTCCACCACCCTCTCAGTGAAGTAGCACCTCCTCCTTTCTCTCCTGAATCTCCCCCCCTCCAGCTTCCACCCATGCCCTCTAGTTGTCCCCCCTCCTTCCTTCGGAGCACCTTGACTGCTTCTCCCCTATTTACTGTAACCCCTTCATGTACTTGAAGACCTCTATCATGTCCCCCCGGTCCCTTCTCTCTTCCAATGTGTACATATTTAGCTCTTCGAACCTCTCCCCATAGGTCCTGTCCCCCAAGCCCCAGATCATTTTGATTGCCCTCCTCTGGACCCTTTCCAGGAGTTCAATGTCCCTCTTTAAGTGTGGCCTCCAAAACTGCATGCAGTACTCAAGGTGCGACCTCACCCAGCAGTTATACAGGGAGAGTATCACTTCCTTCCTTCTGGAGGTGATCCCCCTAGCAATGCATCCCAGCATCCTGTTGACCTTGGCCGATGCCCTCCTACAAGTCTCAGAGTTGTTCATCTTGACATCCACCACCACCCCCAGGTCTCTCTCAGCCATTGAGACTTGTAGCACTCCCTCCCCAGGGAGTACTCTTGGCCCAGGTTTCTGGCTCTCAGATGCAGTACCTTGCATTTCCCTGCATTAAACCTCAGCTTCCACTTTCTAGACCACCTTTCCAGAGCCTCCAGGTCCCCCTGTAGGGCCACCCTCCCCTCCTCCCCGTCCACCACTGCCCCCAGTTTTGAGTCAACCGCAAAGAGCCTCATCTCACTCCTGATACCCTTCCTTATGTCAGAGACATAGGCATTGAACAAGAGGGGCCCAAGGACTGATGCCTGAGGGACCCCACTAATGACCCTCCTTGGGGATGAGACTATCCCGCCAACCACGACCCTCTAGGTCCAGTCCTGGAGCCAATTGCCTATCCATCTGATCATCTGGTTCCCCACCCCCATTTCTCCCAGCTTATTCAACAGGCCTCTGTGAGGAACAGAGTCAAACGCCTTGCTGAAGTCAAGATAGAGGACGTCCACCGGTCTACCCAGGTTCAAGGCTCTTGTCACCCAGTCATAGAACTCCACAAGGTTTGTCTGACATGATTTCCCTGGGATGAATCCATGCTGTCTATTGTCCAGGCACCTTGACTTTCCAGGTCCCCCCAGCCTCTCCTTGACAATGCCCTCATCACCTTGCCCACCACTCGATGTTAGGCTGGCGGGCCTGTGGTTCCTGCCACCTCCTTGATCCCCTTGTGGATAGGAGCACTATGCATGGCCACCTTCCAGTCCTGGGGCACTCACCCTTTCCTCAGAGAGATGCTGAAAAGCTCTACCAGGGGTTTCGCCAGGACATCCACCAGTTCCTTCAGCACTCTGGGATGTAATTTATCTGGCCCCAGTGCTTTCTCCATCTTGAAGGACCTGAGGGCTTCCCTCACTCTCTCTGCCATGATTTCCACCTCCGCTACCTCGTCCCACTGCCTTGCCTTCCCCCCTCCTGCCAGTGATGGCCCATCCTCTCCCCAGACCCGATGATTGGCAAGGTTCCCCCCCCCCAGTTTCACAATCTCCTCCCATGTATGATGCAGCCCCCCCATTTTCCTTGGTGAAAACTGAGGCAAAGTACTCATTTAGTACCTCAGCCTGCTCCTCGGATCATGTGCCCATCCCTCCCATTTTAATCCTGCTAATCTGCCACTTTACCCTTCGTTTTTCCCCCAGTGTATCTAAAGAACCCCTTATTCCCTCTCCTAATTTCCCTGGCCAGGTTCTGCTCCTTCCTTGCCTTAGCCGCCCTCACCACCCTAGTGGCCCTTCTGGCCATCAGCTCGTACTCCCCTCTATCCCTTTCACTCCTTGAGCACTTGAAATGCCTATAAGCCACCTTGTTTCCCCTCACCACCTCCTGAACCTCCCTGGTCCACCAGCAGGGTTTACAGGCCCTACCACATTTTCGTCTTACTCTGGCACAGGTGCTGGTAGCATCCTGCATCCCCCTCCTGATAATTTCCCACCTACTGTCAGCGTCCATGTCTGGCCCAATCCCATCCAAATGTTTCTTAAGGATCCTTCCCATTTCCTTGAAATCTGCCCCCCTGAAGTCGGTTACCTCCGTCTTTGTGCAGCCTTCTACCCCTCCTAGATCCAGGCAGAACCAGACCGTGGCATGGTCGCTCCCTGCCAATGGGTCCCTTACCTCCAGGCCCCCAACCTGGTCACTGTCTGCCAGGACCACATCCAGTATCTGCGCCTCCCTGGTCGGTTTCCCCACCTGCTGAGTTAGGAATGCATCCTGAAAGACATCCAACAACCTCTGTTCCCTGGCCACCAAGGATGTTATAGTCTCCCAGTCCGTTCCTGGCATGTTTAAGTCCCACAACACCACCACCCTTCCCCTGCCCAATTTGCAGTGTCTCCCAACATCTGCCAGCAGACTCTCCTCCAGCTCCTCCCCCAGCGCAGGGGGTCTATACACCACTCCTATTTTTACTCTTTTGCCCCCATTTGTTATCAATGTGACCCAAATCACCTCCACAGTTCCCTCCACTCCTCCTATGCCAATGCAGTTTTTGATTATTATTGCTACCCCTCCTCCCTTCCCCCCCGTCCTTCCTGAACATGGAGTAACCCTCCAGGTTCAGGTCCCAGTCGTGCCCTGCAGTGGCCCAGGTCTCAGTGACCACTGTCACATCCACCTCTCCCTCAGCTAGCATCATCTGGAGCTCAGGCATTTTATTGCCCAAGATCCTGGCATTTAGCAGGACTACCTTCCACCCTTTCCATATACTTCCATTTCCCCTGCTCGCGTTCCCATGGGGATTCCATCTTCCCCCGGTCAGCACCTTACCAGTCGACCTTTTCCTGCATTCCTCCAGCTCCCCAGGGGGGTGGAGACCGAGTCCCTCCTTTATCGGACTCCCCTCGACAGCCTTCTCTCCCATCCCTGTGTGCAGAACTCAACTTAAACAAGCATTTGTCAATGCCGAATGTTGTCACGCTGGCATTGGCTTTGGTAGTGCAGTGCGGAAACACATTTTGGGCAGGATGTGAAAAATAACAGCTGTACTGTTCATAAGGAGGTGTAAAAAAATGGCAGTGTTGAAAATGTGGCATGTAAATATTGCAAATTTGCGAAGTTACAAGGGTGCATGGGAAATGTGCAACACACGCTTGTAACACAGTCATTTTATGGACTTTTGGCACCACATTTTCAACATAGGCATTTTAGCACCTCTGCTCATGTACAATGTGACTGTCATTTCCTCAAACTGTCTCAAGAAGTGATTTTGTACAGTGACCACGCTATTCTGCGCTGGACATGCGAAAACACATTTTGGGCAGGATATATAAAATGACAGCTGTACTGTTCATCAAGAGGTGTGGAAAAATGCCAATGGTGAAAATCCAGAGTGAAAATATTACAAATGCACGTTACGAGAGTGCGTGCAAACTGCTCAACGCACGCTTGTAACACAGTCATCTTATGGAGTATCGTCACCAAATTTTCAACATAGGCATTTTAGGACCTCTACTCATGATCACTGTCATTTTCGTAATCTGCCCCGAACACTGTTTTCCCACAGCGACCACGGTATTGTGTGCCGGAAGTGCGGAAACACATTTTGGCCAGGATGTGAAAAATGACAGCTGTACTGTTCACAAGGAGGTGTAGAAAAATGACAATGTTGAAAATCTGGCATGAAAATATTGCGACTTCGCAAAGTTACGAGCGTGCGTAGCAACTGCGCAGCACACACTTGTAACACAGTCATTTTTGAGAGTTGTCACTAAATTTTCAACATAGGCATTTTCAGACCTTCTGCTCATGAACAGTGTCACTGTCATTTTTGTAATCTGCCCCAAACACTGATTTCCCACAGCAACCGCGCTATTGTGCGCCGGAAGTGCGGAAACACATTTTGACCAGGATATAAAAAAATGACAGCTGTACTGTTCACAAGGATGTGTAGAAAAATGACAATGTTGAAAATCTGGCATGAAAATATTGAGAATTCGCGAAGTTATGAGCGTATGTAGCAACTGCACAATGCACGCTCATAAAACAGCCATTTTTTGGTTTCTTCCACCAGATTTGTAACATAGGCTTTTTGAGAGCCCAACTCATGAACACTGCCACTGTCGTTGCATTAATCGGTCTCGAAAGGTGATTCCACGCAGTGACTGCAAAATCACCTTTCGGAACTGTTTAACGTCATAACAGTGACAGAATTCATGAGGAGGGGTCCCAAAAACCCCATGTTGAAAATTTGGGGCAAAAATTCCAAAAAATGCCCGAGAAATGCATCAAAGTTGAAAAAAACCCTATTTATTACATTATACAGCTTACCAGCATTTCCTCAGTTCGTGGTCAGCTTTGAAGAGTGCAGACATGTTCCCGGTCCACCGAAGATCGTAGCGCTGGGCTCCAGAGGTAAGTATGGGGTGAGGGGGTGTGGGGAGGCAGGACGCGAGGGTGGTGCGGGTGGTAGGGAGACTACGAGGACCGCTTGGTTACAGGTGTTTAAAAAAAAACATTGCGGCGTGTTTTCTTTTACAGGTGTTTTTGGGGTACAGTAGCCGATGGGGGATTGGGTACTTTCTTCAGCACATAGGGAGTGGGGGATAGATGCCGATGGGGATTGGACACCCCTGTTGGCAAACAAAGAAAGTGGGGGGGTGCATAAGCCAAAGGGGATTGGGCATCCCTTTGACAATCAAAAAAGGAGAGGGGGGACACATTATGCTGACGAGGACTGGGTTCCCCCATTAGCACATACAATAGGGGCAGGGTAAGCCGACCGGGGGATCGGCCACTGTGCCGCCATGTTTGATGCTGGGCAAGCACATAGGAAGGTCCGCTGCATGTGACGAGTTTCTTGCATTGCAGCCGGACCTCAGATGTGTTTTGCCCCGTGGTGTGGCTCCGGCATGCAGGCTGATTAGAGAATGAGGGACGCATCTACTGGTGCGTGCCCTGCATTTGCCCAACAGCGACCATGCCTCCAAATCTCCACTACCACAAGATGTTGGCTGCGCAAGTGCACCAACATAAAAATAGATCACTAATGAAATTTAAATTTATGTCAGAGAGGGTAAGCTCTTGATTTGAACTGCCTGAAACATCATTCTTCATGTATAGATCAATACAGCATGTTGTAGTAACTTTTATATACTGATATATAAAAACATACTGAAAGCGGAGTTTGAAAAAAAAACAGAAATACATTTTTAAATATTTTCTGAATTTCTGTGCAATCTCAGCTTATTTCTTAGTCAAATGTGTATTGAGAAGCTGGCTCTGAGGTGCTAAGTGGTTTAGGGGTACTGCGTTTGCATACTGGTGGTATCTGGGTTTGTGTCCCGAAGCCCAGTACATCAGTAGTGGAGGCCATAGGGAATGTTCAGAGCACCAGTGTAGGTGCTCTGTGTCCTGGGGTGGATATCTTAATGAGCTGCTCACTGAATGTTACTTGAGGGGGTCATGGTAGAGGTGACTTTGGCAGTATGTGTGAATGCACACAACTAAGCAGCCCCATAAGGCAGTTGTGAGTATGCAATACAGAGTGGTCCTTAAGGAGTAAATCTCCCTCTTATTAGTATAGAACAATTGCCAGACTCCAATAATGACCTGCACCCTAAAGACATATGAACAGGCCATTTCCACTCCTTCACCCAACTCTACCACTAAATTCTGCACCATCCTACTAGCTGCAGTAACTGTAAAGAAGGAACAATCCCACCTCTGGGGGTAATCTGAGAGAGTTTGGTGGTACAGATGGTAGTCACTGTATTGGAGGAGCCTCAGACAAGTAGTGTAGATCATGGTGGGAAAATGCTGAAGAAAACATAGGATTGGCGACCAGCTCAGAGTGGATGCTTAAACAATGAGCAAAACCAATTGTGATGATGCATATAGATGTACACCATGCTGATGTGTATCGACAATCTGATAACAGTGTTAGTGGCTCAGTATGTTGTATGTTCACGTCTGGAAATGAAAGGTTGGAAGGTCGGGGGTTCTAGTCCCACATCAGGAACTTGGGATAATACCCAGTACTGACATTTTATGGGCAACACTAAGTGCTGCACAGCTGAGGTGCCATCATTTAGATGAGATACTAAACCAAGGTGTCTTCTGCCCATCTCTGGTAGATGTCTAGATGGCAGTTAAAGATCATATATCATGCATCTGTGCACTACAAAACAGCAGCCATCTTTGTCGTCTCCTACCCAAGCTGACATGGTTATAAGGTGAGACTATGACTGATCAACCAATCTTGAGGAGAGAAAACCTCAAGGGCTTGTGCACTTGCAATGAACTTAATTAGTTTCTGCCCCTTTGCGGTCACCAATTGCCTGTCATGTAACAGACTTCCAGGCCTGTTTAACTTTAATGGAGAGCTTGAATACCAAATCCAGAGCTGTGATCCCCCAGTAAACAGCAGTAGATGTTTCAAAACTTAGTCAGATCTGCATGAGACTCAAAGAGTGAGATGTGTATATGTGCTATTGGGAGACATAGCTTGCTGCTGTGCTGCTGCAGGACAAATGGTATCTCTGCCAGAGATGATGTGAGAAGGAGAAGCAGTCCTGCTGACAGAATTAGGTTACCATGTGCTAACTCATCATAAATCTGAAACTGAAGGCTGTAGCAATTGAAGGAGAGGCTTTTGCTGTATGACAGCTGGAGAAGCCAAACTGTGACTGCAGCTAGTATGGGAAGCCACCCAGCCAGGACCACAGTCCAGTGCTGGTTACCACCAACATTAGGGACTGGAAGCCAGGACATGCTGTGCTGGGCAGGTAAAATCCAGTTGTGTCACAGGCTGACCTACCTTGTATGTGTAGGATAATCGATTACTGAACGCAGAGGACAGAGGAGGCCTGGATATGACTGGAATAAATGGTCCACTCACCAGCAAATCCCAAAGAATTATGGAAGGGAAGGAAAGAGAGTGAAACCAGCCGGACAGGACTGCAAACTGCACCATAGAAACATATAAACATAGAAGTTGCTGGCAGATAAGGACCGCATGGCCCATCCAGTCTGCCCATTTCTTTTTCTATCTTATAAATGTGCCATCGGCCTCTGCTCTGTCAATGGCCTATCTATTCATACCCATCTGTATTGCTCCCTTATGCCTATCCCATGCCAGTTTGAAGCCCTGCACTGTATTCATATCCACCACTTCCTGAGGTACGCCGTTCCATGCATCCACCACCCTTTCTGTGAAAAAGAACTTCCTCATATTACCCCTTAATCAGCCTCCGTCTAATGCTGCGTCCTCTTGTCCTGATATTTTTTTTGCATTGAAACATGTTTCATTGATTTCATAGATAATACAAGCTGTGATAGACTTTCGTCCTTTTTGCTTGCCATTAGTAAATATTATAGACCCAATTTTATCTCATCGTCCATTACATTATCTAGACTTATTTTGAAGATATTTACATCCTCACTATCACTTATTGAGGGAGACTATTCCAGAGAGTAAAAACCCTTTGGCTATACCAATATCTTCTAGACAGAGTGTTCCATTTATTCAGTCGTATTTGTTTTGAGTGCTTCCTACTGCTGACCCTATCCATATTGAAACTAAGTCCTAGTTCTCTCATTAAAGTATTATCTCTAATTACTTTGTGTAACAAACACAAATCTCCCCTTATTCTTCTATAATGTAGAGTTTATAGATTAAGAAATTTCAACCTTTGTTTATAAGGTATTGATTTAAGTCCTGGTATAAGCCTTGTAAATCTGTGTTGTACAGCTTCCACCTTTTTGATATCTTCCTTTTTAAATGTTAGACTCTTTCATCTTGTTAACACCCTTAAGGTGTTTGAATGTTTTGATCATATTACCTCTCTTCCTCCTTTGCTCTAGGGTATACATATTGAGCCCTGTTAATCTGTCCTCATGTTTTCTGATGCAGTCCCTGCACCATTTTGG
The DNA here is from genome assembly GCA_016271365.2 of Neoceratodus forsteri. NCBI lineage: Eukaryota > Metazoa > Chordata > Ceratodontiformes > Ceratodontidae > Neoceratodus > Neoceratodus forsteri. The sequence continues at coordinate 36,257,291 of JADMNL010000023.1, forward strand.
TTGCTCTTCTCTGGACTGCCTCAATTTGGTTAATGTCCTTGTGAAGGTGTGGCCTACAGTACTGCATGCAATACTCCAGATGGGGCTTAATCAGTGTCTTGTAAAGAGGGTTTATTACCTCCCTCTTCCGACTTGTGATACCTCTACTAATATACCCCAACATCCCTCTAGCCTTACCTACTGCTTTACTGGTCTGCTTGGATGATTTCAGGTCATCGGTGATGATGATGCCCAAGTCTCTTTCTTCCCTTGTGACTGCCAGCAACTCTCCTCCCAGCCTATAGGTGGCTTCAGGGTTTCTCTTCCCTATGTGCATGATCTTGCACTTCTTTGCATTAAACCCCAGTTGCCACTCTTCTGACCATTTTGCTAGTTTATCCAGATCTCTTCTCATTCTGCCCACCCCATCTGGATTATCTGCTCTATTGAAGATCTTGGTGTCATCTGCAAACAGACAAACCTTACTCTCCAGTCCATTTGCAATGTCACTGATGAAGATATTGAAGAGGACTGGCCCCAGGACTGATTCCTGAGGTACCCCACTTATGACTTGCATGTCTTCTGACTGTATACTGTTTACCACCATTCTCTATTTTCTGTCCGTCAACCAGTTTGCCACCCACTTGACCAACTTCGAACCCACCCCAAGCCTACCCAGCTTATTAATCAATCTTCTATGTGGAACAGTATCAAAAGCTTTGCTGAAGTCAAGGTAGGCGACATCAACCGCTCCCTCTTGGTCCACCACTCTGGTTACCCAGTCAAAGAAATCTATGAGATTGGTTTGACAGGACCTTCCTTTTGTAAACCCATGCTGTCTTGGATCCTGTGCTCCTATGAATTCCAGGTGTTGCACGATTCTTTCCTTAAGGAGTGCCTCCATGATCTTGCCCACTACTGAGGTAAGACTGACTGGTCCGTAGTTCTCTGCCTCCTCCCTGCTACCATTTATGTGGAGTGGGATCACATGAGCTGTTCTCCAGTCTTCTGGAACCTCTCCTGTGCTCAGAGACTCACTAAACAGTTCTGATATGGCCCTGCTAGTTCCAACCTTAGCTCCTTTAGTACCCTGGGATGTATGCCAGCAGGACCCATTGCCTTGTCCATACTGAGCTTATCGAGCTCTTGTAGGACCCTTTCTTTTGTGAAGGGACTGGTGCACACCTCCCTCTCCCTGTGTCCATGATGCGGAGCTGTGGGCCCTGCCCTACCTTCTCTTTAGTAAATACTGAGCAGAAGTATCTATTTAGGATAGATGCTTATGTGGTCGTCCTCCTCACACGCCCCCTTATCTCCTTTGATTTTAGCAATACGCCCTCTGGACTTTCTCCTTTCACTAATGCATCTATAGAAAGTCTTGTCACCTTCTTTTACTGTTTGTGCTAGTGTTTCCTCAGTTTGGACCTTTGCCTGCCTTATTGCCTTCCCTGCTTCCCTTAGGGAAGTTTAGTATGCCTCCCTATCTTCATCCTGCTGAGTTCCCTTATATTTCCTGAAGGTCAGTGTTTTGGCTCTGACCTTTTCTGCTACTGTTTTTGAGAACCAAAGTGGTTTCCTTCTTTTTTTGCACTTCCTTTTCTCTCTAAAACAATGGGATGTTGCTTCAAGTATTGCTCCTTAATGCTTGCCCACTTTGCCCGTACCCCGTCACCTTTTGTTCTTTTTGCCAGGGCTAGCTTTACTCTGTTGGCCATTTTATCAAAGTCAGATCCTCTGAAGTCCATATTTTTGCCTTGGAATGGGATGATTTAGTTCTAGTGGCCAAATTGAACCATACTATGTGGTGGTCACTGGCCCCCAGATGACCTTCTATCTGGAGATTTGTGATCCTTTCCCTGTTAGTCAATACTAGATCTAGGATAGCCCTGTCTCTTGTGGGTTGTTGTACCAGTTGTTTGAGGCCCTCCCCCTTCAGGGAATCCACCATGTGTCTAGTTCTGGCAGATGTTCCTGCTGGTATTGACCAATCTGTATCTGGCATATTGAAGTCTCCCATTATCAGAACCTCCCCTTTAGCAGTCATGTTTTGTATATTTTCTAACAGTAATGTGTCTATGTCCTCCCCCTGGTCTGGGGGCCTGTAGACAACCCCTGTTCATATGGCTGTCCCATTTCCTGTTTCCAGGGTGACCCACAGTTCTTCTGGCTCCTTATGTGTATTCTGAATTTGTGTACCTTTGATATTTTCATTGACATACAGGGCCACTCCCCCCATTTTGCACCTTGGTCTCTTCTGAACAGTACATAGCCAGGTACTGAAGTCTCCCAAGTGTGGTTAGTAGTAAACCATGTCTCGATAATTGCTACTATGTCCAGTTTAGCCTCTGTTATTATTGCCTGCAGGTCTGGGATCTTGTTTCCCAGACTGCGAGCATTTGTGTACATGATTTTCCAATGGCCAGATCACTCTTGTGCATTGAGGGAGATCCCCTGGTTTGGGAGACCATAAGTAAACTCAGGTCTTGTGGTGTATCTACATAATTTTTATCATAGTTTGGGAAAGCTTTTGGCCATCCAGCTAGAATTTTCAAGTACTTTTACAGGTTAAGATTCCTTGTGTTTCAGATTTTAAGTTGCAAAGCATTGATTTAATTTAAGTTCACCACCACCAGTCAACCATGTGCAACATCATTGTTCTATGTTTTCATGGCTGAGTAGCCAGTGAAGCACAGGGAGCTCCTAATAGATTTAAGGGTTTACACTGGTACCAGTGGAAAGAAACTTAATGTCCTCATGTACAGTTGGGAAGGAAAATGCAGCTGTACTGTACTGTGTATGTGTGGTTTGGTGGACAGGCACTGTTATTTGGTCTGAGCCTGACAGGGCACTTGAAACACAGCCACATATTGATACCAATATTTTGCTGTACCTAAGATAGCACTGAAGTGCAGTCCTGTGATTCTTGTCTACACCTGAAAGGGCACTAAAGAACCTGCCAACACTATAAGAGCTATCTCATGCTGCTAATCCCACTTTCCTAAATTGCCTGACTTCAACCCTAATAAAGACCCTGTTATTTTGTTGTTAATCACTGCACATTTTATTAATATCAGAGTATAAATTGTATGCTCTCAATGGATTGTTACTACACTGAGCTGGATCACAGGTGGTTTGACCCTGTGGGAAGGTGGGGAGGCAGCCTGTTATTCATCTTAACTTTGGATCGGAACCCCCCCATCAGGAGGCCCAGTCCCCTCAACCTTTGCTGAGCCCACAAGGCAGGGGTAGCAACTGCAACATCCGCAGTGACCCAGTGACTATCACATAGAATCTGATAGCAGAAGAAGACTGAGGCCCATCCAGTTTGTCCATCTTGCCTGAAAACATTCCTGCTCCTGGTCTCCATGTGATGTATAAATATCTGCATTGTCAAGCAAGAAAATGGCTGAATAAAAAACAAATAAAACACATGGAAGGTCTATGAATGCTTCTTATCTTTTGTTCTGCTTTCACTGATCAGTTAAAGGGGAACTAGAGTCAAAAATATACAAAACATATGTTGTGCAGAGTGTTTTATTTTGTAGATGAACGCCTAGTAAGTCCTTCCCTTTGTTTCCTGAAAGGAGTTTTTTTTTAATTTGTTGGCTAGTTTAATGGCCCCTGGAGATCTCAATCACTGTCAATGGGACATGAGGCATTGTAGGAACAAGAAAAGCCATAAAAAAGCAAACATGGAGACCCCCAGGGGCCATAAAACCAGCAAGCAAATTTAGAAAAAACTTTGAGCAAACAAAGGGAAGGATTTGCTAGGCATACACCTGCAAATCAAAACACTGTGCACAGCTTTACGTTTTGTAAACTCTGACTTTAGTTTTCCATTAACATAGTGAAAGAGGTAGCATCTGGATTCATTGCTGGCACTGCAACCTACCATCAGGTAACTCTAGCCTGAAACCAGGCCACAGCCAGGGCCATGCCTTGGACTTAATGTTCTCACTGGGGCTTGAGATCCATGACCTCAAGACTTATCTGACTGTTTGGTCAAATTATTGCATGGTGGAGTTCTCATTCTGGACCCTCCCCCGTTAGTCCCTCCCCTGTTGAGATGGTCCACTACCACCCTTTAAAGAGGTTGTCCCCAGAGGGACTTATGGTGGTAATAGACCTTTCTGGTTTGAGTGGTGCTTGTGCACCAGGTCCATGCGAGGCACTGGCAGCATACAATAGTGCTATCTCTAGGGAACTCGACTCTTTTGCACCAGTCTGTATACAACCTAAGTCTTCTTGCTTGAGATCCCTATTTTTTTGATTGGGCTTTCAAGGAGATGAAGATTAGGGGTCGGAGGTTGGAGCATTGTTGGCAGAGACCTTGGTCCAAGGAGGACAGACTGGCTTTGAGAATTCACTGTGGTGAATATCAAAGGGCAATCTACCATAAGAAGGCAGTGTTCCTGTTCAGGGAGATTGCTGCAGGGAGGAACAGACCAGCTCAGCTTTTTTGGACTGCAGATAGGCTACTTAATCCTGCCAGCGTGCAGCAGAAAAGAGCAGTTTCAGTTGCTCAGTGCAAGGAGTTTGCTCTGTTCTTCTCTGACAGGGCGTCCTCCATTAGGACTGGGAATGGGGTGGATATGGCCCCTGCAGTGGTGAGACATGCATTTTCAGAGGCACTCCTATTGTCTTGAGTGAGTTTTGGCCAGCGGGGGCGTCAGAGGTTTGCGAGGTGATTTCAAAGCTGAGGCCCACTTACTGTGAACTGGACCTGGGCCTGATTTGTCTCTTAATGGGATGTGTTGAGTCCATTGGTCCAGTGTTTTCTGAGACTGTCTAGTGTTCGCTTTCAGAGGGACTTCTCCCCAGCACCCTGAAAAAGGCACTGGTGAGGGTCCTCTTAAAGTAACCATCTCTTGACTCTGACGTCTTAGCAAATGATAGACCAATCTCCAACCTCCCATTTTCTGGTAAGGTCATTGAGAAAGTAGTGTCCCTGCAGCTCGAGGCACACCTTGCAGCCTATGATGGCAGTCCTGGACCTATCAGGATCACTGGGTGAAAGCACAAGTCCAGGGGATCTCGTACTAGCCTATAATAAGGCAGTGGGAGACACCCTGGATTTGATTGCTTCTGTTCATGTTCGACCACTCACTCTTCGCCCAAGGTCCCCTTGGTATGATGGGTCCTTGAAGGAGTTGAGGTGTGTTGGTCGAAGGCTGGAAAAAGCATGGCAGAAGTCCGGCCTGTATGCTGACAGGCTTAGATTGATAGAACATTATAAGGGCTATTAATCAGAAATCACCCGTAAGAAGGCAGAGTTCCTGTCCAGGGAGATTTCTGCTGCGAAGAATCGACCGGCTCAGCTTTTCCGAACTGTTGACAGATTGTGCAATCCAATCTGTCTCCAGTCTGGAAAAGCTTTTTCACAAATTAAGTGTGATGAGCTAGCTCGGTTCTTTGCAGATAAGGTTGCCAGCATCAGATCTGGAATCAGCCAGGCTCTCTCTATGAGGGGTTGCAGAGGTCGACAGAAAGTGGTGAGCACCCGCTCTGTCTGGATGGATTTCAGCCAACCAGAATTCATGGACATTGTGAAGATTGTCCAGACTCTGCACCTAACCTGTTGTAGTTTGGATCTGGGCCCTACCTCCCTTTTAGTGGGGTGTGTAGATGTTATCTGCCCGATCCTAGCCAAAATTGTATGGCGATCCTTACAGAAGGGTGTCTTTCCAGACCCCCTAAAAGAGGCAGACATTTGACCACTCCTTAAAAAACTCTCCTTGGATCCTGATGATCCAGATAACTACCGACCTGTCTCTGACCTTCCCTTTGTAGGGAAGGTTATTGAGAAGGTGGTTGCACTGCAACTGGACGATCACCTTGTAACTCACAATGTCTATGAAGCTCTTCAGTCTGGTTTCAGGAAGAGGCATAGCATGGAGACTACACTTGTTCGGGTACTAAATGATCTCCTAATGGCGAGAGATTGAAAGGCTTGTACCATCTTGGTCCTTCTTGATCTCTCAGCAGCCTTTGACACTGTGGCCCATGGGGTGCTTTTGGAGACCCTGTGGTTTCTCTGTGGACTGTGGGGTACAGTCGTCGAATGGTTTGATTGTTCCTTGTAAGCAGGGTTCAGAGGGTGGTCACTGGAATTTATTCCTCTGATGCCCTCACTCTGTCCTACGGGGTGCTGCAGGGCTCCATATTGGTGCCTATGTCATTCGCAGTGTATATGCTGCCATTGGGAGAAATCATCAGGTGTTACGGCTTGAGTTTTCACTACTATGCAGATGACACTCAGCTGTATATGTCCTTTGTGCCCAGATAGGTTGATGCGATCTCTGTTCTAAATAATTGCCTCTCCAAAATCAAAGGCTGGATGAGCTCCAGTTGTCTGAGATTGAATCCAGATAAGACTGAGGTATTGGTTGTGGACCCAGGTCACCCGGGGGTGGGTTTGGGGGCTGGGAACGTGTCAGGCCTGTGGCTTGACGGTGTCCAGCTCACTACCTCAGATTGGGTGTGGAACCTGGGCGTTATCTTTGATGATGGCTTGAACATGAAATCTCAAGTGTCAGCTGTGGTTAAATCCTCATTTTACCATCTGAGGAATATTGCCCGGGTGAAACACCTGGTTCCGCCAGATGAACTTCCAACATTGGTCTATGCCTTCATTACTACCCATCTTGACTACTGCAATGCCCTCTACCTAGGGCTGTCTGGGGTTGATATCCACTGCTTGCAGCTGGTGCAGAATGCTGTGGCCAGGCTGCTGACTGATACCTCTAGATCCAGTCACATAACGCCTGTGCTGTGTGGATTGCACTGGCTGCCAGTCCAGTGGCGGATCACCTATAAGGTAGGCTTGCTTACCTTTAAAGCCCTACATGAACAGGGACCAAACTACCTGAAAGATCTCCTGACTCCCTACTCCCTCAATTGCCCCCTCCAATCCACCGATGAGGGATTGCTAGAAATTCCCAGGGTTTGTCTTAAAACATCTGGAGCTCGTGCCTTTTCATTTGTAGCACCAACCCTGTGGAATTCTCTACCTCGTCGGTTAAGAGAATGCCTGACCGTCAGTAGTTTTAAATCTTTGTTAAAAACTTTTTTATTTTCACTGTCTTTCCCAGACTGATTTTAAATTCATATTGTTGTTTGCCTGTATATTTATGGTTTATATTCTGTACAGCGCCTTGATATTGAAAGGTGCTATATAAATAAAGATTTGCTTGCTTGCTTGCATGACATCTATGAGCCATTCCAGTCTGCATTTAGGTCCAGGCATAGCATTGAAATGTCATTAGTCAGGGTATAAAACGATCTCCTCAGGGAGAGAGGTGGAGGGGAGTGGTCGATACTCATTCTCCTTGATCTCTTCTCAGCATTTGACACTGTGGACCATGTAGTTGTTGCTGGATCACCTAAGGGTATTGTCATGAACTAGTTTGAGTCCTTCCTCACAGGCAGGATGAATAAGGTAGTGATGAGGAATTTTTCCTCCTCCTCAAAGCCCCTGCCCTGTGGAGTTCTCCCGGGCTCAATCCTGTCACCTTATGTTGTTTGCAGTGCACATGCTTCCCCTGGGTGAGATCAATACATGGTACAGTTTGGGTTTTCTCTGTTATGCAGATAACACTCAACTGTGTATGTCATTTGCTCCCGGGTTGGGTGACTGTGGAGGTGCTAAAAAATGTCTGACTGAGATCCAAGCCTGGATGTCCTAGCTGGCTGAGAATGAACCTCAACAAGACGGAGGTGCTAGTGGTGGAGCCTGGTCACTGATGTGATGTGGGTGCTGTGGGCATGGGAACAAAATTATTCCTTAGCCCTACCCCTTTGGCGGCTGCTACTAAAGTGAAGAATCTCAGCAACATCCTTGATGATGGGTTGTCACTTGTGTTACAGGTGTCATCCATCATGCAGAAAGGTTTTTACCACCTAATGGAATGGCACCTGGATCAAAGCCTTATTTCCACTTGGTGACCTGCCCTCACTGGCTCATGCCTTTGTAACATCTAGGCTCAACTACTGTAATTCTCTGTACCTCAGAGTTAGTGGAGGGATTCTTCATCACCTACACCTAGTGCAGAACACAGCTGCCAGGCTTTTGATGGACCTTCCAAGGTCTTACCATGTGACCCTGGTACTGCATGATCTGCATTGGCTGCCAGTGAGATGGAGAATTGCCTTTAAGGTTGGCTTGCTCACCTATAAGGCCCTATATGGCTCAGGTCTTGGCTATCTGACTGACCTCCTGACTCCTGTCCACCCTGGGCACTCACTCTGCTCCTCCACTGAAGATCTTCTAGCACTTCTATGATTCATTTCTAATGCCCACCATTAGACCCACCACTGTGACCTTTATATCTCCATCAGATGGACCTCCTTGCACACTAGAAGTCTTACCCACTCCCTTACCTGGCTCTATCAAGCTCTCCTGTTCAAACTCCCCCCTTACATAACAAATCTCTTTCAGCGATTGGTCGGCAAATACCCCTTGCATGTGAACTCGTACATTATGTTGGACATTCTAAGTGTCCGACCCCATTTTGGCGATATGGCCATAAGCCATGCTCTCCAAACTGTTTGGAACAAGGTCCAGTCCAGCATTAAATTACAAAAATCTAATCCCCCTAAGCAACTTCAAAACATTGATCACCTGCAATTTCAAAAAAATCTGCACCAGCCATTAAGAATCATTCCGGCGCACCTTAAGTATCCCAGACCACCAACTGCCCTCACAGGCTCCCCATGTTACTCCCATCTACTCCTCCCACCCAAACTACATCCCCTCCCTTGACTATCACAGGTCACCCACGACTCCTGCTAGGTTCTCCATTTCATTCCCACCCCAACCCCTCCACCAACCTATACTCCATCTCGCCTCCACCCTACCAACTGCGCAGACCTTCCATCGCCCCCCCACTCCTACTCCCAGCTACCACCTGCCATTCCCAGCTACCCTTTCCATATACCCCTCCCTTATCCCCAACCTGTCTACTCCCTTTCACCCTCGCCTATTCATTTCCATTTTCACCGCTCCCCTTCATCTACAATAGCTCCTCACCCCAAGCAATCTTCCACCTCTACCATGCTTTCATCCTCTGCTACACACTCCTTATCTCCAAACCTGCCTGTTCGCTATCCTGCCTGTCTTCATTATCATTCTCTTCCACCATTCACTCACCACTCCCCTCCATCAGCAGTCCATTTCACCCCAGAAACTCTTCCCTGCCCCCTACCCTCCAACCCTTCAGTTTACAACTTCCCCAGTACGGCACTCCCAATCTACAAATCACTTAATCACTGCCCATTGCTGCCAACAAATCCTTGGCTTATGTATCTACTTGTATTCACATTTTACCTTTTGATTCTATGAATGCTGTATATGTATCTACCTGTATATATATTGTACCTCTTGATTCTATGAATGCTGTATATCCTGTAAATATCTGTATGTATTTTGCAAATTTTGTCATCTCTGTGTGATCACATTGTAACATGATTGAGTGTATCAGGACCTCCTTGTAAATGAGCCTGCTCAATTGTGTCTTTCCTGTCAAATAAAACTGGACTAAACTGAACTGAGTTCCTAGGGCCTGGCTGAAGACCTCTGGAGATAGTTCATTTGAGGTTGCAGACCTAGCCCTATGGAATTTGCTACCAAGATCCTTGAGGGAAGCCCCATCGGTGAAGGCTTTTAAGTGGGGTCTGAAGTTGCATCTGTTTACAGAAGCTTTAGAAAATTATTTATGCATTTAAGAATTAGCTGACTGCTGAACAATTTTATTGAGGATTTTATTTTGTTTGTTGGTGCCTTTGATTGCTGTTATTTTGTAATGTTGTGTATTACTTCCCTTTGCCTGTCTGTACAGCACCCAGAGCCTCTGGGATTGGGAGCATAACAAATAATCTTTGCTTATTTATTTACTTACTGTGTCCTGCCTAACACCAGACCAAAATGATCTGGTCAACTGCTCTAGTGGTGTCTCAGCACCCCCCATCTCCATATTGCCCACCCCTTCACTTCAAGAAGTGTACACTATCCCCTTGTGCCTGTCCCTCCCATGCTTGAACCCAGTCATGTGCTTTATGCTAACTTCCTCACGGACCAATTTTTTTAACTCATCAACCACCCTTTCTGTCAAATGAACTTGTTCATACCCTTCTTGAATCTCCCCACCAATGTCTACACATGCCTTCTTGCCAGTGTTCCCTCTTTCCTAGTAAATAGTTCACTTCTGTCCACCTTGTTAATTCCCAACTGAAAAGAACAGCTACTTACTCTAACAGTAGATCTTCCAGAAAATGTCCCCCATTAGGTCACACCTTTGAAACTGTAAGCTGTCAGTTTCAGGACCACTTGGAAAGTTTTGCTAGCTGGTGGCTGCCCAAAGATAACTTGCAACATTGGCACCAATGTTTACTTACTTTATTTTTTTTGAATTGGTAACTGGGAGAGGCACACTGAGCCAAGGATTGTTTCCAGGTGTTACCAGGGGAAAGAGGAAGGAGAGAAGCACAATTACAAACAAAATACAGCCAGTCTGGTGATATGGTTACAGTGAGGATGACATAAAGAGCTTAACTTTAATGCAGTACTGACAAACTGGAATCACATTTCATACGGAAGACAAATGAATTAGCATACAAGTCATCTGTGCAAACCGGGTAAACTCAAAGTGCATAGTGCCAGAGTGAAGGAAGGTTGAGCTGGTGCTGAAAGTAGGAGTCAAAACAGGTTGATAAATTTCAACGAGGTTGTCAGAACTATGAAGTTGAGGGGAGGGATTGATAAAAGGTGGTCAAAAGCTAGGCAAGGGTAAGTAACATGGACAGAACCCATTGCTCCTTAGTTCCCTACCAGAGACAAGCTGAGAGAGCCTCTTGCCATAAGGAACCAGGAGGCCAAACCAGTACTAGACATACAAGGCGAGGCAGAGGATTGGAAAACAGCATACATGCATACATAAGGCACTTATGGACACCTCCAAACAAGGCAGTGGACAAATTTGTCAGCAAATACCTCAGAAATGGGGAAGGAGGGTGTGTGTGTGCTGTGCTCCAGTGGAGAAGATTCTCTCGAAGATTTACTGTTAAGGTAAGTAACTGTTCTATCTTCATTGAGGCTATCTCATCCATTGGGTCACACCATTGGAACAATTCCCAAGCAGTACACAATGTATCCTGGGAGGATGGCAGAGTCTGAAATGCAAACAAGACAGAAGGTCTTGAAATACCAAAGTAGCCATGTCTACGAGAGACAATGCCTAGACTGTAGTGCTTAGTGTAAGTATGCACAGTGCTCCATGTGGCAGCATCACATGGGGTATAACAGCTGTAGAAATCTTCTGAAAGCAGGAAATAGAAGTGATCATACCACATGTAGAGTAACCATGCATATCACCAGGAAGTTCCTTACCAGACTTTCTGTAACAAAACTCAATACAGTTAGCCAATCATTTGAGCAGGCACTGTTTAGACACAGGGGAGCCCTCTTTTACAAGAGTGAATGAGACAAAGGGCTGAGCGGACTTTCTGTAGGCCTTAGTACAATCAAGTTAGAAATACTGTGTTCTATGTACATCAAGTGTATTGAGAAATGTCTCACCTTTTGTAGAATGCTCAGGATAATACACAGGAAAGTTTATGTTCTTATTCAGTATGAAATCAAAGACCACCTTGGTCACAGCAGGCTAAAACGGAGCCAGAGTCAACTTCTCGAGTATAAAATTGAGGTCCTGAGGTGGAATGGGTTTATAAAGTGTGGGTTGCATGTGCTGAATACCTTTTAGGAATATACTGGAAACTTCCAGCTGTGCCACTGTGTGCCCATCAAAAGTGACATGAAAAGGAAAATGGCAGCTAAGTGCACCTTAATGAACAAGTACTAGAAACCAGAGTCTGAGACAGAATGTAGGTCAGTACGGTATTCACAGGAGATGTAAATGGGTCATCAGAATGGGTTGTGTACTATTTGGAGACACGCTTCGATTTTAAAGAATAAGTGTGCCATGTGTAAGACTTTCTAGCTGCAAGCAAGACATCTGCCACCTGGGGTGAACCACAAAATGGGCAATTGCTGCATCTTCAGGCGCCATGCAGTACTGCAGTAGCAGTACTGCTGGTGACTCTGGTGATCCAGGTTCAATAGTGAGCTCGAGTCATCAGAGACCAACAAAGAGAGGAGGACCAAGCATCCCAGGGACCCTCTCCTCATCCTCCAGGGAGGAAGGGAGGGACACCACTGCTGCCAAGTGACCACCACCTGGGTCACCACAGGTGGTGGTGCAGGCATGGGTGCACTATGGGATAGGGAAGCACTAAATGGCTGTGAGGGGCTTCATGCAGTATGTGTGCACACCAGATCTCAGCCAGAGCTCCCATGGGGAGTGGAGAAACTAAAAAAAAAGAACCCTTGGCAGAGCAGAATGACAGCCCTGCTCTTGTACTGACCCTATACCTGCCAACCACACTCCCTCCTTGCTAAATGAAGATTCTGAGGGATCTGACCCAGCCCGAGAACCCCATTATGGGGGGTAAGCCACAATGGAAAACATGGATGAGGTAAGTACCCCGCATAAGGCAGGGTGATGGGGTTGAAGAGTTGCAAGAGCTCAAAGGTGGGGCCAGATGTCAGTTGGGAGAGGTGGCACAAACAGAAAGTGAAAAACCAAAAAAGAAAGAAAAGAACCATGCATGTACATGAAGGAACCACAGGTCCAATTGGACCAGGGACCTCTTGTCCTGTGACAGAAGACCCCATCAAAGGGGAAGCTGAACAGGAGGGTCAACTACCAGATGCTGCAGAAAAAAAAAACACATCTTGTGACACCTGAAGGTGGCCACCTCTATTAGGGTGGCATGCTCTGCTCTCAGCCTGAGCAGAACTCTCTGAATGAGAGGGATCAGAGGAAATACATAAATTAATCTCCCTTTCCAGGAAAGGGACATGTCTCACCAAAAAACTCCAGGCCCAGCTGCGAGAAGCAGTTTTGCATTGCGTGGAGATGCAAAAAGGTCCAACTCTGAATGACCCCAACTTGTGAAGAGGTCAACTACCTCAGAAATCAACAGTTCCCATTTGTGTACCAGGGATAAGACTGGCTTAGCCTGTCTGCCAAGATATTTTGGACACCTGGGAGAAACATGGCCAACATCTGAAGGCTGTGAGGCATCACCCAGTGCTACACTCTCATCACTTTCCTGCACAAAGGTTAGGAGTAAGTGCCCCCTTGCTTGTATCTGTAGTGCATTACACTGACATTGTACATCTTGATCAACAAGGGACCAGGGCAGAGGTGACTGTCGAAGGCCTGAAGACCCAGCACCATAGTTGATGTCTGCAGGATATTGATGTAGAGATCTGAATTCAGGTCGGTCTAGGACCCTTTAATCTGGAAGGAATGGAGATGGGCACCCCAGTCTGACTCTGAGGCATCTGTTGTAAGGATTTGCATTGGAGTCAGGGAGAAGAAAGGAATGTCTTGCAATAGGTGCTGGTGGTCCATCCAATAGACCAAAGCACTGCAGAGAGGGGATGTGATGAGGACCATCTGTTCTAGCTCATCCGTCAATTGATCCCATTACTCCCAAGGAATCCATTGTGGTATGCACATATGCAGATGGGCAAAGAAAACCATCACTATGGCAGCAGCCATCCATGAGTCCCAGTAGGCATAGGATCATCTGAGTGAACATGTAATGACTCTTGTATATCATCCAGGCCTGGGAAACTATGGTCTCTGCCCTGTCTACAGGTGGGAAGGCACTGCCCACTGCTGTGTCTAGCACTACACCAATATGTTGGAGGTACATAAAATGAACTATTTTGGATTATGGTATGTTTACCATAACACCCAGTTCCTCAAGCAATTTTTTGTTCTGCACAATGTTTACTGAACCTCTTTCTTGGACAGGCCCTTCAGGAGCCAGTTCATCAGATATGGGTAGACATATAGTCCTTCCCTCAAAAGGGCTGTTGCCACAACCATGAAGCAATTGGTAAATATCCGTAGTGTTGTGAATAAGCCAAAAGGCAAGACCAGGAACTGATAATGGCTGCCCTCCAGCATAAAATGGATGCACTGCCTGTGGCACTTGTGAATTTTGACATGAAGGTATGCAGCGGTGGCGATAGAAATTTCTTGGCCTGGGACACATCTTTAGGACTGGGACCCCCTCATCCTCCCATCCCCTTGTAAGACATATATAAATCAATAAATGAGTACATTTATATTTAAATAAATATTGTGCCATTGTGCCAGTTAACAAAAAGAAACTAGAAAACATATAACACAGAATGTACTTTACTGGTGCAAGTCTGTGGGGGCTTGGATTCCAGCAGGGGTCTGAGGTTGGGTGCAGCAGGGGGCAACTGGGGACCCACCGGTAAGAAAGGTCTCCTGATGGTGTCCGATGAAACTGTTTTGTATCTTGTGATGGTAGCAGAGAATGGTTGCAGCCATAGATTATGTTTTTCTTTGCTTTACTGCCATTTATTTAGCATTATAACTTTAGTGCTCCAGTCAGATCCACAATCCACAAAAGATTTAAAATGCAGAGTACCCGCCAAAACCAGAAACAGGACCAGAAGTGAGACAATGGCATGAGAACAGTTGTTTATTAAACTTAAACTTTAAAGATTATAATGTTAAATCTTTGCCTGCCTTATCTTTTTTATTTTACCTAGCACAGTATCCTATGTAGTGAGTTATTTTGAGCTAGCTATGCTGTTAAAATTAGCAGTGAAAATGCTTTGGGTAGAGAACAGGGGCACAATACTGCAGTACTGGTGATGATGATGATGATGAGTTTTTCAACATGCTGCTTCACTGAGGCAGGAACAGCAGCCTGCTGCATCTAGTTGGCCTGTTCTCACTCTGTCTTAGGCCAGTACCACAATCAAGTTAATACCCATCCATCACCACCCTTCTGGGCCCAGACACCTGGCCATGACCACAAAAAAAAGTTTAAAAACAAAAACAGTCTACTAGACTCCCAAGCATCTCCTCATCAGTAATCTGTATTTTTGAACTGTTTGACTTTGTACACAGTTTGCACTTGTATGCCCTGGCCCCACTTTTACCCAGGCCAGTCCCCTTTTACCCAGGCAGAAGTACCCACCAGGACTCACTCAGAAGTTCTGCAGCCAGTCTCCGGTCTGTCCCAGAATGGAATCCTCTCTTCTTCCCCCACTTGTTGCAGCCTCCTCTACTGTGGTGCGTCTGGTCCACAACCGACCTTGTCTCGATCTCCGCCCAAAGCCTGCCCCGTCCACCCGGTCCTCCACACTGCAGTCAACTCTCCACTGAGTCCAACACACCACCCCACCACCCACGCTCCTCTTAAGTTCGCAGCAAACAGTCACAGACTCGCACAGGTAGATGCAGCAGCAAATAAAAGAAAAATTAACGGTGCAACTCCCGAAGCTCTGCTCCCTGAACCTGAACCAAAGCAACAGCCGAGCCAACAATGTTGATGGTCCGACAGACAACATCGACTAGTCTACCACTGTTTCCACGAGATCCTCCTCACTTGTCAAATGATTGATGCGAGTGAGGACTCAAGGAGAGATGGTAGGAACCAACTTGCTGTATGCGCGACCCCTGTCCTGTGTGACACCAGCTATGACCCAAACACCGACCATGGCCCATTCCTGATAACTTCCTCTGACCTGCAGACAAGGTTGAGGGACAGCAAGGCACAGCCAACTGGGTATGGGGGAGGACAGTCACCTCATCCTCTGCTCACAGACTGTGGAGTTCCATGGGGCGGGACTAGAGCACGAGCGTGGGACTGGGACCAGTTGTGTGTGACGGAACGGGAGCCCAGGGGGTGGGAGCTCTGAGAATTTTCCAGCTGTCTGTGGAGCAGCCGGGTGGCAGGAGTTCTGCATTTTGTAAAGCACACACAGAGCAGACGCCGGGCACCACGACCCACCGGGTCCGGGACAGTTTTCCCGGCTGCCCCCCCTCCGTTGGTGTCCCTGAAGGTATGCATCCTTCATGTCCAGGGTACAAAGCCAATCCTTGTTTTGTAATGTGGGAGTAGAGCTTGCAGAGACACCATTTGAAACTTGTTGTATTCAGTGAACTGATTTAGGTCTCTGAGGTCAAGTACAGGACACAAATCCCATTGTACTTGGGAACCAAGTAGTATCTTGAATGGAACCATTTGTTCCTTTCTTGGGTAGAAACATGTTTTGATAGGCTTTTGAATGAGTGACTGAATCTCCTGTATCAGAAGGGATAAGTGGCCTGAAGGATAATGAAAATGAGGTAGAGGATGAAATGGAGTGGTGGACAGCAGCTCAAGGGCATGTCCCTTTTCCACTATTTCCAGGACCCACTTGTCTGTTGAGCTCTCCCTCCATTTTGACAGATGAATGGAGATCCTTTCCCCCACTTGCACCCCAGGAGGCAAAAGTGGAGTGGGAGGAAGTGGGGAGTCAGAAGATACTGGGGGAGACAGGGCCACCTTGACTGATACCTTTGGGTGCCATTTTAGGAGCATCATGGAGTAGAATACCCAGAACGAGACTGCCTTCATGACCATGGGACTACTTATCAGAGGCATAGCCACCATGGGATGTAGGTCACCACAATTAGCCTCTACCATGCCTCCAGCAGGTTGAGGACTCAGAGATTTGATGGATCTTAAAGTCATCTTGGAGGCATGAAGCTCACATAGAGCATTTTCAACATCACTCCCAAACAGTTTGGAGCCTCTGAAAGGGGCATTCAGAACAGCCTGTTATATATAAAAGTACTCAAACGAACATATGAAGAAGCCAGCAGAAGAATGCCATTTGGTCTTATTGCAGGGTCCACAACTTGAGCTAATGTCCCTGCCCTCCCTCCCAGTCCTCCCATCCTCCGTAGCCATGATCCTTACCATCCACCTATGCCTATCTCAGCCTCTCTTAAAGCTGCCCACTGTCTTCAATGATATGACCTGTTCTGGCAGCATATTCCAAGTGTCCACCACCCTCTCTGTGAAGAAGTGTTTCTTGACCTCCCTCCTAAACCTCCCCACCCTCCAGTTTAAGACTGTACCCCCTCATGTCATTGTTGCCATTCAGCTTAAAGAGACTCTCCATATCAACCTTATTTACCCCTTTCAAGTACTTGAAGGCCCCAATCATGCCCCCCCCCTTTCTCTCTCTCCTGTCTTCCAGGGAATACATGTTCAGTGCCCTCAACCTCTCCTCATATGCCTTACCCTGCTGACCCGCTATCATCTTTGTAGCCTTCCTCTGGAGTTTCTCCAGCAGGTTAATGTCCTTTCTGAGGTGTGGGCACCAGAAATGAACTCCATATTCTAGATGCAGCCTTACCAGTGACCTGTACAAGGGTAGTATAACCTCTTCTCTCCTACTACTGATCCCCCTAGATATGCATCCCAGCATCTTGTTTGCCTTTGCTGCTGCTTTCTTTCACTGCGTGGAGTGCTTCAGGTCACTAGTGATCATCAATCCCAGGTTCTTCTTCTCCTATGATGCAGACACTCGAACTGTACCAAGGAAGTACTCTGTCCTGGGATTCTTGGCTCCAATATGCATAACTTTGCATTTCTTGGCATTGAAGCCAATCTGCCAGATCCTGGACCACTTCCCCAGCTTTTCCAGATCTTCCTGTAAGTTCTGTATCCCTTCCGCTGTGTCCACTCTCCCACACAGCTTGATGTCATCCGTGAATAGGCACATTTTGCCCTTAATGCCATCCCCAATGTCATTGATGAAGACATAGAACAACACCGGCCCCAGCACTGAGCCCTGCAGGACCCCACTGGTTACCTCTCTGGTGCCAGATAACTCTCCTCCCACAATCATCCTTTGGGTTCTGTCCCTCAGCCAGTTTTCCACCAATCTGGCCATCTTTTCTCCCCAACCCCAAGATCCACCAACTTCCTGATCAACATTTTGTGGGGCACTAAGTGAAAGGCCTTGCTGAAATCAAGATAGAGGATGTCTACCACTTGGCCCATGTCTACTGTCTTAGTGACACAATCAAAGAAGTCAGTCAGATTCATTTGACGTTATCCCCCCCCCCCATGAACCCATGCTGCCTCACATCCTGGAGACCATGCTCCTCTAGATATTCCACCAACCTTTCCTTTAGTATGGTCTCCATGAGCTCGCCCACATTGGAGGTCAGATTGACTTGTCTGTAATTCCCTGGGTCATCCTTGGGACTGCGTTTGTGGAAAGGGCACTACATGTGCTGTTCTCTTGTCCTGCGGTACCATGCCTGACTCTAGTGAACTATTAAACAGGTCTGCAAGTGGCCCTGACAGCTCCTCAGCCAGTTCCTTCAGTAGCCTTGGATGCACTCTGTCCGGGCCTGGTGATTTGTCCACCTTCAATACTAGCAGCCCCTCCCTCACTCTATCCTCCTATATTACTACATCTGTGTTCCCCTCACCCCCCCGCTCCTCTTTTCTGTCCTGAAGGCACTGGTCCATCCTTCTTCCTGGTGAAGACGGAACAGAAGTATTAATTTAGTGCCTCTGCTTTCCCCCCATTATCCTCCACCCACTCCACTCCTTTCTTAAGCTTAACAATCCCTTCCTTCTTGTCCATTTTCTCACTTATATAGTGGAATAAAGCCTTCTCCCCCTTCTTAATTCCTTCAGCTATCTGCAGCTCCTTCTGTGCTTTTGCTTGCTAGACTTCCTTACTCGCCTCACAAGCCAACCTTAGGTAATTTCTCCTATCCACTTCTCTCTCTCTCTCTTAGTCTTCCTGAATTTTCTATAAGACAGCCTCTTTTCCCTTTACTGCCTGGGCAATCCCAGAACTGAACCAGCTGGGCATGTTGGCCCTTGTGTTCTTCCCCCTGAGCCTAATGCACTCATCTGTGGCAATCAGTATTCCTTCCTTAATGATGGACCACCTTTGGTCCACCCCCATATCTGCTCTGATACCCACCTGGTGGCTCCTTAGCACTTGCCCATTTTCCTGAATCTCGCCCTCCTGAAATCCAAAATTTTGGTCTTGTTGGGATGCTTTCCCTGCCCATATCCAACTGGCACCACGCTGTGCAATGATCACTTCTACCCAGTGGCTTTCTGACCATTATTTCCTGTACATGCTCCCCATTTGTGAGCACCAGATCAAGAATTGCCTCAGATCTTGCTGGTTCAGTGACACCCTGAGTCAGGAATCCACTCTGCAGTCATTCCAGGATCGCCTGACTCCCAGCACACATTGTGGAGGGTATGCTCCAGTCCACCTTGGGCAGGTTGAAGTCCCCCACAATTACCACCTCTTCTTTCCCCACAGCATCCAATATTTGTGAACTCAGTTCCCTGTCCCTCTCCTTATCCTGATTGGCTGGTCTGTAAACCACCCCCAACCTTACCTTTCTCCCTCTATTGGACCTTAACTGTATCCATAATGCCTCCACCTCCCCCTCCTCTGACTCCTCCCTTGTGCAAGTTATTCCCTCACTGATGCCACCCCTCCTCTTCCTGACTATCCTGTCCCTCCTGTATAGTTTCTCTCCAGGGATGGCAAGGTCCCAGTCATGGTGTGATGTTGCCCAAGTCTCAGTTACTGCAGCTATGTTGACCATCCTGTCTGCTAATAGGGCCTGCAGGTGATCCATCTTGATTCTAAGACTCCTTACATGCAGAAACACCACCTTCCACCTAGAATCTGACCTTCCTTCTCTTCCCTCCATTCTTCTATTCACATGTATTCCCTCATGATTCCAGGAGCCCTAGATCAATCATTAGCAACTATGATAATCACTGAATATAGGATATACAGAAGGCATTAAAATGGATGGCGTAGCTGGAACCTCCAACAACTGCATTACATTTCTTTTACTGGAGTCTTCCTCTTCAGCCTCAAAGCCCATAGCATCTTTGATTTGTTTGAGCAAAGCCTGAAATTAGGGATTCTCCAGACGAGATCTGGGGGTATACACCACAGAGTCCTCACTGCATGATTAGAGGGTAGAACTGGAAGGCAAACCCCTCTTAGTGATCATCATCCTACTCTTCATCCTCTAAATCCTCCCTCCTCCATCTTATGGAGATTAGGATTACATTCCACCTCATCATCATCTGAAATGATGGTTGGGGCAATCAAAAGAACCAGTGACTACAATGGAGGAATAATAGGTGTATTTTTGTATCTCATTGATGATGATGGTACTGATGGGGGAGGTCCAGCTAATTGGATTTTAGTTATCGCTGGTGGAAGTCATGATAACAGGTGTTCTTCAGAGAAGGATGGTAGCATAACCTGGGAGTTGATGGCACCCAGTGAAGGGTCCAGGACTATCAACGTTGAAGGGGTAAAACTTTTCAATGGGGGCTGCTTACCAACCATAGCAGGTATGGTACTGTCAAAGTTAGACCCTGACCTCGGGATCTCAACACCGATCAGGGGGTCGGGGGTCAGTAGTTGTCCTTGCCAGAGGAGATAATGATGAGGACTTACTCTCCTTTAATGGACATCTCAACATCACCAGCAAAGTTAGAGTTTTATCTCTAAGATTTTGGTGAAGGCTGGAGGAGAAGGCTTTGATGATTCCTGGTTACAGAACATGGAAAGAAATCATTTCTTATTTTTGATAATGTTTACCTTGATGGTCCAGACTGGTGCCATCAGACTGTTTCTTATGTTTTTCTCAGCAGCCAGAGCAGAGAGGAATGCTATTACTGCAGACTTGATTAGGGAAATAATTTTATCTCCTTTTGTGGATGCAGAGATCGGTTAACGTGGTGCTGTAGGTTATTGGAAAAATGGTGCCTTTCATGTTAGGATACCAAGAAAAGCTTAGACCTCCCCCTATCTCATTCACACTACATGCCTGCCCATGTAATCTACAACTGAAACCCCTTATGAGCAGCTTCACAGAATTTAACAGTGTGTCAGGTTGTTGTGATCCATACTGCTTACAGATCTCGGGATTCCTTATGAGTGGTCACTTGATGAAAGAGGCACATGTCGTGTAGCTAAGACAGACACGGTGTGCATTGAATTTACTAACCCATGGCCATGGCCTCTGGCCATGCATTAGAAATGTCTAGTGAACACCCCCGAGTGTCTTATTGTGCTTATAAAATGAGTCCCTGTATTTTACGTTAGTGAAAAATGTTAAATCTATATGTTCAAACATTAAAAAACCTAAAACTGCTGCTTAGTTTTTAATAAAATAGCTCCTCCGCTTGCTTGCATAGTAAGGCTTTTCTGTCTTTCATAGGCTTCCATACTTGTAGTTCATCTTACATTTGTAGTTTTGTTTAGGTTTTGATACATGTCCAGTGGCACAAAGGTAGCAGCATGATCATTACCCCCTTCTTCCACCAACTGATAGATTTAGTTAAGGTACATTCAGGACTGACAAATGCTTGTTTTTCTATTTGAAACCATGGGGCTGTAGAAAAATTAGTGGACAGAATGAATAACTAATAGTGATTTTTAAATGGATGAAATATGTATATATATATATATATACTGTATATATATATATATATATGTATAGAGAGAGAGAGAGAAAGAGTGAGTAAGAAGAGAAAGTGAGCAAGCAGAGTGAGGGACCCCAAGTTTGACAGAGAAAAAGACAGCTTCGCTACCAAATAACCCAGGTCACTGTCATCATTTGGTATTGCTTCTAATACTGTCATGTAGTGGAGAAACTGTAAGATTTATTGTGCCTAGATAAGAGACAGCTGGTAGAAATAAAGCAATCAAGTCAGAAAATGGGTAGACAGAGTTAGCAGGCAAAAAGCGAGTGGGCAGGGACTTTAATGAGAAAGTGAGGAATGTGCTTTTTTATGGTTGCTTGCACATGCGCAAGAAACATTTCAGCACAGCTTAGGAGATAAGTGGGGGTTTGGAGGTGCGGCACTGTGGGGGCCAATGGCTCCAGTAGCTTTTGAGGCTTGGCCCGCATTCCCCAATGCGGTGGCACCTGCTGCTAACACTAGTTCAGCCAGCGTGCCACCACCTTGAAACGCTTTCACCGCTACAATCAGGGGCTGCCTCATAGAAACATAGAAGTTGATGGCAGATAAGGACTGCAAGGCCCATCCAGTCTGCCCATTTCTTTTTCTACCTTATAAATGTGCCATTGGCCTTTGCTCTGTCAATGGCCTATCTATTCATACTCATCTGTATTGCTCCCTTATGCCTATCCCATGCCTGTCTGAAGCCCTGCACTGTATTCATATCTACCACTTACTGAGTTAGGCCGTTCCATGCATCCCCACCCTTTCTGTGAAAAGGAACTTCCTCACATTACCCCTTAATCAGCCTCCCTCTAATCTCATGCTGTGTCCTCTTGTCCTGCTATTTTTCTTATATTGAAACATGTTAGACTCTTTCACCTTGTTAATGCCCTTAAGGTGTTTGAATGTTTCGATCATATCACCTCTCTCCCTCCTTTGCTCTAGGGTATACATATTGAGCTCTGTTAATCTGTCTTCATTTGTTTTCTGATGCAGTCCCTGCACCATTTTGGTTGTCCTTCTCTGGACTGCCTCAGTTTGGTTAATGTCCTTGTGAAGGTGTGGCCTCCAGTACTGCACACAGTACTCCAGATGGGGCCTAACCAGTGTCTTGTAAAGAGGGATTATTATCTCCCTCTTCTGACTTGTGATACCCCTACTAATACACCCTAACATCCCCCTAGCTTTACCTACTGCTTTAGTGGTCTGCTTGGATAATTTCAGGTCATTGGTGGTGATGATGCCCAAGTCTCTTTCTTCACTTGTGACTGCCAGCAACTCCCTTCCCTGCCTATAGGTGGCTTCAGGGTTTCTCTTCCCTATTTGCATGATCTTGCACTTCTTTGCGTTAAACCCCAGCTGCCACTCTTCCTACCATTTTGCTAGTTTATCCAGATCCCTTCTCATTCTGCCCACTCCATCTGGATCATCTACTGTGTTGCAGATCTTGGTGTCATCTGCAAACAGACAAACCTTACCCTCCAGTCCATCTGCAATGTCACTGATGAAGATATTGAAGAGGACTGGCCTCAGAACTGATCCCTGAGGTACTCCACTTGTGACTTGCATCTCTTCTGACTATATACCATTTACCACCACTCTCTGTTTTCTGCCCATCAACCAGTTTGCCACCCAGTTGACCAACTTCTGACCCACCCTGAGCCTACCCATCATTGCAGTGTCAGCCATTCTGCTGCAATGAGGGAGTGAGCCATCATTGCAGGGCGGTACCTTGCACTCCATATGCCCCTGACTCAGTTCATTTGCTGACAGGGATCCCAGTCCCTGGCAGCATAATGTCCCCTCCCCCAAGTTCCTGTCATATGCCGAGGGGGTGCCCAATCCCCCTTGGCATCATGCACCCCCCCAACAGTCTTTTTTTGCCGATGGGACACCTAATCCCCATCGGCTTCAGTCTCCCCTTCCCAGTTCAAATTTGCCAATGGGGAGCCCACTCCCCATTGGCATAATATCCCAATTTGTTGTCTGCCAAGGGGTGCTAAATCCCTCTCGATTTGTGCCCCAAATTCCAGTATGTGCCCGGACGGGTGCCCAAATCCCCCATCGGCTACAGCCCCAAAAAACAGTCAGGTGGTGTGCTGGGAGCCCACCCCAGCATGCCAAATGTCTCGGGGAAAAAAAAACAGTCCCGCAATGTTTTGTTTTGTTTTAACCTTATAAAGCAGAAAATGACCCCTTGTTGAGTCCGTGGCTCCTCCCCCAACCTGCACCCACCCTCTACGCACCCTGCCTCCCCAAATCCCCCCCACCCCATACTTACCTCTGGAGCCCAACATGATGATCTTCAGTGGACCAGGAACACGTCTGCACTCTTCAAAGCCGACCGTGAACTGAAGAAATGCCGGTAAGCTGTATAGTGACATAAATAAGGTTTTTTATAATGTTGGTGCATATCTCAGACATTTTGGGGAATTTTGGCACCAAATTTTCAACATGGGGTTATTGGGACCCCTCGTCATGAATTCAGCCACTGTCATGGAATTATTCAATCCCGAAATGTGATTTTAAAGTCTCTGCATGGAATCACCTTTCGGGACCGATTAATGAAAGGACAGTGCCAGTGTTCATGAGGAGGGCTCTCAAAAAGTCTATGTTGCAAATTTGGTAGAAAAATCCAAAACATTACTATTTTATGAGTGTGCATTGCGCAGTTTCCATGCATACTCGTACCTTTTTGAATTTGAAATAGTTTCACTCCAGATTTTCAACATTGGCATTTTCCACACCTCCTTATGAATAGTACAGCTGTCATTTTCCACATCCTGGCCGAAATGTGTTTTTGCATTTCCTGCACAGAATAGCACAGTCGTGGTGGGAAATCAGTGTTTGGGACACATTAAGAAAATCATGGTGACATTGTTCATGAGCAAAGGACCTAAAATGCCCATTTTGAAAATCTGGTGTCAAAAGTCCATAAAATGACTGTGTTACAAGTATGTGTTGCGCAGTTTCCATGTATGGTCAGAAGTGCGCAAATTTGTAATATTTTCACTCCAGATTTTCAACACTGGCATTTTGCCACACCTCCTTATGAACAGTACAGCTGTTGTTTTTCATATCCTGCCCAAAATATGCATTTTTACATCTGGCGCACAATAGCGCGGTCACTGTGGGAAATTAATGTTTCAGACAGATTATGAAAATCATAGTGACAGTGTTCATCAGCAGAGGTCACAAAATGCCTATGTTGAAAATTTGGTTGAATAATTCCACTAAATGACTGCGGTACAAGCACGTGTTGTGCAGTTTCCACGTACGCTCAGAACTTCGAGCATTTTTAATATTTTCACTACAGATTTTCAACATTGCCATCTCATCACACCTCCCTATGGATGATACAGTTGTCATTCTTCACATCCTGTCTGATCTGTGTTTTCGCACATCTGGCACAGAATGGCATGATTGCTGTGGGAACTCATAGTTCGGGACACATTAACAAAATCACACTGCCACTGTTCATGAGAAGAGGTCCCAAATGCTTCCATGAGTTGGTGATCACAAAAAGGTCATGTTGAAAATTTGAAGTGCAAATACCAACAGACCAACAGATGCCCGGGGCATTAGGATTTCTAACCATTACATCCCACCCTGTACAGACTGACAGGCATCAGAAGTGTAACTTTGGATCACTGGCTGTAATGCTCATGCCATCCCACCCCCACCCTGAAGCCAGTGACAGGCATCGAGGTGTGCCTTGCACTCTTCAGCTCCAGACTTCACCCCATTCTCCTGTAATGCACCTATTTCAGCGTATGTCCTTATGAAATGGGGTGACTGTGAAGCCAAACATCCCAAGTCACACCTCAACACTTGTTGGTGTCTACAAGATAGGGTGAGGTGAAATGCCGTCAGCATTGTGGGCATTGACACACAGACGCACCCCAATGCCTGTCCATCTCTGCAGGGTGGAGGTGAGGTTGGCGTGAGTTCAGTACTTCACTGCCACTCCTATTCTGCATCTGTCTAACTCCTCCATGTCCATTGCTAATATCAGCAAGCAAACATTCAGCATTGACAAATGCTTGTTTTTTTCGTTATTGTTCGGACTGTATAAATGAGCAAGTGAGGGTTAGGATATACTGGTGTATTAATAACACTGTTAAGATTGTTAATATGTATGGTAAGAGTGAGAGCTGCCAGCTGCAGCTGCAGCTGCAGCTTCCCCCAGCCAGCCCTCATAAAACCTGTGGCTCTTGGTGCAGACATCAAGCATGACTAGCAGACTCAACAAGCTAGCACTTTTGATAGTGAGCTGTTGAAAAAATGCTCTGTTGAAAGGTGGAGGTTTTTTTGTCTAATTAAGGAACAGTGTAGTTTGGGGATTGTTCTGGTGAGACAGTTGTAGTGGAGGCAAGGTAAGTGAATTAGTGTCGGCTCCGCGGGCAGGCCAAGATGAGATAAGATTGTGCATACTTATATTAACTATACAGCAGTTTGAATAATTTCCTTACACAATCAATGTTATTTTTTTTTCAGTCTTGATACATTCACATCATTAATGTGAAATTGCTTAGCAATGGCCATGTGTCTGTAAGGTCCTCTGGCTGTTCAGACTAAAAAGCAATGATGGCTCTTAAAATTCGAAGAAAACTGAAAGTTCTAAAGTGCACTTTGATTTTCTTTTTGTGCTGCATCCAAGTTGTAGGCTCTCATTTTTGCCTGTACATTAGATGGATCTAATGCATAAGTAACAGCCAATCGGGCTGTAGGATTTTCCCTTCCCATTTTATAAACCTCCTTGCAAATGGATCCAACCACTACACCTGCACACCATCATACCCCTAAGAAAGAATAGGAATATCTGGCTGTCTGTACAGTAATTGGCTCTGCTTACATATAACAAGTGGTCAGTCATCTGGCTCACAGAGCAGGTGCAGCCCAGAGCAAATGCACTCCTCTGTAATCGATCACTCTAATACATGCCACCAGTATTTGGTTTAATTGGTTTAACTAGACAAAAGTAGGCTGGATGCCCATCGTGATTGTCTCCCACTCCTAGTGTGGTGAATTATTCCTTGTTTTTCTCAGAAAGGAAGTACAGTAGATATCTAGCCCTGTTTTAAAGATTGTGAAGGTAGTTGAATCTTGCAGTGATGCAAGATGCCTAGCTCTCAACTGTTCATATCCATTCCCTCACTCTACACAGAAATTGCCTTGGAGCAAGTGCAGCTGGTGTAATCCCTCCCATCCATGTGCCCTATACTCACTACAGGTCAGCCATCTTAGTGAGGGGTATGAGAATCAATGCATGTGCAATCCAATGCTGGCATCATGGCCATCTTAATCAGGACAGTGGTCATATTCTATTAACATGGTCTCTCAATATTAATAATAGCTGCTTAGCAAGGAGAAAGAAGCAAATATTTCTGTTGAAGGTAGCCAGCTTTATCAGCAAACATCCCACTCTAAACACAGTCCCTCTATCCGGCAGATCAGCAAATGGGGCCGGGGGGTTCTCAGCAAATCCCCACAGTGTTTTAACTGCTAGAGAACAGCTGATATATATATGATGAGTTAAAATGAATTCCTGCCTCTACCAATATTAATCATGATGCAGTCTACCACACAGTATGCCATGCAATATGACACCCCAGATCTCCATGGAGCATGACTACATCATCTGATCAGTGTTCCCTAGCCAGCACTCCCACACTCACAGAGTACTGGTCATGAGGGGACTACATGGCATTTTGCACTCCAACCCCCATGCAGTGCATTATAGCTACAGCAGAATGATACTTCATAGGTGGAATATGGTGGAAAAGGAACCTATTTCTAGTAGCATCCTCTCTTTTCTTGTTGTCCCAGTTCAACAATAATGGTGGAAAACAGAAGGAGCAAATCATGCAACATTACCCTACTGAGTTCTCAGATAGGGAGGTTGTGCCTGACCTGTTCCAAACAATGAGAGGATATGGACATTATCAGTGACAGAGAAATGCAAATAGAATAAGGCACAAACTTCCAAGATTTTGCTCAGGAAGAACTCAATTCCAGCACAACCACATTCTTCAGGACACAACAGGCCATAATGCTCCACGTGTTGGAACAAATGGAAGAGATGTCAAAACTGACTCCATAATCCATAACAGATGATGCAGGGCTTACCTCAGGAGTGACCATATCATCAGAAGAAACCATAGCTCAGCAAAAGAGGAACCTAAAAGAACACCTGGATGCCCAGAAGAATAACAACACAGAAAATGACACATATGGTGTTTCTAATGAAGATGACTGAAAGGCCAGAGGGTCCATAGAAGAAGAGGAACAGGTTATTGAGGAAGACAAGCTAGTACTCACAAAGAAACTTACAACAGTTGATTCACTACCAGAATTTATGAGATCCATTAAAGAACCTATGAGGTTCTATCTGCTGCAATTGCCTCAACAGTCTAAGCTAAATCTCCATATCCACTGAAAGCAGATAAAGGATGAATTCATTCCCATACGTATATCCATCCCAGAAGTCATATCAAGAATGGGAAGCTTCAGACTCAGCCAGAATTGACAAGAGGAGGGCCTTCAACAGGTATTATCCCATTCAAGAGGACATCAACAAAGCATGGTGTATTCCTCCAGTTGTGGGCCCACAGGTAGCCATAATAAGTTGAGAAACAGTTCTCCTAGCAGAGGGCATGACTCCATAGAGGGACCCCACTGACAAAATGGAAGAACTTATGAAGAACAACTTTGAAATGGCATGCCTGGCATGCCAGGCCACAACTGCTGCAGTGTATGCATTCAGGGTATAACTAACATGGCTGGAGGAGCTAGCCTCCTCACTAGACCCACAATCCAAATATGCTGATCTCACTGAGTATGCTATCCAAGTGGCTAGATATGTAGAATATGCATTCATGGATGCCCTCAGAATGTGAGCAAGATTGGCAGCCATCTACAGCCACACTACAAAGCTGCTATGTTGAAGATATGGAACTCAGAAATAGACTCAAAGGCCATGCTCAACAAGCTACCCTTGAAAGGGAATTTGGTTTTCAGAGAGGACCTAGAGAAATGTATCAAATATAAAGAGAATGGAAAGTTCTTGGATAAGGACAAATCAGCATGCAACTCATATCTCCCTTCCTTTTGCAGCAGATTTCATCTCAACAAGGGCAGAAAAGACAGAAGACGTCCCAACTATTCCTTCTCCTAGGGCAGATCTTATAACTTCAGACCAGTCTACTTCTCTAACAATAGCAGAAGCAGAGCCACAGGAAAGGAACACAGAGGCTGCTTCAACAACTCCTCATCATGATGGAAATAAAACTTTGCATGACTACACTGCACTATCACTACAATGCCTACTATTGGGACAACTCATTCACAACCCACGGGTAGGGGCAAGACCACTCAAATTTGCACACCAATAGAGAGAAAAACAACTAAGGACAAATGGGTACTAGAAGTCATATTGCTAGGATACTCCATAGAATTCACAGAGAAACCCAGCTTGGACTAGTGGTCTCACCAATGACACAGCAACTGGCAAAAATTCAAGCTGTCAAAGATACTGTTGGCAAGCTGTTGTGCAACAAAGTAATAGCTCTGGTGCCAAAGGACCAGATCAATCAGGGAATCTATCCAATATTTTTCCTGGTACAAAAACCAAAAAGACAGGGGACTTGTGCCCAGTACTGGACCTTAAACATGTGAACCAGTTTGTCAGGTACAGAAAATTCAAAATGGAGACATTACAATCTACAGTGAGGTCAATAAAGAAACAGTATTACCTCATATCCATTGACATGAACGATGCCTACCTGCTCATCTCAATCCAACCTGCCTATTACAAGTTTCTTCTATCCAGAATTCTTGGATAACACCACCAGTACCAAGCCTTACCCTTCGGACTTGCATCAGCTCCAAGAGTACTCACCAAATTTCAGTCACGGTCATGACCTTTTCAGGCAACAAGGAATTCACATGCTCCCATATCTGGATGACTGGTTATATCAGGGCCAGAACTCTACAGCTATCACAACAACAAACCAAAATGGTGATGGACACCCTGCAGGCATGTGGGTGGGGCTTGAACCTAAGCCAGAGCAGCCTAGAACCCAGACAGTAGACAGAACACATGGGTGCATTTATAGACACAACAGCAGGGACAGTAACCTCCTCCCTCAAAAGAGCAAACAAGGTCATGGAACAGGCAAGATTACTCTACCACACCAAAAGTCCTGCATTTGGGATGATTCTTCAGATGCTGGGGTCCATGGCCTCATGCATAGACTTGGTATCATGGGCACTTTGGAATAAGTGACCCCTGCAGATGTTTGCAATCCAAGCAGGGGACCCGCTAGAACACAATCCAAGAAAGACAATCTCACTAGGGCCTACAGTAAAAAGATACTTACTATTGTGGATGTCTCAAGCCAACATATTCAAAGGAACATCAATCCAGTCAATTCACAGCGTCATCACAGACACAGACACAAGCTTATTGGGATGGAGCACCACCATGGAACATCAGTTGGCAGAGGAAAAATGAACAGTCAGAGATCAATATGTCCATCAATACCCTAGAAATGGGCCCTATGCACTATGCCAATGTGCCTTGTAACCAGGGTGCATTGGCATAGCTAAGTCCAAATGCTGTGTAGTGGGGTGCCATGGCATTCACAAGGGGAGGGCACAGAACAGGTTCATGCTGAACCACTGGCCACACTGACAGCAGTGCACTAGGGGCATGTTGGGGGTCTGCCCACACTCTACACCATTCACAAAGGTGTGGAGTGCTGGGCATGGGGGGGGATCCTTGCACCTGGGAACCCCAGTCATAAAGGTTATGTGCCTCACCAGGATACTTCTGCCAGCAGCGGCCAAGATGGTGGGATGCAGCAGACCCCTGTGGCATGCCGCCCCTGCCCATGGGGCCAGAAGGAGGGTTGGGGCAGCCAATCAGGCATCCTGTGGTGTGTGGTTGGCACGCTGCATGCTTGCAGCTGGCAGTTGTGTTCCACAGGCTCAAAGGATAGACTGGTGGACCAGGTCTGATCATCCCATTGGATGCATGCTGGGTCTGCATAACACCCCTCCATGCACATGCATGCCGGGGGGGCAGGGCCACGGACAGGTGGCTGGCATTAGTGAATGCTAGTACCGGAGCACCTGTCTGCAGATGCACAGCTCTGTGGGTGGGGTACGTGCATTTTGCACGTACCTAAGCCCAATTGGTGCATAGCACCCAATGAAAGCAGTTCACCATGGGTTACTCCACTTTCACAATCAAACAAGACACAAAAGGTTTCTAATCAGGTCAGACAACAGGACCACAGTTGTCTACATTGCAAGTCAATGACTGCTGTGGATGCTACAAAGGTGATGAACTGGGCCCAAAACAACCAGGTGTCCATCATTGTCATCCACCTGGTGGGCTACCTCAATGTCCAGATGGATAGGTTCAGCAGACAGGCAATATGCCCAGGAGAATGGGCACTTCACCCACAAATATTTACACAAATCAATGACCAGTGGGGACCACTACAGATTAATCTGATGGCATCCAACAAAATCACCAATTTTTCTTGAGATTCAGGTGGTCAAATTCACAGGGAGTGGATGTGCTAACTCAAAACTGGGAATTTCAGAGAGCATACAACTTTCCTCCACTACCACTAATACAAGACATACTCAACAAGCCACAGCAGACCAAGTCCACAATTGTACTGATAGCTTAACACTGGTCGAGGAGACCATTGTTCATCACAATGGTAGCAATGGCAACTGATAAACATTGGATGCTATTCCACAGGCTAAACATCCTGACACAGGGGCCAATCAGGCATCCAAATCCCCAATCCTGGCCCGGTGGTGCTGAGGGTAGAGGCGCTGGATGCCACACCTCGCACCATGCCAGTGACCTGAGTTCGGGAGTGAGCTAGCGGAGCCAGGGGTCAGCAGGGGAGGACTAGGATTGAGCATCCATAGACAGCTCTCCTAGTCCTGGGGAGGGCTCTGGGGATCTCACGATGCTCTGTACCCCATGGTGGCTGCTGGGGGCTCTGCAGTGCACGGCAGCAGACGTATGGGGATGGGAGCATGGCGGACATCTTCCAGGAGCATGAGGGAGTGCACGCTCACTGGGTGGGACGTCAATGCACGTCCGTGCTCCGGGCAGAAAATCGGAAATACCCCTTTCTTTCGGGTGAGGTGACAGTGATCGGAAGTCATTCCATCCGAACCTCACGTCCAATACCGGCTGTGTCTCCAGTTCTCCTTGGGGTCTGGGGCAGCTCCTTGGGCTGGGGGGGTGCCCAGTCCTCGCTTACCCAATGTAGCCTGGAGGTGTCGGTTCAGGTGGACGGTTGTGTTCTGCGGCTGATGGAAGGAACCCTGAGAGATGCCCCGAAGGTAAGAGTGCATAAATAAAGGCTACAAAAAAAAATCCCCAATCCTTTCACCTTACGGCTTGACACCTAAAAGGGAAAGGCTGCTGGAAAAAGAGTACAATTGGTGGACACAACACTCCAATCTAGGTGTCCATCAACTATAGCTACCTACAACAGACACTGGATGGTTGTCAAGAGATGATGCACAGATAAACAGATTCCCCTGTAGTCAGCAATCATTACACATGTTCTATCCTTCCTGCAGTAGGGTACGGAAAAAAGGTTTATAGGTGTCATCTCTCAGAGTTCAAACATCAACAGTTGTAGCAGGAATGATTACCATAGACAGCTACTCACCAGGACCCCACCCTCACATCATCTGGTTTCTAAAGGCAGTGAACCACATCATCCCAAAGAACAGGCAGACAGTTGCTCCTTGGGACCTCAACATGGTTCTAGATGCTCTCACTAGGCACTCATTCAAACCACTGGGTTCCATCGACATACACTGTGCTACATTCAAAACTGAATTTCTAGTCACTGTATTCTCCACACGGTGCATCAGTGAACGAAGTGCCTTATCCTGCAAAGAACCATTTCTCATTATACATAACGATGGGGTCTCCTTACGAATAGTCCCATCTTTTGCACCAAAAGTGTCAAACCCATTCCACACAGCACAAATGACAGAGCTTCCAACATTTCACAGTTCAGAACTCCAAAACCAAGAGGGCCATACAGAGCTGTAGGAAATGAAAAGAGTGATCATCTTTTGTGTGGAATGCACTAAAGAATTTAAACTATTAGAGATAATGTTTGTCACACCTAGTGATCCAAGAGAAGGTCACACAACAACAAAATCTACACTGGCCACCTGGATCAGAAAGACAATCAGGGAAGGCTTAGAAAATTGAGAAGTCTTTGCCACAACCCACAATCAAAACACACTCCACAAGGGTGGTCTCTACATCATGGGTAGAGCGCAATGATACCAAAGTACAGGACATATGTGCCGCAGCCTTATGGTCAACAAAGCATACATTCACAAGATGCTATAGACTTGGTATTAACAATGCAAACAAGGCAGCCTTTGCCAGGAAAGTTTTGAAATTTGCAGTAATGTGGTAGATCTTCTGTTACCCAAAGCCCCCACCATTGGTAATGCTGCACTGCTTCTTAGAACCCAATTGGTAATGGCTGTGGATGCTGCAAGGTAATGCAATATGCAATGGTAGGTTGCTCATCTGTTAAAGGTGGTTGAAACATAGAAACATAGAATTTGACAGCAGATAAGGACCGCTTGGCCCACCCAGTCTGCCCATTTCCCTACCTAATGGATAAGCTGCAGATCCTAGTTAACCAGCAGCCTACTTCTTTCTACCCCCACTCCCTAGAATTGCCTTATGGCTGTCCCATGCATGCTTGAATTCAACCACTGTTTTTGACTCCACAACCTCCTCACGGAAGGCCATTCCATGCATCCACAACCCTCTCTGTGAAAAAATACTTCCTTACATTACCTCTGAGCTGCCCCCTCTATCTTCAAATTGTGCCCCTTGTTCTTGCACCTCTTTTTGAAAGATGCTACCTCTTGGACTTTATTGATTCCTTGAGGTACTTGAAAGTTTCTATCATGTCCCCTCTCCTCCTTTCCTCAGGGCTATACATATTAAGCTCCTTTAGTCTCTCTTCATATGTCTTCTGGTGCAGACCCTGCACCTTTTAATTACCTCCTCTGGACAACTTCCATCTTGTCTATGTCCTTGCAGAGACTGGATCTCCAGAACTGCACACAGTACTCCAGATGGGGTCTCACCAGCTGTCTGTACAGAGGGATAACAACTTCCTGTTTTCTACTGGTGATGCCTCTCCCTATGCATACCAGTATCCTCCCAGCCCTCCTTACTGCCCTCTCATATTGCTTGCCCACCTTTAAGTCATCTGATATGACTACCTCCAGGTCCCTTTCCATTTTTGTTGTTGTTAGTATCTAACCCCCCATTGTGTACTTTTCCCCTGGGTTTTTGTTTCCCAGGTGCATTACCTTGCACTTCTTAGCATTAAATCTAAGCTGCCATATATGTCTGACCATTCCTCCAATCTTGCCAAGTCCAGTCTCATCCTTTCCACACACACACACCTTGTGTATTAAACCTGTTGCAGGTCTTTGTGTCGTCTGAAAAGAGGCATACTTTTTCTTCCAGTCCCTCTGCAATGTCGCCTATAAAGACATTGAAGAGGACCGGTCCTAATGCATGAGCATCAGCTTACAGCATCCCCAGGCCCACCTCTATGTATACCAAGCTTTGGATAATGGACAGTCTCCAGTCTTACATGAATGAACGATAATATGATCTTCTGCCACTAGCATGCCGTATGGGTTGGGTATACCATAGAGAGTAGTCTTCTGGTCAATAAAAGTACCTATCAGCTACTGTGTACTATGTTGTATTTATACTCAGTGGCATAACTGTTGTAAATATGTTCAATGCCATAATTTCTACCACAGTTCCTTCATAGATTCTATATAGCTTGGGAAGATTTGAACCAGGCTCAGGTAGCCAAGAGATGAAACTAGGTGATCAGGTTTAGAAACATCTCATCACATGTGTATTATTAGCCTATCAAGTGGCCATATCTGAACTGGTTATGGTCGGGTTGCTGTAAGGTGATGCTCATGCAATCACCTTTACTAAGGGAGTAAACTACCATTGCACTTATCTGGCAATTTATATTCTCTCAATCAGCGCATGGACTCAGGATATTCCATAGAGCATGCAAAAAAAGCTTTTTATTCACTATGGAATGTTGCCAAAAATGCTGCCTAGAAACAAGTGGTGGAGTGAAGTGGAGCCCTGAGTTCTAGGTCAGCACTGTTTACACCAATCCAGAGAGAATGAAAACCATATTTCTGGATGCCCTATAGAATGTCCAGTTTATACAATAGAACACTAAATGCTATTGTGAAGAGGCTACAGGGAAAATAATATGGGCTGTGGGGAGAATAACATGTTATTCACTCTGGAGGTGAATAACTGGGATGAATAACCATTTTTATTCAGCCCTGCTATTCATCACTACCATTGTATAAATTATTAAAGAGCAGCTGATGCCTTCAGGAGAACATCACCACAACATAATATTTAGATGTAGTCCAGCTTGCTTTTCACATTAGTTCTATATCCTTCCTCCCCATTATTTATTACTGAGGTCATTTACATGAAAACAGGATCTTTGCTCCTTAAGAGTTCATCTATTCCTGTTGCTGTCTCCCTACCTGAGGTCATAATGCCCTGTTTGTGACATCACAGTTACTCCCATGGCAATAAACTGTGATGTCACAACAGAGGATTATAATTTGATGTAGGGAGTCAGCTGTAGGTGTAGATGAACCCTGAAGGATAAAGATCATGCATTCATGCAATTGTCCTTAGCAATAATCATAATCTTCAATAAACTTCAATAAATAATAAATACTGGGAAGGAGAACTCTTTAGAATATATATGGAATGGAAGCTGAATTGTACCTCGTTATCATGTTTTTCAAAGTTTTTTTAAGGTGTCAGCAGCTCTTTAACTATGGCACTGTTTGAAACAGGGGTATACACATAAGGGGAAAAGTGAGTCATTTTTTATTTTAAAAATAAAAAAGTGCCATTGCATTGCCTTATCTTGTTTTATAAAAGTAGTAAGATAACTCCAGGGGCTGGGTTACCTACCTGTAATACCATTCTATGGCAAACCCTACAAGCTAAAATCACCCCACAGTAACAAATCACCCCCTACCCCCATCATATCTTACCACTTAATTACCTAGGTAAGACTTAAAGTGCTGGCCATGAGACAAATATTATTCCACTTTATAAAGCATAGACTGGAAGTGCTAGCTAAGGGTTAAAGAACATTACTTCACATTATCCAGCACCAGTATGAAGTACAGTGTATCTGCTAAATAACTGCAATGTGCAGTAAGCATAGAAAAAGGTGCAAATTGTGAGGAAGATTAAAAGTAGGTGACATTGCTCTAAACTACACCCTGCTATAATATGCTACACTAGACTGTTTACATGTCATTGATAGTTGTTAAAAAAAAGGTGCAGAGTTTAAGCTTCACTCCTCACATTTTGTTGTGCATTCTTATGCCTGTGTGATGTAGGGCTGACTATGTCATGAAAACTGCCCCAGGGTCCAGTTACCACTTGAAATGATCCAGGATCAGGTTACTAAAGAGTTCACCAATAGTACTGCTCAAGGATTAGTTTACCAGCAGTACTGATCCAGGCAAACTGATCCTGGGTCAGTTCTCCAGTAGTTTTTATCTGGGATCAGTTCACCAGCCTCGCCGATCTCGGCTATGTTCTCCAGCTGTACTGATCCAGGATCAGTACACCAATAGTACTAATCAAGGGTTAGTCCACAAGCAGTACTGATCCAGGATCAGCTCACCAATAGTACTGATCAAGGGTTAGTTCACCAGCAGTACTGATTCAGGATCAAGTTACCAGCAATACTGATCTGAGATCAGTTTACCAGCAGTGACTGATCCAATACCAGTTCACCAGCAGTACTGATCTTGGATCAGCTCACCCGTAGTACTGATCAAGGGTTACTACACCAGCAGTACTAATTCAGAATCAGGTTCCCGGCAATACTGATCTGGGATCAGTTTATCAGAAGTACTGATCCAGGATCAGTTCTCCAGCAGTACTGATCCAGGATCAGTACACCAATAGTACTGATCAAGGGTTAGTTCTCCAGCAGTACTAATACAGGATCAGGTTACCTGCAATACTGATCTGGGATCATTTTACCTGCAGGACTGATCCAGGACCTGTTCACCAGCAGTACTCACCTGAGCTCAGTTTGTGTCAGAGATGTGTTTAACCACAAGCTTGCAAATCAGTAGCCATCATAGCATAGTGGTTAGGTCATGTGGCTGTGAGCAAGGAGATGTGGGATTGAATCCTACCAAAATCATAACAAAATTTAAAACTTTCTTTTTCCCTCAAATTTCAGCAGAGTTGTGTTTCATGGTAGTGTGGTATTAGAAAAGTCAAGTTTCATTAAAAGGAATTAAGTTCAATAAAGAGTAACTCCTGAACTAAAGCATTTTCACAGTAAACCGGGTACAGAGCAGTTTGACAGGAAAACTGATCCCAGATCAGATTGGCATGTCAATTGAGCCTTTGGGTTTTGGAAACACTGACAGAGGCTACTGGTTTACATGTGGGATAACATTTAGTGTTTCTTATTCATTTTCTTCACCTTTGTAGAAAACAAAATCACAAACAGCAAATGACAGTGCATGTCAACAATGTTCCAGGAGAGGAGGGAGGACAAGGGAGAAAACCAGGGTTAAGAGCCCACATACTACACACATGACGGCTGCGGTTTCAGGACTGTCCTGGGTTCTAGTGCCAGTGACACTGGATCTTGGTCCACCTACTGGACTACCTCAGGGGAAAATGTCCCTCCACCTAGAGCCCCTATCCATGTAGTTGGAGCCATGGTCGCCATCGGGTGGCAGCTGGACCCATGGAGTTAAAGGAACACCAAGCCTGCAGGTTCCATCCCAGGGACTAGTATATATCCCTGACATTGTGGCCAAAAAGGAAGAAAAAGATCTATGTCAAAATAAATGTGTTTCTAATTATAAACCTGCATCAAGAGGAATAAACAAAAAAGAGAGGTGGTCAAGTTTTAAAATATTTCTAAAAAAAAAACTGGTTGCAATTTTGTAACAAATATTATCTGCATACAGTACTATAAACTTGGTGATATAGCATAATTTTTCATCACCAACAGTGCAAGCCTGTTATAATGGACACATTTGTGCACACAGCATTTGCCCATTATATCCAGTGTCCAGTATATCCAGAAGAGGAGGAGTCTATGTGTTAGGTGTGTCTATGTGCGAGCAGGGGCTCAGACTGAATGAAAACCTCTTATGAAACTTCATACATTACTCAGAAGCCTGCCTATCATATACATTTCTGTATTCTGTGTGTTTATTTAAAGTTATTTAACTTGAGTTTTTGTAAGGAAAGTTATTGCAGAAGGTAAGAAGAAGATAGTAATGCTGGTGGCTGGATGCTGGTGTTCTAGGACAGTAAGAACAAAGGCAGTTGTACTGTAAGGGTTTTATTGAATTATAAAATAGTTTTCTTTTAGAATAATTAACTAATAAAAGTTTATGCAGCTTGTGTGATAATTATATTGTAAGAAGTGCAATATTTGAAGCTCCTCCATTTTAATTCTGCATCTGCCAAGCCTCCTCACCAGTTCTGTACTCCCCCAGAGAAAAATGCATTGAATTTGATATATTAGGTTTGGAAAATCAGTTTTTGTCTGCTATTACTGATTGTCTGTTAGAACAGTGTTCACTATAAGTGGAGTGCAATGAACATGTAAATGCCCTCACTGGTAAATAATATTGTCACTGGTGGAGTCTGAGTATACAGTATAACACCTTATATTTGTTACCAGACACTAATATGATGGAAGCAGTCTTTGTATACTGTGCAAAATAGCATTTCTTTTTATAAGGAAATATGAAGTTTGAAGTACTTAATGTGCATTATCAAGAGCACAGTATGAATACTGGGATGTACAATGCTCTGTCATCATCAAGTGCAGATATGAAGACTGGTGTGTATAACAAGTGATGATATTTATTATGTAATGCAGATTTGACTTGGATACGCACTAAACCAGAAGATAATGCACATTTCAGGATATAGAACTGAACTCTGAGGTATGCAGTGCAGGTAATACTCAATGCCACATGCTTCTTACCGGGCTCGCGTGGGGTGTATACAGTACTGTATTTTGATCTCTGGGTTATGTTTCAGTACGAAGCCCTGCAAAAGCATCAGACTCAAATAAAATGGTGTTGATACAAAGGATGCAGAAATGTAAAATTTAATGATTGCATTTCAAACAGAAAAAATGGGAATGAGAGTTTGTAGCAGTAATATTAATTAAAAATACTGAATTGACATGTTTGTTCTTCAGAGTAGCTGTACACTATAAAATAATGGCATTTTCTTTTTACACCATGAACATTGCAAATGCATAAGCTTTCATGTTTCCCCCCATGTGAAGGAAGAATTACTGTATATTACAGCCATTATGATGTTCTACACTGGAGGCCATTCCTGGGCAATGCCAAGGGCTTTACAGGCTGACTGCAGAAGAAGGAGACATAACAAAATCTGTACAGTAGCTTAGCCAGTCATCTTGTCCATCATTCTGTGTCCAGTCTGTAATCTTTTGAAGCCACTTTCTGTCCTCTGCCTAAGCCAAAATGTGAGTAACTGCTATCTGCAAATATTCTAATAATTCCCTATTCTGTCTTGGACCTCCAAATGCCAGCCTTTTCCCTTTGGTTGACTAGGGCAACTTTCTAAATAGCTTTCCTCTTTGCTTTGGTTGGTGCCTGTTACCCATATGTAGAGCTACAATGTGAACTCTCTGAATTTTGCTTCTGCTGATAAAATCTCTTAGATTAAGCAAGCAATCTGATTGGTCAAAAGTGGTCACATGACCATGCATTAGTTTTGCATTCCCACACAATTCAAATTGTATTTTTTTATTCTTTTTTTTTACATTTAAAACCATTTTATAAGCACAATAACACACCCCAGGGTGTGTGTTAATGTCATAAATTACCGCACTTCCAGAGTGGTTGAAGGCACTCAGTTGCACCACTTGTCTCACAACCCACCTGGGTGATGCTTTAATTTAGCATTACTACACACCCTATCATGTGCTGATGTTTACATAAAAGAGAGCATTCATGGACAATGTGTCCATCATAGTTTGAAAGTCCTTGAAAATATCTTTTAAATGAGGTTTGGGGCTCCTCTGTACTGTATCTGGCTGAAGTCCAGAGAGATCAGTGATTGTATACCCCCATATTGATACCACATCACCACCAGTTTTAACACCATGTGATGTCACTGATAATTGAGTTGTGCCTGACTGCAAAGTGGTTAGTAATAGCTTGAATGTCAGTGACATCACAAAGTTATAAAAATGGTGGCAATGTTATATCAGTATGAGGTAGTCATAGTTATCAATATCTGCAGACTGCTGCCAGCTTCAGGTAAGCTCAATACCTCATTTAAAAATACCTTTTTTGTGGGCTTTCAGATTATGAGGGGCACTGTTTATGAATGTTCCCCTTTAAGCTTGTGAAATGAAGACAAATTTTGTTTAGTTCCACATTTCACAATTCTGGTAAATATGCAAATTGCCATTTGGGATACATTTATGTATGGATATATTTCTTTGCAGAGAACTACCCATCAGATGCTTCTTCCTTCATTAGGTAAGCCTTTAAGCTACCAGGCGACCTCCATTGCAAACTTCATAACCTGAAGCAAATTCGACCTTATATCAATGCTTCACAACAAAGAACAAACAGAAACAAAAATTCAGTTAGGAAACAGAAATCAATCAGCATCCAAAGCCCACAGTCTTTTTACAAGAGTGCGACTGTAAATGTAGACTAATGTTTTTTTCCTGAAATTACATTTCTTAACCTTGACGTGCATGGAGATGCTGTGTTATCAAAATATTTGATATCATCTGATAGAATATTACATCTCTGAAAGAAACGGTCTTCCAGCCTGATGGGACTGATAGAAAATCCATTTCAGATGCACCTGCTTATTACATCAGGCAAAAAAAAGAAAAATATTTCAGCTTCACAATCCCCTTTCTTAGTGAAAGAAGCAGTATAATTAGTAAGCACTGTACATAGTTGTCAAGGATCTTTTAACTCAACTACTGGGGTCCAAAAGGTAAGAAAACAAGTGTATTTTCAAATTTTTCAGAAAAGTTTGAGATAACTAAGAATATGAAGCTTTTTCCAACTTTCCAACCCATGCAAGTAGCAAAAAGTGAATATATATACATATATATTATAGAGGTGCGGTAGCGCCCCTAAATTTAGGGTTGAGTAGGCACTTTAATGTTAAACCTCAAATTTTGCGCGTTAATAACTTTGCAACCGTTTAACGGATTTGCACAAAATTTGGAATGCATGGTCTGGTGTGGTCGATCTCTTGATTTACCTAGTTGCGTTTCAGTCAGATATATGATTTTTGTGCAGCAAAGTGCCAAACAATGCACTTTTCACCAGTTTTCTGTGTTTTTTGCCCGTGGTGCTGTGTGGCCACTGTGTGGTCTATTTGTCTAAAACTTGGGATGTTGAAAGAGCTTGAGTCAATGCATATGACTGCATTTGTTGGGTGAAAAAATATTTATCTGTTCAAAAGTTATTAATATTTGAAGTTCCCATTATATCCTATGGGGAAATTTATATGTCTATTTTGCAAAAGAAGAATGGCAATCTGGCTATCTGGTCTTCCCCTCACAGTCAAAGAATTTGCATGCTCACGGCGGAAGAGTCTTCTTCAGTAAGAAATTTATCCTTCGTGAGAGCTGCCGTCTTGTTTTCCATTTTAGGTTGGACAAAATGTTGTTGTTTTCTCCATGGGTGACTTTTGGAGCAAATGAGGCATGGATTTTGCTCAGGGGAACCCCCTCTATTGAACCATTCATTTAGTTTGCTTCAGTTTAATAAAAAAATAGACTTTCAAAAATTAAAATTCTTCTTTTGCAGCTCGCTAGCGATCTTCCTTCAAGAGCCTGCAAATTCTTCAGTAGGCAGATGATTTTCATTTGCGAGCTTCCTCCACAAGGAGAAGACCAGATAGTCAGATTTTCATGACCAGATGTCCATGGGAAAGACCATATGACCCTAGGAATGACCAGATGGCCCAAATTGGGATGGCCAAATGGCCGCTCACGGCCAAAGATTTTGTTAGCTCGCAGTCAAAGATTTTCTCATGAAAGAAACATTTTTAAAGGCTTAAAAACTTTAAAACTCAATATCTCAATAACAGTTTGGTCTTTTTACCTCAAATGTGCAGGGTGTTGAGGGGATGTCTTAGAGATGTGAATTATGCAGTTTAGGTATTGGGGAATTAATTGGTTGCAGAGATATTCAATGATATGGTTGACATTTCTCCCATAGGATTACACTGCA
Organism: Neoceratodus forsteri; assembly: GCA_016271365.2. Taxonomy (NCBI): domain Eukaryota; kingdom Metazoa; phylum Chordata; order Ceratodontiformes; family Ceratodontidae; genus Neoceratodus; species Neoceratodus forsteri. Next base: position 36,299,108 of record JADMNL010000023.1, read on the forward strand.
GTCTGTGTCATGACTTTCGGTGCTGTTATCTTGGAAATGAAGCAAAATACAGACTTTTTGCTACTGGTGGCTTAGATCACCTTTGCGCCATTATCTCAGAAACTAAGCAAGCTACAGACTTTTCGCTACTGATGGCTTAGCTCACCATTAGGTGAGCTATGCCACTGGAACAAGATTTTAAACCACACAGTAAGCCTGCAGTGGAATTTTTTTACTGGTTTGCATGGTTCATGACATATTGTTACATTTGTGTTCCAAGGGTTCGTTACTGTATAGGGATGCTGTACAGCTATGCCAGATGTATATCGTTATGCAGTAATGTGCAACATGGTCCCACACTCCCATCAATACAGGTTTTTTACTACTTATATTATGCTGTTATGCAGTAATGGGTCACTCGATGGGAGCACGGGGCCCACCAATACATGTTTTTTAGTAGTTATATTACACATTTTCACAAAGTAAGGAAATTCATGGCAAAAAATTGCTTTTAATGCATCATTTAGGGTTAAAGCAGAAAAAGTCAGGAAATTAAACATTAAGGTTGAGCTCCTAACCCGCACACGAACACACACCCTGCACCCACATCCTCCACAGAATGACAGATGCTGGGGTGTGCCATTAAGTCATGAGGGCCTAAATTTCACCCCATTCTCCTTTACTGTAGCATGTCAACCTGCTTACACATGGAATGGGGTGAGATTTGAAACCACACAACTAATAGCACACCCAGATCTGTCAGTCTGTGGAGGATCGTGGGGGTGGGGTTCGGCTCAACCCTAAGGTTTCATTTCCCGACTTTTTCCACTTTAACCCAAAATGATGCATTAAATGCAGTTTAAAAAAAATATATATATATATACACGGAAATAGTAACTTCAACATTTCATAAGTTGAGAGATTACATGGTTAGAATGTAGACAGCCTAAAATCCCTGGAGGAGGGGCATGGTAACTCGGGGATGGCTTTGTTTTTAAAGTGGGTGAGGTTTAATGGAATATATACTGCAGTACTAACAAATGCCATCAAGTGTGCTCAGCCTTTCTAGGTACTATTCTACTGTATATGCCACAAGGCCTTATCCATGTTGGTGAATGGCACTAGTCTAGGAGACCTGTATGGGTTTGAAAGGGTTTTGGTTTGTGAATCTCTTTTGAACAGATAATTAGCATATCATTTGCAAATAACTGTTAGGCACATTTTTGCTAATGGCAGCACTAGCTAATCAAACCACATTTGCAAATAACTGGTAGGCACATTTATGCTAATGTCAGCACCAGCTGATCAAACCACCTAAACCGTTTTTAGTGGTGGTTTGGTTTGGAACAGCCACCATATCTCAGATTGCAAAATCTTCTGCTGTCTTGTAAAAAGACTGGGCGGGTTGAAAGATAAAACACACTAATTGTTATGTCTAGGGAGAAAGGAAAACACTGTCACTGTTGTTCAGATCCACTGTTCATAAGTTCAGTACACTGACACCACCTACATTTTTGCATTTGTAAAAAAAAACAAATGAACACTTTCGTTTAAACACTCTTAAAAAAGTTGATTTACACATTACATTAGTTTGGCACTGATATCAGTTTTGTTAAGAAACATTTAATATTTAGGACAGTCTGTACATAAAAATCTGTAAACCTGTTCAAGTCTCACTTTGATTCTTCACCTTCCAAAAACTGTTGCAGCAAAGAGGAAAGGAACAAAATATAAATATGCAGTTTTTGGAAGGACACAGAACAAAACAAAAAAAAGTAAAGGAATTTACAACCACGCCTCTCTTACTGTGACCACTTCCTGTGCAGAATTCTTGATTGTGAATGGCTGTCCCAAGCAGAAAGTGGTTACAGAAGCAAGGGCCTGCACATCAGTTACCTCGTATCAGAAGAGTGTACAAAGATGGCTCTTTTGAACTGGGTGATTTCGCTTTTCTCACAATATTGTTCACATCTACGTCACTATACTAGAAGCAACAAAAACAATGCCTACTCTACACAGCTGTTTACTAGCATTTTCTCAGAAATAAGACTGTGATTTGCAGACCAGGGTTTATTTCATACATTTAAAAAATGGTTAAAATAAAAACCTGATAACAATGGGATTTTGTTTGAAATTATAGAAAGTCAGGAGAAAAGAAACTGAAAAAAAGAAACCAGACTCTTGGTTATAAGCAACTCTAATTAAAAAAAGACATATATGCCTATCACTAGTTGCTTAGCACATCATTTTTAAGTATACTGGTGACCACTATTAATAAAGGTGGACATAGATCCATCTACTCTTTGGGGGATCCATCTGAATATGCTGTAAATTTACTGTGGTTGAATTCCAACAGTGTAATCCCATCAAAATATTAGAGTTTTTGCTGACACCTTTTCAGAGGCACACCAGAAGCTTTTTGCAGGATTTCTCAACCATAAACTTTTTAGTTGTTGGCTATGGATTTGGTAAATCCAGTGTAGTGAAGTCTCTTTTAATGTACCTCACGGTAAGGCTGCCACTGATAGAGGGCCATTTTACCATGGCTTTTGGTTCCATTATGCCTGACGTAATCTATGTCTTTATGATACATACTGTACAGTGCTGCACTATAACTCACAAGATAATTGACCCCAAAAAATGACTTTATACAGCAGCTGAAAGGGAAGGGAAAGGGAACTTGTTTAACCAGGAGTAGCACACTGAGCTGAAGCTTGTTTCCAGATGCAACCTGGGAGCACAAGGAAGTTAAGTGACTTGCTGAGGATCACACAGTGTGTACCTAGGCAGCTGTGGGAATTCAAACTCAGGTCTCCAGATCTGCAGCTCAGAGCCTTAACCCACTGTGCTTTACTGCCTCCTAGAAAGCTGGACTGCAAGTATAGATTTGTGGGAGGAGTCCCTGGCAGGAACATTTTCTACCAGACTGACATGACCTGGCTCACACTTTGTGCCCATAGCAAAAACAGCAGATTACTATGAACATGCATTCCCATTCATTTACACAGCAGCTGACTGATGTGTTAAGAGGAGTATCTGTGCCAGCTGCTGTTCCTCTTTCTCACTGTATCCTTTTCTTGTTATAATGTGAGCGTGCAGGTTAGGGTGGATGGGTTCTGAGCAAGTAGATTGGATGGAACTATCTAGAATTTTTTTGGTTGTGGCTGGGGAAGGAGATTTCAATTAGATGTAAGTAGTTGGGGCAGAGTTGTTTGAATAATTCAGGGCAGGGTGTAGGAGGTTGCTGCTTAGTGGGTGGAGTTAAAAAGTTATTAACCCTTATTCTGCTGACAGAATTAGAATGTATTGGAATTTTGTACTGATATGTCAGTGTGCAGCCTGCAAGGGTTAAGTCCAACAACTTGCAAGAGCTGTGTGCATGGAGGAAAAAGTTAAAAGATCATTCTGGAGGGTGGGGAAGGGACTTTTTTTTTAACAAAATTAAATTGTGAAAAAAACACTTTTCACTGCTAATTGCTGGTGAAGTGCCAATTTCACCAGAGTTATGCATAGCATGAAGCTTGGTATAGTGAGTCACCAACAATTTGATGACAAATTAAACTTTGTAGAACTCTTAATTCACACTAAAAGTAGAAGTACTGCAGATTTGGGATCCAAACGTCATAATCTACAGACATAAACATCATAAGTATGAATTGCTGTATTGATTAGCACAGCACAACCTACAAGTTACAACTGTCAAGTCATCCATCAGATGGGGTTCAAGTAAAGAGACAGAATGAATAGGAATGATAACTATGGAGTGAAAAAAGCAATATTAAAATTATGTAGGAGAGTGGAAAAGAGCATGAAAGGAAAGACAGATGGAAGAAGAATGAGGTGTGTGGGAGTATGTAGAGGGCAGAAGAGGGGAGGGAGTGAGAATATGAAAGAGAGGTGGTGAACAGAAAGACAAAAGGAGAAAGGGGAGCAACTGTGAGGAAAAAAGACAAAGACAAGGGGAGAGGGAGGGAGGAAAGGTGAAAAAAGTGTAAAGGAGAGCTGGAAAGGGGAAAGAAGAGAGAAAGGGAAGAAGAGCAAGAAGGACAGCAAGAAAGGAAGAGGGAGGAAGTTTGGGAAGAGCATAAGGTAGAAACAGAAAGACAAAGTGAGAGGGGAAAGAATGCAAAGCATGGAATCTGTGAGGAATAGAGAGAGGGAGGATGTGTGTAGAATGTTAGGGAAGGAAAGTGAGTGTGAGGAAGAACTAGAGAAAGAAAAAAGAAGCCAGGAAGAGAGCAAGCATGGGTAGAAAGTATATGAAGGAGGAAGAAGGAGTCTGAGGGAGAGGAAGAAATAGAGAGAGTGCAGGGAAGGAATCAAAGCATATGCCAGTAAAGGGAGAGAAAAGAAAAGCAGAGACAGTGGAAAGGAAACAAAGAGAAGTGGGGTGACAGTGAATGAGGAATAAAACATTGAAGGCAGGATGAGAGTGTGTGTGAGTGTGAGACAAAGTGATGGGGATGTGTAAAGGGGAAGGAAGGAAGGAAGGAAGCAAGGAAGAGACTAAGAGGGTTTTACCATGAGAGATGGCAAAGATAGCAGAGACAGAATGAAAGATTGTGAAGAAGAGGAAGGTGAATATGAGAAAGACCACTAAAGGAAAAGTGAGGGACAATAGAAGAATGATGGATAGGTCATATGGGGTAAAGAGAAAAGGCAGGGAGAAAGATAAATGGGGAGCAAGAGCAGAAGGATGGAAAACAGAGGAACAGGAAAAAGACAGTAAGGCAGAGAGAGAGATAAAAGGATAGAGAAAGAGTGATGGAAATGGGGGAAGAGACAAAGAGGGAAAAGAACAGAGAGTATAGAAAAGAGGCAATGATATGTGACTGAGGCATAGAGATGGAGGGAGAATATATAAGTGAGAAAAATGGGAACAGAAAGTGGAAGACAGTGAAGGAGGGGAGAGTGAATATGATGGACAGAAGTTTGAAGGTCAGGTGTCTGAGACAGAGTGAGTGGAAGGGAAGTTGAGTGTGAAGTAGAGGAGAAAGCTTGATAAGGGAAAGCGTTTGGGGGGCTAGAAAATTTGAAGATTGGAGGGAGAGAGGGAGAAAAGGTAGAACAGAAAGTATGGAGTGAGGGATGAAGGGAGAGAAAATGATGGAGAAAGTATGAGGAAGAGAGAAGAAAAGAACATGAGGGAGAGACAGAAAGAGTGTGAGGGAGGTAAAGAGAGGGAGCATGTGTCAAAGGAGGAAGTGAAGGAGAAATAGAAAAGAAGAAACTTAGATGTGATGTGAAGAAGAGAGTGCCAGTCGCAGAAAGAGTTGAAGGGAGGGTGAGAGTGTGAAGTGGAAGAATGGATGAGAAAGGGACAGAGTGACAGAGAAAGGTAGGGAGAGAGAAAATACAGCATCAGTAACAGCAATACAGAAATAGAAACAGGCAGTCACAAATTAACCTGCTAACCTAAAGAACTCTGACTCTGTAACCAGCATGAAAGCAATGAAATTAGATCTGAAATTCATTACATTTTTCATTGTGCAAAATAACATCTGTATACAAGAACAATGTTTTATAGAGCAAAAATGTGGCAGGCTTCCAGCTCTTAAATGACAAAGCTAAATTTTGCATATTGCTTGGGGAAACAAAAATGATGTAGCAGAAATAGTTACAAACTGTACAGCATCCTGTGACCACCTTCAAATTACAACATACAGCAGATGCATAAACATAAGTATGTACACTGTAGCATGTTTATGTTTTATGAATAATTTGGTGCACAATATAAATATTGGTCATACCTACCATATATATATATCTTGTCATTTCAATAAAGTTATTTGAACTTGACGAAAGAGAAAGAGTTAGAGAGAGAGAGAGAGAGAGAGAGAGAGAGAGAGAGAGAATCAGGAAAGATGTAACAGAGATTACTGTTGCTATTTTTTTCATTTTTGCTCCTTTTACCAATAAGTATTTTTTGCACTGTTTGCATTGTTACCACGGTGTTGTATTATACTCTCCAGCTGCTTGTTGTATTTTGGAATGTTTGCCTTGCTGTTAAATTGCCTTTGTATCATTGTGCTTCATATTGTACCCTTCCCCCAGGATGCCTTGAGAAACAAGATGTCACTGCTCAGCAGACCATCCCTGGCAAAAATCTTTCAATAAAACATAAAGAACAATACAATATACAGCCACAACTTTTGAAATACAATATACTGTAGATGTAATTATCTAAATGCATTGAAGTATGTATGAATAGTTTGATGCAGACACTTTGTCAATACTTGCATATCTGGTCATATCAATAAAGTTATTTAAATTTGAATTTTAGATATGATTTAGAAAGAGGAAGGGAGAGGAGATAGAGAGAGAGAGAGAGAAAGAGGCAGGGAGGGGACTGGAGGAAATGAGTGGCAGTTGCAGTATGTGTGAGGAAGGGGAAAATGAATATGTGGGAGTGAGTTTGAGAGAGGAAGGAGATGGGTAGTAGTGCTGTGCAGAATGCAGAATTCTGCCAGCAAAAGAAGTGTAGAATAACCATTCTGCCTGCAGAATTTCCACTGGAATTTCACTAGTTCTTCTGAGGAATTCTACCTACTGTGGTCTGAAGAAAATTAGTCCATGGGACAGCATTTTTTCCACATAAAATAATTCCGCAACCATTTCCATCTAAAACATTGAGATCCATGGAATACAATTCTGTGGAAACATTGTGGAATAACAAATTCTGCATTTTTATGGTGTGCAATTCCACATTCTATTTCGAATGACGGCAGACATTCAGTGGAATCTTGAAAATTCTGCAAAATTTTGTTCAGCCAGAATTTGAAAATTATGCACAGCACTAATGGGTAGAGTACAACAGACAAAGAGAAAAAATAGGGAGAGAGAGGGAGATAGAGAGAGCACTTGAGGGGTGGAGTGACAAAAAGGGAGAGAGAGTGTAAGGAAGGTAGCGAGAAAGAGAAAGGAAGGGATGAGAAGGGAGTACAAGGGAAACAAAGTGTGGGGGGAATGGAGTGTGTGGAGTGGAGGGAGAACAATGGAAAAACGTGAGTAAGGGAAAGAGAAAGGAAGGAAGGAAGGAAGGAAGGAAGGAAGGAAGGAAGGAAGGAAGGAAGGAAGGAAGGAGAGACGAAACACAAGACAATTAAAAAAATTTCAGAATACGCAGAATCCTCCAAAATATCCAGGTGTGGATTTATATTAGCTATTACTCTAAATTATAAAATAGGTAGGGAATTTCCTGCATCCTGATTGATCAAGAAGGTTCAGAAGTCATATAGGTCAGGAAAAGAAACCACTGGTTGTGCACTTTTTCCAGCAACCAGGGTTCAGCATGTTCAGGTATGCAGTATATGATATGCATCCCAGGAACAGTTTTGAAAATATTTCTGACACCCATCTTGGTATAATAACCATACCTTCTCCTTACCATTTACCATAATTTAAAAAATAATTGCTACAATATTTAAACTCCCTAACCCCACCTTACACACATCTAACATTCAAAACAAAACATTTATACCCTTCCTCCAATTTGTTCTTTATTTTACCTTGGCCAATTGGGTTCATGCTACACAATGCTACACTACTGTGTACATAGGTAGCTGATATTTGCCACAAAAACATACTGGGTTTATATGAAAGCTTTCGAAACTAGTTTCAATTCACCCTTTTTATGTTCATATTGATAAGAGTTTTCAAGTGGAATTACAAGATTTTTTTTATGTTTTATCATTTTTGTAGAATAAAGCTCTAATTGCAGTTGTCAAGGAGTGACAACTAGAGTTGCTTGGATAACCATTGACTTTTCTGGATATGCCTGGATTTCATGATTTTTTGAGGGAGTGGGTACCTTAATATACATAATGGGAGCTCCAAAGTAGGCTAAGCCATATTTTTATTTCCACAGTGGATACTATTATCCAGGTTATTTGGTACAAGCCTCCTGAATAATGACTGGATAGCTCCAGATAATGTACCAAGATAATTGCTAAAATATTATACTATCCTTTCTGTGTTTTTTTTTAATATGTCTGTCTCATATTGTATTATAATTTCAGTATCCAGGTCACACTTGAAAACAGGCCTTTGACCTAATGAGTTTACCCAGTTAACAAAAACAAAAATAAAATAAGTCCTCTCTGTCTGGACTAAATAAATCTGTGACTAAAACTCAATTACCTGGGGAAGTGGAACATCCTGTGATGGATATGCCCTCAGATAAAGATACATCATCTGGACAGGATAACAAAAATATCTAGAAAATTCACCCTGATGTGGAACTTCACTTCATAAAGTGAACTGCTGGATAACTGAGCTGTCCTGTGGAGTAGAAATGATGCATTTAATGCACTATCCAATCCACTCTAATGCCCAGATCATATAAAACAGTGAGCGTCTGCGATTCACATGCTGTTGACATTCAATAACATGGAACCACCTAAATTAATATTTATCTGGAGAACACTGATGTCTACTTAAAAAAAAACATTAAATGTGATTCTGCTTGTAAACTTGAATCAATATAAACACACAAAAGTGTGAAATGAAGTCTGTTTTTAAACCAATTCTAAAATATTCAGTTGCAATTTTGTGACACTCACTGTATCAGATACATGTAAACTCTAGTTTTGCATGGTGTGGCATATCTTGCTTTCAGCTACTGTATGTGTAACCTCCCTCACTGAGGGAAATGTAATGCATCAGTTTTGGTTGTTGTGTGAGATCAGAAAACAAACAGTAAATCAAAGAGTACCTGGCAGAATCAGGAACTGATGTATTTATGCCAGGGAAAAACCACCATAGTGGAAAACAACACCTGCACAACTGCACCTAATATAACCTAAATATTCAGAACACAGAAAATCTCAGATGACAGAGGACCAAAGGCCCATTGTTGGTCTCCTGTAATCCAGAAGCAGTATTTAATATTATGTGAAATACCTACAGCTGTTGTTTAGTGTGACATAGTAGATGCGTATTTTATTAACTTTGTCATTATGGAAAGAAAGAGAAGTTATATTATTTGCCGGTTCCTTCCTAATATACTAATTATGCTATAAAATGAGACACAATCCTACTGATCCAGTTTTCCCCAATCAATTAAATAATGTACCCCAGTAATGTTATTCTCCATGAGTGAGGCATGGTTTCTGTGACCCTCCCTTCTCAAAGGAATAAATGCAATACCCTGTAATGCCATTCTCCCACAAAGACTGAGCCAGCTTGAATTCAAATGACTCAACACTAGCCAGTTCCACCACTTCCTTTAAGAACCTAATATTCATAGGGTTACCACTCATTGGGAAGACAAAATGCTTTCTTATATTACCCCTTACATGGCAGGTTGGGACCACCAGCATGTGAGAGACTCTGGAAATAGTCATAGTGCAATAACATTTCTTATACAGCATTTTTGATACAAACACACAGTATCCAAACAATGCTATACATTCGGGAAAGATGCAGTGACATCAGAAAGAAAATATTGAATTACCTAATATTGGAATAATTAAAAGAACTGATACAGTGAGACTGAAGTAAGCAATATTATTAGTTCTACAAAATGTGGTGTAGGGTAACAGAGAAAATGTATAACGCAAATGTTTATGGCCTTACATGACAGTAAAGTCAGGAAATCGTTGTACAGAAAAGTCAGAGAAAACTGACCAGGAGCTCAGGACTTACATGCAAGGAAATAGGTGAGTTTTGAGGTGAGATTTGAAGAGTGAAGGGGAATCAGTGAGATACTGGGAAGCTTTCCAGAGAAAAGTAGAGAGGCAGACGGACTGCCATCAATGGTTGAGAGGGAGATACAAGGGACTGTAAGAAGTCTAGAGTTATATGGACTGGAAAGAACAAGGTTGACAGTACATCCATGAAGACATTGGAAAACAAGTAGAGAAATGTTGTGCTGGAAGCAGTACTGGATAGAATTTTAGCTGAGGTGGCAGAGGATGGGAATAATGTGATCTCAATTCTGAGAATGGGTACGAACGTCAACCAGCTGCATTTTAAGCAGCCTGCTGTTTTGAGAGGAGGAACTTACAGAATTCATAGATGCGGGAATAAAAGTGGCCAATGGAGAGGAGATAAAGACATTGATAAGGATTTCAGCCCAGGAAGGGTCTTGGATGTGACAGATACAGTACATGGCAAAGTGTGGAGATGATCACAGGCAGATTTGAAGACCATTAAAATGTGTGGAGCAAAAATGAGTTTTGGGTCAAGGAGGCCACTCATATTTCTGACAGAGGGGTCAAAGGAGAGACAGGAGTCAAGGAGAGTGATAGAAGAAGTTGAACTATGGAAGAGGATACTGTTTCTTGTTTGTTTTGCCAAGGTGGAGATTCTCAGTTTTAGCTGCATCAAGTTGGTGGAAACTAATCAGACCCAAATGTATATTTTCTCACGACAAAGAGGGGGAAAAAGTAACATCAGAGAAGGTGCCAAAATAAATTTATAGGAGGGTTTCATCAGTATAGAATTGAGGATGAAGTTAGAGATGATGCATTAAAAAAGGAAATGGTAAGAGTAAATGATGAAGAAGCAGCAGTAAATTATGTGTATGCAAGGAGTTACTAGGGAGAGAAGAAGAGGGGGCCAAGGACAGCCTTGAGGAACACCATAATATCGATGCTGGGGGAAGAGGACGTACAAACAGATGAAGAAGGCATGGCTAAGAGCTAGGAATGAAATTGGCTAAGGAGAGTGCCAGAGACCCCAGTATACTGTTGTGTTCAGGATGCTCAAGGAGGGCTCCAGTTGGGCCACCTTTGCTCGGCAGTACTGTATGGCTATGTGAGTTTTTGCATCATTGAAGTTTCAAATGATTTATGCTGAATGCTGATCCATGGTTTTAAATAAACACTTCTTGGTGGATGATTACTTTCAGTGTTTTCAGCATGTTCATAATCAATATGGTTTGTGTGTTTGCAAGTTTGTGTTTCTGTAAATGTGCAGGCTAACCACCTCAGCCTGTGCACCAGACTCTGTGTTTCTCTGATGCCATACATAGCAACTTCCTACCAAAGCTTGGCACATTATACAGGAATAAAGCATATATCCCTCCCCTGGACAGGCATGGAATCATTATAAAAAATCATCTTCCCTTCCTTGACTTCTGTGACATGGAACCTTTGTAAATGAGTCTTTGACTAAAAGGTACTTTCTGAATCCTGAATAAATAAAAATAAATATAGGGATGGGATATATATGGTAGAGCTGCCCCCAAATACATACATGCCAGACTGGATCCCCTGTATTATTCTTTTTGCTGCTTTGCCCTTAACCACCCTACCTGCACTTATCACAGGCTGGCTTACTCTTCTCCTGTCTCTCTCTCTCTCTCTCTCTCTCTCTCTCTCTCTCTAATGCTGTCACCTCTAATACTATGTTACTATGTATGTTAGGACCACATTGAATATCAAATGCTCAGTTGGCTTGTCCACAGGTGAGTGAATTGTAACACAAAAATATCACCTCCTTCTCTTTTCTTTATTCTACTGCATAGATCACATCTCACTTTCTTTTGGGAAAGAGAGAGAGAGATTCAGTAGGAGCATACCTCATAGCAGAGGCATTGTTAGACCCAGGTCTCAGAGGCTTGGGTCCCTGATGTTTTAGTATGAACCCCATACCTGTATTGAATGCTACTGCCAAATTTAGTTACTTTACACCACAGGAGTATAAACGATGTGCATCTTTTACCTGGCATCTGAGGGCTCAGGTACCAGATGTTTTATTATCATAACACTGCCTCTGCTCATTAGCACAATTAGAACACCCAGAAAGAAAAAGCAGATCATGTGACCATGGAATTTCAGAGGTGCCCACCACTGATGCTTTTTCCTCAGTGCCAAAATCTGCAAAATCCACAAAATCTATTGCCATTAAGTAACGACTGCAACAGTTTCTTATATATTGAATGCAATGTTAGTTGGAATGTCTAACAATAAAAATTATTATTTTTTTGTCAAGTATTTTCTATATTTCTGTGTTCAAAGTACTGCTTCTTGTCTTAACCTACTAATAACATCAAAGACATGTCAGGTAGTGAGAGCAGCAACTCTCTCTTACACCAGCAAATACTGAAGTATTAGAGACTGTTCTGTACAGATGTGTAACCTTTGCATTACTCTGCCTGCTCCTTTCATGAGCAAAAAACAAAAATGGACTACTGGTGATTTCATTGATATGTAACCTTCACATCACCCTGTCTTCCACTTCCACCAGGACGTAGGGCACCACCGGCAATTACACTGATGTGTAACATCAGAACCCATGTGCTTGCTCCCACCTATGATAAAATGGTGCACCACTGGTAATTGCACTGATGTGCAACCTCAGCACAGTTTTGCCAGATTCTTCCACCACTAAACAGTGCACCATTGAAGACTGCACTGATATTTAACCTCAGAACCACTCCATCTTGCACCAACAACTAGTGGTGCACTGAAGATTGCATTGGTGTGAGACACCATGGTCTAATAGATTCAGCCCAGACTTGAAAACCAGAAGACATTTGAGGATCAGATTCAAACCCCACATAAGTCATCTACCCTCTTAATGCCTCAGTCTGGCATCTCATCTGATGTATTCAGGATAAATAACATTTTAACCACGTTATCTCTCTTTTCCTTTCAATAGCAATCTGTGTAAAATGTGAAATGATACTGATGTGCAACACCAGCATCACTCATCTTGCGCCTTCCATCAGTAAATAGTGCAGTCCTGGTGATTGCACTTATTTGTAACCACAGCACCACCTTGACTGTTCTTTCCAACAGCAACTACAGCAGCAATGTCTGCACTGTCCGCAACCACAGCACTATTCTGCCAGATCCTTACACCTTTAGACAATGTTGAACTAGTAATTACACTGATATGTAATCTCAACTTTACCCTCTCTGCTCCTTCCCCCATATAGAATGGTAGTGGAGGTTGCATCAGTATATAGTATATCCCCAACCTCACACCTGTGCCTCCCACCACTATATTGTGCAGTATACAGGTTATGTTATTGTGTTGCCTCAGCATCACCCATTACCCATGTTCCTTCCACCAGCACATGGTGGGGCACTAGTGATTAATATGATGTCTAACCTCAGAACCACCCTGCTCTGCTTCCATCAGTGCAGTAATAACTCTAGTGCCAGATCAGAAAATGCATTGATGGATAACCTCGAGTATCTTCCTGCTTGGTACTACTTTTGTTTCTTCCACAAGTAAATATTTCACTTCTGGAGTGGACTCTATAAATGTGCAATCGTGGACTCACTGTGTCATCTCCATCTATCACCAAACAATGCACCATTGGTGATTGTACTGATGTGTAACCTTTGCATCATTCCAGCTCCTTCCATCAACAAATACTGCAGTGCTGGTGATTGCACTTATCTGTAATCTGAGAACCACCCAGCCTCCTCCATCCACCATAAACAGTGCAGTGCTGGTAACAGCAATCATGAGTAAACTCAGCACCACTCCTGCGATTTTTCCTGACAACAGTGCAACACTGAAAGCTATGCTGGTTATAGCATCTGCTCCATTTTATCTGCTTCTTCTGCAGAGAGATAGTGCAATATTGATCATTAAACTGATATACAGCCTCAATATCACCTATTCTTTCCATGTAATAACTATTTAGGACTAGAACCTGCACTAATCTGTAACTTTAGCACAACCAATGCCTGCTCATTCAATCAATAAACAGCGTAGAGTGATTCTGCAAGACTTCATGTGTGTTCATGCTACTCTAAACTGAGAAGGTGAAAGCTTAGTTGTTTTGGAGACATACTTCAGCTGTGTCAGAGGAACCTTATGTGTAAGAAATTAAATCCCTCTGAAAGTGCTGTTCTATCACATTTGAGATTTCATGTGCTATGTGACTGAAATATCAATGCACTATAGTTCTAAGAACTATACTCATTGAATGCAATTGAAATAAGTAGTAATTCAGTTCACACACACACACACACACACGCGCACGCACACATACCTGTAAATGGAGTTGAGCCTGTCAAATTCAGTTTCCATTCAACAGAGCACAGTGGTTCAGCTTCCTATTATTTTAAATTAACTGACTGTATATCCCCCACCCATTATTTTATACTACATAACACTCTCCATAGAAATCCAAATTCTCTCAAAGTTTCAGTAAAGCAGAGCAGAGCTGTACTTGCCTTGCTTTCTGAAGGCTGAACCTTTACTGTCCCACATAGGAACAAAGGATTCAAGAGTCAGAAAAGTGGCACATTTAGTCCATCCCCTGGCCATCTTATCTATCGTGCGATTTGCTGAAGCAGAGATCTAGGGACATGGCAAGCATTCCCCCCATATGACTTTAGTATAGCAGAACACAAGTGCCACCAAGCTCTTTGTCTTTCTTTTTAATGGATCCTGCTTTTAACGTTCATGCCAGTGATACTCAATTAACACTAGTCAGCCCCCCTCTATGAAAGCCAACAGTCTCACAAGGTTTGCCTACAGCAGAGCTCAGATGCACCTGCAGTCTATTCTCGCTTTCTGTGTTCTCTATCCCTCATTTAAAGGGGACAGGAAATCTGCGCTTATTGACAGCAGTTAGTAATGTTCCCATTAAAATAATTTAAATCCATATCTTCAAATGATCCCTATTTAATTGTATTTGAATAAGCATTATTGTAACAACTGAGTTTTAAACTGTTTTCTTTTTATGGATCATATTCTGCACAGTTCTTTTCATAGAACCCTTCATTTGGAGTTTGTACTATGTCATGGTTTGTGCACAAAATGCTAAGCATGCGCTGTTCACCTATCAGAACCATGCCCAGAGTTCTCTGTGCAGTCGTCGATGTAGCTATAACTCCAGATCATTGGTTTCATGAAGAAAACTGTAACATACTGCTACCGATAAAAACAAAACAATCCACAGTACAGTTTTTTACAGCACTTTTTTATTCTGGTAAAAATAACATATTTAGGGGTATGAAAATCATTTCTCAAACTAGGAACATTATTAGCAGCTGACAACTAGAAATGATTTCCTGTCCACTTTAAGGCCACACAAGCTTCAGGATGGATGCCATCACAGATATACCTTTAATACATCAGCACACAGGGGCAGTAGCAAACTTTTTTTTTTAGATTGGCCTATGAAGGTTTCATCTTGTGTAATACTCCATAGACTTGCCCATAATACTCATAATACTACAGTGCAGTCCACCAAGCTCGAGTGCTCTTTGTGAGATTTCACAGTTTACTGAGTGTCAGATTGGAATAATCACTACTGGATTACACTGAGTGCCTGCAGTATTCTACAAGACATCCCAGTAAAAATGGTGATGCTGCACTTGATCCCAGTGGTGGCGCTGTATATATACATTTGATCTGGAGACTTCCAAGCTCACACAAATTCAATGCAGCAGAGCACAACAGCACCAACTATTTTTTCAGTGGGTGAGCTTATGATGTGCCTCTTAAAGCTACAAAGCCCTCTCCATAATATTCTTTATTCTATGTAACTCTATAAGTGGAAGCTGGCCACTTACAACATACCTTACCAGAAGATCATAGTGGTACCTGTGCTTTTGTTTCATGGGATTAGTATATTATTCACCTTTTAACACTGTATAGCCCTACCTATGGTAACCCAGGAATAGCATAGTGGTTAAAATGCCAGGTTGCTTACCCTCATCCCCCATCTGCTTAACCTTCATGAGCTTTACTTAACCTCTTGCAATCTTTCTTAACCTCCCTTTGCCTGCCAAATGGCTGATTCAATGGGTCATGGCATGTAAAACACTTTGGGATACACAGTATATGCCTAGAAACATAGAAAAGTGATGGCAAATAAGGACCGCTAGGCCCATCCAGTCTGCTCATATATGTTACCTGTAACAGTGCCCACTGACATTACTTGGTCATTGCCTTTAGCCTCTCCCTCCTATCTCTTGGGTGCTATAAAAACACATTTTTTTCCTCTCCTTCAGCATAAGTATCATAATTTTATATAACCCTATCCTTGGAAGCTGCCAAAGTCATACGTCCATGCAGTAGAGCACAGCAGCTCCAGGTATACTTTCTTTTCAGTATGATAAGTATATGATACATCCCTTAATACTGCAATGTCCTCCCATAATTCTGTTAAAATTACATAACCTTGTCCATGAAAGCTGCTAAACTCACAAAATGCCCAAACAGCAGAGCACAGAAATACCTGTTAAGCTTTCACTTCAATAGACTGAGAATATATGATTTACCTATTTTCTCTTAGAAGTACACGAGAATGTGTGTAAAAGGTGACAACCTCACACAACATCAATGCATCAAAGCAGAGAGACACCAGCTACACTTTTATAAGAAATATTCATCCATTGTATTATGTAGCTTGGGGAAATGTTTCATGGAATGTACGGGGGCTGAAAAGGGAGAGATGTCTGTAGTTTGAACCCCAAAGTATAAATAGAGCATATAAGGGTCAGACTTGAACCCCACAAATCTGCATTTAAAAAGGGCATCCTTAGGCTACATAATGTCTCAGTGGACAGTCAGTTGGCTTACCATGTGGATGACCTTAGTAACTGCCTGGAGTCTGGTCCACTGCAACTTGGTGGCAAAAGTTAGGGTGAGTATCTAATTTATATACTTCCTGCCTCAGAGTGGAGGGAAGGCTCCTGACAGTCCATGACTGCTCCCTGGTGATCCTGGGGAAAGAGAAATGCAGGCAGGAATTCAGACAGCATAGGGAGCTTGCTACTACTAATGTCACTTGAGGAGGCATCAATTTTCAGGCCTGAATGTTGGTGCTATACAGGATGAGGAGATTGATGGATAGGTGTGTCCAGCTGACCAAAGAACATTTTGTTAGGTCCACCCCATGTAGGTGGGGCGGTATCTGTGCTCATTTGGCTCAGAGGATGATATCCATCACTTGTATGCCAATCAGAGTTATCCAGTGAGTTAACTGAGCTCTTATAGGCTCCCTTGCAGCCTGTCCGGAATAGACTTGATTGTGCCCTCTGAAAACTGATCCCACCTCAAGTGCCATGCATTGAGAGGAAGGGAAGAGGTAAGTCACAGACGGCCTTTTTGGTGGGGCTGGTAAGCTAGCAACTGCCTGGACAATAAGACTAACATAGGTAGTTTGCTTCTTTGAGCAGGATAGGGCTGGAGAAGATAAAGGGAGGCACAAGAAAAATGTAAAGGAAAAAGTAAGGGAGAAAGATGAAGTACAACAAAGGGCAAACCAAGGCTTATGCTAAACATGAGCTAGAAGAAAACTTATTTTTTCCAAAGCATTGTTTCTCATGACCTGTCCTGGAACATGTAAGAAAATTTTATTTTTTTAGGGCTGGTTCACCAAATTTGGATAGAGTGCACAAGCATGACTGTTTGTGCTGTTTCTACTACCATGTACCAAAACCTGTGTCAAGGTTATGGAATCTGGTTCACTTATAGTTAAGCCCAGATTTTATACTTAGCAGTTTCTTTCACCCCCACTGTACATTTGTTGATTACAAGCACACTGCTTATAACAATTTTCTTCACAGGGACAAAAAAGCAAAACAAAACAAAAAAACAGCTACAAACAATGCATGAGGGGTAACAAAGTGTTTATTATTGGGAGACCTTTTGTAAATCTAATATGCAACCCTGAGAAAGTTGCAGAGTTGATGAGGATGTAAGGTTTTGTGACAGGGTAGCGATCCCACTCTGTCGCAGGTTTATAGAAAAACAACCTACTGTATAGGAAAGGACAGTTGCCAGTAACAGTAGATCTGTGAAGGAATCTGCTCCAGTGAGCCACAGCTATGGAACATAGGCCAGTAGGATCTGACCTATCTGGAAACGTTTGCCTGGTGGGCCATCCACAATGATGTGCATCATTAGCACCTATACATCGTGGATGGTCACAAACCTCCTGCCTGTCCGCTGAAGACAAAAAGATATCACGACAGGACGATTAATGGCAAACACCAGTACGCTGAATCCCCAAAAAGGGAGTGATGATGACCAGAAAAGAGAAACCCAGAAAAGGGTAAGCAGGGTGAAATGATGATGACAGAACCCCCACCTGTATCACCCCAGATCAAGTAGGGAAGGTGGGAGGCTGTGTTGTGGCTCACTGGAGAAGAATCTCTCTCTGTCTATGGTTACTGGGAAGTAATTGTCCTATCTTCTTTGAGGATATCTCCCGTCAGTGGGCCACATCCATGGAATGATTCCAAGCAGCACCCCAAACAAATGGGAAGGGCATCAGGTTCCATAGGCCAAAGATGACAAGGCAACAAAAAATGAACTGGCTGGCACACAAGAAATAGTGCCGCACTCTGAAAACTAGGAATGCATATCATAACAAAACAGCAGAGTGCCCAAAAAGGTAAGGTTGGAACCAAGTGTTAGCTGCAAAAGGATTTATTGTAGAGCAGTAAAAAGTGCAACAATGAAACCTGGTGCTTCAAACCTCTGCAGGTTCTTCCTCAGCTAACACTTGGTACCAACCTTGTCTTTTTGTGCACTTTGCTGTTTTGTCCTGATGGCCAAAAAAGATGGGAGCCACTACAGAGCCACAGTAGGGTGACACAAACATAGCACAGGCTGAAGCACAGCAGCAAAAAGCCCACAACACATCTCCTGACAATGGTGCAAAATGTGCCAATGGGAGACTCACACAAGGACCTGGGTAGGGACACGAAGACCGTTCAGAAAATTGGAAGTCAGGCCTGGAACCCACAAGCAAAAAACAACTTTGACAGGGAACCCAGTGATGAGGTCAAGTATGTCGCTGGGGCAGAGATGAGCAGCAGTTGGCATTGGAAGGTGTCTCCCAAACAGCCAACTGGGGGCCCGATCAGAGGCAAGAAGCCAACTGCACCAAGCTGAATGGTGGGCAAGACAGCCAAACTCAGAGACAATAGCAATGTCGATGACAGAAAATGTGGAAACAGCAATGGACAAGCAGAGGCTATAGACAAAGCAGGAACATGATAAGGCAAAGCCAGGCAATGACCAGCAGAAAAGGAGACCTCTGAAAATTGGTGAACCCTAACTCAATAGCGAAACCAATGATGAGGTAATAATAACAGCTGATGGTGCCACAGGGAGCCACAAGCCCCATAGAACTACAGAGCTGGCCAAGAAGCCAGGAACCAACCAAGGGATCCCAGAGGATGGCTGGACCAAGCAGAAAGCCAAGCTGAAGGTAGAACTAACAATGGAAATGAGAACAAAGCCATGCAGAAAGCAGAGGACTGGACACTGAGCAGGAATGTTGATCAGGCAGAGTCAAGAGATGAACAGCAAAAAGAGAAACACCAAAAAATGTTGATCTATCTCAAACAGCTAAGCTGTCAATAAGATAAGCTGTCAATAAGGTAAAGCTAGGTGAGGCAGCTGAAGACAGTTGTAAGCCCCACAGAAATGGGGGGGGGGCTGGGCTATTAATCCAGAAACTGACATGAAGTCCAAATATTGTGGGAATGGCTTGTAAAGCCAAGTACATGACCAGTACTTACCACCTCAATGGAGCAACACATGCACCAGCAGAGATCCAGGCCATGAAGGACAGGACAACAAAATTGTAGTGAGACCACAGCAAGGAGTAGGAGACCAGCAGTGATTCAAAGAAGGGAAGCAACAGCTAGCAGCTAGTGGTGTAGGATAGCAAGCAGCACTGGCATTTCGGGAAACACAAGACCCATTCAGGAAGCAGAAATACAGGCACATATCACAGAAGAAAAGGAGATGAAGCCTGGGGAATTATACAGCAACAAAGTCCAAGGAGGGCATTTCATCGGTTCGATATGCAGTCTATGGTGGACAACAATGAACTAACATTTGGGGCTGCCCACAATATATAGGTGTCTGCCAACGATGTTCAATTTTTCCAGATAGGTTCAACAACAGTGGGGCCTGTGTTCTATAGGTGTGGCTCACTGGAAGGAGATATACCCAAAGAAGATCTCCTTATTCTGACTAGTTGATCAGCTGCATTCGTTCAATACCTATTGAATGTGTCTTTCATTAAGATTCTACTTTCATGGTTGAAAACTCCTACCCAGCTAATACTGTTGTTTCATGGCTCATTGTTGGTAAAGCTGTGAATTTTATTAAGTTTGTGGGGTGGGATTCTTAGAAGCCTCAATGCTCACATATACTGCAGCCACACCTGAGGCTGTATGAGATATTTTCTGTGTTATTTAGTGCTTGTGGGATCTGTTATTGTCCCAACAATCTCAAATACATTAATTATTTTTTTAATCTGAATGTGTCTCATAAATTGAGTCTGAGAGCTACAGTCAGAAGACATAGTTCTCTCACGTTCAACATCTATGGTACAATCTCAACCCAAGACAAGCATTTGTCAGTGCCAAATTTTTGTTTGCTTGTATTTGTTGTGCAGTTGTTGGGCAGAGATAGTTCACAGAATAAACTGGGAGCACCCTCATTCAGAGTGTAAATGTTTTACCAGGAGAATGGAACCAGATACTGTTTTCTTGAGGCCTTTAAATCATCTGCCCTGTGGGTCTTGCATTACTACAGTGGGTGACCATCTCAGTGATATATGAAGCAGTATTGCAACACCTCATTTGCAGAAGGGGGTTGAGACTGCTAGCACTTGCCCTACCCAGTCACGTTTAAAGTGTGGGTTATCAGCTGCAAGCAATTTGGTTTCTTGTATAAAAGCCAAAGTGGTGTTCAGATGTTTTAAGTGTGGTCAGATCTGTTTCATCTTAACCAGGCAGTTAATGCCATGGACATTCCAAGTGTGGCAGATCACATCACCCATTTACAAAGGGGAAGTCACATCTGTGTGGATGGGAAGTGATACACATCCCCTTGGACTATGCAGGGGTCACAGCAGAACCCCCAAGTCATAGAATCATCAGGGCCAAGGAGATGGTTTGAAATGGTGGAGGAGAAACCCCAAGCTTGTCTGAGGACAATCTTTGAGAAGGAGGGACACCATATAAAGGGAGACCATAGTGTAGAAATCTATCTTGTAATCAACAGTAGTACCATACACCTCTAAACTCTAACAGGAACCAAAAAACAGGAGTTAAAGTAACTATTAACAAAAACAATAGTATAATTTTAGGAAGGAGGTAGATATGAACCGGCCATAAAATGTGGCACAATGTCCTCCTGCTTTCTCCTGGAGGACTGACATAAACTCATGGCACATTTTCCATCAACAGATTGGCATAACCAATGATATTTGCCACAAAAGGCATTTTTTAAATGCAAATCCACCATCTCCCACCACCCTCTTCATTATTTTATAACACTGAATCCACAGAAATTTAGTTGCATTTTGGTGATACTTTTCATTATAAAGCGTTAGTCTACTGGGGCTAATTCTGCCTAGCTACTCATCAGGAAAGTATCTTAAAGGCTCAGTTGGCAGGTGTTTTGGTGCATTTAAATCTTATGCCTCTTTAATCAGCACAGAAACTCCGGCCCACCAGCATGGCGGCAAGGCATCGTCTGTGGCACCGACATCCCGGGTTCGGGGATGGACCCAGGGATTGGAGGTCCAGCCAGTGGGAGAGGGATTGAGCATCCTGAGGACTGCTCTCCCTCTCCAGGAGAAGGAGGAAGGGTGACAGGGAGTTCTCTGATACTGCTATGTTGCCTCAAGCCCCTGTCCCACCGGCCCAGGAATATCATGTCTTTGGGGGGGTAAAGATGACCACAAGATTTAGTATAGGGAGCAATCCAGGCCCAAGGGTGGGCATGCTAACAAACCATGCACCACGGAGAAAAATTGATTTTGCTCTCTAGGAAGTTAGACTAATGTTATAGCACCTAAGACCACTTATTTGCCCCAGTACTTGTATTACAGCCCTGCACAAGCATTGTGACTCTGTTATAGCTGCTCAAAGACTACCTAGTATTAACTGATAAGATCAAACAGTAAATACTTGATTAGTTCAGCAGTGCAGAGGGGGCAGGATACTTTAAGACTAGCTCAGCTAATCAGATTGTAAGGGATAATTGTAAGGGATAATACTGTATGCATTTGCTAAGATCCAGAGGATCAATTTCCTGCATGTGGTCTGACCTTAAGCCCCTTATGACAGACCATGTGCCTTTACAACCATCTATGCATGGCCCTTTTTTTTTGTTTTTTGTTCTGAGTTTATCACCCCAGTTGCTAGCATACCTTGGAAACTTATGGGGAGATAAAGTGGGGGAATTTAGATGGATTACAGCCACCAAACAGGGTCCCCATTGGTATAGCAGATACTGTGCATTGAGATGGAAACCCAAATTCAACCAACATTCTGGGATCCTGGAAGTCTCAAATGGAATTACAGGATACCTTAGGAGGAGATGGCAAATGTTTACGGTACGAGCCAGGGAAAATGTATTTACGAATTTTACGGTTTCTGACTCGACGGGACCAGGGGAGGAAAATATACTGTTTTTTTAAATAAGTGACTTGGACTGGGTGCCTAAATAATTTGTAGCTGAGATGCAATAGCAACAGAGTGAGCTTGAAAGGGGAGATTAACAAGAGCAAAGGGAGTGACAGTTGCAAGTGGGCCACCCTTAGGTCCCTCACAACAGAACCTAAGCCCTATGTGACTGTTTCACTCTCTCCCCTCTACCACCCCGCACACTGGTCCCAAATGGAAAAGAAAGACATCTCTTTAGTGTTACTCCCAAGTTCAGCTGGACCCTAGATTGTGATCAGGATGAACAGGTAGCTTCAACTGTGGAGCTAGGGTTATAAGTGATTCATGCAGAGTTCCAGAGAAACAGGCAATTTCCTCAACCAATAAGAGGGGAGCTGTCACCATGATGGCAGCCCAGAATTTTTTATAACCTGGTCTTCAGTGGTTAGAGGGTCTGGAGGTGGTGGCCCAGAAGATTTGTGCCCCTGCAGGGAGGCCTCTCAAAAGGTGGATGTCACAGCTGCTGGTGAGATTGAGTTAAGTGAAGCATATTTGTTCTTAGCAGGAAGGTCCAAGTTTAAAAAAAATAAATAAATAAACTATTGACACTGCTGACAAAACACTATACTTTTCAGCACGACAGCCACTCTGTCACTGGAACCTCGATTATGCATCTTGGGTGACACATTTCAGTGACAGCTTGTGCTAATGAAAAAAATGTGACATAGAAGATGTGGCATGACATGGGCAGAGAAGGCGTGCCACAGATCAAATAGGATCTGGGCTGTCAACACTGAGTAGGGAAATGAGCAGACTAGATGGGCCGTATGGTCCTTATCTGCTGTCAGATTCTATGTTTCTATGTTTCTATAGACAGAATCATTTGTGCCTGCTACTAAACAAGAAGCAATACTTCAGTTGAGGTGCCAAACAATGGTTTTAGGCTAGGATAAAGAGAAAACAAAATTATGATCCATAAACATGTAATAAACTTAAAAAGGGAACAGCTATTTTGGTTTATACTGTCAAACAGGCAGATGCCTGCCTTTTCTTTAATAATTATTTTTGCATAAAGTAGACTATCATATCTTACATTCTGTATGCTAGTAGAGCAGGGTTCTTGTACTGGTTACTGAGGAACGTGTACTGGAGGAGCTGGAGTATAGTATTTTGGAGACAGGATGAATTATCCAAGGACTGTTGGTGCACTTCCGCGGTTGAGCTCTGCAGCTCCCATATCTGTGAAACCAAAGTCAGTAAAAAAGCTATGCTGCATAAAGAAATACTGAATCCATTGTTGGCAGTGACAGCTGTGCTTTAATAGGAGTGAACAAAAAAAATGAGACAAACGACAGACAGATATTGTATCTCTTGTTTTTTTGTTCACTCCTATTAAACCACGGCTTTCAGTGCTGAAAATAATGTCAGTATTTCTTTTTGCAGCACAGCTTTTGTCAGGACTAGGCACACACAGTCCTACATAAGGACATCTAGAACTTGCATGATCTTCTTGCCATGCCATACTGTTTGATATATCAAAAAAGCTATTGTTAGGTGGCTGCCCTGTAGCAGTGTACTATGGGGACATGTAGTACTTTGGCATGGGAACTAAGCTGAAAGTTCTTGGTAAGTAAGGAGAGCCATAAGGTATAGATTCCCTTTATCAGTTGGTGCCTTGTCATCAGAAATTAAACTTTTTAGCATTTGGAGTATATAGGGATGGGGGGGGCTTGGAGCCCTGTCTTTAAACAGATGCACCTTCCAATTTTATACATGGCAGCGTTGAGTTAACAACAGGGTCTCACTTCAGAACTGTGGGGCTGAGATACACACAACCTATGCTGAAGTACAATTTGTCTTTTGCAAGCGATAGGGTGTATGCACACAAAGGCCGAGCACCAGCATATCTGGTTTTCCCTTTTGCAGTACTGGCATCCGCTGTTCTTAGAAAAGATCCAGGTGGGGAATAGGTGCAGTTTTATTTACGTTCCAGCTACAGCTGACTAGGTTTATGCAGAAGAAAGAAGCCAGCTGCTCTCTGAATGGCTCCTTTCAGCTATGCAAAGTTTACATCCTGAAAATAGAAACACGCATAATGTTCAGCCTCGTTGATCAGTGGGCTGTCACTGCCGAAGCCACTGCAGCCTGAGCTGCATTGGACCTGACAGTGACACACCTCTGAAATGCCTTTCTTGTAACAAGACGTTTCCTTTGTGCTATGCATGCAAGCAAACATAAAAAAGACTTTTTAACATGATATCTCCCCATCCCCAAAGGGACCTGGGGGTAATCATATCAGATGATCTTAAGGTTAGCAAGCAATGTGAGAAGGCAGTAGGGAGGGCTGGGGGTATACTGGGATGTATAGAGAGAGGCATCATCAGCAGAAAACAGGAAGTTGTTATCCCTTTGTACAGACAGTTGGTGAGACCCATCTGGAGTACTGTGTCCAGTTCTGGAGACCCCATCTCCATAAGGACATAGACAGGATAGAGGCAGTCCAGAGGAGGGCAACTAAAATGGTGCAGGGTCTGCAAGAGAAGCCATATGAGGAGAGACTAAAGGAGCTTAATATATACCCTTGAGGAAAGAAGGAGGGGGGACATAATAGAAACTTTTAAGTACCTCAGTGGAATCAACAAAGTCCAAGAGGTAGCATCTTTCAGAAAAGAGACTTGCAGAACAAGGGGACACAATTTAAAGATAGAAGGAGGCGGTTCAGGGGCAATGTGAGGAAGTATTATTTCACAGAGAGGGTAGTGGATGCATGGAACAGCCTTCCTGAGGAGGTTGTGGGGTCTAAAACTATGGGAGAATTCAAGAATGCATGGGACAGACATAAGGCAATTCTTGTGGGGGGTAGGAAGAAATAGGCTGTTGGTTAACTAGGATCTGCGGCCTATCCTGAAGGTAGGGAAATGGGCAGACTAGATGGGCCTAGCGGTCCTTATCTGCAGTCAAAGTCTATGTTTCTGTTTCCCAGAGTAGTAGCTTTTCTTGTTTCTAAAACATTAAGACAAAAAAAAGTCTTTGTTTTGTAAAATTCTGAAAAATGTATCATCAATCCTTTGCAGCTCATTTTCACCTGTAAGAGGCCAACCCTGTCCTGAACTGTGGAAGGGGGGGAGGGGAAATTGTTTAACCAGAAGAGGCACACTAAGCTGAAGCTTGTTTCCAGGTGCAACCTGGCAGCACAAGGAAGTATAGTGACTTGCTCAGAGTCACACAGTATGCAAGTGGGGGGCTGTGGGATTCAAACCCAGGTCTCCAGGTTTGCAGCTCATAGCCTTAAACCACTGCACTATACTGTCTCCCAAGGAAGAAAAAAAACACCTTTTTATAAAGGAACAACTTATTAGAGCCAGCACATCTTATAGCTCTGTTTGTAAGTAAGTAAGTAATCTTTTATTTGTGTCAGGCGCTCTTCCTGTGCTCAGGGTGCCTTTACAATTCACATTAAAAGAACATTTCATAACATTACATTTAAAAACAAATAAAACATATTAATACACACTCAATAGGTCCCTGAAAATTCCTGGTTAAACAGATAGGTATTCAGTGACTTTTTAAAACCTTCCATGGTCAGGCTCTTGTATCTGGCGAGGTAGAGAGTTACACAGGGTAGGTGCCATAAAGGCAAAAGATCTTCCTCTTGATGTTTTTAGGGATACCCTGGGAATCTCTAGCAATCCCTCACCAGAGAATCGGAATGAATGGGTGGGACAATAAGGGCATAAGAGTTCTTTCAGGTAGTGGGGTTCCTGCTCATGTAGGGCTTTATAAGTCAGCAATGCAACCTTGAAGGTGATCCGCGACTGTATTGGCAGCTAGTGCAGTTCATGCAGCACGGGTGTTATATGACTGGATCTAGGGATTCCAGTCAACAACCTGGCCATCATGTTCTGCACTAGCTGCAAGCAGCAGATATCTACCCCCAGTAGCACTAGGTAGAGGGCATTGCAGTAATCAAAATGACTGGTGACAAAGGCATGGACCAAGGTAGGAAGATCTTCGGGTGGGACCAGGTGCTTCACCAGGGCTATGTTCCTTAGATGGTAAAAGAAGGATTTGACTGCAGCTGAAACCTGTGCCTTCAGAGTCAGGCCTTCATCAAATACCATGCCCAGGGTACACACCTCGCCCGAGGCAATAAGCGGGTCCCACCAATATTTAATCCTGAGGGGTTTTCCCACCCATGCCCTGTCATCCTAAAACCAGGGTCCACCACTACCTCTGTTTTTTTCCAAGTTCAACCAGAGCCAACTGGCACTCATCCAGTTCTGAATCTCCAGCAAGCAGTTATTAAACACCGTATCAGAGTCTAACTCCTGTTCAGGTACAAAAGACATGTACAGTTGAGAGTCATTGGCATAGCAATGAAAACTCAACCCGTACTGTCTTACAATGTCTCCTAATGAAAGCATGTACACCACAAATAACATGAGGGACAGCACCGAACCCTGTGGAACCCCACAGGGTAGCCAGTGAGAGGCCGAGGAATAAATCCCCGACACCACTCTCTGGGATCTGCCCTCCAGGAAAGATCGAAACCAACTGAGGACCGCCCCCCTCAGTCCACAGAAGAACCACAGGCACTTGAGCAGCACCCCATGATCCATGATGTCAAATGCTGCTGAGAGATCAAGGCAGACCAAGATGGAACGGGTTCTCCGATTTCTCACCATCAGGAGGTAATTGATTACCAGTACCAGGGCTGTTTCAGTGGAATGCCTTTTTCTGAAGCCAGACTAGAGAGGGTCATAGATATTGTGGTTAGTTAAATGATCTTCCAGCTGCAGAGCGGCCACCTTCTCAATAAGTTTCCCTATAAAGGGTAAGTTCAAGATCAGTCTGTAATTAGCTGGGCAGTGGGGGTCAAGGGAGGGTTTTTTCAGAAGGGGGTGCACTACTGCCTCCTTTAAGCGATCTGGAAAGAGCCCTCTCTCCAGTGAAGCCCCCACTATCCCAGCAAGGACCGGGCCTATAACCTCTGCACACCCCACTAGTAGGCGCGTAGGGCCCGGATCCAAACTACAGTACGTTGGCGGCAAAGTCTGAATGATCCTCACTATATCTATGACTACCGGTTGACTAAAGGTGAACCAGGCCTGTTGAACATTAGTACCACCCGACTGATTAATGCAAGGTCCAATGGGAAGGCACTGGTTGATCTCATCCCTGATGGTGGACACCTTATCAGTGAAGAACTGCACAAACTCCTCACAACTGTACTTGTGACAACGCTCGACCAGAATGAAGACAGGCTGGATTGCACAGTCTGTCTATAGTCCGGAAGAGCTGGACTGGCCTATTCTTCAATGTAGCAACTTCCCTGAACAGGAACTCTGCCTTCTTATGGGAAATTGCTGATTGGTAGATCTTATAATGATCCATTAATCTAAGTTTATCCACCTCCAGGAGAGTTTTCCACCAGAGTCTTTCCAACCTTCGCCCTTGCCTCTTCAACTCATGGATTTCCCCATTAAACCAGGGGGCACCCAGGTGAAGAGTAAGAGGGTGAACACAAGCTGGAGCAATGATATCCAAGGCCTCAGTAACAGCCCTATTATAGGCTAACATAAGGGGCCCTGTAACAGTGCTATCCTTTGGAAATCCCAAGAGGCCCAGTACTGTCATTAGGCCTTCTGAGGTAAATCCTCTCAAAGGACGAAACTGTACCAACTCCTTTGGGGCAAGCCTATTTCGGGGGGCTGTGAAACTGACTCTCAGGACATGATGGTCAGACCAACCGACTGTCTCCACCTCCACTTCGGAGATCTCCATCCCCAGGTGGAGCACCAAGTCCAACAAGTGCCCCATCTCATGGGTTGCAGTGGTAATAACCCATGTTAGGCCCAATGAGTCCGTCAATTGGAGGAGGTTTTGTCCAAACAGCGAGAGTTCATCGTCGACTCAGGCATTGAAATCCCCCAGAATCAACCATCTGGGGGACTCCAATACCACCTCAGCAATGAAGTTCGCAACCTCCTTCAGGAACTCCCTCCCCGTCACCTGGTGGACGGTAAATGAGAATTATCCTGTAGCCTACACCTGCACCCACAATACACTCAAAGGAGTTGATTGCTCCAACTGGCACCTCCCTGAGACCCAGTTCCTGTCTAAAACAGAGAGTAACCCCCAACCCCTACAATCCTCTCTCGGGTGGTGAATCACCGAGAACCCATCCGGAACCACAGACTCCAAGATGGGGCCTGCACTTTCATCCAGCCAGGTCTCAGTGATGTAAGACAGGTCAGCAGAGGCCACGAGATCTGTCACTGTGGTCAAATCTAGCCCCAAAATACCAATTATTAGACTACAATTCAAAATGGAAAATTATTTCTACTTATTGGCTGACTCAAAGCCTGTTGCACATGTGTCTTACCAGCATGAAACCGGTGTACATGAGATTTCTCATATTCCATTACTCTAAGCTGAGCAAGGTTCTGCAGTAGACTTAGCCATTCGGTAAAGTTCACCTCTTACTGTGCAGTGCCCTCTGCTTCCCTAAATGTTATACCAACTGGTCCATAACTCCTGAGAGTCTTGTTGCTTTAAAGGGGAACTCTCAGCTCTCCAGAAAGAAAGCAGTGGGAACTATAGGTCCCGAATAACAAAATTGCAAGTTGAGTGTAATGTTTTAGTCACTTACTTGTCTGCTATTTTAAAATTTATCTGGTTGGTCCTGTAACCCTCCGGCAGCCATTACTGGCAACTACTACACCCAAAGTCCCTCAGGCCCAGCCCTCTGTTGACACACATGATGGGCTAAGCTGTGGGGGATGTCTAATTGCCTCTATGCATATAGTTAATGTCAATAAGTTAAGCACCACTTTATCATGCTTACATTGCCAGTACTGATCAGCCAATGAAAGTGCTTTCCTCAATGTTATGACTGGGTGACCAGAAAAGTAGATTGGGGAGGGGAGCAGATGTGACCTTTCTGGACTTTAGCAAGGCATTTGACACTGTGGCACAGAGGAGACTGATAAAGAAATTGAGCAGCCTAGAGGTGGGATCCAAAGTGGTGAACTGAGTTAGAAACTGGTTAACAGATAGGTGACAAAGAGCAGTGGTTAATGGCACTCAGTCTAATGATGGGACCAGCATGATGCCACAGGGCTCAGTACTGGGAGTTTTCCTCTTCAATGTCTTCACAAGTGACACTGCAGAAAAACTCTAAGGGAAGGTATGCCTTTTTTCAGATGATACCATGATCTGCCATACAGTGGACAATCAGGATGGAGCGGAGAGAATGCAGATATTTTTGGGAAACTTGAGGAGTGGTCAAGAGCATGGCAGCTGAATTCAATCAATCAATCACAATCTTTATTTAATCAGGTGGCGACATTATTGAGCAGAAGCTCATTTTCAAGATGGACCTGGCCAATGCCAGTTGTTCAGTGCTAAAACAAACAAAATCGTGCACTTTGGGCATAGGAACCCAGGAACTGTGTATAGGATGGAGGGAGGTACTGACAGTGTGAAGGGGTCTATACAACCTTCACGCAGGACCTCCTTTCCACTAATAGTCACCCCGTCTAGTCATTCCCTCTGCTACTCCTTGACTCTCCCTTGTATGTGAATTACTCTGTTTCCATACTTGTATTCCTCCTTATACCCTCATCCTTACTGATCACCAGGGCACCCTGCTCTTGTGCTCCTTCTTTCCATACTATGGTTACCCTCTATACTACCATCGCCTCCTTACCCCCGCCCTTGTTCCCTCCTCTCCCAGCCCTGGTTCAGCTTCTTGGTAGTCGACCTCCTCAATTTTATGCTCTCCAGTTTTGGATCCTCTGCCTTCCATAATCACTGTTTTCCCTTGTCTTCCACCCTCAACCTCCTTTTTTATATGACAAGGCCTTCTGTCTATTGAGGCTGCTCCCCTACTACTGGACTTCCCCCTTGCCAACTTGCTTAATTGATACATACTGTAGCTTGTATAATCCTGCTCTCAATTTTTTTGTTTTCTGCCAATTGGTGCAGGCTGATGTAATTTTATTCTGTAAAAACTTGTTTGATTCAATGTATGTTTTTTTTACCGGAATTTGTGTTTCTTGTATGTACTACTGGTGTTGTGTTCATGACTTAGAATCTTTGTAAAAGAGCTCCTACATATGAGCATATGAAGAAATCAGCAGAAGAAGGCCATTTGGTCTGTCTAGTCTGCTCGTATTGCAGGGTACACAGCTTGAGCTACTCCTGCTCAAAGTTCATTTCCGAATCATTAAATAAATAAAAAAAATAAATAAATAAGATACTAGCAGGAGAACAGGATGAATTGAGACCCAATCTTGTCGATTTCTGGCTTGTCCCTTTAAAGGTCACGTGCAGTGGCAGTATGGAGGCTCGGAAATCAATAAGCCTCAGCTGGGAAGAAACCAGATAGAACAAGAAGGAAAATAAAGGCGGGGGACCTGTGAACTAAGTGTTGAATCAAGCTATTTGTTTTATATTTACTCTGCCAAGGTAAGCAGCTTTAAATGCTTGTTTGATGCTGAATTAAAGCAACTTTTTGTTTTACTGAATTTTGTTTGCCTGAAGTTTTTTCAGAGGGTTATTCCCCAAATGTCAGGCTTGCTACAACACTGTTACAGACAGTCACTAAGCAGCAAAGGGACCTTGGGATTATTATAATTTACAACCTAAAAGTGGCAGGGCAGTGTGGTAAAGCAGTGGGTAGGGCTAGTGGGGTGCTGGGATGCATAGGGAGGGGGATTTCCAGCAAGAGGAATGAGGTTCTGTTGCCACTGTATCACTCACTGTCGAGACCCACCTGGAGTATTGTGTCCAGTTTTGGAGGCCACACCTAAAAAGGATATAAACAGGGTGAAGGCAGTCTAGAGGAGGGCAACTAAAATGGTGCAGGAGTTCACCCGAAACCCTGTGAGGCATGACTGAGCAATCTCAACGTGTATACTGTGGATGAGAGGACAGCAAGAGGTGACATATAGAGAGTGACAAGTATCTTACAGGGGTGAGCAGGGTGCAAGAGGGGAGTCACTTTTAAATGAAAAGGAGCACCAGGACCAGAGGGCATGCAATGAAGATGGAGGTGAGGATAGTTTCAGAGCAATGTGATGAAATACTACTTTACTGAAAGGGCAGAAGATGCCTAGAACAGAAGGCCAGCAGAAGTGCTGGAGAGGAACACAGTGGAGAGGGGCTTCAAGCATACTTGAGATAGACATAGGGGTATAGTAGTAAATAGGCAGTGAGGAGGAAGGGTCACCAGAGACCAGTTAGGGTCTGCAGTTACAGACCAGGCAGGGAATATGTGGGCAGACTGGGTGGGCCAAGAGGTCCCATTCGGATGATAAATTCAGTGCTTCTATGCACACATTTAAACCAGCATTTCATGTTATAGAGAACAAGTTTACATACCAGTATGCATTTTTATTCCATTGTAGACTGTACTTTATCTTCTATGGTATAGGACACTCTTTCCCTTATTTTGAGAAGGCAGCAGTATTTTTTATTTTACATTTTAAATATTTTATAGAAATCTTTAGTTCTCTGACCTTGAGTTAATATCTATGTCCCCAGGGTTCCATAAGGTCAGCAAGCAGTTTCTGTTGTATACTCATAGTCATGCTCTTAGTCATATGAAGGTCTAGGCACAAAACGTAGGTAACCCTAAGTCAGAATGCCACTAACCGGGGTCCAGTGGACCCATGGTTGCATTCACTGAAGAGGTACGTGCCCCTTGTGCACTTGAATCTTTGCCAGTTGTGCAGCTACATGCGTGGGCAGTATAGGAAGCAATCTGGGGTGCGTGCCTGCTCTCCATGGCTTTCACTAAGGCATGGAGTGCCTAGCAAGGGGGGGTGCAGGATACAAGGGCAAGGGGCACTTTGACACTGTCATATCCACTGCATGCCCCCCCCCAGAAAGCCACTAGCTGTGGGAGAACAATATACCCTTTATGGTGCTGCCCCAGCCATCTGGTTGGAAAGGGAGGGCTGGGACAGCCATTCAGGCATTCACCTGACATTTTAAAATGTTGTACTCTCGCACCTTCCCAGAATCCCCTACTCAAGTGGAGCAGGGTATCCACTGGGGGATCCAGGATGGGCAGCCACTTGGATGCCCAGCTGTGTCCTCCAATCTGCCCCCACACAGCTGTATGCTGAGGGGGTGGTGCCACAGACAGGTGCACAGCAGTGGCCAGCTTTCCAACATGCCAGACACCTGTCTGCCAGTGTGGAGCTACATGGGCTGGGTATGCACTAATCACGCATACCTTACCCATCTTTGCTGTGTAGCCACCAATAAGAGTCATGTTAAACAATGGGTTTTCAAGAAAAGCTGTGAATACAATTGAAAACATGGGGCATCCATTGTTACAGACAGTCATCTTTATTTCAATGAATTCAAAATAGTATGATGTATTATGAACTGCTGCTTTAAATGCTCTTGTGTCTTCATCCATTCTTCTGAGATGATTTGACTGTTTTGTATCAGTTTGTCAAATAACATTACTTTTTTACTGCCATTGAATCTGCTTTGTATCGTTCTCCTCTACTGTCTACTGCATCACTTTGCCATTTCCTGTTCACTGAAGGATAAAAGTTTCACTGCTGTACACTGTTCAGTGAACTGCATTGAAAAGTGGAACTGATATCACTGACCACTGAATGCCAATGGCACTTAGAAATGGACTGCAGTGCACTCTGAAGAGGGGGAACAAGTTTGACTTAGTGGCAGTATAAAAATAATTTCTCTAAAAAAAGGTCAAAGTATACCAGAAAAGAAGATACAAGTGAGAGGAATAATTAAGAGGATGTGCTACTATTTAGAAAATCTTTCTGTCTCCTGTAAAGGGAGTGGATTTTTCTGTGACTTCAGACTATCACATGGATTGTACCATTAATTATGCAGCACAAATAGCTTTACACTGTTACACCAAAGAGTTGTTATTGCATTATTTTTTAAAGTTGGCAATGCACTGGCAACTCGCATGATATGGTTTTTCAAAATTTAACCAGCTCAAGAACAACTTACATAAAATATTTTTGTAACGTAACTGGAATGCTTCTACAGTTTCATCACAGTTCAATGAAATACTGAGTTGTAACTCTTAGGCAACAATTTCTCCAGGTCTTTACGCTGAATCTGGCAGCACGTATGCAACTCATTGAAGAATGCTAAAGCAACTCATTTGTGTGACAGTTTAATGTGAATTGCAGTGTTAGACCATGGTGAGACCACTTGGAATGCACCATTATAGTACTATGAGATCACAGGGGTTTTGCCATTGTAATATGCTTGTACATGGAATGTACCACTGAAGAGTCATTAAGAGGAACTGAACGGGATGCACCATATTAGGAGTGCTGAAGTACTACTTGCTGTACAGAGTGACAAGCCTATGGCATCAATCAATATCAATGGGCAGTAGGCATACGGAGGATGTGAGCAGGTTATTAATGGTGTACTCCATTCACAATCATGTCTTCCACTTAATACTGTGTTTCTCTGAGGTGTGTCCATAGAGGGAACCTGTAAAGTCAAGCATTTGGCTGTACTACTACAGGATCACTATGGTGCTACATGGAATGTATCCTTGTAAAAACATGGGTAATACTGTCATAGAACCATTTTAGCAGCACCATTTTGTTCACTGCATCACTGTTCAAACCTTTTTAAACCACAGCACTAGAGAAATTCATAGGAAATATCATTGAAAGAGCATTGTCTATAAGATCACAGCATAGTCATCAGTGTATCAGAGTACCGAAGTCCCCTGAGCCCTACAGGTGCTTTGGCAAAGTAAGGCCACAAGAGTATGACTGTACACATCAGTCCATAATGCAATGGAAGTGTTTCACTGTAATTTGGAAAACCCTGGTTTGAGCCCAAATGTGGGTAGGCAGAGTTTGGGTAACGCTAATGTGTACTCCATTTCTGGGTGAGTTGTGGAGGGGAGAGGGTGGTTAAGCTTGCCTGCCACTGGAGCACCCCAAGGGAGAGCAGATCCACACAGGTATGGATGTTGCAGCATAGCGGTACCTATATGGTCCAACTCCTAGCTAGGGTAAGGGCTTGGCATTTTGGCTGACACAGTGGAAGGCAGACAGGGGATATTCAAGAAAACATCTGGTGCACTGGATGGAGGAATGGGGAAACCCAACCACTTAATGCCAGCGTGCTTGTATCTGTACTTACCACCTCAGGTATCCCTCCTGGAAAGAAGGACCTGTCCTTGAGCTCCACCAAAAATATATCATAAAATAAAATTCTATTTTCTGAGTATTTTTCAAGAGGCAGCCCTATTTGATTTTCTTCAACTACAGATGAAAGACATTGTTACCCGGTTTTAAATTTCCTTTTGCTCATTTCATTTTATTGGCGCATGCTTGGTACAGGGATAGCTGAAGGGGATAGTAAACTCAGTTCCTGTTCTTCCTGACCTGACATCATAAATGCCCACAAATTGACATTCTGCCCATAGTCCAAGCTGTAAGATCCTCTAGGTAAACATGTTCTGAACTACCTATAATACATACAATGCTCAAGCACTTTTTCATGGAACTAGTTGGGGACAAGTGGAATGGATTGCCAGAGGAAGTGGTACCTGCAAAAACAGTTCAGGGATTTTAACAAGGGTGGGCCAATCATAAGGCCATAGTAAGTGGATTAGGGGGGTAAGGGAAAAGGATGGCCACCAGGACCAACTTAAGATAGAGTGGACAGACTGGATAGGCCACTGAGTCCTTTCTGCCAGCAAAGTCTATGTTTCTTTGTAAAATAAAATGATTATGTTGTAATGGAGACAAACATTCCTACAGTATTACACCTGGACAGTCTCCATCAGGCAGTCAATCAACTCAACCACAACAGCTGCAGGTGAGGCAATCTGATCTGTAAGCATCCTTTGATCTTTGGCTGGGAAGCAGAGGAGTCTGGAGAATATAATAAAGCCTGCATGCTAGATGAGGGTGGTGGAGGGTGCGGTTAAGTGGAATATGGTTAGAAAATTGCACTTGGACCCAGAACCACCCAGTCACCAATCCATCTCCAGAGCCATTAATGAAAGCTTTGACCTAGTTATTTCTGCAGATGCCACGCGACCTTGGTGATCAACCTATAAATAGCATTCACAGACAGTAGTACACAGGCAGCAAACTGAAAGCCAGGCATAAGCTTTGATTTAGAATGAATCCCCATCCCAGTAAGTCCCCCAAATAAAATAGGCAATAATGCAGTGGTCTGTTTGAACTTAGTCCTTTGGGAAGGAGGTGGGGTGGGTGGGATAGGGTACATTTGATCACAAACATCACTAAAAAGAACTGCTAGTGTACCTATAAGAAACTTGTAAACCTGAGAGATACAGACTGATAAATATCCTGCGAATAATTTATGTATAATCTGACTAGCTACTGGGTGCTGCTGTTTGTCTGTATTTAGATATTCCAAACTTAAACGCTATGGTACCACAACAAATAAAACAATAACACAAAATAACTTGGAGAATAAAGTATCCTTTCTAATCTTTGTAGACAATAAAGGGCTGTAGGGCTTGTGATTAAAGATTCTGTCACTTTCATGCTGTACCTAACATTTGCTTGTAAGTGCTTTCTTTCTGTTTTTTGTTTAGAGGGGGATGACAGAACTTTATTAATTCAAGGATATTAGAACCCTTTGATACCCAGATTGGGGTTTCCATATGTAAAGATGTAAACACCCAGGACCAAAGCAATAAGCTTCCAAAAATAAAATATTGATGATCATTTATCAAGCAACCAGCTTTCATTTTTTTTGGTTAGTAGGAAACCTTGGTTGCATTCAGAACTGTTTAGGTTCAATAATGCACACTGCAATTGACACCACACCCTTCCAACAGGTGCGATGTGCTCTCATTTTCCTATGTTAGAAGCTGTTGCTCCAAAAATCCCAGCTACTGGAAACAAATCCAATAATTTATGTAATGAATCCTTCAGAAAATGTAATGCCTAATCATTTTCTTTATATCCATGTGATGAGAGAGTGAAGGTGGTGGATGCCAAATTCTTAGAAATACTCATCCAGACATGTCTAAGGGGAATGTAAAACTGAAGGTATAGGGATACATAGGGAAGGGTGGAAACCCACCAATTCCAGGTTGATGAGAGTTGTCCAGGCAACAGGTGAGAGACCCCCTTTGTTCATTGTTGTCTCTAAGCTTAGAACCTGTTATCAGTGAGACAAGATGGTTGCCACAGTAGGCTTTGAGGATGGTGATCTATTCCAAGAAACACAATTGATAATCCTTTGTTTATTGGATGTCTCTGGCTTTGCAAGATATGTTACACATTGGAAATGAAAAGGAACCTTCCATCTCTTTCTGTTGATGGAAAAAATATCCAAAAAAAGTGAACTTGTCCTCCTCGTGTGCCTTTCTTGGCATAAAAATCTGCTCAATTTGTTTCTTGCAGCAGGCTTGCGTGAATTTGAACGTACTGTAGCTGTGATTTGGACACACCAGTGTGGCAGCAGGTTGAGAGGGGAAGAGAGAGAAAGAGATATTAAAGACTGCATGTGGCATAATTGTAGATCATGGCTCTTGCCCTAGCGCCCCCCCACCCCCGAGAAATCTGGAAAGATAAAATAAATGATTAAATGGAACCCAAACCATGCACTGCAGAGACCAAAGCCAAATCCGGATTCATCCGGAGAAAAGAGAGAGGGAGAGAAAGAGAGCAATAAAAGCTGTAAAAATGCATTAGGTTCCTATGAATATTTACGCTGGACATTCAAATTATCCTTTGCAATTTTTTTTTTACATTGTCAAAGTTCTTTACATTTAGTTTTATACACATTCGCAGTC
Source organism: Neoceratodus forsteri (assembly GCA_016271365.2). NCBI lineage: Eukaryota > Metazoa > Chordata > Ceratodontiformes > Ceratodontidae > Neoceratodus > Neoceratodus forsteri. The sequence continues at coordinate 36,336,239 of JADMNL010000023.1, forward strand.
CTGTCTCTCTGGAGTTGTGTGCTGTCAAAAAAACAAAACCAAACCAAACGCCACCTCCGTGTGTTTCCGAAGGAAAGGCCTACTGTATCAGTTGACATAGTATAACCAGTAGATTAGGTTGAAAAATCCAAAGGTAATGGGGAAGATGATCCGCGACCATTTGTCGATGGTGCTGACATCAGTAAGGTCTGGGATCTTCAACTTCAGCTTGGAAGACCGCCGGCGCAAGCGGCAGTTGGCACGGCTGCGGTCGGCATTGCGTTCCAGGGTCGTGTGTCCTAGGCCATCCCGAGAGGTCAGCTGTTTCCTGAACTGGATTCCTGAGCTGTCAAAGGACATGACGGAGTTGCGAGAGTCACTGACACTGCTGGTGACATCAGAGGGCATGACCTCATTGTTCATCTCCAGAGTCGTCAGAAGGATGTTGCCATAAGGGTCCACCTAGAACAAAAATATTGTTAGGACTGACTCCTTCTCAGACAGTGAGATCCGCACAAGCAATGGATATTCCTTAATAACTTACCCTCAGTCTGATTTATATTTGCAATCAACACAGTTAGTACTCTCTCTGTCTAACATGGCTCTCTGTCTTTAGTGCCCAGTGTTCCCTGCTGGTGTTAGCAAGGAGACTGCTCCCCATTAACATCCACAGTGTACAAGAGGCAGCACTCCACCCATGCTGGCATAGGCAAGCCGGGTGAACCCTAACTCAGTACTGCTAAGGCTACATGTAGGTACACACAGTCTTTGTTTCTCAGAAACCTCATTATAGGACTTTGCAAAGAATGGCCTGCCATGCTATATGGAAATCAAAAGCAACCATTCTGGATTCTACTACTACTTCTTCTCTAACAACACCATGAATGATAGTACTAGCACCCATAACTTTGTGACTTTATATATTGGGAGATGAAATTGGGTTTAGGGAAGACCCCTGCTCAACTCAAATAGATAGATCTATTGAACTTTTAACATTGATCTGCCCAACCACTAGAAATGGGTAGTGACCTCACTTTAGCACCTCATCCATAGGTTGGCACCTCCAGTTGTGTCACCCCCCTTCACAACTGCACACATAGTGCCAGCCCTGGGTAAGAAACCTGTCAAGTACTATTTTTTAATAGCACAAGAGAACTAACCTCTTTACAAGCATTATGAAGCATTATGAATAATTATAATTTAAAAAAAAGTATTTCCAGATACAAAGGACCATGGTTAATCATCTTTCCCATTGATCTGCTTTTCTCTTCTTTGAGTGACACAGTTTTAATACAATTGCAGCAATAAAGGTGGTCAGATATTTCCAGATATCATGCAATATTTCTAAAGAGACTATCTCAGGTGGCCTTACAGTGGTACTGCAGGCAGGCAGGGAATTTCTCTAGTAACATCACAGAAATGTCAGGAAATTGTTGACCTTGCAATTGTTGAAACAAAAGTTGTCATGCTTCGGACAGGTGACACTCTGACAGCACTGCAACCTTCTGTTCTTTCATGGAGCAGCAGACACATGCAGTATAAACAGCCACCCCACATTGCCCCACCACTGCACCTAAGCATTGTGCACTTTAGAAGATTAGGAATGGGTGAGGGCTTGTTGCCCAGTTCCTCAACCGCTAGTGTATTGATCCTCACACACCCGACCAGTGTACCTCAGCCTTGTCTACTTTTTCTGGCCAAGGGCCAGAGGTTTACAAGTCCCCAAAGTCATGCCTTCTTAAAGTGCTATAAAGAAAAGACTCCCATCAGCTGTGTTAAATTAAGAGCAGTCATTTTGTGGTGTGGACTGCTGATCACTGGGACTGAGCTGAGGCCAGAAAAATTCCTGAGTAGATACCTCACATATAATAGGCTATTTATTGCTCAGATCTGCAAAACAAACATCAGGCCTAATATTAGTTATTCAAATGTTACTCACTGTATCAATAATTTTCTACTTTTTTTTTTATTCATTTGATTAATTCTGTCTGCTGAGGAGAGAGAGAGATTAAGGCTGGAAGAACTCAATGAGGTTCTGACCCTTATTAAATAAGAACTGGAACACGATGGGGGTTCTGATTATTTATACATATTTCAATAAATGTGTTAAAATGCAAAATCTGTAGTATTCAACACTGTGGGGCAAAGGGAACACTAAATCATAATGTGCATGAATAATAAAGTAGAACTGCCAAAGTGGAAGGGAGGTCAGCAAGCAGTGCAGAAACCCTCTAGGAGCAGGAAAACTGACACATGTAACACACAGCAGCCTGCAGGCAGACAGGGGCATCCAGCACAACAATGTCTGGTCTCTCTTTTTCTCTGATCTGCTTCTTTTGTCATAATTTTTTCTTCTGCATTTTTATTTTTATTGTTTTGCATCCAGGTACAGGCACAGGTAGCCATACCTCTCAATTGTATAGATGTTGGAGTCAGGGGGTCAGCTGACCCCTCACTTTCAAAAGTAAGGGTAGTAATGCATATTTTGACCCCTTCCCCGCTTTTGATACAGGATTTACTAGCATGTTATCTTAAGTCTGTGTTTTGTCTTGTGTCTGTGGCACACGACACACACGTTCACTCAGAGTCAAAGAGAGCAAGGTCAGATGAGCTCACTAAATTGTGGTGACTAACTGCTATGTACCCTTCCCCCACTGGCACACAAAAACTATTTTTTTCTCAGCCTTTTTCCACGCTTTGCAAAGAACTCACTTTAAATACAAAGGGTAGAATTTGTATTATTCAGAAATTTAAAAAAAGTCTGAAATCCTAGTTGTGTGTAAATCAGCCTTTTCCCTAGGAATAGAATGTGACAAGAGCTATAAATTGTCAAGTGCTTAATTGCCTAACTGAAAGTGGACACCAAAGTAAGAGTGTGTGTGTGCTCGGAAAGTATGAAACCAGCAAAGTGTGTGTGTGTGTGTGTGTGTGTGTGTGTGTATGTGTTGCCCGGAAAAAAGCTCCATTGAGAGATGCCTATTTACAAGGTGGTCCTGGGTTTAGTACAACCATTGTCCTATAAAATCATGGAGCACTGTCTGCTGCATGCAAGTTTGTTTCAGTCACCAGAAATGATGTTAATGAGTATTCAAAAACAACATATTGAGAATACTGATGAAAGCTTATGGAATGCTCCTTTTATTTTGTTATTTATTTTTATTCTTTGGTAACTGAGTAAGGCCCATTAGGCCCAAGACCTGTTTTCAGGTTCTCCTTGGAAGCAACTGCTCAGGGTCACACAGTATGCATGTAGAGGCTGTGGAAATCCAACCTAGGTCTGCTGGATGTACCAAACTTGTTCACAGCTCCTTGCTCTAACCTCTAGGCTATACTGCCAGCTCAGCTGGAAGTGGAAAGCAGACTCAAAATGAAGAAGAAGAAAAGCTGACATGTTCATTTCAGAGTGGGGACTGGGACAAGTGCCACAGTTTTCAATTTTGAACCAAATCAAATGTTATGCTAGTTAATGCATAGCATAGCTATAGCACTGTAACCACTCTGCTTGTAGCATAACTGGTGAACTGTGGTGGATACAGAAGTAATGACATCTGTGGTGAGGCTTCCTGACTCCTGGAGTAACTGGGAAGAACAAACAGATCTGGAAGTAACCGCCTCTACTGCTTTTGCAACCCTGTGCATACCTATGTAGTAGTGAGGATTAGGGTTATAAAGAAAGAAAAGAAAATGGGAAAACTTAACCTAATGATAAGTAGTGGTTATGTTTACAGAGAAGCATGAGCACCACACTCTAAGTTATTTCTCAGACCTACCATTTTCCATTTATGCCGGGAGGTTGGATAGGTCAGATATTTTTGTGTGTGAGGGGGATGGTGGGGATAAAGCCGACTAATTCTGGTTATAAACCATCTTTATTAGGAAGACAAGGGGCAAAGTGTACTCTAGAAAAAGCTAGACACGTGAAAGATTGCTTTATTGCTTAGAATCCTTTGTATATTGCTGATATGACCTTTGATTTCAGTAAAACTACACTTTAGATTTGACCTGGTCAGTGAGAATGTAGAGTCCAGTAGTGAATGGAGGAGACATAATCTGTAGATGTTCTGGGATTTTGTTTGTGTGTGTGTGTGTGTGTGTGTTGGGGGTCGTATGTGTACAGTATCTCAGATAGCAACTGACAGACTCCAGGCAGACATCTTGTATCAAGGAGTTGGCTACCCAAAGAGCTAGCATTAAAAGAAAAAATGTACCTTAAGTTGCCTGACTTGCAACTTCCATGCACGAGCCAAGTGGGTGCTGAGTGCTACAGCAGCCCTGCCCCTAAAATAAGCTTAATGAGGACACAAGTAAGGAACAGGCTGCAGGTGCTCTATGCAGATATTAATAGGATATATGGGGAGGGGGGTTCTCTAAATGTAGTTGTATTGATTTTGCTGGAATTTCTATATGTGTGGGTCTATAATTAACCCCATATACAGTATGTAGAACTGCCAGCAAAAATAATGCAGCTAGTTTTAGAGAGTCCCCAACCCCCACCAATCCTGTGTCTACATAAAGTGCCTGCAAACCCCTTCCCTTGTTTGTGTCATTGTTAAACGTATTTTTTTTTTGGGGGCTGCAGCTGCAGCATTCTATGGCTGCTTGGCTCATACACTGAAGTTACAAGCCTGGCAAATTAAGGTACATAATTTTTATTACTATATTTAGGGAAAGATGGCACAGATAAAAAAACACCCCTCTGAACTGGTTAAAAGACCAGAAAACAGTGATATACCATGAACCACTGATGGTAGTATCACCTTCCCACATTACTGATAACATGACTTCTGAGTCTGTGAAACTGTCATATCATGATATAATTTGTTTTGATACCCCAGTTTTTGAACTGCTCCTCTGCCTATGTTTAACTATTCCTGATTATGGGGGATGTCCTTAATTTTATTCCTTAAAATTGCTTTGTCCCTCACGGAAATGGTACTGCCCACACAGAGAAGGTTCTGTAAATTCAAGCTTTAAAGCTGAATTTCAAACTATTCTAAGATGCTAAATAAAAATAAACTCTGTTCCAGTACAAACAAAGTAAAAAATGTTTTTCAGTGTTTTGAGCTTGTATCTCCATAGTTGAGGATGCGTCCCTCATTATGAGGGCCAGTGTCCCTCATTGCCTTCCATTGTGAGTGCCCATGTCCCTTGTTTCTGTGATAAAAAGTTGAAAGGCATGCAGGTAGCAACCACACCTACTGTCTAACTCTTTTTTCTGCTCTCTTACACATTTGCTGTCTATAATCTGTCTCTTAATTTTTAAGCCCTTTTTTTCTGCCTTCCGGTACTTCTCTCTTAATTTGCTGAGCAATCACATACACATAAGCAGTTGCTGACCGCCTTCCCAACTTTCCCCTTTATCCAGCCGCACTACCACATATTAATATCAAATGCTGCACTTTGTGACTCTAGTGGAAAGAGTGAGAGAGCGCGAGAGAGACAGAATAGTAAGGTTTTAAATAATTTAAAATTTGTTTAATGTTATCTAACCTTGGCTTAGCACCCATCCAATCTATCTCACTCACTCTCTTGCTCTCTTTTTCTTTTAGAGAATGCTGTGGTGGCCCCCCTCACATGGTCTCATCCTCAATTCCTGAGAACCCTGTCACATGATAACACTTCTTGCACTCTTGTCAGATTGACTGCTGCTAAGTCTTGTGAGCAGTCCTCCCTGTGAGACTTAGCTAAGCAGCTGACATGATGAAATTCATGCTTCTTACCCACCCTGACACTGGGCCTCACGTAGTCTCTGACCCACCCAATCAGTCATGCAGGAAAGGAGTCAGAAGTGCAATTGGGAGGAGGGCGCATAATACACATGTGCAAGGTAAGAAGATGCTGACTGGGTGCATATTTTTGCATTTAGGTAGTCCACAGACTTGAAACAAGACTTGAGTAAGTGAGTTTGTATTTTGTTTGAGTCTCTGGGTAAGCCCTGGATCTGGGGGAGTTTTGCTTTTTGGCCGAAAAGTCTGTTGACCCCTAACAGAGATGAGCAGGGGGAAATTAAATTAAAATTGTTAGCAGAGACAGGAGCAGCTGCCCCAAAGAGAAAATTACAATTGCTTTGTCATGTACCGACAGAACCCCTTGGTCAGTTAACAAGAGAGCTTAGAAGAGCCCAAGATTTTTCATGTCAGGAAACTGTCTTGGCCATGCAGCCACCCTTTGTATGGGCAGACATGAATCAGATTAATGAGAGGGGTCAGTGATTCCACAAAAAGCAAGGTTCTGGTTTAGGTCAGCTTTTCAGAGAGGTGGTACCCACAGGAGACAAAGAAAGCATCAAATTGCTGATGTCAGAGTGATATATTTGATGATGTGGTATGGGAGCTGGCAGCTGAAGGTTTCTGAGCCCTTGTGAGGCAGTCAGTGTTGGGACTCTAGACTATCAAAATCTAAGAATTATAGTCTGCCACAGCTCACGAAGAGGTCCTGTGTGGTAAGAAATGTTCTACTGTGTTATATTTGAGAAGCTGTAGGAAGATTTTTTTTTATGGGTTCCTTCTGTTGTGTGCAAATGATTTTGATTATTGTAGTAACCCTGTAATTTCCATAGTCATGTATATGTGTGATATCCTGTAAATGTGTGAATATTATGAAGTAGTAATATTATTTTTATATACTTCATGCCTCTGTGACTGAATCTTTTGCGGGAATTGTTAACTATTGGTATTGGTAAATCCATGACCTGTCTCCAAATGGAGAAGAAGGCTACAGTTACCACATTCTAAGAAGTGAAGTATTTCCTCAGGAGTGAGTGACAGGGAAAGGCTGTTGTTTACCCTTAGCCAAAGGCACACTGTACTGCATGAGAAGTGGCTCTGGTTGGAAATGGACCAAGAAAGTCCCCAGGTAAGAGAATTACTTCTGAGTGATGGCAGGTACTTAGGTGCCCTTATGGGTGTGGAGGGCTGAGAAGATTGGCAACCTGTTGCAGACTGCATCCCGAGTGTTGACAGGTTGGGACAGACTGGTGTCAGAGGTGAGGATTTGAAAAGTATTATCAATAACCTAGTTAATTATTCAGTCACAGAGGAGGATATTACATAATGGAACACATACTACACTACTGCTGTTATTTTTTGTTTTTAGTAGAGTAGTTAGAGAGCAGACTTACATCTGGATGGTACAAAAAGTGCAGTTTTCTAAACTTGGAAGAGGTTGTGCAAAAGGAGAGGGGTGAGTTATGAGGAAGCCAGTCAAGGGCAAAACTCATAAACATCCTTGAGGAAAGTAACCAGGAAAGTGGTGTAAAAGTGGTCACTGCTAGCTGAAGTAATGAGACAGAGGCTATAGAGCATGACAGGGAGCCTGAGCTGGGAACTGAGGCAGCTTTGCAGGTACAGAGGTTGAAGCTGGACCTTGCCCTGGTTCAGCAAAGGCTAAGGCAGAGCTGTGGAATATGCAACTGGAAGCAGAGACAAAAGAAAGAGTGAGAGGCATGAGAGATGGAGAAGAAGTGGAAGGCTGAGGCACAGCAGCAGAAGATGTAGCTGGAAGCAGAGGTATGAGAGAAGGAGGAGAAGCAGAAGGCAGAGGTGCAAGAGAAAGAGCACCAGCATGAGACCTAGATGAAGGAAAGTGAGCATGAGAGTGAGATTAAGAGTCTGTGCCAGAGGACAGCCTTACAAACTGTTAGTAATGGCATGAGAAGTTTGACCAGGGAAGCCAAATTAATTCTAAAATATTTCCTGAATATCAGGAGGAGATGGTCTTGATTTGTTTTTTAAGATCTTTTGAGAGAGACTGTGGGCAATTTGAATTGTGCATAGCTTCTGGGATGACTCACCTATTGCCGCTAGTTACAGGCAAGGCATTAGAAGCCTTCACCAGAATGCACGGGGACTGCATAGACTATGATAAAGTGAAAAATGCCTTGCTGAAGCATTTTTAATGAACTCCTGAGGCCTACAGGCAAAAATTTAGATGGTTAAGAAAGGCAGCGGGAGATAGTTATGCTGAAATGTGTATACAGCTAGGTAATTTGTTTGAACACTGGGTAGAGGGTGAAAAAGCTTGCTCTGTAGAGAAAATAAAAGATTCATTTCTCCTGGAACAGTTCCTAGAAACTGTAACTGAGGAACTGAGAATAATATTGTTGAATAGAACTCTTGAGCTCTGTGAAGGAGGCAGCCAAGAGGGCTGATCATTTCATATCCAGCCAGCCATTCTCTTATCACAAAGATAATTTGGGAAAGGACATCAGGTGGTTTTAAGGGAACAATGGAGTTCAGCCATAATAAATTCTAGTCTGTGCCTGATGCAAAAGGGAAGCCAAGTGGATTCACAGGAAAGAGTCAGGGCAACAAAGGTGTTATATCAGTCAGAAACCGGGGTATTCATCACATGATTGTCTGGAAAATGTGATAAAAGGGGCTTGTGTGGCAGGAGGGGATAGCTCAGGGAGCTCCAGGAGATACTGGCCTGTACACAGAGTGCAGTGCCCTCTAACTCCACTGCACATATGCATCCATTGGTGGTGAATGGATTGGTAGTCCAGGGACTGAGGGACACTGGGTCCTTCATTTCTATTGTAAAGCAGGATTTGGTTCATGAAGAACCAATCCTGCCTGGCCAGTATTCTCAGATTAGAGGGGTGACGGGTCCAGTGGTCTCATTGCCCATGTTTCAGATTTTCCTAAGCTACAAAGGTGGTCAGGGCATATGGGAGGTGGGTGTTCAACCAGATCTGCCCATGGATGTGATTATGGGGAATGACTTCAATAGCAGGACCAATCCTGCCCATTGCAAGGTGAGGGAACAGGTTCCTGAGGATTCAGAGAGGGCAGTGCAAGTGGAAGTCACCCCTACCTGAGCAGCAGGGAAGGTTGTTGCTGAAGTGTGCAGATGTTCTGAGCCACAGTTACGGACAGGAGAGTCCAGCTGTGGGCAACTCTCCCACAGGAGAGAATGTTTTTTGAATGTTTAGGTGTGCAGAGCTGGGAAGAGCTCAGCAAGCTGATTCCTCCAGAGATTAAGGAAGTGAGGAATCAGTGTGGAAGGTGACTGAACTCTGTAAAAAGGAAGGTGTACTGATAGAATGGGCTCCTATAGTATGAGTGGGTCCCTAAGGGGAGAACGGAGGACAAGGTACACTGTCAAAGAGTGATTCTTAGGGAATATAAGAAGCAGCTTCTGGTCTTAGCCTGGGTCAGCAATGCAAAAAGGCAGCTGAATAACAGTTTTTACTGGTCCAGTATTTTTAAAGACATGGAAAACTACTATTGGACTTATTTGTAGTGCCAGAAGGTGAGAAAGGCCAGGTACTGGGCTAAGGTGGATTTAATTCCCCTGCCTATTATTGAAGAGCCATTTAGAGGAGTTGCCATGGACACTGTGAGACCACTTGGCACCAGAGTCACACCGGCAAGCAGTACATTTTGGTGGTTTTAGATTACTCAATATGGTACCCAGAGCCAGTGCCCTTGTCCTCCATCGAGGCTGAGAAAGTGGCAGATGAACTGCTTGGGATATTTAGTAAGGTGGGTTTTCCAAGGAGAGTCTGTCATACCAGGACACCAGCTTCATGTTAGATTTGATGACTAGTCTTTGAGAGAAGCGTGGAGTGAAGCAGCTCAGGGTCTCCCCATACAGTCCTCAGACTAAAAGTCTGGTCAAGTGGTTTAATGTGTCTCTTAAGTCCATGCTGAAGGCATTTGTTGACCAACAATGAAGAGAGTGGGACAATCACTGATTACATCTCTTATCTGCATACAGGGAAGTTTCTCAGGAGTCCACTGGGTTCTCATCCTTCAAACTCTTATTTGGCCACAGGGTGAGGGGACTCCTTGATTTGCTAAGATATGAATGGGAAGGTATGTTTGCTCCCCAAAGGGGAATGTGTTATGGAGTATGTCTTCAATTTCAGGTCTCAGCTCAAGGAGCTCATGGAGTATGCCCAGGAGTACCTGGCTGCTGCACAACAGAGGCAGAAAACATGGTAGGACTGTGGGTCTAGAGCCTGAGAGTATGAAGTCAAGCAATGGGTGATAGTACTCATCCCTATCCAGCAGAATAAAGTGTGTACAGCTTGGGAAGGTCCATACTTGGTGATCAGGAGGTTGAATGATATTAACTATGTGTTGCATCTGTCTGACAGGAGGCACAAGCAGCAGCTGTACCATGTGAACATGTTGAAGCCCCACAATAATGGAGACAAGATGGGCCTGACTGTGTACAGCTACCCAGAGGTTGAGGCAGAAGTTGACCCACTGGTGGATCTTTTGGAAAAGGTTAAAAGAGACTCCTCAGTGGATGCTGTCACCTTCTTGGAGAGTCAAAAACTGGTCCAAGCTACTAAAATGTGGAGGGTGCTGCAAACATTTGAGGGGATGTTCACATGGAAGCTGGGGAATACCACACTGGCAGAGCACCACATGGACAGAGGGGCCCTCTGCCCCCTCCGAGACAGCCACCCTACCTGGTCCCTGAGGATATAAAACATGTGATAGAGTGAGGAGATCAAGGATCTGATGGCTCTCTGGGTGATCCAGGAATCCAGTAGTCCCTAGGTCTTCCCAGTTGTACTGTTCTCCAGAAAGGGTGGTACTACAAGGTTCTGCAAAGATTACCACATGCTCAGTAGTTGTATGGAGTCAGATGCATACCCCATGCCCAGGATAGTCTTAGAGAGGTTAGGGGTGGTGATTTATCTGACCACCATAGGCCTAACAAAAGGCTATCAGCAGGTGCCCCTGACCCTTGAAGCCAGAGAGAGGTCATCTTTCATCACCCTGTTTGGGTTATTCATGTTCAGAGTAATGCCATTTGATGAGGAATGCACCAGCCACCTTTCAATGGATCATGGACTGCATTCTGAATGAGGCCGAGGTTTTCTGATATCTGCAGGCCACTGGGCTGACAGTTAAAGTGGAGATGTGCTAGAGAGAAATGGTGGAATGTCATACCTTCAGCACAGGCTGGGGAGTGGGTACATCTTGCCTGAGCCAGTGAAAACTGAGGCCATCCAGGGATGGGCCACACCCATGACTAAGGTAATGGTGTAGGGCTTCCTAGGGATGGCAGGGTGCTAGTGTATGTTTGTGTCAAATTTCAGCAGCATGGACAAACCCCTGCAGGATCTCACCAAGAAGAAATGCTGAACAAGGTTCAGTGGATGAAAACCTGCAATGCCACATTCCATTAGCTGAAAAGGGTACTATGTTGGACTCCTGTTTTTACCAGCATAGACTATGCTCTAAAGTTCACTGTGCAAGTAGATGCATCTGATCATGGACTAGGTGCATTTTTGAGTTAAGTTATGCACTTGGGGGAGGAATACACAGTCATGTACTGGAGCAGGAAGCTGCTGTCCAGAGAGAAGGCCTACACCATAGTCGAAAAGGAGTGCCTAGGTAAAGTCTGGACTTTGCAGAACCTGCAGTCTCCTCTGTATGGGAAGAAGTTCATCCTGATCAATGACCATAACCCTCTCATATGGCTGCATAGGACCAGCAGGCAGAACCCAACATTGCAAAGGGGGAGTCTGGTTCTATAGTCCTGTAATTTCGACATTAGGCCCCGCATTGGGTCACAGCATGGAAATACCTATGGGTTATGTAGACAAAAACAAGGACATAGAAAGAAAAGAGGACAGGTCCTGCGAGGAACTAGGGTAGGGTTCATGCAGAGAGTGAACTGAGGGCATAGCAAGTGGAGCCAGCTGACTCACATGAAAAGCAAACATCCCTTTAGGGGTGCTAAAGGAATGTGTTTTTTCATTTCTTGTGGAGATGTAACAATAATTTTGTACTTTTTTTCAGTTTTTTTAACTCCATTTGCAGAGGGAACGCAGATGTGCTGGGGAAATCAGATTAAAATTGTTGCCAGAGGAAGAGGCAGCTGCTCCTCAGAGGTAATTACAACCCCTTTGTTCTGTAATGATGGTTAGTTAACAAGGAAGCATCAGAGACGCCAAGGTCATTCATGTCAGAAAACTATCCTGGCCATGCAACCAAGCCTTGCAGGGGCAGAAATAGCTCAGGACAATGAGAGGGATCAGTGATCCCACAAAACCCAAGGTTCCAGATTAGGCCAGTTTTCCAGAGAGATGAAACCCATAGGATACAAAGAAGGTGTCAACTTCCTGATGCCAGAGTGAGACATTTGGTGATATGACTTGGGGGGGGGGCTTTTGAGGTCTTGTCAGGCCTAATGAGGCAGTCAATGTTAGGAATCTAGACTATCAACATGTAAGAGTTATAGTCTGTCACATCTCACTAACAGGTCTTGTATAGTAAGCAACTTTCTACTCTATTATATTTAAGAAGCTATAGGAAGGATTGTCTATGTGTTTCTTCTGCTGTGTGCAGACCGTTTCTTTTTAATTTCTGTAGTAACCTTGCAATTCCCATAGTCTTGTATATGTGTGATACCCTGTAGGTGTGTACAGTAAATATTGTGAAGTAGAAAATATTATTTTTATATACTTCATGCCTCTGTGACTGAATCTTTCAGGCAAATAGTTAACTGTTGGTACTGGCAAACCCACAGTCCAGCTTTGAAGGGAGAGAAGGCTACAGCTACAATATTCTAAGAAACAAAGTGTTTTTGCAGGAGTGAGTGACAGGGGAAGGCTGTTTGTCCTCAGCCAAAGGAGCACTGTACTCTTTGAGCCGTAGCTCTGTTGGAATATGGACCAAGAAAGTCCCCTGGTAAGAGAATCACTTCTTAGTGGTGGCAGCTATGTAGGTGCCCTTATGGGTGTGGAGGCCTGAGAAAATTGACAACCTGTTGCAGATTTCATCCTGAGTTTGGACAGGCTGTGGCACCTGTCCATATGGCACCTGATCCTGAGCCACCAGTCTGCCTATGTGCATGGCCAGGTTGAGGCAGGAAGAGGGGCTGGGGTGGGCATGTGCCAAATTGTAATGCACAACTCTGCTCTGCAGGGCATACAAGGGTGCAGAACTGTGCATCCAAGATATATAAAAATCACACATATTTGAGTGCCTTGTAGATTAGGTCCTAAAACAGGAAGGAGCCAACTGGTTAGGAAAATATTAACCCCCACCCCAGCTCTGATTTTGAATGTTTTTGAAGGGGAGGGAAATATCTAAGCATTTTCAGTTTATGTTTGCTTACAAGTTCTGTCACATTGTAGAATGTCAATGAATATTAGAGGGGTTACAATTAGGAGACTTAGCTCCCCAGGGGAAGCTAATGTCATATGTGCATACCTGTATCAAATTCCCAGATTTAAAAGGACATAACTTCAAGTTTCGACAAGTTTACAATGCTATAAAGACCCATTTTAATAAAAGGGGAACATGGGTACAAAATAGGGTCGAGTTGTCATTGTTACTCAAAGCAGCTGACCAACCCCATTCTATTTCTAGAGTTTATAACTTATTACAAAGTATAGATGGAATCTCCTTCTGGTGTATGTCACTATTGGACGCAAAAGATTAGGGATGGTGGAAGACCGGGGAATATGGGAAACGATATGGGCTAATAACTACAAAAACATTAGACAAGATAGATATAAATTGCAGCAATTCAATATCATGCATAATATGTATTACACTCCTGCTAAACTTTATAGAATGGGTAAACTGTTGTCACCCTCATGCATTAGATGTGGAACCGGGGAAGGAGAACTATACCATGTATTATGGGAGTGTGCTCAGATTCAATCTTTCTGGGGAACAATTAGTGCCTCATTAGCACAAATTAAAGGTATAGCGGACCTTTTACATCAGAAATTTGTTTGCTGAATAGTTTACGTAAGACACGACTAAGCGAGATAAATTATACATGGGCATTATATCAGCCACAGCAAAGCTGTCCTTCTGAGGCACTGGAAGGCCTGACTCCCCCATCAACTATAGAATGGTACAGAGAAGTGATGCTTGCCTTGCAATTGGGTTATATATCAGCCAGGATGAGTAACAGAGCTCTTATGACTCCATATAGGGACCATTAGGAGCCATCTTGTCAACTTAGCAAGATAAGATTACCTAATTGCAGATACTGACCCCTTACTAGTTGTGCGGTTGTCCTGAGACTCCCCTATTATAGAAGTCCTAGGGTTACCTCAATTAGTATGTGGATGCCATGGAAGATATGGGTGGTGGGCGGGCTAGGGGAAATATTAGGCTGGCTAACTTGTTATACTGTTAGCTAGTTTTGTAGACATTGTTATCACGTGGTTGGCAGGTAATCTGACATGTTAGTGGCACATCTAACTGGTAAATGTATATCTGTGTAACACTATGTAATCTGTGCCCTGTCAAGAGTGTCAATAAAATTAATTGAATTACAAAAAAAAAGAATGTCAATGAATTTATCTCAGGAACCCCAGCTAACACTGCATAATCCTATAAATGTGATGCCTATTTAACCAATAGCGATTCCCAGTGTTATAACTAGATATAACTCTGGGCATCAGGGTATTTTTAGTCAAAGAGCAACCTGTCACTGAGCACCACTATAGCTGCTGTTTACTTTCTGTGTATGTCTGTTTATAGCTGTCTTCTGTCTCTACAGTTTCAATGACAACATTGTTTTAATTAGTCACTGAATCCTAGTGCTACTACTGGTACCTGCATCAGCTGCTACTTCAATGAAAATTGAGCAGATCGAGGAGCTGCACTGTTTTCATCAATGAACCTGCCCATGCAAGTGTCAGAGTCAGGAACCACAGACATTGCAACCAATGATGTCACTGTCTGGAGTAACTACTGCATTGATGACCCAATCTGGGGTCTCTGTGCAGAACGAATTTTAAAGACTAGGGAACCAGAAAATAAAAATGAGAGGTGTGTACAAAAACAGAACAAGAAGTAAGTAAAAGCCACTTGAGCACGCTGAAGGGCTTTCTGTTCCCATTACACCTCCTGGCCTACAAGAGGTCAAATGACTTGAAATGCAAATTAAGTAATTTATGTATTATAAAATGCATAAGAGAAACCAAGACCTGTGATTGGTCTAATTTGATAACATGATCTTGTGTTATTCCAGCATAACATCTTGACCTCACTGATTAGTTTTTCAAATAAAAAAATAAGGCACTCTAGATTAGGCGTAATTGTGGGATAATTCACTTTGAGTGCCTCAGGCACTCAGCATTGCCTCATGCTTCACTTTATGAGGCATGCCAATATCCCCCAGTAATGCACATCATGTCATGCCTTATGCCTTAATTTGTATTTCAACTTCATGAAAATGATACCGTATGACAATTAGAGGACCAGTGCAACTTGCAGTCCAACCTGAAGAAATGGAACTACCTTGTTTCCTCCTCCACGTCAGAACTGAGGTGCACTGTTGCAGCTAGGTGTTAGGATACCTACTCTACACAGCTTCTGGCCTACTGATGGTGACCTACATTGTTGCCAATCTCTCCCTTTCAAAAGCACATTAGAAACCAGAGACTGCATTTTCAAAACAGCTGCATTATTGATTGTGTCTCCACAAACCTATGTGCTTGTAGGGCCACAGAATGTCCACCAAACTTTCAGTGGCAATTATTATGGTCATCAAAGCAAGTGATTCTCACCCCATAATGGCATTAATAGGCACATATTTGGGGGCACAGATGATAACCAGGTCTAGCATTTGTAGGCACAGAACTTGTCCATACCTTGTAGTTCTCACAGAATAAGATAATATGAGCCTGTATACCTTTTTTCTATCCAGCCTCAGGGGGTCAAAACAGGGTTAAGATGACAAAGAGACAAGTTGCCAAAAATAAATAAAAGGGGCAAAAGTAATGAAATTCTAGCAAACCTGTCCTCTCATCCTCTTCTCCCCATAGCGCTGTCTTTCATTGTTGGCCTTGCTGATCTTTTCACTCAGTTTTTTCTGCTGCTGGGGCCCCCGGCCAAAAAAGACATAATTGACGAAGGCATACTCAAGGAGAGCAAGGAACACAAAAACAAAGCAGCCCATGAGGTAGACATCAATGGCTTTTACATAAGGGATCTTGGGAAGGGTTTCTCGCAGGTGGGTGTTGATAGTTGTCATGGTGAGCACCGTGGTAACACCTAGAAGCAGAAAGCATGACATCACAGGCAGAATTATAATCAATATCTTACTGTTAAACACAGAAGAATAAGGACAGAAAAAGACTATAAGCCCATCAAGTCTTTCCTGAAACCTTACGATGTATTACTTCTAAATAACCCCATTAAAAGTATCACATTGTGTTTTAAACCCAGTTGTATTCCAAATATTGAGCACACTGCTTGGTAGACTAGTTCACCCATTCACACCTGCTCTCTAAAAAATACTTCCTACCATCCTTTATTAAATTCCCCCCTTCCAGCTTGAGACTGGGTCCCCTGATGACTCCATTGTTCTGTAACTTGAATAACTCTGTGGCATTCATCTTGGTGTATCCCTGTATGTATTTGAATATTTACCCCGGTATGTATTTGAATGTTTCTGTCATATCTGTCTCTTACTTCTGTCCTCTAGAGATGGTATTTTGAGACTTCCCAATCTCTCCTGATAGGACTTACCCTGCTGATCTTGGATCATTGTCATTGTCTTCTGCTGAATGCTTTTCAACCTATCTCTGTCTTTTCTCAGATTTTGACTTCAGAACTGCACATAGCACTCCAGGGGTGGTTTAACCAGTCACTGGTACACTGCCAATATTACTTCCCCTCCTTATCTGTAGAAGCCCCTCCTTATGCACCCTAACATCCTGTTTGCCTTACCATATGTTTTACTGCATTTGGAAGAGGTATTTTAAGTATTAATTAACACCCCAGGTCCCTGTCCTCCTATGAGTGTTCCACCTTTACCCCACTGAATTAATAATCCATGTGAATTTCTATTACCAATATGTATCACTTAACATTTCCTATAATTTAAATTATCAGATACTAAACCACTTCTACAGGCTCTCTAGATCACTTTTCGTGCTGCTAATTCCTTTCTCATGATTCACACTCCCACAGAGTTTTGTGTCATCTACAAACAGACTCACATGCCTCTGTAACTACACCCTTATATCACTTGCTGTAAGCTCATGCTAAAAAGTTGTGGCCCCAGGACAGAATTCTGTGCGCCCCATTTGTTACTGCCCTGATTGCAGAGAACTTTCCATTCAGAACTGAAGTACTGTTAGAGCCCTATTTGTCAACCAATTTCCAATCCATCTAGTTAACACCTCACTTAGTCCTAGGTCCTTCACTTTTATTATTAGTTTTCTATGGGCACGGAATCAAGGCCTTGATGAAATCCAGGAACAGGATGTTGACTGCCTAGACTCTATCAACCATTTTATAACCAAATAAAAAAAATAATCTATCAAGTTTGTTTTACAGGGCTGCCACTGGTGAATCCATATTAATTCCTATCCATGAGACCATTTCCTCCCAGGAATTCAATTATCTGTTCCTTTATGATTGCCTCTAGTAGTTTACCAGCTATAGATGTCAGGCTTATGGGCCTGTAATTTCCTGGATTCCTTCTGTCCCCATTCTTGTGCAGGGACACTGTGTTTACTGCCCTTCAGTCCTATGCCACACCCATTGCTAGTGATTCATTAACCTTTTTCTTCATTTGTCACTCTGTCACTGTTAAAGCTGGAGATCTAACATTTGGTATGCGTATTGTTTGGTTCCACCCTTGGAACGCACCCGTCCGAGTGTGCCCGATCATTAGAGACAACAGGATTTAAATTTGCCCTATTTTATGCAGGGGGCTGTGCCCATGACCCCCAAACAAAGATTCTAACTCCAGGGGTGGTGAACCTCAGGGAAGGGGCATCGAATTTTGAATTTTGGCACCCTATTGATGGACGAACTTGGACCGGCGCACTCGGACTGGCGCGTGGATGGCTGGCAGTGGTATTGCTTGGAATATGCCCTAAAAGAATGCCAAAGTTTATAACATTTGGATGAGGGGAGGGGAAGTTACAGGGGCTCAATGTCTGGCAATTTATTATTCATGTAAACATTTCTGAAAATATTTCTGTTTTCACAACTTAGCCATCTTTAGAGCTAGATAATTGAAAATGTATATGCATACTGTCTTGGAAGAGTCATAGAAACAGCTGAATAGAGAGGCAATTGGCTATATAAATTGTAAGCTATAGGAGTACAAAATTTCACAATTTAATTATTTGTAAATTCTTTGTTGGCATTTTCAAAATATTTGGATGTTTATAGCTCCACTGCTTTTGCAGGTATACACTCAAGATTTGGCATGCATACCCAATGCACATATGTTCTGTGATTTAATTAATCTGGATAATGTGGTTTACTGTGTTACAATTTATTTCGAGTACTTTAGAAATTATTAATTAGCAAAATGTTCTCAAAATTCCATGGACAGATAATAGGTAATGCCACTAGAATTACACTTCAGAAATTTAACTTTCACAAGGCACTTAAGACCACTGAATCACCTTACATATGAACATACAAAATTGCAGCAGATACAGGCCTTATGGTCTATCTAGTCTGTTTGAGTATGCAGCAAATCAGTCCATTAGACTGCAGCTGCCCCCACCCTTGATTTCCTTCCACCCCACTCCCCGCCCCCTCCCGGTTTGTACTCTCCCTTTGAATCTGCCCACTCGCTCTTGAAAGCTCCCCACTGTCTGCAATGATATGACTTCCTCTGGCAATGCATTCTACCCTGCTGCCACCATTTTGGTGAAATAGTGTCTCCTCATTTCCCTCCTGAATCTTCCCCCTTCCAACTTCAGAGAGTGCCCTCTGGTTTCCCTTCCGCCCTTAAGAGTGAACACACACCTGGTGCCCACTCTGTTCATCCCCTTCAGGTACTTGAAGGTCTCAGTCATATCCCCTCTCTCTTCTATCCTCCAGGGTATACATATTGAGCTCCCTTAGTCTTTCTTCATAAGGTCTATCCCCCAACCCCAGGATCATCTTTGTTGCTCTGCGGTGCACCACCTCCAGCAGTTTGATGTCCCTTTCTAAGTAGGGGTGCCTGAACTGCATGAAGTACTCCAAGTGTGGCCTCACCAGGGACCTGTACAGAGGCAATATAACGTCACTACTCATAGATGTAATCCCCCTTGCAAGGCATCCTAGAATCCTGTTTGCCTTTGCCACTGCCTTCCCGCACTGTGCCAAGTGGTTCATTTTCCCAGTCACACGCACCCCCAGATGCTTCTCCTCCTTGGATGTTGATAATTGGACACCCTCCAACCAGTAACTGTATCCTGGGTTTCTGGCTCCCAAATGCATCACTTTGCATTTCTTGGCATTGAACCTAAGCTGCCAGGTGTGCAAACATTCCTCCAATCTCACCAAATCCTCCTGAAGTACTTTGCCCCCCTCACCCCCATCCACCTCAGCACAGATCTTGGTGTTGTCTGCGAAGAGACTGATCTTATTCTTGATCCCTACTACTATGTCTGTGATGAAACTATTAAACAGGACCAGTCCCAGTACTGAGCCCTGTGGGACACCACTTGTCACTGCCCTGGGCTCTGATGCCTCACACCCCACCACTACATTCTGCTGTCTCTCCCACAGCCAGTTTTTAACCCATCTGACTAGTTTCCTCCCTACTTACAGATGCTTCAATTTGCAGGTTAACCTACCATGTGGCACTGAATTGAAGGCCTTGCTGAATTCCAGGTAGAGAACATCCACGTATGGCCCCTGTCCAATGTCCTCGTAACCCAGTTGATAAAGTCAATCAAGTTTGTCTGGCAGGATCCGCCAGAGACAAACCCATGCTGCCTGTTCTCCTGTAGATCATTATCATCAAGAAATTGCACTGGTCTCTTTCAGGATAGCCTCCATCAGTTTTCCTACAATTGCAGTAAGGCTCACTGGTCTGTAGTTCCCCAGCTCATCCTTGGGCCCACTCTTATGGAGAGATATCACATGCACCTCCCTCCAATCCCTGTGCACACACCCTGTATTTAGAGAGGTGTTGAATAGGTCCACCAATGGCCCTGCCAGGACCTCTGCCAGCTCCCTCAGCACCCTGGGATGAACTCCATCTGGCCCAGGTGCCTTGTCCACCCTCAGGGACCTAAGGCCCTCCAGCACCCTTTCTTACGTGATTTCCCCATCTGTGGTTGCCTCACCCCCAACCCTACCTTTCCCTTCAGGTGTGGGCCCATCTCTCTCCTTTGTGTATACTGAACAGAAGTACTCGTTGAGTACTTTTGCTTTCTCAGCCACCTTATCTACCCACCCACTGCCTTTTCTGATCCTAACTATTTGATCCTTGCTCTTCCTCTTTTCCCTGATATATCTGAAGAAATCATTTTCCCCTTCTTTTATCCCCTGCACTAATCTCCTTTCCCTAGCCACCTTTGCAGCCCTTACCATTCTGCTCACATCCCTGGATTTCCTCACATAATCCTCTCTGTCCTCTGCCCTTTTGGTTCTCTTGTAGGATCATAATGCATTTCTCTTATCCCTCACTTTCTCTGATACCTCCCTGTTCATCCAGCTTGTTTTTTCAGTCCTGGATTTCTTACCCTGGCTCATGACACAAGCTTTAATGGGTTCAGTCAGTCCTAGCTTGATGATTGTCCATTTCTGTTCTGCGTCCATGTCTGTGTGGATGCTAGCTATGTGTCTTCTCAGTATGTGACCCATCCTGCCAAAGTCTGCACTTCTGAAGTCCAAAACCTTAGTTTTTATAGTGGCTGTTTCCCTACCCAAATTGATTGAGAACCACACTGTGCGGTGATCACTACCCACCAGTGATTCCTCCACCTGAACATCCCTGACATGTTCCCCATCCTCCAGCACCAGGTCAAGAATGTTCTCCTCTGTTGTTGGCACTGTTACCCTTTAGGTCAGGAAGCCATCCTGGAATTCTTCCAGGAGGATCTGCTCCCTGGCGCATGTGGTAGCTGGGATGCTCCAATACACTCCGGTAGATTAAAGTCCCCCACTACCACAGTGCTCCCTTTGCCACTGAGTTTCCTTAGCTGCTCCCACAGTTCCCTATCCGTGTCCTCTTTCTGGTTTGGGGGCCTATAAACAACCCCCAATTGGACCGTAGCCCCCTTTGGGGTGTGAAAATGCAGCCAAGTAACTTCTGACCTGCCTTCTTCCCCCTCCTTCCTAATACATCCGATCCCTTCTGTTACATAAAAGGCTACTCCCACCCCCTTCACTTTTTTCCTGTCCCTTCTGGGGCTGCAGTGCTGCTTAGCACCACAGTTCTAGCTTTTAATCTACTGATTTAAATTAAGATATTTAATGGGTTTTTTGAATGAAGCTCATTTTATTTTTGACTAAAAAATGCCAGAAAGGTATCTGCTTGCTGTTGGAGAAGTTATAGAGCTGCTTTTATTCCACAATTGTTTTGGCTATCCGTTAGCTCTGGCATGTTTATTGGAAACTCGCTGTTCTGAGCAAGTGCATTAAGAGACCTGCTAAAGTACTGCTAAAGTTTTCCTGAATGAAACCCACATTATTTTTTTTTGTACTTTATATTTATTAGTTTCTCTTTATAATACAGAGTTACAATTCCATGTCAAAGACAGTCCAGTACATTAATACATTTATCGATCAGAGGTCTCAGCCTCCTTAATTAAAAGGATGAGTGCAACTAAGATATTCTGATACCACATCTGGGGTGGAATTACTTATTTTTAAACTCTGTGAAGTCCAAATATATGCTGCTAAAGAAGGCCTATGAACAGTATGACTGTAACATTTAACTGAAGTCCCAAGCATAAGTCCAACATAAAGCATGCCCTATTAATAGGGCTAGTAGTGTCATACTATAGCCTTACCACATTATTTTTAATTAAAATTTCTAGAGAAGTGCCTTTGTAAAAGGGAAATAAGGCTAACTATCATTCAGCTTCTGCCATTTAGCTCCTGTTCGTCACGCTGGCCACTTGCTGAAGTTTAGCATACAGTATAGCCGGACTCTGCCATAGCATTTATTATATATAACTACTAACAAATAGTAAATTAAAGGTGTTTGAATCAAAGCTGGTTCATAGCAAGAAAGAAGGTAGATGCACCTATTAGAGTTTGAGAGTAATAGAAGCGGGGCCGGAGGAGGAGACTGGTTGTCTAGACTCGGATCCATGGAAGGAGAAAGCCCATCGGTGTATTTGCGCTATTTGCACTCAAAGTCCTTTTTTCTCATTTTGAAGGTGTGCCACTGTTGCCTAAGGGAAGAGGTGTTGATATTTAAAGACTAGAACATATTACACTCAGAGGAATGTTTCTTTGTTATATTTTACAGGAGGATTATCTCCCCTCCAAGAAAGAACTGCAGGGAAAGTGAGATGGGTCCTTGGTCTGGAGAGAACCAGAGCTGCAGAGCAATAGTGCAGTAAAGACGATGGAGGATTTTGATGAAGGTGAACCAAGTGTGGCTGGAAACCCTCAGGGTAAAGTAAGAAGGGAGTCGAGAGATTAAGAATCCATGCTTATTTGTTGAGACCTTTTTGGAGGTACTGATGAGATTTTGTTTTAAGTGTCCCCCTGCATACACAAGATTTTTGATTGGCTTATGATGGCATAATATTGAACTGAGATTATGAGCTCCCTGGTCCTCAAACAAATGGGCGCCAGGCGATGGCCTGAATAGAGGCTTAGAAACAATAAGCACTATAAATAAACCCTTTTGTTTATTTTTTTTCTGTGCCTAATGAACCAGACTTGATTAAAAAGTCTTGGAGCACTCAGAAAGAGGTGAAGTAATTTATGTGACCTGATGTACTTAAAAAATGGAACAAAATCAAAGGAAATTGAGAGTATGCAGCTTGTACTCCCTGGTTTAAATGAGGGATTGCCTTATTTAAATTTGAGTATCTATCAGCTCCTGGTCTTCGGACTGTGATAGTTTACTAATACAGGAAAGAGCAAAACAATTTTAAATGTGTTTAGATATGTGTCTATTGGCATTCTTACATAATGGTAGTGTAGAATTTTCTTTTAAAATGTTTAACTGTTTTGTCTGTATGATTATTGCTATTAAGGCTGTCCTTGTGGGGTAAATCTAAATGTACCTAGATCACTCTGTAGTTTGGTCTAGAGTAGGTGGGGTGACTTAGATATACTGTATGCCAAAGTTACTTACCTCAGTTTATTGATCTGGAAATTGTGGGTCCAAATAATGCTATGAGAACGAATTCTGTGGACAGGGATGGAACACATAGCTGCTCCACTCCCATGTTGCTGGGGTTACTCAGTGTAGGATTTCTCAAAAGTTGGGGGTTAAGGACCAGAAAAACCCACTTGAAGCCTCTCTGAGAAGTCTGCACAGGAGGGACTATTTAAGGGGGTTGGATCTGGTCTGCCCCAATTGGGGATCGTAATGCACCTGAGAGCTAACCCCTTAAGCTTACTCTGAGCTCCCAAATAATGGAGCTAGGGTACCACACTAAATGATTTCAGGAAATGTAAAGATTTAGAAAAGTAATAGGTCAGTGGTGTAGTGCAGTGATGTCTGAGTTTCCTTACTGTATTCCAAACATTCTGCTGATATATGGTCTGGGATACAGGATGATTCTCCAGCTTGTGTAGCCTGAAGGGGATATTTGAGCATAAAACAGCTAGTACTGTACATTAAAGCAAAAAGCTGATATTAGTATTAAGCGGATTAGGTTACTGTTATGCAAGCAGCTATATTTTATTTCTATTTTTATTTTAAATATTTGGAAGCAGTCTCAAGAGTTTGTACTGCTTAAATAAGAATGAAATAATAAAATGTTATTTTATTAATGAAAAAGGATAGGATAAGAAAGACATATTTTATGACCAAATATTTATAGCACGCTAGACTTTTATGAGAAAGTGAGATTGTTTTGATGGACTTTTGATCAAGTAATATTTTTAATGACTTATACAAAAGTTGAACATATAAACTTATTCATTCATTCTGTCCCTCCTGAATAATTTAACTCCTGGGATGGCTAAGTCCCAGTCATGGTTTTGGGTTGCCCACCTTACCTGAACTAGCATCATGGCCCTGAAATTATTAATGAATGTGTGTGTTAGGAGAATACATTCAAAATTAAAAGCAAGACGTTTAGATTTAATACCACAATTCTCCAAGTTAAAACTCAATAGTATTGTATAATAAAAAAACAACAACTGTACAACAGAAATATATGTATGGAAATAAGATGGAAATATGAAAAATGTGCCTTGTATGAACAACTGTTTAAAACATTCATACTTAAACAAACTTATCTGGAGATATTGTCTAAACTATACTCTCAACCAGTTAACACACTCCATAAACATTAAAACCTACAGTGTTGCAACAATGTTTTACAAGTTAATATCAATTGTCAGTATTATTGCCAAATAAAGAAATGATAAAAAAATAAATCTCTCAAGGAACATCTAGAAAATGAGTTCACACATCTTAAAATGTTTAAAGTTCAATAATGAGTTAGTATATAATCAATTAACTATATGAGCAGAAACAGTCTTAAGAATCTGCATAAAACCCCCATGGAATTAAACTCCACCCCACTGGGAAAAGATAACTAAAAAAGAAAAGTATATTTACTATGTATGTGAGCCAAGAGTCCTAACACCCTGTAGCATAATTATGACATGCACACGAATATAAGCCTACCTAAATATGTAAGCACAACCCCAACCCCTCCCCTCCACACGCAGCACCCTCCCCACAAAAAGAAATCTTGTAACCCCCCAAAAACACACAGAAAATTGCCAACATACACACTAAGCTCCCCCTCATACACACTCTCTCAAGACAATCCAACCCCCCACACACACACGTATATTTGGTGAGAAACCAATATATTGATAACCAGTTAAAAAGGACTTTATGAAAATAAAAACAAAACAAAACAGCAACACACTGATATTTATATTTTTTATATTTATTTATATGTATTAAGGTCTTGGATTACACTAGTGAGCAGATGCTCATTTATAGGTTCCATGTCCGTTACTTGGACAATACAATACAGATGACAATACACACTGAAGTCCTATTAAATGTCCATCCTATGAATTACTTCATAGGATGGACATTCAACAGGACTTTAGTGTGTTGTTGTTGTTTTGTTTTTATTTTCACACAGTCCTTTTTAACTGGTTAGCAATATGGAACAGAGGTGCATCTCTCCAGTTGTACATCTCCACAATTCATATGCCGTTCTGGCAAAGTGTGGTTCCTCTATGGCGGCACCTGCAGTGGAGACCAAGGAGGATGCTGGGAACCTCCACAGGGGAAGGAAACAACTCCTGGTGGGGGACTCCATTGTTGGGGGGTAGAACTGGGGGAGGAAGGGGAGAGGTAGGTAAGGTGCCTGCCCGACACCATGGCTTGGAGGGACAGAGAGCAAATCCTCAGGATTGCTGGCGCAGCTGTCCGGGGAGGAACAGGATGTCATTGTCCATCTAGGGACAAATGACCTGGCTAAGAAAGGGATCAGAACTATGCAGGAAGAGTTTGTGGATTTGGGGAGGGGCCTTAGACAAGTAGCACGCATGGTAACCTTCTCAGAGGTGCTGCCTGTCTATGGCATGGGTGAGACTAGGCTGCTCCACACCATGGGATTCAATCAGTGGTTGAAAAACTGGTACAGAGCTCAGGGATTTGGCTTCACTGGGGACTGGGGTTCCACCTGGAGTGATGCAGGCCTATTCTGGCGTGATGGTCTGCATCTGTCAGGAGGAACCAGGATCTCAGATAGGTTTAAATGCTTCTGGCAATTTAAACCAGCCGGGGGAGGCACTGGAAAGGAGCAGGGAAATCCTAACCCCCCTCCCAAAAAAATCAGGGTAGTAAGTGAGGTGAACACCAAGACAGAGATGTTGATAGGGAGAAGGGCACGGGCAAATGGATAAAATGACAAAGGCAATAAGGGCAAGGATGGGGCAAAAAGGGGTAAGGCCATCAAGAAATGGAGGGTAATGAGTACCAATGCCCACAGTCTGGGTAACAAGCTCCCTGAACTGGTGGTCTTGATGCAAGAGGGATGCCTGGATATTGTAGCAGTCACAGAAACATGGTACACAGAGAACCATGACTGGGGTGTTAACATCCCAGGGTACACAACCTACAGGAGAAACAGGGAGGGTAGAAGAGGGGTAGGGGAAGGAGTAGCTCTCTATGTAAAGGAAGGGATAAAAGCAACAGAACAAGAAGAGTAAACAGGGAGGAGAGGAGGCACTGTGGGTCACCTTAGAGACTGGAAATGGCACCACAATCCGAACAGGGGTTGTATACAGACCTCCATGTGTGGGGAGGGAATGGACAAGGATATGATAGAAGGCATCCTTAGGATGGTAGAGAAAGAGGAGATGCTGTTGATGGGGGACCTGAATATGCCAGATGTTAACTGGAGCACCTTTGCTGCAGCCACATCCAAGAGCAGGGCCATTCTCGATGCCCTACAGGTGGCATGCCTTAGACAGCTAGTTTTGGAATCCACTTGAGAGGGAGCAATCTTAGACCTTGTACTCTCGAATGGGGACAGTGAGAGGATCTCAGATGTAGAAGTGGGTAGCCATCTGTGAACAAGTGACCACCAAACAGTGTGGTTCACGATAAGCTCAGCTATAGAGTCAAGCCATTCAAAAGTGAGGGTACTGGACTTAAGGAGGACTGACTATGGCAAGATGGGAGAGTGACTTAGAAAAGCATTAGCAAACAGGCTAGAAGGAGGGGTGGAGCAATAATGCGGAAACATCAAAACTGCCATTACAGAGGCAACAAGCCTTCGTGTGAAGCAAATAAACAAATCAAAATGAAAGCAAAAGCCACTATGGTTCTCAAAAGAGGTGGTAGGGAAGGTTAGGGAGAAAAAGATAGCATTTAGGAAGTATAAGGAAACACAGAAGGAGGAGGACAGAGAACTGTACCAGTTAAGGCAGAAGGAAGCAGAGAGGGAAGTCAGAATAGCAAAGGCCAAAACTAAAGAAAAGATAGCCAACTCGGTTAAAAAGGGGGATAAAACCTTTTATAGGTACATCAGGGAGCATAGAAAGACAAAGGGAGGAATAGTGAGGCTGAATAGAATGGACGGTGGGTGGGCAGAGAGAGACAGTGAAAAAGCAGGGATACTGAACAAATACTTCTGCTCAGTATTCACAAAAGAGGAAGAGGGGAAGGTGCCTAATCCAATTAACAGAAGCACTCTGGATAGGGGGGTCGATCCTAGTCCTTTCACAGAAGAAAGGGTTCTGAAAGAACTCCTAAAACTGAAGGTGGACAAAGCAATGGGGCCTGTCGGAATTCACCACAGAATTCTAAAAGAATTAAGAGGAGAACTAGTGACACCACTGATTACCCTCTTTAACAAATCATAGGAGGATGATGTGGTACCTGAGGACTTGAGGAAGGCAGATGTGATTCCCCTTCACAAAAGTGGGAGCAAGACAGAGGCAGGAAACTACAGACCTGTCAGTTTGACCTCTGTGGTAGGGAAAGTGATGAAATTACTTCTGAAGGAAAGAATTGTTGAGTACCTAGAGGCCAGTGGGGCATAGGACCCAAGGCAGCATGGGTTCACAGCGGGAAGGTCATGTCAGATGAGTCTAATTGATTTCTTTGATTGGGTGACCAAAGTAGTAGACCAGAAAGGGTCTGTGGACATGGCCTACCTAGACTTTAGCAAAGCATTTGACACAGTCCCACACAAAAGATTAATAATCAAATTAACCAGCCTGGGAGTGGGTCCCAGAGTGGTAGCCTGGGTAAAACATTGCCTGGACAACAGGACACAGAAGGTAATTGTAAATGGAGTCCACTCTGAAGAAAGAGGGGTTACTAGTGGGGTACCACAGGGTTCAGTCCTTCTTAATGTCTTTATAAGTGACATTGCAGAGGGACTGGAAGGAAAAGTATGCCTCTTTGCAGATGACATAATGATATGCAACAGGGTTGATACATAAGGAGGTGTGGAAAGGATGAGAAGGGACTTGGCAAGGTTGGAGGAATGATCAGAAGTATGGCAGCTTGGATTCAATGCAAAGAAGTACAAAATAGTGCACCTGGGAAACAAAAACCCAGGGGAAGATTACACAATTGGGGGGGAGAGGTAGTAACAACAACAAAAATGGAAAGGGACCTGGGGGTAATCATATTAGATGACCTTAAGGTAAGCAAGCAATGTGAGAAGGCAGTAGAGAGGGCTGGGGGATACTGGGATGTATAGGAAAAGCCATCATCAGCAGAAAACAGGAAGTTGTTATCCATCTGTACAGACAGTTGGTGAGACCCCATCTGGAGTACTGCATCCAGTTCTGGAGACCCCATCTCCACAAGGACATAGACAGGATGGAGGCAGTCCAGAGGAGGGCAACTAAAATGGTGTAGGGTCTGCAAGAGAAGCCATATGAGGAGAGACTAAAGGAACTTAATATGTATACCCTTGAGGAAAGGAAGGAGGGGGGGACATGATAGAAACTTTTAAGTACCTCAGTGGAATCAACAAAGTCCAAAAGGGTAGTATCTTTCAGAAAAAGAGATGTGCAAGAACAAGGGGACACAATTTGAAGATATAGGGGAGACGGCTCAGGGGCAATGTGAGAAGTATTTTTTCACAGAGAGGGTGGTGGACACATGGAACAGCCTTCCTGAGGAGGTTCCGGGGTCTAAAACTATGGGAGAATTCAAGAAGGCATGGGACAGACATAAGGCAATTCTTGTGGGGGTAGGAAGAAATAGGCTGTTGGTTAACTAGGATCTGCAGCTTATCCTGTAGTTAGGGAAATGGGCAGACTAGGTGAGCCAAGCAGTCCTTATCTGCCATCAGAGTCTATGTTTCTATGTTGGTTTCACACCAGATATACGTGTGTGTGTGTGTGTGTGTTTGCATGTAGGGTGGGGGAATGCAGTTGGGGAGGTTGGGTTGTCTTGGTGAGTGTGTATGTGAGGTTAGTTTAGTGTGTGTGGGGGTAATTTTCAATGTGTTTTTGGGGGTTGTAGGATGTTCTTTTTGTGGGGAAGGTACTGTGTTTGTAGGGGGATGGGTTGGGGTTGTGCTTACATATTTAGGTAGGCTTATATTCGGGTACATGTCATAATTATGCTACAAGGTGTTAGGACTCTTGGCTCACAGACATAGGGCCCTATTCACAAAAGGTGTGGAGCTGGTGTGTGGGCGTGAGCAGCTCTGCACCACAGGCAGATCTGCATGGGGACCACATTCATGAGGCAGTCCCATGACGCCTCCGCATCACCACCCCCAGCCAGGAGGTTCACAGGGGCGGGGTTGCAGACCCAGGTTGGCAGCCAATCAGCTGCCCTACCAACGTCCGCAGTGGATCACTTGTGCCAGTATGGCACCATATTGCAGGGGATGTGCAGTGCACCAGTCATGCTGTCGGGGGCCATTTGATGGCTGCCCACCCCAGCCCAACCACTGTCCTCTGACACCAGTGGCACCATCCTGAGTGGGTCTGATGACCCCCCGACCTGTGCTAGTGAGTCAGGCGGCAGCATCTGGAGGGTGCATGTATCCATTACGGCTGCTCTCCAGATGCGTAGCCACTGTCCCCCCCATTCAGCACTCTGCACTTTTGTGAATGGTGTGAAGTGCCATCAGCCCCCCCTATAGAGACCCTGACCCACCCACGCATGAAGCTCTGTGCTCGGCCAAGGATCCAGTGCTCGGGGTGGGGCGGCATAAAAGTGTTGTCAATGCCGCTGAGGGGTGCAGTGGGTATGAATGGGTGTGGGGTGGCTATGCACCTGAGTTATGCAGCATGTAGCCAGCTTGGCCCATTTGTGAATAGGGCCCAACGTGAATATACTATTCTTTTCTAGTTATCTTTTCCCGGGGGGGGGGAGAGTTTAATTCCATGGTGGTTTTATATAGATCCTTACGTCTGTTTCTGCTCATATAGTTAATTGATTATATACTGACTCATTATTGAACTTTGAACATTTTAAGATACATGAACTCATTTTCTAGGTGGTCCTTGAGATATTTAATTTTTTATTATATTTGTATTTGGCAATCATACTGACAATTGGTATTATCTTGTAAAACATATTGTTGCAACACTGTAGGTTTTAATTTTGATGGAGTGTGTTAACTGGTTAAGAGTATAGTTTAGAAAATATGTCCAGATAAGTTTAATTCAGTATGAATGTTTTAAACAGTTGTTCATACAAAGTACATTTTTCTTATTCCCCTCTTATTTCCATGCATATATTTCTGTTGTACAGTTTTTTTCATCATACAGTACTATCAAATTTTGACTTGGAGATTTGTGATAGTAAATCTAAAGGTCTTGCTTTTAATTTTGAATGTATTCTCCTAAGACACACATTTATTTATAATTTCATTTACAAGCTTTGCCTGCTTGAGTGTTCAGCTTATCTAATGGATTTTACCTTGAAAAGATTCTCAGTAATAGCAAGCTAAAAGGGATGCTAATCATTCCATTTAAATTTGTGATTTTTTGAAATGAGTACTTTTAACCAATGAGAATTTTGTCTTTTTTTTATGTATTATCTGGGTGTTAATAGATTGTGACTCTCTGAACAATTGTCACAAGTGTCTGAGGAAGGACTTGGTTAATCCAAAAGTTAGATATTTTCTTTTTGTAACATCTATGTTGGTCCAATAAAAGGTATCAAACCATTTGCTTCTGGATCTCACCTTTACAGATAGAGATTTGAAATGCGATACATTTCTGAACAGAATATGGCAAAGTGGTCATACCAAATATGGTGCAATTTATAGAAACACTGTTTAAATGAGCAGGAAATAACTGAAATCACAATTCTGGCAAAATTTCATGAAATGATATGTTGCAGAAACAAAATCAAAATTTTGCCGGAAATTTACTGGCAGAAGATAAAGTTCGCCCTATAACTGAGCTAAATGTCAGTGATTTATAATAAATGACTAGGGCTTCCAAGGAGTGTCTATTATGGTATAAGAGACTCCTCTAGTGAGGTTTGGGTAGACAGAACTGCTCAGCATCACTTGGCAGTCCTGTCACTCAAACCTTATGCTCGGAGACTCTTATACCATAAGAAACACCCACGTGATGGGAGGCAATATTAACTTATAAATGAATGTACTAATGAAATATGTTCACTTTCCCTTTGACCTCCTCCACACTTTATCTTTCTTCATCCTTTCTATGCTATCGCTTTCTTCTTTTTTTTCCTGATTACCATTAAGTGGTTATCATTTTCCTGAACCCCTTCCACCACCCTTAGCTGTGTTTGCCTTGGCCTTCCTAACGAGAGGCATGCTTCTCTCTAGCTTTTCCATATACGCCTCTCTATTGACCTCATTGTGTTCACCTTTGTAAACTCTAAAGGCTCTCTTTGTATCCTGAATTGCATCCTTCACTTATCTGGCCAACCATATTGGTTTTCTATGCTTTTTAATCTTACTGACATATCTTTTTTATATTATTATGATTTATAGTCCTCCCTGAACAGCCCCCATCTGACCAGCTCCGTTCTCCGGAATTACTAGGGCTCACCTTATGCCCAGTCCGGGAGCGGTGCCTGCAGAGAGTCGTTGCCATCCTGCCACCGGTTTGCTTTTTCTCCATTTTTCTCCCCATTATACCCGAGGGCCCCAGGAGAAGGCCGCATGCATGTGGAGGCATGAGTGCACCTTACAGCCTTGGTAATGACCCTCCTCCACTCACCCCATTGGCCTATCGCTGGCACCCTGTTTGCGTAGCCCCTCAGCCTCCACCAAGGGGCAGCTGTGAGTGAGGGATGCCATTCCACCTCCCTGGAGAGGAGAGCTGCCTGTCAGCTGCTTCATCCAGCTCCACCCTCCCCCTGTGCTGATCTCCGATGACCCAGGCTGCTTCCGAACCTGGGTCACTGGCATGCTGCAAGGTGAGACGTCCAGCGCCTCAGCCTTCTGCACCACCAGGCCATCTTACTGACATATCTAATGCACTCGTGGGTTATGTCTAATATTGCCCCTTTTATTGCTGCCTACCTTTTTCTGCTCCCTCTTGTTCATGAAAGTTTTCTAGCTGACATGATTTATTCTGTCATTTTTTAGTCAGTTTTTGCTAAAATCAGTGACCACAGTGCTGGAGGTAAAAGCAAATGTTGATTACACCCTGTTGGTATGTAAGATTTTTATTTCAGAAAGTGGTATTACTGGCTGTTCTGAGTATTAAATTGTATACCAACTTCATTTTTCCCATACAGAGTTTTAAATCACCTTAATTGCCAGCATAAACACCAATATTATGCAAATCCAACATGCTGTGGGAAATCTACCATAGGAAAGACATTATAATGTCATTATAATGTTGAGTCTGTCTATATGGAAATAAACTTGCCCTGATAGCTCCTGAACTCCAAATCTTCCGGGCAATCATTCATAAAGTAAGCACAAACAAGCATTTGTCAATGCCAAAAGTTTGGCATGTGCACTGGTGCCATTTGGGGGGGGGGGGTTACGAGCCAGTGTTGGCAAATTTCAACACGGGTTCATAACATCATTGTTTTTTAATATTTTTACACCACATTTTCAACATAGCCATCTTATTACACCACCTCATGAAGAAAGAAAGAGTACAATTTTAACTCCTGTCCAAATGGTACTTTCACGCAGTAGCTGCAAAATCACCTTTTGGGATGCAAAAAAACATTTTGCCCAGGATCTGGAAAATGGCAGCTGTCACATTCATGAAGTGCAGTGAAGAGATGGCTATTATGAAAATTTGGAGTCAAAATATTGACAAGTACCAAAAGTACGAGCCTGCATTTGTTAATTTAAGTGCATGCTTGTAACTTTGTTGTTTGTTAATATTTTCACACAAAATTTTCAAGGTAGCATTCTTATGACCCCACCTCATGAAAAGTGCCAGTATCATTTTGTTCACTCATCCTGAAAGGTGATTTTGCAGAGCCACCACTCCATTCTGCGCCACAGGTGTGAAAATATGTTTCAAGCAGGATATGAAAAATGACAGCTATACTGTTCATAAGGAGGTGTGAAATAATGCAATGTTGAAAATCTGGAGTAAAAATATAAAAACTGGCGAAGTTAGGAGCATGCATAGAAACTGCACAACACACACTCGTAACGCAGTCATTTTTAAATTTTTTTACCAAATTTGCAACATGGGCTTTTTGGGATCCCACCTCATGACCAGTCATTTCATTAATTGGTCCCAAAAGGTGATTCCACACAGCGACCATGAAATCACCTTTCGGGGCTGAGTAATGAAATGACAGCGACGGCGATCAGGAGGTGGGATCCCAAGAACCCCATGTTGAAAATGTGGGGCCAAAATTCTTAAAAATGGCTGAAATGTCAACCTAAGTTGAACCCCCATTGATTCCCATTGTGTGGCTTACCTTAAAAACTTCACTTTGACGGTCGGCTTTCAAGAGTGTGGATGTGTCCCTGGACAGAGAAGAACATTGCTCCCAAACTCCGGAGGTAAGTATGGGTAAGAGGGGGGTGTGGGGAAGTGGGTGCACAGTGGGAGAGTTGGCATGGGGGAGGGGGATGGGGAGACAACGATGGATCTTTTTTTTTTCAGGTTTAAAGAAATAAAGACATTGGGGACGGTTTCCTTTTTTTTTTATAGGAAAGGATGTGAACATTTCTGGACATTGGGAGTGTGCTCCCCAGTGTCTGGGGGGACAGGGAACAGAGGGTGTGAGGAGGACAACAACAGTGGGAGGGATTTGCTGTGTGTGTGTGTGTGTGTGTGTGTGGGGGCCTTGAACAACATGAGGGTGCGGGGAGGACAGCAGCAGTGGGAGGGAGAGGGAGAGGGAGGGATTGATTTGCTGGCTGGGGGGCTTCGAACAGAACAAGGGTGTGGGGAGTATACTAGCAGTGGGAGGAAGAGGGAGGGAGTGATTTGCTGGTGACGAGGCTTGAACTGGAATGGTGGGAGGACAGGAGCAGTGGGCAGACTCAGCGCGTTCACACTGTAAGCGCTACGACAGTGTGAACACGAAACCAGGAAGTCGATGTAATGCAGGTCTTTACACATCAAAGGACCAAGCTGCGCCACTGTTGGTTTGGCTCTGTCCTTTGAAAAGTTTGCCAGCTCCACCCTAAAAACAAAAAGTGAGTTATCACCAACCTGCTGATTCGTCTGCTGCTGACCTGGCCCTTGGAACTGAGCTTTCCAGTGGATGCACCCTCCTCACACCCCCATGTAGCAACTCTCATTTCAATGAGTTTGTCTGCGCTTGCACACACGACAAACTCAAAAACAGTTTGTAAGGCCCCAGATATGGCCCTGTGAGGTGTGGGATAGCAAGGAGGATGCCTTTTCACAGATGTAGATATACCAGAAATAGATTTATTAGCAAAATAAAAATACAAAGCCGAACTTCAGGCGAAAAGAAAATGAATCACAATATAATAAAAAAAAAATGCCTTTTTGCAACACTAGAATAGGGTAGTGTAATACACACTTTGAGGTCAGCACACGTCTGTACATCTCAGACTATCTGACTACTTGTTTTAGGTGCTCAGAATATATACAAGACAGGGGTCAGGTGATTATCTAGCTCCACCCCTGTACCTTACATTAAATTATAACTCTCTAGATACAAAATATTTTTATTATTTAAAGAAGTAACACATCTTTAAATTTGTATAATGACCTCTATTCAATCATAGAAATGAATTTGGGGGTTTAAACATTATTTCCAGCCTCAGGAAGTACCACCCTTTCTAACAGCAGAATAAAGGTAGACAGATTATGGCCGGCCAGCTCTTAGATAGGTGCTGCAGTAGAAGGAGGATAGTTTCCAGGGCTGGAAGAAGCAAGGAATCCCTCGTTATAACATGTACCAGAAAACAGTACAAAATTACTCTAGTTCGGCTCCGGAAGGTGCATTAGCCTTGCAAGAGACCCTTTTGAGAAAAGAAGAACATTCTTTAGGTATATTTATCGGGTTAAATGCTTCACACTGCATAAAGACATTCGCTGTAAGGTTTTAAACACCAGTGCTATCTTATGCACAGTCGGGCAGGAGCTCAGCAGCAAAATTGCTTTAATAAAACCTTTTATTTTAGAAGCTCCTGCTAGAAGGGTAAAACAAGGGATAAGGAAAGGTTTCCAACATAAGTTTCTTCATCTTGTAGTGGGTAAACAAACCCACAGAGGTACAGAAGGCATAACGGAGTTTAACTCGGGAAATTAAAGTAGCATTCTGCAATAAACTGCACAGAGGGCTATTTCTCCAAAAAACTCTCATAAACCAGAAAGGGGTTATTATAATGGACACGAACATGCATGGCAGCAAATTTACCAACTGCAATTTTACAAATAAAACACAGAGGGGGTTCATATTCTTTCGTTATACATTCCATTTAAACCACTAAATATTTGCATAACTCGGGGGTCAAACCCAATACATCAGAACCAACTTTGGAGAAAAGAAAGAAAGACAAGGAGAGAGAGAATATATAGGTGGCCAGCCTATATAAAGTCAGAAATAAAACGGAAGGAGCAGGGGTATAGATAAAGGGCTGTTGCAACAGACTTAAAAAAAAAAATTGTGGTCTGATATACAAGGCTTGTTCTTTACACTTCTCCTCCTTTAAGAGGAAACCTATGTTTTACCAACTAGTTTCCATTGGTTTCATATGTCTGTAAAACATGCCAGATCTCCCTTATACTATAAAGGGAGATGGAGCTTTAGCCCTTCCACTCCCAAAGCTCCACTCCGGAGTCCCAAAAACAATTAATTATTCATTACATCAATTATGTAAGGAATTTTATACATCCATTTCATTTACTCCGGAGTCTGGAAAAATACTTTTATCTGCACCATAACGGGACAAATAATCAGCATTAGCATGCATATTCCCTGATCTGTGTTGTATCTTGAACTTATACGGTTGGAGGGCCAAATACCAGCGCATAATGCGAGGATTTTTATCTTTCATTGTGTTTAGCCAACATAATGGGTTGTGATCTGTTAGAATCAGAAAGGGCCTACCCCATACATAGAATTTTAAGGCATTTATTGCCCAACGAATAGCTAAGCATTCTTTCTCAATTGTTGAATACTTAGTTTCTAAGATGTAATTTCCTACTAATAAATATAATTGGGTGTTCTTCTTCTCCTTCCAATTGTGAGAGAACAGCCCCAATACCATGATTAGAGGCATCAGTGTGGACTATGAAAGATTTCTGAAAATTGGGACTGTATAATACAGGGTATGAACAAAGTTTAGCCTTATAATGTGGTAAAGGCTTTCTCACATTGTTCAGTCCAATGGACTTTTTCAGGTTTATTCTTCTCAGTTAAGTCGATCAAAGGGCTAGCAATATCTGCAAAATTAGCTACAAATCGACGATAATAACTAGCTAATCCTAAAAATGATCGTACTTGCTTCTTCATTTGTGGCTGTGGGCTTTTAGCAATAGCATCAACTTTGCCAATTTCAGGTTTCACCTTCCCTTGTCCAATTATAAAACCTAGATATCTAGTCTCTGCATGCCGATTGAAGATTTACTCGGATTTATAGTCAGCCCTGCATTATCTATAACTGACAAAACACTCTGCAAATGCTTTATATGATCTTCCCAGGATGTACTGAATATGATGACATCATCTAGGTATGCTGCGCTGTACTCTGTATGTGGCTGTAACAATTGGTCCATACATCTCTGAAATGTTGCTGGGGCCCCATGTAGACCGAATGGCATTTTAGTGAACTGGAATAGCCCGACAGGGGTACTAAAGGGTGTCTTATCCTGGGATTCAGCATCAAGGGGTATTTGCCAATATCCCTTGGAAAGGTCTAACGTACTAATATATTGGGCATTGCCTAACCTATCTATAATATCATCGATTCGAGGCATTGGGTACCCGTCGAATCTAGATATCTCATTTAGCTTACGAAAATCCAGGCAAACCCTGACTCCTCCTTCTTTTTTATTTACAACTACCATAGGAAAACTCCATGGGCTTTTAGAAGGAATAATAACTCCTAATTGTTGCATTTTTAATACTTCTTTACCTCCTCCCTTAAACTTTCGGGTATTCTATAAGGTTTATGTCTGATGGGTTTAAAATCGGTCACTTCTATAGGGTGTTCAATCCCTTCCACTTTCCCAGGAGTTGTTGTAAACATATCCTGAAAAGTACTTATTATTTCTTGTATTTCTTTCTTTTGTTCAGCATTCAATTTATCATTGATAATTATATCTTTTATATTGTCCTGGCCTTCCAACCATTCATAGGCAAGTTCTAACTCACTTTTAGTTATTTCAGGGTGTATAAAAAGAGCTGGTGCACCTCTATCATGCCACAATTTCAATAAATTAGCATGATAGATTTTTAATTTTGTTTTTTTTCGGGACAAATAATTTCATAATTCACCGGACCTACTTGTCTGAAAACGCTATAGGGCCCTTGGCACTTCATCAGCAGTTTATTCTCTGTACAAGGTAACAACAATAAAACTCTATCACCTGGTTGGAATGTTTTAGTCCCCACTCCCTGATCGTAATACTGTTTCTGGGCCAATTGATGTTCTTTATTAGCCTGTTGAGCCGCTCTAGCATATTTTGCTAGTCTTTGGCGTAATGCAGAGACATATTCCAATGTGGACACTGGAATTGTGTCTGGCTTAGACCCTTCCCAATTTTCCTTTATTATGTCCAATACCCCTCTTGGATTTTTCCCAAAGAGTAATTCAAAAGGAGAATACCCAGTTGATGCCTGAGGGACTTCACGATAGGCAAACATTAAGTATGGCAAGTACTTATCCCAATATTTACCTTCATCGGCAATAAACTTTTTTAACATTTGCTTTAGAGTTTTATTAAAACGTTCTACCAAACCATCAGACTGTGGATGATATGGAGACGTAAAGATAGAATGTACTCCCAAGGCCTGATAAAGTCGTTGCAAAATTTATGAACAAAAAATTGCTACCTCTATCAGTTAATATTTCTTTGGGTATACCCATTCTAGAGAATACTTTAATTAATTCATCAGCTACTTTATCCACTGTGACTGTCCGCATAGGTATTGCCTCAAGATATTTTGAAAAATAGTCACAGATAACTAAAATAAAATGGTTCCCTTTGGCACTTTTAGGCAAAGGACCAACTATATCCATAGCAATACGAGTGAACGGGGTATCCACTAAAGGCAAAGGCTGTAGGGGTACCTTATCTTTCCTAAGTACAGGTCTTACCTTTTGACACTGTGCACATGACTTACAATACTCAGCCACCTGATCGTGTATACCTGGCCAAAAGAATCTGTACAGTAATCTCTGCAACGTACATTCTTTCCCCTGGTGGCTGGCTATAGGTATGTCATGTGCAAGGGTCAATAACTGTTCTCGATAAACAGTGGGTACAAGTACTTGTAAAACAGTTTCTCCAGTTTTCATGTTTAAACATTTCCTATACAATAAACCCTTATCCAGTACAAATTTCTGTTTAGGATTTTGTTCATTACCCACTTGTAGAAAGAAAGGTTTTAAGGATTCATCCTGTAATTGTGATACCTTGAGACCAGTTTGCAAACCTAAATCTTTAAAGTCAATAGCATCTTTAGTGTCTTTATGTAAATGTTGCCACACCTGTTTTTCTTGTCGTTTTTCACTTTTTGTCTTCCTTGTTTTCCCAGGAAGCTCAAATAGACCGTCCTCAAATGGGAAGGAGCGTTGAAGTTCAGTGTCTTTTTTTTCTTGTGCTCTGGTAGTCATTGCTCCTATATTGGTAGCACTGGCAAGTAACTGAGAGAAGTCTGGGTGGTAATGTCCCAATATAACCAGTACTGGTAATAGTGGAACCACTCCAACTTCCATATTTCGGGTACTTGTTTGTACTTGTACCTCAACTTGTTGTACTGAATACATATGTGTATCCCCATGTATACAAGTTACTTGTGTTTGTGTGGCTACTTCAGGAACTGTAGATATCATGCAGGCTTTAACTAATGTCTGTCTACTACCAGAGTCTAGTAGTCCAACCATTTCTTCACCATTTATTTTAACAGGAGTAATGTACTGCCCCCAATTGGCCAATACTAGATGGGTAGAACCAGTTTTCTTTTTTGGGCAAAATCTTGCGATGTGTCCTTTTCCTTGGCAATAATGACATATCACTTCATTGAGGGGGGTTTTAGAAACACTTACAGGTTTAACAGGTCCACTAGGTATGTGTGTAGTAGTTGAAGAGGTTCTTACTGTAAAATGAGGTGCATTAATTCCAGAGTGACTTATAGTTCTATTAG
Source organism: Neoceratodus forsteri (assembly GCA_016271365.2). Taxonomy (NCBI): domain Eukaryota; kingdom Metazoa; phylum Chordata; order Ceratodontiformes; family Ceratodontidae; genus Neoceratodus; species Neoceratodus forsteri. Next base: position 36,375,308 of record JADMNL010000023.1, read on the forward strand.
GCCGGGCAGTCAGATAGTCCTCTGCCAATTGTACCACCTTTTTAGCTGTCTTTGGACGGTGTTCCCGCACCCACATCTGAACATCTTGAGGTAAAATCCATATAAATTGTTCCAAAACAACGGCTTCCAACATCTGCTCTTTTGTGTTAGTGGTAGGTTGTAACCACTTAGTACATAAGTCATTAAGTCTAGTAAAAGCCTCTTGTGGAGTGTCTGAGGGTTGGAATCTAAGGGATCGGAATCTCTGTCTATAGGTCTCCAGACAGATATCATAACATTTTAATATAGCTTCTTTGATAGTATCATAATTGTCACTCATAGCATTCTCTACAGTGCCATAGGCCAGTTGAGCTTTCCCCGTCAAATAAGGACCGAGACGAATCACCCACTGGTCCCTAGGCCACTGACAGGCCCGTGCTATACGCTCGAACGTAGTTAAATATGTTTCTATGTCATCAGTTTCACTTAGCTTAGTCAATTTTATATCTTTGAGGCTATCCCCTGCTGGTAGGGGGGGCCTACTGACACCGAGTGCTTGTATAACCCTCAAGGTGTCGGCCCACCTGGCCTCATTTCTTTGCGTATCTCTCTCCCGTTGTTTTTCCAAGGCTATCTGTTGCATACATAGCCATTGCAGCAGGTCTTGTGAGTCTCCAGTAGGGGGTCCTTTCTCCAACTCCTCTTTCTCACCATCCGAAACATCACCATCTTCCTCCTGCTTCATAAGCTTACGTTTAACATCAGGGAGCCCGGCCATCAAGGGTTGCCCTGACTTCTCCACCATGGTTCTGGTCAACACACCAACAGGTACCTTCTGGGACATTCATGCATCCATGACCTCCTTCAATACTTGCAGCAGTAGTCCAAGAATCCCACCATTGCCACCACATGTGAGGTGTGGGATAGTAAGGAGGACGCCTTTTCACAGATGTAGATATACCAGAAATAGATTTATTAACAAAATAAAAATACAAAGCCGAACTTCAGGCGAAAAGAAAATGAATCACAATATAATAAAAAAAAAATGCCTTTTTGCAACACTAGAATAGGCTAGTGTAATACACACTTTGAGGTCAGCACATGTCTGTACCTCTCAGACTATCTGACTTCTTGTTTTAGGTGCTCAGAATATATACAAGACAGGGGTCAGGTGATTATCTAGCTCCACCCCTGTACCTTACATTAAATTATAACTCTCTAGCTACAAAATATTGTTATTATTTAAAGCAGTAACACATCTTTAAATTTGTATAATGACCTCTATTCAATCATAGAAATGAATTTGGGGGTTTAAATATTATTTCCAGCCTCAGGAAGTACCACCCTTTCTAACAGCAGAATAAAGGTAGACAGATTATGGCCGGCCGGCTCTTAGATAGGTGCTGCAGTAGAAGGAGGATAGTTTCCAGGGCTGGAGAAAGCAAGGAATCCCTCGTTATAACATGTACCAGAAAACAATACAAAATTGCTCTAGTTCGGCTCCGGAAGGTACGTAGCCTTGCAAGAGACCCTTTTTAGAAAAGAAGAACATTCTTTAGGTACATTTACGGGGTTAAATGCCTTCACGACCGTGCGCACATTCACGAAGGTTTTAAACACCAGCGCTATCGTACGCACAGTCGGGCAGGAGCTCAGCAGCAAAATTGCTTTAGTAAAACCTTTTCTTTTAGAAGCTCCTGCTAGAAGGGTAAAACAAGGGATAAGGAAAGGATTCCAACATAAGTTTCTTCATCTTGTAGTGGGTAAACAAACCCACAGAGGTACAGAAGGCATAACGGAGTTTAACTCGGGAAATTAAAGCAGCGCTCTGCAATAAACTGCACGGAGGGCTATTTCTCCCAAAAACTCTCATAAACCAGAAAGGGGTTATTATAATGGACACGAACATGCATGGCAGCAAATTTACCAACTGCAATTTTACAAATAAAACACGGAGGGGGTTCATATTCTTTCGTTATACATTCCATTTAAACCACTAAATATTTGCATATCCTCGGGGGGGGGGTCAAACCCAATACATCAGAACCAACTTTGGAGAAAAGAAAGAAAGAGAACGAGAGAGAGAATATATAGGTGGCCAGCCTATATAAAGTCAGAAATAAAATGGAAGGAGCAGGGGTATAGATAAAGGGCTGTCGCAACAGACTTAAAAAAAAAATTGTGGTCTGATATACAAGGCTTGTTCTTTACAGGCCCCCGAGCTGCACATGGAAAAGTAGGGGGTCAAATCAACCGATGTTGCTTTAGCAGATATGGGTTGTACTTCATTTCAGTAACCTATACAGGCATGCCTGAGATACATCTTGTGTTTTGATTTGCTGTGAAAATGTGCTGATTTGCATGGTCAAGATAAGATAAAATTCAGTGAAAAGTTTGGATACATTTCTGCTTCTCAAGGGATTCACAGGGTATTTTGGGTATTAGACTGAAGTTGAAATCCTTATGAGATAGTAAATACTGTATTTATATGGAATGCTGTATGTATTAATCCGTTTATGAAGTGTGTGTTGTGGGGGTGGACCCAATGGACCTAGAATCTCATCCAACCTTAAACTACTGTGTTACTATTTGTGTTGCTCTGCATCCATAGATGCAGCTTATATGCCAAATCATTCCCATGGTTTGACAGATGTTTTGCCATATCCTAGAAAGGTGTTCAGTATGCCTACAAGTTTGTTGAAACCTTATGTGTAACCATGACTATGTGAGAGAACCAGGCTTAGCTAACCCTTCGGTGTGCTCTATAGGCATGCCCCCTTCCTGTTTGGGTCCTGTAGTGGACTGACACTATTTTAAGTAATCATTGGCATCAAATAGATTAGTTGAATTGGCTGTGCTTTGTCAAGGAAATAAGATGCTTATATGGTGTGTTTCAGGTTCAACTATTTTGGACTCCTGAAGGTAAATGTAAAAGTGTTTGTAGACACGGGAAAAGAGCTTGTCATGGTTCTGTTGCTCACACTTTTACTGACTATGTTAACCAACCCACTCCCTCCAGTAGCTCCTTTTGAAGTCTGAACCATCTATTACTTAACCTGATACAAAATGGCCAGCCAGGTGAACTAGAGTTAATGCTTTCCTCTCTAGATAAAAATAAATGTTTTCTATTATTTTCTTTTCCATTTTTAAACCAAAAATCATGCCATTGTTATTTGTTTTGCTTCCATTTGAACCAACATTTCAAAAATGTTAAAAAAGTGTTTTTTTATTTATTTTTTGTTTTTATAACCTCTTTTGTGAAAGTGTCTGTCCAGTACACTGAACATGTCTCAATAGTGTAACCATGTCAAACTTACTCCAAGCTTACATTAAAAAAAAATTAAGCTATTAACCCTAGCAGTTTATTTTTTGAAGTTAAAGATTTTATTGTTATTTCACAAAGGACGCACCAAACAAAAATCTAATGTTGAACGGTTACATACAACCATAGCGCAACCTTAATACACCCATCCAGGATACAACATGCAGGATACACAAGAAAAAAAAAAAGAATAAAGAGCACTGTCTTTGGTAATGATCCAAATCTACCTAGAGTCTCCCACCCAAAAGAGTGGAAGCCAAGAGATATAAATTGAAGGGCCCCAAGGAAAAAAAAAAAAAAAGATAATAACAATAACCTATAGGGCCCAAGGCAACGTATGGTAAAAGTGGTTACGTCCTGGAACAGGCCTACTACTAATTAGAACTATATACATCGAAAACTGGAAGAACAAAAAGGCAGACTGCTTCTGAGATACACAAAAAAAAAAAATGCCAAGAATAAAAAAAAAAAAAACGGGAAAGCCTATAACTCAGACCAGATGAGGGTTCCTTGGGAATTACTGACCACCTAGGGTTGGATATCGTGACAGTACTTAGACTGGAGATATAGGTTGCCACCGTCTGTCAAATTGGACCAGTGAACCCCCACAAAACTAGAGAGCCTCTCATACATAGCTCCTAGAGCTAGAGCCTGAAGAAACTCTCAGAAGGATGGAACCTCCGGGGACCGCCGCCTCCTTAAAATAAGCCGTTTGGCTATCGCCCCGACAGCGGTAACCCACTGGGCCCCCGGACAGCACTAGGGTGTATAGGAAGGGGCACAACCCAGAAGGAGAAGAGGGGGATCCAGTACTATTTGAGGGAACAGAAAGGTACACATAGCCTGGATTGTTGTCCAGAAATGCTGGAGATAAGGACACTCCCAGAGTATATGGAAAAGATGGGCACCTTGAATACCACATCTCCAGCAAGTATCCTGCTGAAGGAGCCCCATCTTTTTGAGTTTAACCGGATCCCTGTACCACCTATGAAGGGTTTTGTTCATGATGAGATGGGTGCACCCATCTCTACTCGCCATATGCAGTCTCACCCAGGCATGGTCCCACTGGGGCTCGGAGATAGAAGAATTAAAATCCTTTTCCCATTGGGCTTTAGCTGACAAAGTAGGGTTTGCAGCAGCACCTCTAAGAGCCCTATAGATCTCACTGGCTCTGTTCCTGGGATGACGTAACCAACAAGTTAGAGGATGGGATCCTAATTGTGACCCTCTGTTTCGGGGGAGATTAGGTAGATGGGAGATAGCATCTCTGATCTGGAGATATCTCCAGAAATGAGAGGATGGGAGCTGATATCTGGATCTTAAAGCCTCAAAAGAATCCAGTGAACTAGAATTAGGGAGCAGAAAATCCTGAACTAAAAGGATACCTTGTAACTCCCATACCTTCCAACGGATCACACTACCGCCCACTACCAAAGCGTGGTTGTTCCAAAGGGGCAAGAACCTCCAGGGAGTTACGTCCTGGCCAAGCCAAGTTAGAACTCTTTGCCAGTATTGGACGGATAATAGAATGGGAGGGGGAAGATTAGAGGGAAGGTTTTTTTTACTATACAACGCCACAGCAGGGGAAGGAGTCTGTAATAATGATGCCTCCAACGGGAGCCAGGTAGGCGAGGTGGGGCCAATGCTAGAGAACCACAAAGTGGTCTGAGCCAAGATAAAGGCCATGTGGTACCCCTGAAACCAAGGTAGGCCCCAGCCCCCCCTACTCCAGTGCTGACGAAGTTTAAGCTTACTAAACCATGGACGGGAGCCCTCCCACAGGAAATTACCAATGACTGCATCCAGTTTTTGAAACCATTTCGATGGAATAGGTATAGGAAGATGGGACAACAGATACAATACCTTAGGGGCCACCATCATCTTGATGGAGTCTATTTTCCTGGCTAATGAAAGCCTTAAGGCTTTCCAACGAGCCATGTCCTCCTTAATAGACTCCACCAGTGGGGAAAGGTTAGCTGTGAGAATTCTGGACAAGTTAGGATGTAGGATGATACCCAGATACTTTATGCCATTGGGGGACCATTTGAGACCCACGGCCACAACATCTATATCAGAGGGCGTCGAGTTGAGAGGGAGGACATCTGTTTTGGAATGATTGATCCTAAGACCAGAAATTCTAGAGAATACATTCAATATGTGCAAAATTGATTGAATCACCTGTGGGGTGCATTCTGTAGTGACCAGCAGGTCATCAGCGTACAAGAAAGTTTTAAAAGTAATGCCCCCCATTGTTATTCCAGGGATAGAGGGCTCTTCCTGAAGTGCAATGGCCAGGGGTTCAATGGCAAGAATGAACAAAAGGGGGGAGAGTGGGCAACCTTGTCTTGTACCCTTCTGCAACTGGAAGGATGCCGATAGATTGCCATTGGTCAAAACCCTAGCCAGGGGAGAAGTATATAATAGTTTGATCCAGGAGAGAAAGTCAGGTCCCACCCCCATGGAGGAAAGGGTATGAAACAGATAAGACCATTCGACCAAATCAAACGCCTTCTCAAAGTCCACGGCTAGGGCTACAGAGTGTTTTTTTCGACATTTGGGAATAATGCATCATTGAAAGGAGGGTTCTGTGATGATCCAATCCCAGGCGCCCCTTGACAAAGCCAGCCTGGGATGGGTGAACCAGCCCTGGTATGACCGGCTCCAGTCTACTGGCAAGAACCTTGCCCAGAATTTTGGCATCTGTGTTGATAAGGGAAATGGGATGGTAATTACCCGGGGAAAGGGGATCTTTACCCTTCTTAGGGAGTACAGTAATAGTAGCTTCCCTTAGGGACGGGGGTAAGCTTTCTGAGAGTAGAGAGTGCCTAAACATCCGGACTAAGTACGGAGCAAGGTTAACACTTGGACCCGATAAAAATCTATGGTGAGTCCATCGGTCCCATGGGCTTTACGAAGATTCATGGATTGGATAGCCCTATCCACTTCTTCCACAGTGATCGGGGCTTCCAGTGCTGTAACTTCCGATGGGGAGAGCTTAGGGATGGGCAAGGAATCCAGAAATTTTTGGATGGAAAGCAGGCTGGGGGGACAGGGGAAGCATATAGCTGCCTATAAAACTGAGCCATGATGTCATTGATCCCAGCCAAGGAGTAACACGGGACCCCAGTGTGATCCCTTAAAGCGTGTATCCTCCTGGACATTTGACGCTGTTTGAGGCAATATGCCAGGAGTTTACTGGCCTTTTCCACCCCTTCCCAGTAAGCATGATGTACCCGCCTAAGATTCAATTCAGCCTGGTGGGTGAGGTGAGCATTTAAGGAAATTCTGGTACTCGCCAGTTGAGCAAGTAAGGAATGAGGTGGAGGTCTGCCATGAAACGATTTATATTGAGCTTCCAGGAGGTATAGTTGTTTTTCTAAAGCCCTCTGATCTGCCTCACGTCGGCATCTCCTAGCCGAAGTGAAGGTCATTATCCCACCCCTTATTGTAGCCTTGAAGGCTTCCCATAGAGTAGTGTCCGAGACCTCCCCATTATCATTGTTAGTCCAATACTCGGCAATTGCAGGTCCCAGCCATTTCTGAAAGTCCCCATCCTCCAGGAGAAGAGGGTCCAGACACCATGGGAAGGAAGGAGAGTGGTCCTGTCCCAGTTTAACCTGAATTCCCAGAGGGGCATGGTCAGAAACATATATCGGGTGTATACAAGAGGTAGACACTCTGTCAAAAAGTTCAGTAGAAAGTAGCCACAAGTTGAGTCTACTGGATGAACCATGAGTCTGCGAGAAGCATGTGTAACCCCGCTCCCCAGGGTGTAGGGCCCTCCAGGTGTTCAACAGACCATGTTCATCCATTAACCTCAGAAGGGCTTTCTTGGCCTGCCTATGTGGTTCAAGGGCCTTGTTGCTTCTATCCAGAAGGTGGTCAAGCACCA